>JAQMCX010000023.1:5649388-5775902 GCA_029814765.1 Acanthurus leucopareius | reverse complement strand
AAATTGACAAAAATTGTGGGCTTTGGTAAAATTTTTTTAAGCACTTCCCGGCTGGTGCTCACCCATTCACAAAATACCCCCCTTAAAGACACCCCCCCCCCCCCCCCCCCCCCCCTGCACCTGTGGGTTTCCTCCTGCAGCTCATTGTTTGTGATGGGAGGCTGATTGGCTGGAGTAACATTTTTTCCATTGACTGGAACAGGGGCTGCGTGGGCCTAAATTGTTCAGAATTGTGCCAGGGGTAACAAAACCAGAGGTAACAAGCAGTTCTGTATGTGGTTTAAAGCTGTATTATTAAGGAATGAAGTAGGCTTTGCATTTTTTTCATCACATTTGTTTCTAGAATCTAAGCGAGGCATTGATTGTCTATTCTCCTCTAATTTCTTCTACATGTTCTCCTCAATTTTATCTGCTCTTATCCTTGTTCAGTCTTTTTTTGTGTCTTCCTTTCCCTTCTTTTTTTCATAGTCTTGCTCTTCTGTGTTATTTGGCTTTTCGTTTCCCATTACAGTTACATTATTTCACTGTCATGTTATGCTCGGCTCTTTCTTGTCTCCTTTTCTCCGAGCCAATTTCCTGCATCTCTGGTTCCCCAGACAACGAGGCAGAGGTTCACAAAACATTGTCAGCGACATTTTTTACCCAGACACTAACTCACAGATGCCAACCTGGCGATCGGTTGTCTTCCCCCTCCTTCATTTTCTTTTTGACTCTCCTTTAGCCTTTGCGCTCTCTTTACTCCTCTCCCTCTGTTCTCTCTCTCTGCTGCTGACCTCTGGGATCAACCGAGCAAAACTGATTCCCACTTTTTCACGGATCATGAGTGCGTCAGTGGTTACGCAACAGAGATGGAGAGAGAGAGAGAACAGGAACGGAGAGAGAGAGAGAGAAAGGGAGAGAGAACATGGGAATATGTAACTAACATATTTGTCCATCTTTGTTTGCACTGCTGCTTATCACTGAAAGAATATTGCTCCTTGTTAAGCCACTTCCTCAACAAAGTATTTAATGTATTTGCCTTAGATATTTGTACTATTATTATCGGCTTTGCTGCTGGGCAAACTTAAGTGTGCACTGTTCATACACAGCTGCAAATGGAAAATATGTTTACACTTGTACACAAACCCACATCTTCATCATGATGAATAGACATAAGAGCTAAACCAGTCATACAGTATTTTCATACTTTGTGAGCTTTTGATGACCATGCAGTGTTGCATTTAAAGATGAATAATTCATGGCTCACTTGTCAAAAAAACAACAAAACTGTAAAATATGGTAAAAAAAAAGACATTACTATTATAGAACATGGTTCACATGAAGGAGTAGCAATACACTGAGTGAACACATTAGGCTGAAAACTGAGAAATGCTGTGTATTGTTTGTGAAGTGCCTGAGACCTTATGAGTAGGATTTATGCAAAGAACTAGGTTAAGATGTGGCTTGAAGGGCTGTATTGTGAGAGTCTAAGTATGAGCGCAGGAAGGCTTAGGAATCTGTTGGTGTGCGTATGTGTTCGTGCAGAGTGTTTGTGTGATTGTGCAGAAGGGTGACATGTGTAGATGTGATGGCTGCAGCCATGCATAGATGTTCACACCAGAGAGAAAGTAAACAAACATGGCAGCAGAATGGTAAGAAATGCAGCAGCCTCCGTTGGCGAGCACCTCTTCCTCTTTTTCCTTTCTCTCTCAGTTTTACCGACTCCTTTTCTGTTTGCTACCTCTGCCAAAGAGGTTCTTTTTTTAAAATTCTGTTTGTTTGCTTTGGTTGTTTGAGTGTTAGCCTGCCAGATTTCTCAAAAACAGATTTCAGTCAAAGTTGGTAGAAGATTTTTGTTTGCATTGACTACACACAGGGACGTCATAGAAGAAGAGACAAACCACTCAAAGCTTTTTACATATAAAAGTTTGTAACCCAAGAAATGAGAATTGTATGACACATATTTAGCCCCTTCACCCCAAAAGCCAATCATCTGCTTCACCATGGTTGAACTGGAAACAAACACAGCCAATTATGTTGTTAGGCAGGATTGAGCCATGAAAAAAATTCTGAGTGGTATAACTGTACACATGCTGAGATAAGGTTTATCTTGTAGGGAAAAAAAAGGCATTAGAACCTTGTTTTTGGGGCAAATTCACCAAACTTTTAAGCTGTTTTTACCAGATTTGTCTGGCGATTTTTAGACATGCAGATTTTATGGCCTTGTGACTTTTGAAATTGAAAGTGCAGCTTTCTACTTTATTAATTTAGATAGGGCCTAGTCTTTTCAGCTGAAATATCTGCCTTTGGGCACTGCTGAGATGGCATCTGAGTGGCAGAACTTGCCTGGAAGGACTCTGGTAAAGACGACATGGACTTCAAGTGAACTGCAATCATGTTTTTATAAAAAATAAGACAAGGCCAGTAACAGAGAAAAGCAACAGTAAATTAAAGCTTGCTCAAAGTGTGTCAGCATGGGTCATAATTGGTTCGCAATTTTGCTAACTAGTTAATATAACAATTATGATTATAATCATAATTTCTAATTACATAATCACTAACTTCTAACTGATTAATTTTTAGCACCTACACTTTAACTAGATTGTGGATTGTGCCTGTGCATTTTTAGAGTTTGTGTTTTCTGTTAAATGTCAGCAGTTCTTGGCGTGTAGTATGCTGAGAGAAAGTTGACTGAAAATGCTGTAATTTCAGTTGTTCTGACTTTTTAAAATGTAACATAAAACAGATTCAGGTGTTTTCTTTTTTAAGTCAGCTCCTTGTCGGTGACCATAGATTCATAAGATAAGAGGACTCATTGAGGCTGTACATGGGTCCCTGGATTTCTGAGCTGAGTGTGCTTTGCAAATGTTTGTTGTTTCTCCTCTGCCCTTTTCTCCTTAACTTTATTATGTATGATGCAGTATTATGCTGGGCTTTCATCTGGCATAAGAGCTGCTTTTCAGACAAATGTCTGTACAGATGTTTTGTGCGCTGAAGCACTACCATGCTGTGGGCCCACCACTCAAACATTCTGACACACCGTGTCTACACCAAGGTGCTGTCTTACTTTGAAGAAGTATCTCATTTACGTTGGTGAAAATTTGACCTGTGAACTATAATGAATGCAACAAGTACCCATAATAAGCAAAAGAATCAGAGCTAATAGAAAAAAAATGCTTGTGGCTTTTATTAATACTAGAGTTGCAAAGTGAGTGATATGAAATGTTGAAAGAGGTGAAAAGAAAGAGCTATTCTTCAAAACACCAGCCAAGGGCAGACTTTTGTGAGGTGAGAAATGAAAACCTTTCATGGCATACCATATGAAGGGAATAAATATTCTAAGAGCCTTGATAATACTGCATGACTTTTTACCCTGGGAAGAACTGAAGAGACCAAAAAAAAATTAACGAGACTGGTGAGGCCCTTATGGTCATTTTGTGTGATCAGACAAAATCTATTTTAATCATTTCATAATCAAGTCTTTTTTTGGGCTCTTTCATATGTTAACATAAGCTGTTTCTTTAACCAAACATTCCTCAAGTCATTCGCAAAAGAGAAATGTTGACTATGCTAAAATGGAAATATTCAGGCAATTAAAATTCACTTTACAAACATCCATGGCCACATGTTCGTACTTTAATTTTCAGCAGAAAGGCTTATAATTGGATGTATCAGCAAGGAAACTCCAGCAACTCTGCACAATAGAGAGAAATTATCTTCACTTGAATTTTTTTCTTTATACCGTGCCCTCAATTAACTGGGCAGTTGAGATGTCTAAGGCAGTCATGTGATCCCAGAAAGACCTAGCATATGCTTAGTTATACTAAAAATTAAAGATAAATACTGTCTCCCACACACCCGCCATCCCAATGTTACATGGAGGTAGGAGCCACGTGGCAGGCAAATGCCCTTGCTCTGGTGGAGCTATTATGCAGATGATATGCTAATGAAGCCATCTGACTTGGTTCTGCTTAGAGTGCACTGCTGAGAGAAGATAATCAGGCGCTGATCAGCTCCCAGCGCTGCGCTCTCTGCATGCCCGTTTGTGTGTTGTGCATTTCTAGCCATGTGCGCAATCTGTGCTGGTCGGCTTTCGGAAAAGGGAAATATTTGTTTGGGTGCACATGTATGTATGTATAGGGGGTGAGTGTTGGGGTCTGCAGTTGTTTTTGGTTGTGTTTTGTGCCTAATACAGAAAAGGCTTCTCTGTGAGCTGTTTTTGGATTGAACTTTAACGCACTTTGGTAGATGTGCTGAGAGGTGACCACTCAGCGTCAGCAGCATCGAAACCAAAATTTGTCTGGCAAAAAAAGTCGGTATCACTTAGTCAAATTCTGATGCTGTTATGTTTTTTCAATAAAGCAACATTATTAATATGTACAATATTTTCACTTGTAACATACTTGCAAACTATTGACAAAAATCAGCATTACAATGTTATGTCCTAGATGCTTCTGTCCTGAAATGTCAGTCAAAATCTGCACAAACATTGCACATAACTCAGAAGAGCAGCATGTCAAGCTAATGTAACAAACCAGGGTCAGTACTCTACTAACACCTGGCTACAAAATTCACCTGCTAAAACTTGAAGTGGGTTGCTTTGGCTGACAGTCAACAACTGGACTAATACAGCCAAATATTGAACAACATGTGTGCAACAACAAAGTGCAACGACATGAGACACGTAACTTAGCAAGCCAGCTAATGCATCTGTCTTGTCCAACAGCAAGAAATGTACATTAGTCAAATGTACACATATCTTTAAACTATTATATTGTTGTGTGTTATGAACCCTCTCGTAAATGCTGATGTAGTTCTTAAAATGCCAAATGTGGGGGCTGAAACAAATCCAACAAAAACTGTCGGCTGTCACAACAAGTATACCGAGAGGACCTCTGCTTCAAAGCTCTGGTACTGAAGTGTTTACTTTAAAGCTCAGTTGTGTGAGAACCTCCAGCCACTCCTGTCTCTTATGTCCTCGGCTTGCAGCGGCCGGCTTTTTCTTGATTATTTCTGTATGTTTTCCTGCTCTCGATTTTGCTCTCTTCTCTTTCTCCGCCCTTTGCTACCTTCACGTCTGCGTTTCCTCCTTTCATTTCTCCCCTTGTCTGTCCTCTCTTTCATCCCGCTGTCCTTTTCCCCCTGCTTATTCTCTTGTCACTCTTTCACCCTCCCTCACCCATTAGTCACACACCCACCTCCCCCATTCCTGTTATTTGACTATCAGAGAGTCATCAGTTCACTTTACATTTCCTCCCTCCACATCTCTCTCTTTCATTCCATCTCCTCCTTTAAAAAGGGAAAAAATAGTAGTTTCTCAGTCATTATTAAATCATTTTTCCATCCTTTTTTCCATCTATGTCTCTCTTCCATTTTTCCCAGTTCAGTTGAAGTTCAGTGGTGTTTTGTAATGCTCCCCTTCTCCGCCCTCCATCCGTCCCCTGCCCCCTCTTCCGTTGTGCTACCTGTTCCCAATCCATTTTAGTCCTCACCCTGACCCTCCCTGAAGCCTTAAGTAAACAAAACAGCATTTCCCTCTTTTACTTGTTCCCTTTTTTCCTCCTTCCCTGAAATTTGAGTGTAGCTAAGCAGAAATTGGATTCAACTTTCTTATTCTTATAGGCACATCTCAAAGCATGGCAGCACACCCATTAACCCCAATTGCCTCAGCGCCTGACTGGGGGTCCTCTGAGAGACTTGCAGAGGCATTTGATAACGTTTGATCATATTCTTTCCTTTCAGTGGTGTGCGTGTGTGTATGTGTGTGTGTGTTGCCCAGATTAACACATTCCATTGATCTCCACTACCCCTGTGCTTGCTCGGTCTGACAGATCTGCAAGAGACAATAATTAGGGGTGTAATTGGTGGATCGTTTGCACAGAAAAATGCTGAGCTGACACATTCTGTTGCTGGAACCTGTCTTGACCCTACCGCAGGTTTTGACAGGTGTGAGCCTTTTTGAGTGTCTTTTTATGTGAGAGATGAAACACTAGGAAGTCTTTTGTGATTATGAATTTAATGTCTGATCACTCACTATTAGATTCATTAAAGCTGAGGGGGCTGATTTAATCAAATCATTAATTATTTGTGTCTTTTGAAGGAGGTTGCCTGCTTCACATGCAGATGTAGTGTTTGTTTCTGTGTAATTTTTCTTAATTGTACTGAACGAGAGTGAGCCATCTTCTCATGTTAAGTATTTGCTGGTGGATAGAAGGAAAAAGGAATCTGGTTTTTCACCAAATATCCCCTTATGTGCTCCTCAGGCAAAGCTCAAAGAAATGTTGGCTAAAGCTCTTGAGGAAGGGAACATTTTTCATCTACATCCTCATTCAGATTGTCTTGGCTAACTATTAGCAGATTAAGCATGTGCTTGTCAAATACCTGTGTCCAAACTAATATGTCTCAATTGTTGGATGGACGCCATTAGGAAATATTCAGAGTGAGCTGGCTTTTCCTCAAGCACCACCATAAGGGGTTTCTATGCAGTGTCTTGACTGCTGTTGGATAGATTGTCATGAACTCTGGGACAGATATGGTGCCTGAGGGATGACTGCTAATGAGTTCAGTGATCGTCTAACTTACCCTCTAGCACCCCCATCAAGTTGACACTTGTGGTTAGGATTGAAATGTATTGACATCTTTGGAATAGATTGTTATTAAATTTGGTACACGTTAATGCTCCCCTTAGGATGAATCGATTATCTTTGGTGATCCCATTAAATGCCATTATCAGGTAGAAATTGGTTTGTCCCATATTTTTAGTTTTTGACCAAATACCTGCAAATCTCAAGACATTTCTATAAGCCTCTGCTGCACTATGTGCTCAGTGATAATTACTAAACATTTGCATGGTAACATGCTAAATTAAGACAATGATCATGGAAATTTATATTATATTTCACCAACAAAGAATGGCAAATTGACATTTGCACTGAAAGCATTTAGCTTGCAGATACTGATATTTAACTCTAAGTAATGCTGTGCTTACAAGCAGCCTAACACATTATTAGCAGAGATTTTTAGTCTTAATCTTTTTGTCATTGCTGCCACATTTTAAATTCTAAAGGGTTCAGTTGATGTGCTTGTCAGTACTACAAATGATGGTCAGCACTTTGAAAATATATCTTTAAATATTGCCCAACTTCTCTAACAATATTCCAACAATTTTTGTTCTCCACAATAAGTCACCTTAAAAAGCAGCTAATAATACCATGACCATTACTGATGCTACTGTCAATAATGACAGTTAAAAACGCCCACTTTACTGTCCTGAATGGTACTTTGGCAGTACATGTGACGATGCCTGTGTAGAAGTTTAGGAGCCAGTGTGTAAACCAGGGCCACTGAAGTCTCGTTCTAGTGAGTAATCAATATCTCTTTCAAGCATGACACCTTTACTATGCACCAGAGCATCAAGTGGGGCAAGGGAGGAGGATGATGAGGGATGCTGGTATGTACTTTGTTAGAAGATGTGTGTGTGTGTGTGTGTGTGTGTGAGTGAGTGGCTGCGTCCAGAGAGAGATGAGAGGCTAAAAGTAGGTGATGGACTTGTGAAGGGAATAGTTTTCCTCTCACAGTATCTAACACACCCACTGGGTGAAAAAACAGCTCTAACCTTTTGCTGACCTGTGCTGTGAAACGCTCACACCAGCCACTGACCCACACATGTGCACAGATGTGTTAACTTGTCAAAGTAGGATCATCTGTGTCCTTGAACATGTTTGTCTGGGAAATCTGTGTGTCTGCTTATGTTTCCCTGTGTGTGTGTGTGTGTGTGTGACTGAGTGAGTGCCTTACTGAATTATAGAGTATGTTTGCTTTTTAACAGATCAGCAGAAGAGGTGATGCCACAGTCAATGTCACAGCCTTCATGCATAATTGCTCCACTTTGTCATTGCCAAGGGCTGGGCACAGCCACATCTCATTGCTTCTCCTCTTTTACCCCCTTTCTTCTTCTCTCTCTGTCTTTTCCTCTCTCTCCCCTTCAGTCTTTTTTCTCATTAGACTCATTAACTTAACCTGCAGAGACAGATAGAGCAATACCTACAAAGTGTTAGCATATTTAATGTGTATGATGCCAACAGAGAGGCATAAATGTGATTTGTGTTAAAGGTTTTTGCCTCTCAATACGGTTGAGGCACAGATATATATTTGTTTAATGGTGTAAACCAAGAGTAGCCTTTTTAAGCTAAATGGAGCTTCATGTAACACATAACACCATGTCTGGTACAACAGACCTGACGTGTGACTGTGTGTTTGTGTGCGTGTAAGAGTGCACGTGCATTAGTTTTTATTTCCTTGCACTTACCCGTTGGTGTGTGGGTATGTGTGTGTGTGTGTGTGTGTGTGTGTGTGTGTGTGATGATGAGTGATGGTGGTAAGAAGACACTGAGCAGTCTCGAGTATACCCAGTCTGAGGTGCTGAGAGGTCACTCTGTTAGCCGCTGACTCACTGTCTGACACTAGTTAAATATTAATCAGAAAATACAGTTTTAGAGAGCACAGTTACTTTCTGGACTTAGTTGTTATTTTGGAAAGTGCTTTTTATATATTTACCTCATGACCAGTATGTCATCTTGCTTTCCATACTGGTGACGTTGTTGATATTTTTGTGTCTTCTGGATAAAGATGTCTGTCATCTAAAGTTTATGTAACAGGTGTAAATAGATTATTTTTATTCGTCATACTTTCAGTGATAAACTACATCAACATGAGGAAGTTATTTTCTTCATGAACTTATTTTAACTTTTGTGTATGTTTGCTGTTATGTGGATTTGTATGATGTTTTTCGTTGTGTATGTGTGTGTGCATTAGCTTACATGTGTGTTTGTGTGGCGGCATGACCCAGTGCTGACAAGCCAGTAGTGACTGAAGTTGGAGTGTCTCATGGTTAAATGATGGGCCCCTTTTGGGCACTCTGAGGGCTTTGAAACACTAAGTAATTGGTTTTCCTGGCAGAATGGGGCCACAGCTATAGCTTAGGGCCAGCGTGAAGTCCATTGTAGCTCAGGACACTAGCCTGTTAAACCTTGGGTAGAGGCTCATTTAACTATAGAAGTGAAAAACGGAAATGTTCAGCGCACATATTTTCCCCAAATAATAAACAATTCTGTCCATAGTTAAACTGTTAATGCATGCATGGTTTTATTTATCATTTTTATTGACTGAGTCAAAATTTAAAATTGGATTCTTTCTGCGGTATACAACTTTCCTCTTACAGTTAAACAAAATAATCAAGGTCAGATTTTTAAGTCAAATTAAATCTCAGAATTAAGTCAAATCAGAATCAGTCATCTTACAAATGTGTTTACTTAGTATAGAAATGTGTTTACTTGCTCAGCTAAGGACCTCATTTCAGCTTGGAACAAGTTAAACATGTCACCCTCATCTCATCCTCCAAAATCTTATTGTTCTTCCCCTGACTTTCAATCTGATTTCAATCTGATTTGCTCACTAAAACTCTCTTAAAGGTGCTATGTAACAGTTAACACACCTCAAATGCAGCACCCTTAAACCCTCTTTATTTTATTTAAGTGTGGTTAAAAAATGAGTAAAATCTGCTTCAAATCATTAATACCAATCTTAATTGATGGATTACAATATGGAGTGCAGTGTTTGCAGTGGACTGGTTCCATATGGTCTAGCAGGTAGGATTAATAGGTAGATTTAGAAGAGAATAGATTAAATGGCCCATGTTTGACTCCTGACAAAGGAAAAATTTCATGTCATTTGATTTGCATTCGCTATGCTTTTCGTTTTTTAGAACACCCAGTACATGCAGTACACTGTACTGATTTGACCTCTATTTATGAATTGTGCTGTAATTGATGAAATCTTACACTTTTACACAGTGGCCTCTGACCGTCCAGCTGCCAAGATCCAAATATTCGTGTGGTGAGCTTCAGTTATTAGCCTGGTTTTTCCTCTTAGACATGTAAAGAGGAGAAGAGGACCTGCAGACACTTCTCAGGGCTTGAAAAAGCACCAGCACTTCCTCTGCTCATGTATTGATTAGAAAAATTATTTCATCTATTATTCATTATTCAAAAAGGGTGCTCGAATTGAACTTCAATCACAGTATCGATTGGAGTAAAGATGATAATAGTCAACATTATTTATCACAAACTATCAGGCCACTATCAAGAAAAGCATAATCTTAATTGATTTCTATTAAAAATAGTATTGAATTTAGAATATTTTCCCATACTTTCATTATTATGAAATTATCATTATGAATACACTTTTTTTGTGACAAGAGGTTGAGGAACACCCCCCCATCACCACAACCACTACCACAAACACACACACACCTTTTAGAAACCAAACCCACACAGTAGTACTCAGCCATGTGTTTGTTTTGAAAATGTGAATGATGTGCAGTGTCTTGTACCCTGCGTGCCTCACTGCTGCACTGACTGTAACATGATAAATGTGTGTGTATGCAGCATGAATGAGTGTCAAGATATCACTCAGGCATTCAGGCACACATGCATGCACACGGGCATGAATTCAAACAAATGCACGCAGGTTCAGTTTGCTCAATCACTCCTTGTTTGTCCCTGAAAAGTGGAGTCTGGAAATCTTCTTTATCTTTCACTTCCATAAAACACACAGGTTCTGTGTGCTCACCCAGGCCTCTCAGCTGATGAACAACCCCATATTTGTGTGTGTTAGTGTACATACATGTTATATCTCTCTGTTTGTGTGCAGCCGCAGAGGAACTGGCCGGTTGCTGCCTCAGACACAGAAAAAGCTTTATTTATATTGGCCTACATTGCCACTTGCTCTTCAGGGAGACTGTCAAGAGCTAATTTTTGAGAGTGAGAGTTGATAGTGGTGGGCAAAAGATTTGACTTTGGAATACACCTTATGACTTCTCCTTTTTTTATTGTTATGATTTTATTATTTTTATTTCCTCATGCCTCCTCTCCTCCCACATCTGTGCTTTTGTACTTGCTGTAATAGATCCCTTCCTTTTTATGTAGTATGCATCCAAAGGATTGAAGAAAAAAGTTGCAACAAAGAGCTGTGCAGTTTTAGATTTATCATTCTAGTCCAACTCAAAGATGTGTTTTACTTATTTTATTATTATTTATTTATAAGTATCTTGCGTATTTCGTCACTTGAGTTGCACTAAAACTACCTTTAATGTGTGAAAAAAGATCTTGGTAACATTTTAGTTGGTAAAAATCTTTAGCATTCACATTTAGCAAATCATTAAATATGGCCAGAAGTTTCTTCTAAAATTCACCTTTGAATCTTTGACAGCACGGTGAGCCGTGACCTCCTCAGGCACTGACAAAGCTTGATGCAACTACTTTCTCTTCCAAGTGTTGTGGAGTCTCCTCTCTAAAGGGCTGCGGTACCTCAAAAGTTTCTATCATGACTTTTCAGATCTTGTGTGCTGATGGGACCTCTGTCAAGATGTCACTTTGAAGCTTTCTTTTCATGACGTCAGAGGTCTTTACGAAATTGCTGCAGTCTTTTGCATTAGTGAGAGTTCTCGCTTGAATCCACAACATTACGAAGCAAAAGTGTGCAAAACACCTGAGACCTTTATTTAAGTTTGTCATTAATCTGCAATAGTTACTATACTTAGATTTGGTCTAGCATTTCTCTCTCTCTTCATCGTTAGTATCATTTAGTTAAAGATAAAGATGATTGATGATACATTTGTGCATTCCCAACATTTCTTTGAGGGTGTGTTGATGTATTTAGAGGAGACAGAGGATGATCTGAGAGCGCATGATGCAATGATAGAAAATTTGCGATACCTGCAAGCTAGTGAGCCGGGTTAGAACTGGCTAAACATGCTCCTTGTTTTTACCTCTTGTTAGTCCATATAAAAATAAAGAATTGACTGAAAGCTGCCATTAGTGTTTTCAAAGGCGTATGAATAATGTATCATAGAAGTACAGTCTGTTTGAAATAAAGGTGTGAATGGTTTCTGCATCATTTCAGGTCCAGAAGGATCAAAAAACTCAACATACTCTGTTTTATGTTGCACAGCTTAACATACCTTTAGTAAAATTCTGCAGTGAAGTAACCTGCAATGCCAAGCACTGATGTTATGAACCTGTTTGACCGTACATCAGCAGTCACACCAAAAATCCCAAGCACTTTCATTCAGCCTCCTCAGAGTTTGCTGAGGGATGAACTCCTGGCTTAGGGCATTGTTTGGTGAAAATGTTTAAGCAGAGCTCTTCCAGGCTCTGAGTTTTGTGAAAATCCTTGTTTTCCACAGCGGATAGAAATTTGAGGCCAGCAGCAATGTTCGAGACAATGCTGTCAGTTCAGTTTGACGGCTGTCAGATGTCACCCTTCAGAGCTTGAGGAGGAGGAAGTGAAGCTTCTACAACAAGCTGTTTGGGTCAGATGGCTGCTTTGCTCCTGACCACAAAACAGGAGTCGATCACAATGTTTCTCCTTGAAATGGAGCACATGTACTTGAGATAACTCTATAGTTTATTTAAAGTTCTTGTCTAAACATGTATCTGCTACAGTGGATATTTTCTTTAACTTAGCTTTTCCATACATAAAAGTAAAAAAGTAAAGGAGATGAAAACTCAAATGAGGGGTCTGTTGTGAACCAAAACTGGCAACTAGCAGGCAAATTAGAATTGTATGTGTGGTTGGCTTCTTGTATTTGTTTATGTTGTTTGGCTGACACTGTGTTAACCAATCTGCTAATGTAAACTGTCACTCTGTACTCACATGAACACTCTGTGCTGGAGGTTTCAGGTTTCTTTGCCTTCATTTGGCTTTTGAATTTGTGAAAAATCATATCTTGCTTGTTCACGATGTGTTACATCTGAGATTTTGGAGAAATGTGCAGACCCCCCTGCCTTTAGTGAAGGAATGTGACAAACAGAACTGTCAAGGTCAGACATTTGGGAGGGACAGTCATAACAAAAACCCAAATTTTTAAGTTGAGGTGATCTTTTAATGAATTTTGTTGTAATAACTACATTGACAGTGGAGTATTTACAGGAGAAGAGAGGAGGAAAATTATTTGTCATTTTGTTTGAACATGATCATTTAAAAGTGAAATTATGGTGCTATATATTCAATTTAAATAAATGAAAAAACAATTTCCTGAAAAGTAACTCATTGACAGCATAGCTGCAGAATTTAGTTATTATCTACAAAAAGTAGTACTGATGAAGCAAAATGAGAAAGAAGCCCAACAATATTACAAATTGAATTATAATTTGTAGTATCAATGTTATTGCCTTTTTTAGTCACCTAAGTTTATTTTAGGATGGCAAACTTGGCATTTTATAACACTCCAAGTTTATCTAACCAAAGCAGGAGAGCAAATTTAATTCCAAAACTCACTGCACTTAATCCTTTTTGCCTTTTAAGCCCTCGGGTCAGCCAGAGGCAAACTAATCGATTCTCAGCAATAACAATAAATCATCTAGTATATTTGCAGATTTTCTTTGGCTTTTTAATAACAATTGAGAAACTTCATGCACACATGCCTTAAATGTAATGCATGGAAAGTAAGCGATAAATTTTAACATGTTATCTTTATTTCTGTTTTATCATAGCTGCATTTTGTTTCCGAGAGTGTTGCTAAAAGTCTGATCAGAAATAAACTGTAATTTTTTAAGCATTCATGTTAAACTTCTGATTTTACAACAGTCAAACAATATGGTTTTCAGACTTTTCTCAGAGCTGCAGCAAAACATATGCATAATCAACTGTCAAAGCTTTACAAATGCTACATCTGTATTTTTCTCTACCTTCCTTTTTCTCCCTCCATCACTGCCTCCTTTTTCCCAGTTCTCTGCTGTGTGTCTGGTTGTAATTGAGTCATTTTCTCCTCATTGGAGCACTGTCTCCGGCAGGCAGCTGTATCAAGGTGACCTCCTGCTTATTGTTTGGGCCTGGGTGTTTTTGTCTCGCTAGCTCGCGAACATAATCACTGCCTTTCAAGCATTGTAATGGTTCAGCTGTGGTAGTGACACATTATTTCTGACCCTAGATACCTTGCTTCGTGAAATGTCAGCGAAGAGGCAAGAAGGTATGGCAGTGAATGCAGTGATGTAATACTGCAGTCAACCCTTCCCTTTCTTGTGTCCCTCTCCCTCAGAGAACTCACTCTGATTCTGGGCTGTTCCTGCTCAGCGTGTCCCTCTTGAAAACAGCCAAAGGGGGAAAGAGGGTTCTGTTGGGAGTTGGCTATCCTCTCCTCTCCTTTCCCATTGCTTGGAGCGTAGTTGCTCAGAGAAATAATCTCTCTGTTTAAAGCACTAATCCATCTGTCAATCCCTGTCCATTAATTGTAGCATTAGTTGTTTGTAGGCAGGCTGGACATGCGGGGTAATTACATTGATTTGACTGCTTTTTAACCTTTATTTGGCGGCACAGCACTTAACAAGAAAATTTTGATGACAAAACTTCAAATTTAAACAAGATTGATTACACAGGGGTTTAAAACACCCTTCCTTATCAGCTGCACTGGATGGCACTTAACATCTCTGTCTTTTTCCTGTGCCACTGGGACAGAGCAGTGACTAAATATGCCTACATTACCCATCCTCAATGTCAAATCATTGTTTCCTGGAGGTAAAGATATCGTATCACTTAAAGGAATCTGTGGACTACCACAAGGTTGCAGATTAGAGGGGGGGTTTGTGAGGAGAACGGCACTTTAGCCTCAAATCCTGTGAGATCTTGTTGATAGAGTGTCACTGTGATCTTAAGGAGCTTGCAGATCAAGCTGTGAAAAACATCTGACATGTCAATCCACTGGGGAAGCAAGACAAAATACTCGGTACCATCCACACTGTGAAGTAAACAAGCTATAGTGTCACTCATGTGTGAGCTGTTATGTAATGTGTTTTAGATCTTTTGTTTTTATCATTCAGTGAATTTTTCATCATGCAAGGCACAGTTTTGATACTGTTTATGAGCTGGCATTTTTTCTGCAAGAATGTGCACAACACATGCACATCTCTCCTGCCCAGGTGCTCAGTTAAAAAAAAAAAAAGGGTACAGAAGTATCCTGGTTAAAGGACTGTTGACACTGTAAAATTCTCCCTTTTTTGCCTTGTAACATCTAGAAAAGTGCACATATCTTAAGCCCAAATCAGCTCTTATTCATGCAGAGGTGAAGAGCCAATCTGTCCATGAAACATTTCTTGTTCTTAGTATATTAAAGTAATGAAAAGTTTAAAGAGGACATTCTTCAGTGCTTCGCATGTTGAAGAGGCAGGAGTCATCTATTCATTTGCTTTAACTGTGTAATATACACACTCATAGTTATCCCATTAACTCTTGACTTCCTGTTTAGCATTTATAAGTAAATATCATTGAGTAAACAGTGAATAAATGTTTATTTATGGATCTGCTATACTCAGTAGCTTTTTCTAGATGCAGTTTTATGAATAGATAATGGATGAGGGAAAATAGACGACAAGGTTGTTCAGTGAACTCCTAGTAGTCCATTAATTCCCACTTTTTGACATCTCCAAGGGCTTAATTCAGCTTATATCATGGTCACTTGCAAAGGAAACAATAAGTAAGATCAATAATTTATATTCTCATGCATTTGGAATCAAAAGTTTTTCCGGGTTGTAATTTGGTCTCCCCTGTAATGCCTCAGGGTTTGACTAATACTTGGAACAATCATTGCCATCCCATAAACTCCTAATGCAATGGAAATGATGTTTACTACTCCAGTAAATAGGACCTTAGGTACTACTTGGCAACAGAAGGTATTCCTACTCTGCTCAGCTCATTAAACTGTTTGGCTCATCTTTGAGCAAGAAAGCTTATTTTTTCGAACAGGAGTCAAAGTCAATAACATTTTATACAGTAAAAAAACAGTAAAATATGTTTTTACAGTATGTTAAGTAACAAGACAAACTAGCTGTCCAGCCATGTTATGGTACCCAAGTCAATATCAAGATTTTCATGAACAGAGACAGTTTGTGTTGACTGTTGGCTAAAACCTGGAGTAGCAAGTTGAACAGCAGACAAGATGTAAGATGGTCATTTATGATGCAAAATACCATCAAATATCAGTTCAAAGGGGCAATATACTTCCTACTGCTTGTGTAACAGTCACCACCATGTTGTTTCGAGAATGAGGCACTTAAGGACTACACAGTTGTGAATGAGATATTCCTATTAATATATTGAATACAGTTCTGATGTTGGAGTAGGGTTACTGGATGCAGATCAAGCCAGTACATTTATTTAGAACGCTGAACAGTCAGATGGGCTGAAACTTCTTACTAGGTGTCCTACTTAAGGAATAAATGACCATCATGCAGCCATCAGATTGAGTGTATCATAATCATTATACAGCAAAACACAGTTGTAATAATATAGATTACTAAATTACAATACGTGATAAACAAAATGTTTGTATAAAGATTATAAATAAACATCTTGTGAGTGGTAATTTGCACTGTTTGAGGCACAGCCAGCCATTCCTGTGCTTTTGGTTTATTATTACAAAGCTGCTCAAACTGAGTTTCCTGCTGCCACTGAACAGAATTCTGGGTTGCGTATGAGATGTTATTTGCATTACCATTAGTAACCACAAGTTATGATGTCAGGGAAATGTCTGAAATTAAAATTACAACTAATTATCTAGTTAGTTGATGTACCAGTGTTTTTATAATCAGCATTATTAAAAAAAATCTTCAGTTTCATTGCCATTTTAATAAGGTTTTTTTTTGTGTGTTACAATTTGAAGTCACTCTTAATTGACCCTATTTCTGCATAAGTGCCACAGTAGATGCCTCTGAATAGAGCTGGGTAATAATTTTACACAACCAAAGCTTGTTTAAAGCTTGGCCTTCATGATTAATTGGTCTGCAGATAATTTGTATGCACAAAATTGCACTAAGTGTTGAGTCTACAGATCAGCTGAATAGTCTCAACAAACCTGACCTGCTGCCAGAGTTCTCCTCTGATCAGAAAGAACACATGCACTGTTTTAATAGTTCCTTACCTTTGTAATTTGCCTACATCAAATTAGTCTTTGTAAAACAATCTGCTTTGGTTAGCAGACAGATCTCTCTGCTCCTGTGGCTATATTTGCTTGTTTTTGACCTGAAAGGTCATTCATAGCTTAAGGCTTTAAACAGAGTTTTTAGGTTAAGAGTCAGTAAGTGGAGCTGAACTGTAGGCTGTTGAATGGAAATGGCAAAGGTGCTGGAATTTGTGCTTGTGTGCCTCTGTGCTTTTTGAAAGATACCTGATGATGTTAAAGATGTAGGGGAGGGCAAAAAAAATGAGGTGGCTGATTTGATGATCTCTGAGGAGGTGTAATATAAACAGCCATAATCATAATACTCATAATTTCTGTTGCATATGGAGACTAATTACCATGGCATAGCTCATTATTATCAGAGCAGGAACGAAGGATCCAGACCAATAGGTGCTTTTATTTTCTAAAAATCTACAAAGAGAGAGGCTAAACCTCATAAGTTAAGGAGCTTTTGTGAGGACAAAGGCTTTTAGAGATAAATTGACTGTTGTCTGTAGTTATTAAAGTGTTGGCTTAAATAGCTTAAACAGACAGAGATAACTCATCACCTAAAATACAAGAACCAGAGGTGAAGAGTATGAGTCGTGGGCAGTAAAAGAAAAGCACTCCGCTGTTTTACTGTACCGTTCTGATTTGGCTTCAGAGGCTGCAAGAGGTATCTGATCACCAGGTGAGTACAAGTAAGCTGCCGGCTGAAAAGGGTTTGAGTGAAGCTGAGCCGCGGGTGGCTGTCAGTGCTGCGTTTACAGGCATTAAGGATGAGAGGCACTTGTCTCATTCCGTCACTCCCTCATTTCTTTTCTTCCCTTCTCCCTCTCTCTTTTTCGGGCTCGTGACTGATTTGGCTCATTAAGATTGGGAGAAGGAGAATTAATTATTGTCATTAAATGAAGCATGCTGCTCCCCCCTCTCTTTCTTGAGCACTCCAGCAGCAGGGCAGTGAAGTGTGGGCGGCAGTAAGGGGATGAGGAAGGACTGGAAAGAGAGGGTGGGGAGTAAGAAAATATAGAAAGATGTGGCAGGGCTAATGGAAGAGAAAGAGGGATAAAAGAGGTAAAAAAGAGATGGGAGAAGTGGAGGAATACTGGGAATATAAGACCATAACTAGATAGGATAAGATAAATGAGGGCCTGGTAGATAAAGAGAAAGCAGTGGAAATGGAGAGTGACCGGAAAGCCGACATGAGAGTCACAGAGTGTAAGATGGAGGGCTGAGGCCATGGGGAGGAACAAGGGAGGCAGAGGGACAGACAGAGAGAGGAGGGGCCTGAGCTGGATTTCTGTTTTTTGGTTGGGCTGCATGCTAATACGCCGGAGCGTATTGTTCAGCTCAGGGAGCTGAAAAAATGTATAATCCAGGTCAGAGGGATGGAGATGGGGGGAGGGAGGAGAGGGAGAGAGGGATGAGGGCAGAGCAAAAAAAAAAAAAAAAAAGAAGAAGATGTCAGGGATTGAGGCATTAAGAGCATGCAGGGAGGAGAGACAAAAAGCACAAAAAAGAACATTATCACCTCAATGATGATTAACATCACCACAGCTACAGTTTCTGCTTTGCTCTGTATACATTAAAATACCCAATAAGGACAAAACATAGGTGAGGTGATGTAGTTTGGGCTCGTTCTTGCCGGTTTGTCACCTGCAATAAAACGCATACAGATTTTTACACAAGTCGTCTGAAGTGGCCAGTGCAGTGTGCTCTGTGTGTGTGTGTGTTATTATCAACTCTTGAGGAGGAAGCTTGAATGCACAAGGCTTGAGGGCAAAGCCACTCAAGAACATCCCCAGCAATTCAAGTGACCTGCTTTTCTGACGCTGTCTCTTTCCTATTACCCAGAGTGGCATTTCATTTAGTTTCCGTCATTCATCTTCCCTTTTCCAGATGGGATAGGGACTCTTGTGTTGCTGACACCTCACCCCTCTTTTTTTTATTTTTTATTTTGCTGTCTCTTTTTTCTTTGTTTCGTGTTACTGCTCTGTAGTCCTCTTTGTGCAGCTTTACCTTTTGTTTATCATTCTCTTTTGCCCCCTCTCTTTTATTCGATCATCAAAAGCTTTACATCAAGTCTTCATGCATGTAAGTTGTTTTCAAAAGCGTAGGAACAAATTGCCTAGTGCACATACGTGGTCAAATTTGTTCTGCCACAGACTGTGCACCTAGGAGGGAGTGATGTTTGAGGTCAGGTTCTATTGAATTGTGCAGTTAAAATGACTCAGCTGACAAATATCCCTGAGCAATAAGCTCTGCTGCCCTTAAAACTGTTCTTGCTTAAAGACCAACTGATGTTGACAGCCGTACATTCAAACAGGCTTTATTTGGTAGAAACACTTGCCGTGTCAGAATGTTAAGTCATTATTTCTCCTGTGCTGTGCTTGAACCAAAAACAGTATGTTCTATTTATTAATCAATTTAAAGTTGCAGCAGTGAGAGTGTGCTTTCTGGAAGCTTTACTGATACTGAAATGAGTAACCAGATAACAAGGCGATGTCAGTGAAGTAATTGAGACAGGTCTAGCAAGTATCCTTCCTTTGCTGAGACCTGTACACGTCGACTTGCTAATTTGTGCCATAAACAGGGATGTAAATTAATAGGTTTTAGGTTTTGACACTGGTGCCACCTGTTGGTGAAAAAATGTTTAGTGGTATTGTGTTATTTGTGTAGCAGGTCTCCCTGGACAGGCTTTTACGACAGTATTTCCAACAAGTTCCATCAAGTTATGTAAAAAAATTGCAAAAGCTAAGATTTTACACAAACTAAATTGCGTGCTAACTCACTAAACAAGACAGAGACCATGGTAAACAACACTTACTGAACATCAACACGCAAATTTTGTCACAGTGTGTAAAGTTATCATGTTGACATGTACATTTTGTACTTACAATAAATTATTAAAACATTCCTTTTTTATTATGTAACACTAAAGAGCTCTATGTGGTTCCTCACTTTAAAAACTGAGCCAAAGCGTTCTCTCAAAACTAAAGATGTATTACACTTATATTTGTCAGAGAGCCCTCGAACAGTAGTTTGCAACTTGAAATGTAAGGCAAGAGATTTGCATTAAAATTTCAAGATTAGTTAAGTTGCTTTCTCGCTCTTACTGCTGTATTGATGATAACCTCTACAAGGAATACAAGAATTCATTTCATGTAAAGGTTACACGAACCTTTATGCAGGAAAGTAAGTCTTATCAGTATATCAAAATTATATTAATACCACAATATGATATCAGATTTTATTTAACATTATACCATGGATAGAATTGACAGATTTGCAGAGTTTTTGATAAATATGTAATCAGTTGTAAGAGGTTGAATATTGTGGATTTGCCTAAATGGGAATTAATATTTGCAAAAATTAAGGTTTTTATCAACCATTACAAACATGTCTTCACAGTGCGTGAGCCAAAAGAACTAAAAAAATGTCAAAGATGCCCTTCAAAAGAGTGTGCAGCAGCCTGTTAACAAGCCCTCATCACTTCAACAAACTCTTAGAAGTGCAACCACATCAGCAGATACAAGAAGCAAGTTCATTGAAGTCGTGGCTGTTTGCACACAGTCAGATCTGTTGGAATAATGAAAAAGCTACATCAGTTTCTGGTCAAACACCATAAACAGGCAAGAGCGTTGCCAGAACTAGAGAATAGCCTCTGTCAGACCCACTCACCCCACATCAAACTCATTTATATTTATTAAAGATTAAATATTTTTCCTGTTGAACTGTCGAAGTTTCGTTCATCCACCACATGCATTAGGAAAAAAAAATGGAATTCGGAAAGAATCAAGACGAATTTCGCAGGAAGCTTTTAGATTTTGAATATCCTTAAATTGTGATGTGGCGCAAGTATTGGCTGTCCATGTTTTTTACAGGCGCGATTACAATAAGATACGTAAATTCTTTAAACATACCAGACTGTTTTACCTCTTCTAGTATTTGCCTTCCTCAATTTAGTCACTATATTCACATTACTGATAATTATTCATCAGAAATCTCATTGTCGATATTTTGCGAAAGTAGGAATAATTATCCTAACAATATTGTCGCAATATTGACATCAAGATATTTGGTTAAAATATGATGTGATATTTGATACTGTCCACATTGCCCAGTCCTAAAGGGAAGTACCTGTATTCGAGGAATTCCCCAGGTATTGTAACCAATGCTGTACTTCTGCTGCACAAACAGAAACCAAGCTCACACACCCAAAACACTTTCAGCTGTGGCACTTCTAAGAAATTTTGAATTCATAAGCTGCTTGCTCAGTATTTGTTTTAGTCTGTTTATATTTATGACCCCAGATATATTCTGGAAAGTTTGACGGAGTTTTCTTTTTCTCTTTTTTTTTCTTTTTTTTTGCTGTTTAATATACATGTTGAGCTGAGTGGAGGCAGCATATCAAGCTATTAAGGTACTTAAATACAGCAGCAACTGTGCTAAAAATAGAACATATTGTATTTCTTTACATACCTGCATTATTTCAAACAGTGAAAAGGAAAGATCAACAGTTTCTAGATCATTACACAGCAATATAGAGCAAGCTATTAACATCTCACTATTGGGCAACGGCAGGCCATTAAAATTTTATATTTTGTGTATTCATCTGAAATATTACATACTCAAACTCTGAAGCAGAAGTCCATCTACTCTCTTCTCATCCCTCATTTGTAGTCCTCTCAGCCATTATTCTCTACAGTCGATACCCCCGAACATCTAAGCTTTCAGGCAAAACATCCTTTAAACTTCAAACATTGACTCAACATTGAACAGTAAAAGTCAATATTTTTTTTCTAACCCTCAGACTCCCCCCAGCTCCTATCTGTCTTTCAGTCGCTCTTTTTCTTTTAGTTATTTAAAAAGCCTGCGTTTTTACTGTGGGGCTTTGCCTTTTAAGAGTCTTATAAGAGTGCGGTTTGTGCACACAGTCACCACAGGTGTCTCTTGAACCGGAGCAAAGTAGAGATTGAGATGTAGAGGAAGAGAAAGAAACAAAGCAGTACAGTGGGAAAGCATCAGTGAGACAGGAAGAGAAGTTTCAGTGAAACAAGTAAATTCAAAAATAATAGAAAATAGAAGAAGGAAATGAAAGTAAACCTTGAAGATGACAAGACAAGAAAGATGGCTTGAAGGTAGAGAGATGATATGAGTTACATTTTAGCAGCTGGAGGGCTTTGTTGGCTACACAGATGCTCACAGATGTCAAAGGTGAGCTCAAAGTCATGCTAATAGGTGAACTGTATGCAGGAATGAAGCTGTGGGGGGACAAACACTCATAGTTTGAGATCTTCCTGTGCAAATATCTGAGAGAGAGTTGGAGACTTGGATATGAATGCAAATTATTACTGCTGTCCTTCTCTGCAGTCTGCTCGAAGTGTCTTTATGACATTAAGGCTATGACAATATCAAGTATTTTGGGTAACAATGCTATGCAATATCTAAAGAAAATCAGTAGAAATAATGCTCATATGTATGTTTTCATTAATGTATGATCAGCTGAAAGTTATTGTTGTGTTTTTGTTGCTCTATATGAACCTTTAATGTCTACAGAGTGAGCAGGTCTACTTACACTCAAACCTTTCTTTACACATGGATAGATGATCAGACAAGGATAATGTCCAGATGTACCTGTTTACACAAGCAGCAAACATCAGGAGATTGTCTATGTGCGATGTGTTCACACGCTGGAAATACTCTGTGTAGTTTGGATGAGGGGCGGCGCCTGATATGACGCAAAACGTGTGCAGTGGAAACCTCTCTGTTTACAGTGCACTGAGGATGGCAGATGAGACCATGAACATCTCTGTAATGATGCCTATATTTGGTTAGTTATCAATACTCAATTTATTTGGACGTGTCCAACAAATCAAAGACTGGAAAGAACTTATTTAAATGACTCTCCTCCTTCCTCCTCAGACATTTTATTTTTTATTTTATGGTCATATGTCAGTCATACAATATACATGTCATTGCTACATTCACACCCTCACTCTGGAAAATTGTCTGCTCTGTTCACCATTGTGGCACACCCGGACTCAGGACTAGGGGCCTGCAAGAGTGAAGTCTGGGTCGAATAATCCTAACATTTATGTTAACTAATGCAGCTCCTCTAGGTAAACTCTGGCTTAAGTCCACCATTTCACACCTCCATGTTTCTGTGGTAGCCATGATTGGAAAAACCAAGCACTGCCACTAAAAAGGGCACTCGCATTTTTCATGAGTTTAGAAATTTGTGTTAGAAAAGCTACATCAACATTTCATTTTTAATTATCACAATTATCCTCAGTATCGTGACATCTTTTGTGGGCAGATCAACTGTAGTAGAACTGTGTTTTCCAGTGTGTTCAACATTGCCAGATGTATTAGTTACACCAGAAAAGGGCACATGTCTGCCAGAGGCTCCCTGAAACATGTTTCACACTCCTTCACACTTCTACCTATCAACACGACACCTCACCCTCCATCCTCCACATATACATGACCAGATAAAATTACTGCTCCCCTCCATCAAACACACATAGACACCCACACTCACACTCTAGGGTGGAATTTAATGGAGTGTGATCTGGTCTGACGTCTCGGCGTTGGGCCCCTCATCTGCATGCAGGCAGTATTCACCGGCATTCTACGGCCCATAATAATAATAAATCCAGACTGAGGAATTGGCACACCTAATCTGACAGGCCTTTATGGATACTCTCATTCATGTAGGACCGGCGCTACACTGTATTATATTCTTTAACTCTCTCATATACTCTGCACGTCTCCTATTGTTAAAAACCAAAGATTAATGATTTCAAGGAACATTATTTCTCTCAGAATGTATAAATCATCTTTGACACATATAGATCACATGGCGAGATCAGGGGCAGGAGGGGGAAAAATAGAGCAGATAGAGAACAAATGGGACACGGGGACCAAATGAAACCGACGACTTGATGAGAAACAGCATTAATAGATCGAACAAAATCCTTACAAAGGTTGGCGATGTATTTTATTTCACACAGTAATGTTTTTTAAAAAAGGAGTTTTTCTTTGATAAAAGCCGTTTTGGACTGAAACATGAGATTAATGTATTCAGTTCATAAATGTCTTAGTAATGGCTGTGGAGGAATCTCTATCTATTATATAGGTCTTTTTTCTATTGTATCTTTACAATAATTTCTTAATATCTATTCATTATATTGCTATTGGTTATCAGATGGATTTTTTTTTAAATATTTTTTTCACGGTAACAAAAATTAAAAACAACATTAAGAGAGAAATTAAAAATACTGTTTAAAATGGATGCAGTAGAGGTAAACATATCCTGACTTACTTTGGATCTTACATTTCTCACAGTTCAACTCAGAAGAATCTATTAGTAGTCTCTCACTTGTAATGCTTATTTTTCAGATTTTACAACTCTAATTTGTAACACAGGCTTTATATTAAGTATCCAAGTCTGCAAAGACATCGCTATGTCATGTATTATTATGTCATATTTTATTCAGGAGAGGAAGGGGAAATATGGCACATGTGTGCTTTTTCGCTACACCCTTTCACAACTGTGTTTCCTTAAATACTCTAAAACTCGAAAACTGCTTGAAAAATTATAATGTTAGTGTTTATAATATTTTGCAATTTTTGTATCACGATAACCACCTGAGTTAAGCATGTTAGCATTTTAGCAAATATCTAAAAGAAAATGTTGCAGCAATAATATATACCATTATCAATTTTCGAAACAATATGTCCTTTAGGTGATTATATATTATAGAGAATATGTGAAATCTGGATCAACTGGTGGTTCTATGAAAAAAATAGGATAACAGAACTATAAGCCCTGGGAATGATGGGTGTCTCCACCTTAATGACTGAATCACTGACCTTCCTAAAGCAATAGGCTGTGGTTAAAGAGCATTAATCATGCTTTCTGCTAGCTTTAAGTGATTATTTTTGTGCAAAGTGGATTTTGTTATGCCTAAAATATTTTGCAGATACAGCCAATCACACCAGGCCACCAGGGGGCACTATCTTTTCTCTCCAACTACTGCTCACAAAGACATTGGCTTATCCTTGCTGCTCAGCTGTCAATTATAACATAAATGAGACAGATATAGTGACATTTAATGTCACACCTGGATGCTGTGTTAGATATTGGACGTGTGGGTAATGAGATATGAAACACTTTCTGTATGTACACCCTGCTGCTGCAGCGAACACTTGATTTTTGTTCCTGGCCATAGACTCAGCACGGTCATGCCTGTGTTCTGGTACATTAGGAAACTGAAACAGAAAAAGGATGTTAAGTGACGCTGTGCATCGTCTATCATCATTGCCATCATCAGCTCCATCATTATCATCTCCAATCCCCTTTTTAGAGTCTTTGACCCTTGGGACGAGCCGTGACCTTGGAGCATCAGCCTCAGATGTTCCCACATGCTCCGGGTCTGGTTCATAATGAAGTTTCACCACAACAGACCCACTGCTTAATGAACTTCACCCAGATGCTAAGGGGAGCCACAGCCTCCCAGTAGCCCACAGTCCCTCTCCAATCTCCGCCTCACCTCCCGCTGTCTTTCAGCTCTCCCTCAACTGGAGCTGGTTGTCATTTTGTTTATAAATGAGCTCCATCACCCCTCTTTCCCTTTGCACAGTTTCTGTCCTCTTTCCCCTTGTCTAGTATGTCTGTGTTTGCAGGGTTTTAATCAAAGCTTTTTCTGCATGTATCCATATGTGCACTGTCATGGCATACATGCTGTAATAAAAACTGCTTCCTCTTGTATTTTTTTTGGAGGAAAGGTAAATATTAAAGAGGTTTCTGCACAGCCGCGAGTCTGTAAAGAACAAAGCCATTTATCTTTTTACATCTTCCTCATCTCCACCAGCAGCCAAACATCGAGCGAGCTCGCATTTCCACTTGCCTCGCCTCGTCTCCCCCGCAGCAAAAATAGCTGAGCTCCTCTTAGCTCCCATGAAAAGGGAGGGCTGTAAAACGTTTGCTGTTGGAATTTTTCCCACACACTAAAGCACAAAATGGATTCATCTCCTTTTAGCACGGGGGAGCAAAAAAAAGGAAAAAAAAAAAGCAAATAAACAAACAGACACAGCAAAGACGGCGGACTAAAGAGAAAAAAAAAGATGATGACAAATGGTCCTTCTGAAAGCTGCATAATTCTCCTGTTCCTCTTTGCCGGGAGCATTGGAGCTATTATGTCACTCAAATAAAACATCTTCCAGCACCTTAACCCTTATGCATAATAAACTCTAAAAGCCTATGGTCACATAAATAATGGAGGGGACGGCGATGGCCTGAAGCATAGAAGAAGGTGTAAGTATGTTAACTTTCATGTAGTACCTGCTTTGTCTTGAAGCTAACATATAGACATGAGAGTGATTAACTCATTTGTTAGAGGGAAATCGTGCATCTTTAAAGACAACAAATTTGCCTCAAGGTCATATAATTGTGACTCAAATAATCTGAGTGAGTCACAATTACAAAACCCATAATGGCATTTCCAAAGAGGCTCTTTGACATATTAATTGCGGCATGTACTCAAGCACTTCTTGTATTTTTTTTTCTGCTCTGGTGGAGCGATCTGACTTTTCAGAGGCTGTATAATGGGTTTATTTTTACTGACCTGATGACAACTCATCAAACACCGGGCACAGCCGTGCCTCTTCAAACTGACCCATCTCGCACTGTGCTAATTAATATCCTCGTGCTCTCTTGCTGTTTTGGATATGCTGCTGAGTGTATCTGCTAGGAAAGACTGCCAGGGACATGAAGTGTTGGTTTATTGAAAAAGGGGTCCAAACCACTTTGGTATCAGTAGGGGTTTGAGATGCCAGTGTTCTTCCTCTTCTCTCCTCTTACTCTCTCTCTTTCTCTCTCTCTTTCTGTTTATTTGTATTCTAGTGTTTGAGTGTGTTTTTGTTCATACGGCACATGAAAGTACACAGGCATGTCTGTGCACCTCCTCTGTGTACTTTTCTATATGTACAAGTCACAGATGGACCTGGAATGCACCATCCATTCTGTTCCAGGGTGTAAGCATGGCCCCCGCCCACCGCAGATGGCGTTAATCATCGGCCATTTTGAGCGTGACTTAGCATTGAAAGCGTAGTTACGTGGGAAATCATCAGATAGGGGCCACATGGGGTAGCACAAAAGATAAGAATTGCATAGATGCATGTGACACAACAAGTATCCTTGTAGGAGATCATTTACTCTGTTTTTTTTCTCAAGGGCAGCTGGAAGGTTGGGAAGTGGAATGGGATGAGAGCGTTTGCATAATTGACCAGTGAGCCAGGAATGCTTCCTCGCTGGCAGGCCTTCAAAGAGAAGATGAGACCCTCTCTCTGGGGGCACCCAGTCCTGCAGCCCTTACCTCTTTAGGCCATGCTGGCTGCCAGAAAAAGCTGTAGTCGGTACAATCCACCATGCACATGATATATGTATGTGCAGATCTATGTATGTTTGTGCTTCCAGGCTCTTTGCGCACTTTTTGCTCCATGGCTTTTAGCCTCTCCATAGTATGAAGTAAGTGCTTCTCTAAGGTTTACTTAGCATGTTTAGGACTTTAGAAATATATATATATGGGCAAGCATAATTAACCTTTGAAGATTACAGTGGCTTGCAAAAGTATTCTTACCCCTTGAACTTTTCCACATTTTGTCACCTTACGACCACAAACATAAATATATTTTATTGGAATTTTATGTGAAAGACCAACACAAAGTGGCACACAATTTTGAAGCACAAAGAAAATTATACATGATTTAAATTTTTCTTTTACAAATAAAAAAAAATGAAAAGTGCAGTGTGCGAAAGTATTCAGTCCCCTTTTCTCTGAGTGTAACCAATTGCCTTCAGAAGTTGCCTGATGATTGCTGAATGATCGAACGTTGACCTAATGACTAAATAGAGTCCACCTGAGTGTAATCTAATCTCAGTACAAATACAGCTGTTCTGTGACGGCCTCAGAGGTTTGTTAAGAGAATATTGGGGAGCAAACAGCATCATGAAGTCCAAGGAACACACCGGACAGGTCAGGGATAAAGTTGTGGAGAAGTTTAAATCAGGGCTGGGCTATAAAAAGATTTCCCAAGCTTTGAACATCTCTCGGAGCACTGTTCAATCCATCATCCAGAAATGGAAAGAGTATGACACAACTGCAAACCTACCAAGACACGGCCGTCCACCTAAACTTACAGGCCAAACAAGGAGAGCAGTGATCAGGGATGCAGCCAGGAGGCCCATGGGAACTCTTGATGAACTGCAGAGATCCACATCTCAGGTGGGGGAATCTGTCCACAGGACAACTATTGGTCATGCACTGCACAAATCTGGCCTTTATGGAAGAATGGCAAGAAGAAAGCCATTGTCAAAAGAAAACCATAAGAAGTCCCATTTGCAGTTTGCCAGAAGTCATGTAGGGGACACAGCAAACATGTGGAAGAAGGTGCTCTGGTCAGATGAGACCAAAATTGAACATTTTGGCCTAAATGCAAAATGCTATGTGTGGTGAAAAACTAACACTGCACATCACTCTGAACACACCATCCCCACTGTCAAACATGGTGGTGGCAGCATCATGCTATAGGGGTGCTTCTCTTCAGCAGAGACAGGGAAGATGGCCAGAGTTGATGGAAATATGGATAGAGCCAAATACAAGGCAATCTCGGAAGAAAACCTGTTGGAGTCTGCAAAAGACTTGAGACTGGGGCGGAGGTTCACCTTCCATCAGGACAACGACCCTAAACATAAAGCCAGGGCTACAATGGAATGGTTTAAAACAAAACATATTCATGTGTTAGAATGGCCCAGTCAAAGTCCAGACCTAAATCCAATCGGAAATCTGTGGCAAGATCTGAAAACTGCCGTTCACAAACGCTCTCCATCTAATCTGACTGAGCTTGAGCTGTTTTGCAAAGAAGAATGGGCAAAAATTTCAGTCTCTAGATGTATAAAGCTGGTAGAGACATACCCCAAAAGACTTGCAGCTGTAATTGCAGCAAAAGGTGGTTCCACAAAGTATTGACTCAGGGGGGCTGAATACTTTTGCACACCGCACTTTTCAGTTTTTTATTTGTAAAATAAAATTAAAATCATGTATAATTTTCTTTGTACTTCAAAATTGTGTGCCACTTTGTGTTGGTCTTTCACATAAAATTCCCAAAAAATATATTTATGTTTGTGGTCATAAGGTGACAAAATGTGGAAAAGTTCAAGGGTTATGATTGTTTATGCAAGCCACTGTATGTTTTCGAACATGCAGCACATGGTTAAGATTGACTTAAGATTGACTAATAGTGACTGAAAGTACAGAAAAGAACAAGATTTTTAAACCACATTACATTAAACATCCACTTAGCTTTTAGACTGTTTCAACTGGAGCAGGCTGAGCGTGGCCCTGTCCATGGTGCTGAAATGCTCAGTGAGCACTTGTGCCGGTGCACTTTGTCAAAAGTGCTTGTCAGGGGTTGAAGTTTCCCTAGCTTTCTTCTGTCATTTTTATCACAATTATTTCATTTTGGTCAGAGTGCAGCATTACCAGTGTCTTTGAGGAGACTGAAACTATGCTCCCTTATCCCTAAAAGTTAAGCATCTCCCCTCTGTAGCAGGCTCCTAATTTCTTACACTGGTGTTGACTTTGTTGCTGAAATGACACCTTCAGTACTGTGTAACAGACAGTGATGTAAAGGGCTGGTTATCAAGAAATTGTCAATGTGGTACCAACGCCTAGTCTTTGATACTGATTCCTGAATGATACAGTTTTTTAACAAAAAGGAAATTTCTTTAGAAATTACAGTACAGTTACTCACATCAAAGGAGGAAACTGTTCAAAGGCTTGGGAGCAGCTGAAAAAACTGTTTTTACTCTGCACACCTTCCTCAACCTGGATAACTGGACAAAAAGAAGAAACTGGAAAGTTTCTGTACTATACTGCACTGCACTACAATATAAATAACTGTCAAGAGGAGTATTAACAAGCTGTATAGTGTAGCAGTATGTTACTGAAGCATCTAGTCTGCCAAATCCAACCTGATGTTTGTGGTGTTGGGAAATAGTGGCAGAGTGAATCGGCTAACCCTCTATACCAAAAAGTAGCTAGCCTGGGTTTGGAACTATGTCTACCTTAGGTTTATTTCTCTTCTTTTAAATGTCGGCCCATAAGCAACGCATTTGCTGTGAGAAATGCTCTTTCACACAGTAAAGAGGAGATGACACACTCGTGGACAATGTGGTGAACTGACTCACTCTTTAGCAGATTCACAGGTTAGCTGCAGTGGCCAAGGTACAAGAAGCATGACGTTTACTTACTTATTTATGCAGATAAACAACTTTCTGCAAAGAAAAAAGAACTGAGTGAACCATCACGTTTTTTTTCCACATGCCTCTGCAATGTGTAACATTAAACAGCCAATCACTTGCATAATTGACATTAGATTTTATTGTTAGAACGTGTGTTTTTGGCTCTGATTGGCTCTGATTGGCTTTGATTGGCTCACAGACACTTATGAGATTTGTTTCTTGCACCCCAGTCCTTTAAAATGTTCAAAGTTATGTTGTGTTATGATATCTGTGATGTTAGACATTGGGGATTCAAGACTGAATAAGATGTTTTTTCAGATGAAGTTTGGTTTGATTTGAAGAATGATAAATAAATACGAAAAGCCGTTTGTTACAGCAATAAACTAGGCATACAAAAGGACAAAAAATCAAAAGTAAAGCTGTCTCACAGTTGGAGGCTTATATCAATACTCTTCAATAGTTCATGTTTATTAAGAAACAAGTGCAACTGTGTGAACAACATGTTTTTTGCCAGAGGCTTTATCGGATTGAGCCAGCAGAGAGGACTTTTTTTTTAGGAACTTCTTTTTGTTAATATTTTGAGTCGGTCATGTTCAATATGGAATCCTTGTGGAGAACATTGGTGGTACCGGGAGCATTTGGATAAAGTTGTTACAATGTTGTGTGTTTTACATCATTTTTCTTTTACTGTTCAAAGCTCAGAAGGTGTTGGCTCATGTTTCTGCTGCAGGGAAGCTTACCCTGGGAAATGCTGGTGGAATACCAGGAGGGAAAAAAAAAGTAAATGGAAAAAAAGAAGTTGTCAGATTCTGTCACAAGCAACAAGCAACAATGCCAAAAGTACAAATTATGCAAACTGTAAAGCCGCTTTTGATTCTTTTGATTTTTGATTTGTATTTATGTTTTTTTACTAGGGACTAATAATCGTGCTGTAGTTCTCAGTAAAAATCAAACGCCACATAAATGCCACAGGCAATTTCTAGATTAAGTCTTTTTTGTAGATATAATACAACATTTCTAGCACATGCAGCCCTTTTTTTTCTTTCCCTCAAAAGCTGCATGAGCAGACGCAGCACTTTATGTCTCCAGTCCTCGTTGTTACAACCCAGTAATACATACACAGCCTTTAACCTCTTGCCTAGAAATCCTCTCGCAGCTTTCCTGCACAATCACCCTTTACAATTTATCTTGACGGACTCTCAATCGCCCTTTCTTGTAGAATCCCCTGCGCTTAATTTAAACTGTCTCTTCCGTCCATTCCCCCTCGCACTAGTTTACTATCTGGAGTAGGAATGAGAGATAGACCGTGGGCCTTAAATTATCCCTGCTCTACATTGGCTCTGAAGCCTCTGAAGCAGTGTGGGTGGACTGATTTTATGAGTGCGATGATGGTTTGACGTGCCGTAATCCTCTTTTACTGATCTCCCCTCGTCCATCTGCTCCATCTCCATCCCTCTTTCCTCTCCTCTCTCGCCGCTGCATCCTTCCATCCAGACAGACAGACACACACACACGCGCACGCATGTAGACACGCTTACAAAAGCACACCCGTTCGCAGATGTACATAGACAAAAAATGCAAGCACACAAGTACACACTTACTGTACATATGCGCAGCATTCATCAGATTAGGTTTAGATGTTTGCTTGTTGTATCTATCTGCAAAGTAAGCGCAGGTCAACAGAGCAGATTTCCATCCCTCTCTCTCCCTCTCTCCATCAAGGCCGCTGTATCTTCAGATGTCTACCCCACCCCCCCCCCCCCCCATCTCTTGTCAGAGCTGGCATTTAAAAATAGACTTGATGTGTCTCTCCAGTTGTGTGCCACAGTTTTTTTTCTCTTCCACATTTGCGCAGAGATTGTATCACTTTGCATTTTTTTGGATAATCCAATCCACTGCTCAACAACACAAGCAGTCTCAGAAGAAGAAGACCATTACAGCAGGAACTTGTAATTTGTCTGACAAGTGTAACACCTAAGTTTCCTGGTTATATTTCTGTTGATGGGGCAGGGACCTTTCTTTTGGAAAAAAAACAACCAAGTATATCCTCTTTCATTCTCTTAAAATGAACCCACTGCACCTTGTCGGAATTTGATGTGTCACATTGAAATGAATGTAATTTTGTGCTACATTTTCCGAGTAAACATTTCCGTTAACTGAAAGTACAATGTTATAAACAGATTTTCTTTTAAGTTTTCATAAGACTAAGTCTTCCTTGCACAGACATATGTGCATTTGTGATATTTAATGTTTCATGCATCACCTCTGTTCGCTCTGATTTCTTGTGACCTGGTTAGGATTTGAAATGACAAAAATACGTATGTGTTGGCAGAGGCTGCACTGCTGCTTTTAACACGCCAGAGTTTGCATCCTCACTCTCGATTTCACACACCATCTCCACTTGCTCACCTCTGATGGTTCCTTTGGCAATTTTTTCCCTTTGTCTTTCATCTCCTCCCTTCTGTTAATCTTATTTCCTTTCTCATAGCTTTTTATCTTTCCTCTGTTCCTCTCCATCTTTCTCTCTCTGAACCTCCGTTCTCAACATTTTTACTCCGCACCCCCTCCCTTTCTCTCTCCTTTGCCATAGCAGTGGGTGTACTAAGCAGGGATTAGGCGTGATTGAAGTGCTGACGTGAGAGTTCTTCCGTCGGGGCCTCTTATCCTCTGCAGTCCCTCAGAGAGACCTCTCATTGCTGGGCTGCACTAGCAGGTTGCGCCTGGCCTCTCCAAGGACTCCCCATGGAAATAGCCTCTCTTCATGCCTCCGTGCCTTATCCCCAATAGCCTTAGTGCCATTCCCTGATAGATGTGTGGTTTGGCCCTGATAGAGCTCTCTGCCTGCCAGACTCAAGCCTGGCTTTTTACTTTATTTTTTATTTTTTTTAGGAGAGAGGTCTTTCCTGCTACTGTACATCAAAGCCTGGGCTCTTTCTGAGAGGACTTGTCTTGTTCTCTTTTCCCCATCTTCCTCTTCACTCCTAAGTGACACTTTATAATCCTCACATGCTACAGTACCTGATTTGATTTTGATGATTTAGATGGGACCACATCCACCGGGGCTAATGAAGTTACCCAGCCCACTTAGCTTACTCCCCTCAGACGCTTAAAAGAATCACCAGTTGAGTTTTCAGGGAGGTGCCCGGATCATTTGCCGTCGTCATATTTTATGATTGCGCTTGAAAGGTCAGAGTGTTTCTCTTTTATGTGGCATATGCCCCTGACACTCTGCGATAGTAGCACAAGTGAATACAAATTATGGAGCAAGCAGATGCCAAGGAGTCTTTGGCGGAGGCTGAGAGGGGAGACGGGCTGTGTCACTTCCCACGACCTAAATCTTCATTACATTCTCATTCCTCTTTTATCCGCTGCTGCAATGGTGGTGATTAACACATAAAAGAGTGAGAGATGTGTGATATGGCGTGCACTCAGCATATTGTGTGCTTTTTACGCACCCCCCCACCCCCCCACATCCCAACACCACCACCACCACCACCTGACTTGAATTCTGCAAGAGAGTTTGTCTTTGAAGTCAAGCTGTAGAGAAGAAAAGAGAGGAGCGAGAGAAAAAAGACTACTGTATGCAGAATGTGGTTTTACCCTCAGGGGCTAACAGGAATATTCATGGCACCACTTGTTTCAAGTTTGTTGATTTAGCCACTATTTGATTTTTCCTCTTTTCTTTGCTTTTCATGGCGGTGTTTTTATACGGTTCCAGTTTGCACAAGAAAACGTTGTGATTACCTCTTTAGCCTCAAATAAGACCCTCATTGTCACGCTGTGCAAGAATCAGTGCAAATCACAGCACAAACATTTCCACTAGCATCCATTCCACTTTTGCTTCTTGCTGGATTTTTAAACAGAAAGGACCGCAATACTATGATCATTTGCTTGGCTACATAAAACACCTGTGATGCATGTTAACAATAAAAGTATGCGTGCATGCATATGTTTAATTCAAATGCAATTTTGCATACATATACATATAAACATATAATCTTCTTTCCAGATTGTATGCTCATCCTCCTTATGCATGCATGTTCCTCAAATATCCTCTGTACAATGTCATGTCCTTTCATATCTGGAATGCATCACTGTAACAAAGAGACAAAAAAAAGGACTTACTTAGATATTCTGTATAATGTTGATAAGTACACGGATTTTAGCTTGGTGTACATCTGCTATGTGCTCACAGCTTCTCTAATACATCAAATGCAATGACGAAATAAAGAACCTTGAGAAATACATTTTTAAAATATGCTACGAGCACCAGGCTCAAGTTATATTTCACACGGACTAAACTTTTTTTCTTAAACAAACTGCACCCTACATGGGAAAGCACCTTTAATTGTTTTACCAGATTGACCCCTTACACCCAATTGTAGTAAAAATATATAATGATAACGATTGCTCACAAGTCGCTAATGTCCTCTTTTTCGACAACTTTAAACTACACATCTCTTACTCTTAAATGGAAACAATCCTAGAACATGAAAGCTCAGCTCACATTGAAATTTATGGGGTTTCTCAGGAGGACAACACACAAGTCTAACCTGCTAACACAAGTAGTGACACAAGTATGAAAGCAGGACAACTCTGTTCATTTTTTGTTGTCTGAATGGTTGACCCTCTGCATTTTTTTGCGGTCTCCATATTATTTGCGTTGCACCAAAGAGGCTTTGCTGCACTCAGTCAGGCTGCTCGGACAAAAAAATTTAAAAAAGAAAGAGAAAGAATTGTCAAACAGAAACCTGTTTCGTCCCTGTTCCCCATATAAAAGAGACTATAAAGCAGCAGATCAGTTGGATTCCTTGAAGTCCTTTGCCTCAACAGACAGAGAGCGGTCCGACTGACAAGGCCCCGTCCTGCAACTTATCCAGGAGGTGGGTGGGGGCTGAATGCCAGCACATCCTCGAGGACAGCTTCTCCATTAGCCTAAGCAGGGGGGAGGTGAACTGCAGGCACACTGCAGAGATGGCTCTTTCTGTGGAGAATCAATTGATTGGGTAATAGTTGTTGCTCCAACCCTTTTGTGAAAAATGATTCCTAGGTTTGAAAAGCCTCATTCTGATGAGATGAACCCGTTCTTGGATCAAAAGGGACTTGCTCCTGGAACAAATGCAAGAAGTGCTTTCCATTTATTTATTTATTTTACATAGGAAGATCAAAATATCCAGTGATCAAAATTCAGAGGGGTGGAGGGGGGATGACCATGAATCCAGCATTCTGTGACTGCTGGATGAACCTCTTTATGGCTCCATACATCTGTGTGCATCCGCTAAATGCCACATCATAGAGTGGAACAGCACTAATCGCTGCATTGTGTTACTGTGTGGTCGACTTCTAAATGCCCTTTTCCCATCTCCTTCACTCTCCCCTTGCTGTTGATTCTCAGGGCAGGGGGAACGTATGGCACTTATTACAAGTAAATGGATCATAAATTGAAACTGAAGGTTCCATAAAAAAAAAAAAATTCCATTCATATGCTCGTGCACTCGCAAACACACACACACACACTTGCATAGCGCTCACAAGCAGATTTCATTCAAAACTCGTGACCTCAGAATTCCTTATTTGCTATGCCCAGCTCTCTCTGCATGCTTTGAGGTCATCTTTTATAAATCACTGGTCTAAATTTACAGTCTAATAAGTTTTTGAACATTTTTGTGGTGTTTTGCCCTGCATGCCCTCCACCGTGGAGTGCAAACAAAGGAGTTAACCTCTGGAGTCTTACTTAATGGGCAATCTACCAGTTACTCCTTCTGCTGGTGAAGTCATCCTTGGTGTGGTTAGGTAAAGTGTCTGTCTGCGGTGAATGACAGGTTTTAACCTTTTAAATCCAAACCACCAGAGACAGTTGAAAGCATGCAGCAGAAACACACCCTTGCTTGGCTCTGTCCTGATTTGATGACTGTGTTATGGAATAAGTAAAGAGAATTGACGCACAATGTTCCAGCACTGAGTTTGCAGATCATTCATCTCAGTGCAGATCAGGGGGAAAATTGAAATACAGATAGAGAAACTGCTCGGGTAACAGTAGCTTTCATTGTGGAGCCACAGCCTCCCGATCCCTCAACCACAGCAGATTAAATGTGTTACCATGAATAATTACAAATCAACCTTGTTCATCATGGCAATTCAACAAATTTGCCTCTTCTCAGCTCGCCAGTGCTCATTAATGTTTTAGATGTAGCACACTGTGGACAAAGTGTTCGACTAAATACCAAAGAACACACAGATACACAAATGTGCAATAAACATGCATCACTAAGCTCAGTGTTTCCTCTAATGGCGATTTCATGAGCTCATTGTAATAGCCTCGATGGCCCCTCTGAGGTTCAGCAACAGCCCTTTATTGTTTTGTCTCTTTGTTCCTTCTGTTGGATTTATTTTTGTCCTCCTCCTTGGCCAGTATCCTCAGTGTTCTCCTGCAAATTAGCACCTCATCACCGGCTCCCTCGCATAATTCCACAAAGACACTTAAATAAACTGTCATAATTATTGTCATCATTGCCATCATCATCACCATCATCATCATCATCATCATCCGCTGCAGCAGCGGCAGCAGCACAAACAGCATCATCTTCGCCTCCTCCGTTATCTGCTCACTCAAATAATGAAATGATGATCATGTGTGCAGTTACTTACTCAGCACCCTCCCACAATACGGCCTTTGTGGCATGGCAGCCAATTAAAATTCAGTAAAGTGGAGGAGTCAGTCAGAAATAATGCCGCAAAGGTCCTTGTGTTGCTAGAAGGTTGCTCGTACTCGCTAATCTAGAAAATCCAATAAACAGTTAAAAGTTACTGTCTTTTGTTCTGCATCGTTTTATCTCCACACACATCCCCTCGTTTTCTCACCCCACCTGGGCTTCAGCCCCTCGTCCATATGGAGCAGCCTCTGGTGTAGAGCAACAGTCACACTCTTCACCAGCTCTAACTGGTCCAACACATATGCACATACGCACACACTCAAACAGGCTCCAGAAATAGACATTTTGAGTGATGGCCTGCAGGTCGGAGCTGACCACTCTACCATGCAGCCAGCTGTCCCACAGGAATTGGCATTTACTTAGATTTGTCCACACATGCACACACGCGCACACACGCGCACACCCACACACACACGACTGTTGCATGAGTTCTACTTTTTCATCTTACAGATGTGTGTTGCTTCCTTCCATGTGAGAAGACTGACACATGCAAAAAGACTCAGATGTTTTCTGGGCGGTTAGCATTTAAATATAAATTTTCTTCCCTTTTTATGTTGGAAAACATTAATACAACATTAAAGATAGTGTTGATTTTTTTTTTCTTTATGAAGTAGCTTGAGCCTTTTCTAGACATATAAGTGAAAACAGCTGCTTAAGCCTGATTAGCTACAAAATGTAGGTTATCATATCACCGTATAGGCTTTGAATGTCGAATCATTTCTGCTAATATACAAACCTTTATTGCACATCCTTAATAAAATCCTTCCCTTTATGACATTCAGCATTTAGGGGAACCAATTGTGGCACTAAATACAGATTCCACTAAAAGGTGGAAGCTAAAAAGCTAGTAAAAACTCACAACAGACTTTTGACAGGGTTGTCATCTCCTCAGCAAAACGTACATTTTAATTTTAGTTTGACATTAAAAAATTATCTTGTCAGTCAAAGCACTGATCCGAAACACAAGGTCACTGTGACTTAAACTACTTAAACTAATGATACAAAAATTCAAAAACTCTTATGACAAATATATTTACAAAAAAAATTTTTTTTGTAGTAATAGTGTGTTTTTTGTGCGTAAGATCACTTATCTCTCACTCAAAGAGCGCTAAGTTATTATTGTGATGACATCGTATCACAATTGAAATAGGGCTCATAAATCTATTAGGTGCTTGGTTTGTGTGTTATCTAACTAGCAGTAAGCCTTCTGGCATTTGTTCCTCTCTCCCTGTATTTAGAAGTGTCCCAATGGAGTGAGAGGAGGGTGAAATGGAGAGGGGAGTTAGTGTTGGGGGGGGAGAAAGCTAGTGCCAGAGTGTAACAAAGGGGATGCTTTTAGAGAACCAGGCCAAGTAAAGCACCTTTTCTCTGTGTGATACAGAAAAAAGGGAGGGAGATGGAGAGCGAGTAAGACACAGGGGAAGAGAGGGAACACAGAAAGAGAGAAACTTGGGTACAGTGCCCAGAAAGAGGCAGATTTGTGAAGCTGAACATCAGTCCATGCGTTCAGCAGGTCTCGTCTTCTGTTCTCTGTTCGCAAACAATAAAAAGTCATACCACCCTGACTCAATTGTCTAAGTCTGAGTGTGTGCCTGAGTGTATATTTTTCTCCTTTTCTCTCTTTGTGATTCCTATTCTCATTACTATTCTTTTTGCACTCCTCCACACACACTCATCCTTTCAGTGTGATGATTTATCCCTTCATCTCCAGAGTGTCATTGAAGAGAGCCGTTTGGCTCTCCAGACTAATAACTGTCGCCAAAATGGAGAGGGGATAATGTTATTGACTTCCAAGCTAGACGGCAGACTGGCAGTGTGTGTTTGCATCTGTGTGTGTGTGTGTGTATAAAATGCAAAATACACAGGCGCTCTTACTCCTTGTGCATTTGTTTTTCTATAGAAGTATCTCCATCATGTCTCAATGTGTGTTTCCACATGTGTGGGTTTTCACCTTAGGCATGCTTTGTCAATTTGGAAGGTCAGAGGTCACGAATGACCCCCCTTTGCTGTAATTCCAGTATGCTTATTGCTTAACGCCTACTGTGTCTGCGCCTGCTGCTCCCCCACCCCCAATCACCCTTCCTTGATGGATGCTTACAGTGCCATGATTTGTCCTGAGCACCATCCTACATGTTGTCTCTATGTGTATGCACATGCTCTTCTAAGGAAAAACCCTTGCAGTTTCATTTACCAGACGGCCACACAGTCAGCGGTGCTACTCTAACAAGCTTGGATTAGCATATTTATAGCAACTGTGGGCAGACCTCGCTCCACAAATAGTAAATACCACTTTTCTCAATGACAGTAATTCTGTATTTACCTCAGCATGTCAGGATCAGTAGATTTGATTGCAGCCAAACAGGATTTGGAAAGCAGCTGGCATTTGTTTGTCATAAAACACACCCACACATGTTCACTCGTTTTGTAAGTGCACACACATGATGTTGGCCTGGGCACTGTGACTCAGTCCATGCAGGAGACCCCCCCCCCTGCCCCTCCCCCACGACCTTCCACACATGTACTACAAATTCAACTCAGTGCGACAGACTCATGATTTGTCCAGATGATTCCATGAAATTGCAGACATCTCAGTTGGTGCCTGCTTTTCCCCCCGGAGAGGCTGTGGATCCTCTCTGCTAATTTTAGAAAGCTGCGAGGCAGCTGGGGAATGCTGCTGAGTTTGGTTTAACCAAGCCAAGCTTTGGTAGTGAGGACAAGGCTTTAACCTCATCCATCCCCTGAAGCTGTGTGCACAGTTTTTCGAGAAAACATACAATATGTTTTCCGAAGATGTAAGGAAATAGAAAAAAAAAGGGGGAGAGGTGGACTGAGCAGCATCCAGAGTGAATAAGTTGAGAAAAAAAAAACAAAAAAACATCGAGGCACACGGTGGCCTAGCCTCCAGCATCAGTGTTGCTGCCACGTGATGGAGGATGTGCGTGTGCATGTGAGTGTGTGCTTGTTTGAATTGTGCGATTAGCGTGGCTGTTTGTTGGCAGCATATGCCAAGATTACCGTGCGCTGATGGATGTATCCTCTACATATGTTCCTCTATTCTGGGACGTGTACTGTATAGATGCTCCTTTTTAATCACATTATCATACCTTGTTATTTGAATGTGTGAAGTTTGCAATAAGCTTGCAGTTCAAGGTTAAAATAAGAATGCTGGGAAGAGGTAAGAGTAATCCATCTTTACTTTCATCTCTTAAAGGAACACATTGTTGCCAGTGCCTGCACGCACAGAAACACATGCACATACTCAAACACGCAGGCAGTGAGAGTCACATATTGTTTTGGCTACAGGCTACAAATGATTCTAGCTGGATTTAAAGCAACAGCAGTGTTTTTTTTCCCCTCTTCTTCATTTAGCTAAGCTCACTGTTGAATATGTTTCCCTGAGTTTGTCGGCGGCTTTATCCCAGACTCATCTGTTATCTGAGAAATAATTATTGTACTCAGTCCCTACATGCTGTTGGAAAATTAAAAAAGAGGGAATACATTTTATGCCTTAGTCATCTTTTATCCCAAATCTTCAAGTGCATCGTAAACTGATTTTTCACAAAGTCTGAGGAGACAATAATGTAAACAAATAGCTTTTCATCACCATCTAAAAAAACGCCACTTTATGTGATTGGCTCTTGAGATGAGGTCTGAGCTCATGCCTGATGGGGGTGCTTGTCTTCACTGCCTTTGGCAGCCTGCTCTTCATCGCCATCTAGATTATATTGGCTTTAAGGGCTCTTTCACTGTGAGTCATGTTTATTTCATTGTCCCTTTTATGGCACTGCTGCTCCCCTTTTAACCCCTCGCCTCCCTGCACGCAGTTGAATGTACTGGCAGTACACAGGAGAGTAAGTTATAGAGGTAATAAATATTAGATGGCCTCAGCTTCGACTAGGAATGTGTGCTAATCTGTTTCAATTGCAGGAGAGGGACTTTGCGCATCTCCGACTCTTATTAGTTTATTAGCTCTGCTGGGATTTGTGCTGCGATGTTTTAAAACAAAGTCAGAAATCAAAAATCTCATTTTTTTAATGTATGGTTTATATATATTTTGAACATTTATTATAAAGGGTGATATATGTAACACTTTAGCACCAATTACAGTAATTTTTTTCGCTTTATCCCTGATGACTGTTACTAAAAAGTATGATCATGTCACTTCAAATCGTTTGACCTAGTCTTATGTGATGGGTTACAATGTTAAGTATAGTGTTTAAAATGTGCAGGTCTCTCATGGCCAAACAGTCAACTCACAGTAGTAAACACATTTTGTATTTTATATTTTAGTGTCCTCAATAATTATTTTATATTATTTTAATCTAAAACTTTGCCAAAAATTATAAAATTACTTATGTTTGAATTTATTTTTTTACAGTATTCTCAGTACAGTTTTCTTTTTTACAGTTTAAAAACTAAACTCTTGGTCCCTGTTTCACCAGTAAGCAAATCCAGATCAGAGTAGCATCCCGTGTGATTTCAGGTGTTTATTCCTCTGCCTCAGACTCTCTCAAATGCTAAAATCCTCATGAGCTGTCTACTGCATCTGGCCCCTTAACTTCACCTGTCCAAACTACACAATACTTAAAGTCTCAAGATACATGTGCCTGTGCAGTCAAATGTTGATTTAGGATTGGAATGTCAATGTTTTGAACAAAGCTCGTAAGCTCTTCAATATTTGTTGCAGTACCAGTTCCTTATACTCCTGTAGTGCGGGGCTTAGTAGCATCCACTAAGATGGATAGGTTCTACCTACATGTAATTTTCCAAGTGTGTGTGTGCTGTTGTATCCAGTTTATTTTTTTATATGGCACTTGGTATGTCATTTTATCCTAACTCGATTTGTTGACTTCAGTACTGGATGTTCTTTAGGTAGGAAGTGCTGAAAAACTTTTGTGTGTATTTCAAATATGAATTGAATCTCATATCTCTCGTGTGGCACTACACATTTATAGCCTCTTTCAAAGTAGGAAGTAACCGAACCTGTAAATGAAACACCATAAATACTAATATGGCGCTTCATATCATAAGAAGATCTAAGCCAGTATTTCTTTTTTTTTTAACCTGTTAGAAACAGTTGTTTCAAATAGTTAACCCGTCATTTTGGGTCAAAAAGCTGCCAAAATTAATGTACTTGAGTTGTTTAAATTTTTTTTTTTTTTAATGGTGCTTTGTTTTGGTGCATTAAAAAAAAAAGAATAAACAAGGGTATGGTACCATATGTACAGCAAACTATGAGAGAGGTGACCATATAATGAAAAAGTGACTGCTATTCTGTGCAATAATTTAAAGATGCTTTGGGTGCTGCTGCTGCATGAAAACTGTTTTCAAAGGATCTGTAAGTTGTTTAAGTTGTTCTTTTGCAGTTGCTGCTCCTGCATGTGTTGGTGAAGGGCTGTTATGAAGCATACTAATGCTCTGTCAAGCACAACAGATGACTAGGTGATAGAGACCCATCAGCTGTATAAAATACAGCAGATTTAAACACAAATACCATACAAGTTAAGTGCCTGTCTGATTAAATTGTGAATTTTTTTTTTTCAGCTGAAGTTCCTCAATAGGAGGTGGCATGTGTTGGTGGTGTCTTGGGTTGAAACAGCATATGTCACCGAAACTAATGATAACAGTAGCATGCAGCTCCATGCTCCATGGTTCTGTCCACAGGCAGCATGTGAACTGACAGAGACTGATGTGGTGAGGTGGAGGCACGGCCGAGCTTCTGACAGGAAAGATAATAGCCAATAAGGGAGTGCCACTCTGGATGACTGACAAGCTCCAGGGAAGGCCCCGCCCGCCGGCAGTCCCGTTCCATCGGGTAGTCCTCTGTTCAAATCCAAACACTATAGAATAACATACACGTGTTTACTCGCATGCAGAGGCACATTTATCCAGGCCTTCTTGCACACACACACAATACTGACATTATTGTCAGTTTGTTTACTATTCAGTGAATGCTCGTTGCAAATTAGGTAGGAAGCCAAATACAATATACAAATACAACCATTCTGTATAGCTTAAAGTAATTAGGTGATTCAAATCACAATGAGAAAAGCAAATTTTATGCTAAAATGTATAATGCGTCAGGCAGATGGATCAAAACAACTCACAACCCCACTCAGACGCGTGGAGTGATGCAAGTCTATCAAGGCACTCCACTGTAGAATGGTGGAGAATACAAAGCCGATACAGTGTTCACTGCCGTCACTTCCCATTTTGGCTCATGGTGGCAGCTGTCAGGCTGATGCAATAGTCGGCATTCAGGAGACACGCTGTCAAAGATCGTTTGATTGTTGACGGAAATAACAGAGCGCAGATGACTCCATAATATCGTAATCTGCAGTTACAGTCATTTAAAAAAAAAAATAGGAAACTGTTCAACGATTCATGAATGCTATGCCTGCAGTTTACAGTAATTCAATCAATTTGTGACAGAAGAAATGGACGACAAAGACAAAAATGAGACAACAGCAGCATTGATGTTGTCACGAAAATGCAGAAACTGGAGCTGTATCAGGAAGCTCTGCAGTTTTCTTATTTTTTAGGCATTTTGCACATTTGGCCATGGACGTGCCATAGTCCATTTTTATTTATTTTTTTAAAGTTAAATTCTTTTGGCACACTAGCCTGTCGGCACAGTTTTAAGAGTGTTACAAATGTATGAGCATCAAGGAGCATGTGACAAGTGAAAGCCAATGAATATCTGGAATCTTTCAAATCTTTTGATTGCAGTAAATGTTTTAAGAACAACTAGCTGCACCCCTCTGAACTCTGCCTCACTTAAAGAATACATGTGGACAGCATTTCCAATCACTGATTGCATAATTTGCTTCCTATATAAATCAGATGCAAATTTAATGCAGATTGGAGGAGAAAATGGAAAGGTTTACATTTTGGCGGACACAAATCTGGCCTCAAATGTGCACAGTAAGAGATGCCATCACATCTCAAGCAGCATTGATTTTGGCACCTGTTTTTTGACTAAATTATATGTTAGTTTAAGTTATATTTGAGTTATTTGATTCTTGTTTATCTGGGTTATGTTTTTAAAAATATATATATATATATATATATATCAATGGATGGTAGGGAAAACCTGATCAGGAGCCAGAGGTTACAGTGTCTGACTTACTGAATAAGACTTTGCATTGAAGTATCATTTAGTTAATATGTCCCTTTGACAGTCTTTAAAGTAACTTTATATTGTGGTGGTTTTACTGTAATTTATGACGCATAAATATATTGCAACAAATATTTCCTACTGCACTCAAATAAAAATGATCTAGTAGCTGCCTCGACAGATGGAGAATATTTCCAATAATGTATGGTGTTCTTATAGTAGTGACATTATTGTGAAGAACAGCATTTTCATATGCTGTTCTAAATTGCTTTGAGATGATTTAGAAGATCAATAAAAGACTGTTCTGAGATGTTCTCCTTCAGTCCCTCCCTCTCCTCTGTGTTTCCAAACATCCCATCAACTCTTAATTGTCCAGCATCAGTAATGGGACTCCAGTCACCGCATCTCTGTCTTACTCCCTCCCCCTCTCTCCTTTGCAAACTCATCCTCAACCCCCACCTCCTCACTCCAGTATTTGCTCCGCACAATTGCCTCAGTTGATGGGATTGGACCTCAGGCGCCTGCCCCCATTCTTCAAACACCCTCCATTCCTCCATCGTTCACTTCTGCAACCCCCCCCAACCCCAAATCCAACCCCCCACCACTGTCATTCCAAAACTCATCGCTCACTCCACGGAGACTCGACCATCAGCAGCCAATCAGGAGCCGTGCTGACAGACACACATAGACAAACAATCATGCTGGGAATCACACAGAAGGTGACAGTGACTAGATTGTCGAAGCCAGTCCCCACAAGGGAGCCTTGGGCCATGTCCACACTAATGCAGATAAATTTGAAAATGCCATTTGCCCTCTCCAAAGTTTTCCAACATTTTCAGATTATTTTACCAAGGTACAGTTTTTTTTGTTGTTGAAATGCCTGTCAGAGGAAAAGTCAACATTTGTGTTGTCTTTAAAACGTCCCTGTTCAAATTTAAAGCATCATTTTTATTATTATTTTATTTCACAGTTTGGGGTAAACAGAACAGTCTCTGCACACAATATTGTCAGACAATCACTGTTTGCAGTCAGACCATAAAACAGGTTGTAAAAAGGCTATTTTAGACAGATTATCTGAACCACTTTGTTTTAAAGCTGAAGGCACAATGAGTAGCTTTTGTCTGTTGGTGTTTATGAACACAATAATCAAAGTTGGCTCTTCCTCTGTGCTTGTGTTATGATCTGGCACCTGGTTGCTACATTTTTATATTGTCCCACCATCACATCCTGCAAGCTGTTATCACTGGGGGCTTAGATAACCACACAAAGGCTGATGATGAAAATCAGTACTCTATTTCATTAGAAACAGGGGCTATTGAAATATTTCTGCCTGACAGACGAGTGCTCCATCCCCGGGGTCACACAACTTGTCCGGCTAAAAACCCAGGCATGACTCCTTTTTCTGCCCACGTCTCTTCAACAAGTTCTCTTGATTTAGCCCATAATCATCACCAGACAACCAGACCAAAAGATGAAGTCAACCCATTGACCTGCAGGCTGTACAGGACTATTAATAAAATTACCCCTCCTATGAGGATAATTACAGTGTTGTAGACAAAGTGCTCTTATACAGTAAAGAAGCTGACCACCATGCTTCGCTTTAATTGGACAGCACTAGCCTGTCTACCATCATGAGTTATACCGGACTCGAAGTCGAAATGCTGCATTCTTCTAAGTTTGCCTCAGTTTTCCCTGCAGCGGTTTCTATTGCTAGAACATTTTGAAGTTGAGAAGTGTTTATTTTATTTATGTACTTTGTAAATTTTGCAGTACAATGAGCATGTACTATAAGTAATGATGGTTTCTGAGCTCTAAATGCAATGTTTTTTTCAGCAGGAGGTCTTTCAAGAATCTTTGAAATCACAATTCTTGGACACTAATTTAAAAAAGCCTTTCATTTGGGGAATTTGCAGAAATCCTCTGACAGTAAAATAGACTCGGAGAATGTGTTGGATTTGTGGTGGTATTTGTGAGTTTTGAGGGAGGTGAAGGAGTAGAGAGAGAGAGATTTGGTGGATGTGCCGTGTTATCAGGTGCAGCAATAAGGTTTATCAATGCCGGGATCACAGGGGACAGCTCTTGACTGCTAGTCTTAACACACAGTGTCACCTCATTTCTCTGGAGAGCCATTGGAAGTGCCTCTGTCTTCCTTTCCTCCATCTGTCTCTCTCATTCTCCGGTCCTGGCTACCACCACCTAACCCAAACTCTCTCTCTGCTTTCTTCCTCTCTTTTTCCCCTCGCTGCCTCTGCCTCCATCCCTCTCTTCCTTTTGTTCTAGACTCTTTTGCTTCCCCCCTGTCACTTGTGTTTATGTTTATTTCTCTCTTCGTCGCTCTCTTTGTCACTATTCTCTCAGTCTGTGCGTGCAGACATCAATGGCAGTCTCAGACAGGTTGTCCGCCACGGCTTCACAAGGTTATGTGAAACACAAGATGAGAAAAGAAGTGTCAGAGTGACAATTCACTTCAAATTCTTAGATATGTTATGTGACATTGTGAAAGTTGTCATGAAGGGGACACATTCAGCGCGGTTTGTAGATAGCTTTTGACTGGAAAACAAATCTCTAAGATCCCTGAATATACAACTTTCTATCAGCCAACGTCAGTAGTTTTGTATCCTAGGTCGGATTTTAATTGTTGCCTCTTTACATTGGTAGTAATTGGGCAGTTAGATTACCATATAATATATTCCACCATATCTCCCTCCAGCATAAGCCTGTCTGACAGTGCCGCCTGCCTTTGAAGAGAGACATCACCCGTGTTGCTCCAAATTTATTTGACACGTGGTGCCTCACCATTGAGCTTTAAGCCGCACAGTTGCATGGTTAGTGTTAGCCTCATGTTGGGAAGCATTGTTCATGTTTGGCTGCATCAGGCTAACCATGCTGCTTTAACCGTTATTAGCAAATTAGGCTTATTTCTCTCATTTTGGGGATGAAGAAAAGGAGAGAATGGACTTGACAGAAAGGATGAAAAGAGACATGGATTTTCAGATTTTTGTTGAATGCATTGTGTGAGATGACACTGTGACCTTCAATGACTTCAGTTCCCGAGGGTGCCGCAAGCACAACAATAGCTAAAGGTAGAACTTAGCTTTCTATGTTTAGGTCTGGAACTTCAGGCTTGTTTATCTGCAAAATGTAGCACAAACATGCATTTGATGTGTTGGATGTCAGCACACATTCAGTTCACTTCAACAGAGAAAGGTCTCCTTGGGTCTAGCACTAGTGTTAGTTGCCCAGCTAGCATCTGTGTGCAGTGAGGCTTATGGGCTTGGCAGCCTTACAGCTGTAGCATCTCCAGATGAACTCGGTGTTTTGCTACAATAATCACATTGCCTCCTGTCTCTAATCCTATCATTAAACTTATCTGACTTACCTTTACTTGTTTTAAGTCTTTTGCCCTCCCAGAGTGATTAGGAACAGTTTGATATCCCGTGGTGTTCTTAAGGAGGTTGAAGGTGATGTGCCAGAGCTCTGTAAGGCGACAGCGCTCTCTGCTCCAAGGCCCTTAGGGTCAGACTGGAGAGCGAATTTAGGCAGCATGTGTGTGTATTGGGAGGGTGAGCGGAAGAGAATGGGAGATGGTAATGAAGGAGCTAATTGCTTCCAGTGGATTTTGAAATCGAACCCCAGCCCCCAGTGCCTGGGCCTGGCAGCACGCAAATGGAATATTGATGACTATGGCGAAAATAAGGGAAAATGACCCTGCTATTTGATCGATTTGAAAGCCACAGATCTGTGCAGAACATGTCTCAACAGGCAATACATTTCCCCTGGTTTTTATGGATCAGTATACACTTACCACGGGTTTAATATTGCTGAGGTGCACAAATAATACATTATATAAATTTGCACCCTCTATTATTCATGGAAACAATGTTATATTGATTGTCATCATTATAATTAATAAGCATATGGAGAGTCAAACGTACCAGAGACTGGTAACCATTTAATTGAATACACTAAAATGATTTTGTGGCAAAATATAATATATGATCAAAATATAATATTGCAAGTTGCACACTAAGCAGGGAGGTAGGAAGCTGGATGTTGTTTTTTTCTACAATAAAAATGCAGCATTATAAGGATTAATTAAGGTTCAACAACTTTGTAGTTTTGTTGCTATTCAAAGGTACAAAGACTCTGAAGCCAATTAATGAAAAAGTAGCCTTCTGTCATGACTGAAAACTGCAAAGACTCAGATATATTAGAAGACTAAGCTAGCACTCTGTAATGCTAGGACTTAGGAACAACAGTGCTTTAAGCTAATGTCTGCATGCTAACATGCTCACAATAGCATTGTTATTATACTGATGTTTTGCAGGAATCATTTTTGATATATTTATCATCTTAGCATTAGCCAAACTTTGCTAGTTAGCACAAAACAGAGCAGAACCTTGGCTGAAGGGAAAATAATTAGCTTTGATCATGAACTTAGGTATTTAACAAATTTAATTGTTTACCTGGTTGTGATGATATTTGTCATTAACTGATACTAAAGATTGTGTTTGGTCTGTTTGCATCCTTAATAATTATATTAGCAGGAATCACCTCTAATGCCGTAAGTCTGTCTTGTCCTGGGACACACAACTTAATTAGAGTAGATGAGAGGAGTTGCCATGACAGTAACCTTTCTACCTTGAGTCAGGTGAGAGCTCATAAGATCAGGTGTCTGGAGTGGATCTAAGGGGATTACCATGCTGCATGCCTACATGGGGAGCTTAGACGTACAGACACAGGGTACTTCTTTCTTGGAAGTTTTAAAGCACAAGCCTTACACATCTTCATCAAAGTTGCTCATGATACATTCAAAGTTCAATCAGAGGTGTTTGTGTACACCAAACACACTTAAATAACTTCAATTACTTTATTTGTGTAATTGTATGAGAAAAGTCAAAGACTATTACATTAATAAACCAGCATCAGTCTTGCAGAGACAGTCAGCCATCTACCGTTTTCATGCTGTCATTTGCCGTCAGGCATATGCAAGGGCCCTCCAGGCGCTGCTAAATTTCTACAGAATAAGGTTATAGTGCCAACTGTTCCAAGGACTCTGTGTGACTTGGGGACCCCAGAGGGTTTTAGCTCATACTCACCTAGATGTATAATAAAGCCAATTGGAGCAAGGCGCTTGAGACCCGTTTCATTATAGCAAGTGATAGCAATGTAACCACACTGGAGATATATAAATCAATATTTTTTTATCATCTTGTCAGAGTTTGCCATTGGGTGATTTATGAAAAAGCTGCAAAGAATGACACTGACAGCAATGATGAGACGGACATGCTACTTACTTGGTTCCTAAGTACCTATAGCACTGTAATTCAGACAATCATGCAGTAACAATATTACATGACCATACAATTTACTGGCTTCTCCATGCACTCGATGCCCGTGCAATTTCTTAGATTAGATGCATGAAATCACTTGAGATGGAGGGGATTTTTGATTCTTCAATATATATTCTGCTGCTTCTCTGCGTTGCTCTGTCTGTGGTAATAATGGGTTTCTATTTATTCCCCTAGCACATGGATGAGGGCTTCACTGGCCTTTGTTGCCTCCCATACTATTTCCTCTTGTCTCTGTGTTGCACAGAGACAAGTTTGGCGCCAAAGGGAGAATTTCTCCATGACCGGAATCATCACCCCATCATCCCGCAGCCTCAACACTTCCCTTTTTGTTTCTCTCTCAATATTCTCATTTTCATTTTTTTCCCCTCTCCCTCTGTATATTTCTGCCAGCTCAACAACACTGCTCCCTCATGTTTACATATAGCCTGATCCGAAACAACAAACTGCAGCTTTACAGCCTGCAGCCCGCCGGATTCTTTCCCATCACTCACTTCTGTTGTCCTGCTTTTACGGATGCTTTTTCTCCTGTCATTCACGGCCCTCACGACTTCTCTGTGAGTGCAATAAAGGAGATGCAGGACAGCGAGGAAATAAAATGACACGTTGAAGATGGTATTGTTGGCAGGTAATGACACAGTCACTGTTACCATGTGCCACAGCGGTTAAATGGTTTCTGCTGGAGGAAGAGGCTTTTTCTGAAGGTTGCAATTCTCTGAGAGGTGCTGCCTTGAACACTGTGTTCTAGAAGGAGGAGGAACCCTGTAGCCTTGAATCAGTTGTGCTATATCCAACGTAACACACTGTGTAAATAATTGACTGTGTATCTGACCTTGTTTTTAACACATTTGCCCAGAGCTGACCACAATGTGTCAAACCACCTCTTAAGAGGCAGCAGAAGTGGAAGTGAAAGTGTCAATTATTTCATGACAGAAAATAAGGACACAATAGTGTGATTTACTCGTCCTTTCTTTCTGGTTGAGTCTTCTCTGTCCAGCAACATTTTTTTGTAGGTTCACTTGTTCCGTCCATCCCCAAACAATCTCCTCTCACCACCCACCCTCTTTCTGTCTGGTGCTGTCTCACCTTACTCAACGTGTCGATCTAAAAAATGGGCTCAGGAAGTCACTTTGCAACAGCGGAGTGATATAAAACTGTAAAATCAGGATAAGTTTGATTTATGCGCACCATTAGCGGGGAATAGTGTTCCATCATAAGTAGTCTGTCTGTCTGGAGGCTGTATATGAAACCTAAACCCACGGTCGTACAGATAGGATTTTATGATCTGAACTGAATGATGGGATTATCATAGCTGTAATTATGGTGTGCAGTTCACTGTGTGTCTGTGTGTGTGTTTTGCTTGATGTACCCTTCTCTGCAGTATACAGTACTTCTCATATTTAGTGTGCTGCTCCATGATTTATGCAGGGCCCAACATGGATGCGAGACTTTTTTTATGTATTAAACATTTTACAATAAAAGCGAGGATGAATGTGATAATGACTGTTTGGCTGTGGTCGTAATTGGCGCATAAAACCTACAAGGGAAAACATGGTGAATCATAGCAAGCAACACCTGCAAATGTATCATTCGCCTTCCCCTAATATTAACGTTTCTTTTCTTCTCCCTTGTTTTTTTCAGCGAGGGAGGAGAACGTGGCCACCTTCCGCGGCTCGGAGTACTTCTGCTACGACCTGTCGCAGAACCCCATCCAGAGCAGCAGCGATGAGATCACGCTGTCCTTCAAAACCTGGCAACGCAACGGCCTCCTCCTCCACACGGGGAAGTCTGCAGACTATGTCAACCTGGCGCTAAAAGATGGGGCCGTCTCCCTCGTCATCAATCTGGGTTCCGGGGCCTTTGAGGCCATCGTCGAGCCAGTCAATGGAAAATTCAATGACAACGCCTGGCACGACATCAAAGTGACACGCAACCTGAGACAGGTAATCGGGGGTAGCAGTGATGGACAGAGTTTGGAGACAAGTGGATTTTATTTATTTATTTATCTATTTCTTTTGGCTTTTTTAGATTAGCTGCCTCCAAGAGCTTTTGGGAGAGCGTTAAGACTGTCACCTTGTTCTGATTGGTTGTCATTCCATCGCCACAGTTCTGAAACATTATTAAGACAGATGTCATTAAACTTTTGTTTTCTTTACAGCTACATGAATTCTTTTTAATTAATTTTTTCATTGTTTAATTGCTTTTTCTGCTTGATAAATGATACATGAAACGGTTATATTGAAACATAGGTCAAAGCAGTTCTTTTGCATGTGATTGAAAGCTTAGTCAAGGTAGCATTATGCTAGGTATTTTCTTCTCTCCTCTTTATCTTCTGAACTTCAGCTCCTTCTGTGCTCAAATTAAAGTTATCTGATAATGCTATTTTGCTTCACACTCTCCCAAGCTGACACTTCTGTCAGGTGCTGTCACTATCTACTCCCTTTCAGAAACTGTTTTCATGCTTGTGTAGAATATAGACTTTCTCTTTAAAGCCAGGCAGAGAGCGTGTGTTTGCCTTTGAGCCATCCATTAATGCAGTATTTATAGCTTAGATGATTGTGATGCTTTTTAAAGATAGAAATACATTTCCATCAAAGACGAGCGTCTGTTGTGCCAAAGCAGAATATGTTACTTGACAGAGATTGTTTGCCATTTTCTTAATGTGAGTTAAAATAAAGTTGTATTGCTGTTTGGGTGGAGCCAGTATGAACCAGCGATGTCTGCAGGAAGATGTAGAAGGAGAGTAACAAATAATGAGACTCAGGCCTGTGTGAAGGTAGTGCTAGCTGTAAAGTGAGGAGTTGTTCATTGTCTTGGTCGACCTTTAGTTTGTCTGCAAGGTGAGACAGCATTTAGTGTTGCTCTCAGAGCAGCACAACAAGTAAGTGCGGATTTCCCTGACCCTCTCTGACAGTGAGCTCTCACCCTACAGGTTAGTAAATAGTTGTAGCTGAAAATCCCAACAGGATAACAAACAGTTTAGGAGGTTAGACACTAAGTGCCAAGGGCTGCTTGCCTTCTTTCTTTCTTTCCTTTTACAGATCAGTCTTTCAGGAGCATTTCCTTTCCTCTTTGGAAGGCACACTTTCTTAGACTAGGTGTGAAAAAACACTACAAATTTTGTTGGGGATTAAGCCATCCTACACAAATTTTTATCAGAAAGTCCTTCATCTTACAGTACTTCTTTTCTCTGTTTCTATCTCACAGGACTTTGATGTAGAAAATTTGGCTAGGATGGCAAGACGGCACTTAATTACTGCAGTCAATCTCTGACAAATCATGTAGTGTTTTTGAACAGCAACACTAACTCATCCATGATTAAAGTCATTTTTTTACTAACCAATATCTAACCAACTAATGTACTAACTAACATCCTAATTCTTCATCGTTGCTTTTGTTTTTTGTTTTCTGTCCATCCTTATTAACAACCTTTTTTGTTCACTATTCTTTTGATTTCCTTTCTTCCCCTTTTTCTGGAAAGCAATCAGGCATTGGACACGCTATGGTAAACAAACTACATTGTCTGGTAGATATCATTCTTATTGTCTTTTTTTTGGGTTTGCCGTGTGTCCCCTCCCCCTCTCTTCTTTTATTCGTTCTCTTTGAGTTCCATCCTAGACACTCTTATCAAAAAATGAGGAGATGGGTTTGTATTACCAGGCAATTCTTTCTTCGCTTCTTCTCAATTTCCTCCCTGACCTGCCAACAACCTCCTTCTTTACCCCACAATCCCCCATCCTGTTTTTTTTCACTTTGGCTTTTATTTTTTTTCTCTTTGTTTCTTCCACATTACTGCAGATTTCCAACAAGTAATAAAAAAATTGACTTCTTTGCCTTTGTCAGGGCAACTTACTTTTTTTATTTTTTTATTTTTTTCACACAAAAAGTCCCCATTTTTTGTGAGGACTGTCGTCCAGAACTGACAGAAGCTTACCACAATCCCAAAGATGGTGACCTCGACACCGAGCCCTAAAAGAGAAGCTACCAAAAAAAAGTGGCAACCCTTAACCTTTATTGCGGGAGCTCTGACAGTTGTTTCCAACTCACTATGGCGCATGGCATGCCCACACCTCATTGACCTCCCACCATCCAAACTCATAAAACCTCAACCCTCTCACCCAAAATAACCACTAACACTCTAATTCACTCACTCACCTTCCACCTTTCACCGTATCACTCACTCTGCCCTCCCTGTGTGTGTGTTTTTGTGGCATGCTCGTGAACGTAGTGTTGGTGTGTTTTGGCCTTGATCACCCTTACCTCTGGGCCCATATGCATAACATTTCTAAGAATAAGCATACTGATCAAGGATTATCGGTCTGGTCCAGTGACATTGAACATGTAACCATGACACCTGAGCTAAACCTGATCACAGATCAGCATCGGCTATTCTGAGATTGTCTTTGAATATGGGCTCTGGTCTTGATCGTGCATGAGCCTTCGCACTCTGTGTGGCCTGCTCTGGCTTTGTATGGCACCATTGATCCACCTACTCCCTTACATGTCCAATTAAGTGTGTTTAATTTGCCTTCTAACAGTGATGACCTTGGTTTGCACATTGATGTTGTGTGAAAAGCCTCCCTTTGTTTTGCATGTGTGTGGATATATAAATGTGGATGTCTGCAAGCGAAGGTGGGGAATGCTGGACTGATGGTGCGAGAGTGAATGTATGTTAGAGTGTGTGTGAGCAAGAAAGTCTGTTTGGGTGCGCGTGCGCTCACATAGATGTGTACTGTATATGTGTATGTCTGCAGTTACCAAATAAATCCCGAAACCTAAGACAAGTGAAATCAATTTGTCCTTGGTTTGAACATTGTACTAACCCTCCCCCCAACCTGAAGTTTCTGAACCAAACCTAGGATCCATTCTCTTACCCCCATCAAAGATAAAGAAAATATGCCTCTGCCATATTTTCTTTACCTGTCCTGTGAATCCTATGGCAAAAATTCCATTAACCAAATTCAAACGCTGTCTGATTCAAAAGGTTAACAAAAGGTTAAATGAAAAAGCGACCTACAGTGTGGAACCTAAAGAAAAAAGGTCAAATAGCTCATTTCGAATGCAGACCAAGGAAGGACGTGTGTTCTATGCACTGCATGTGATCAAATCCCAGAGTGTAATGGCTTGGCTTTGGCTATGTGTTACCCCTCAACAGGTGACTATATCCGTTGATGGGATCCTCACCACTACTGGCTACACACAGGAAGACTACACCATGCTGGGCTCTGATGATTTTTTCTACGTGGGTGGGAGCCCCAGCACTGCGGACCTGCCCGGATCTCCAGTTAGCAACAATTTCATGGGCTGCCTCAGAGAGGTAGGGGGGACTCCCATGAATATAGATAGAGAACATGGGTGTGAGTGATGTAGTGTGTGGGTTTTTTCATTCCCGATGTTATGTTTGCCTTTATGTTGCATTTTTCAGTGTTTCAGGACTGTTGTCGAATGCATCTGCAGCCACATACAGATGTTTTCTAGTACCCACATGGGCAGGAAAACTGTTGAAGATACAGACAAAAATAAAAATCAGCATTCTTCCCCTGAAAGGAAGGAAAAGAGGAAGAAAATGAAAATGCATTATCAATTAAAGCTGCTGAGTTGGCAGGGGAAGTTTCAGACTTTCAATATTACCTTGCTTAATCTAATCCATAACACTTACTGCAGTCTGTGTGTGAGAAAATATCACAAAATTGCTTCTGTCACATGTAATTTGCTGCATCAGCTTGAGTGTGCCTCTAAAAGGCCTCCCAACGGGCAGCAATTCTGAAAGAAATATTTTCCTATGATGAAATAAGAAAAGGCGTAGTTGTTTCGGGACATTTATAATGTATTTGCTGGCTTTTTGAGCTTGTAAATAGGACCAGAAGAGAAAAAAGAAAAACTTAAGTGCCTTGTTATTTACATTTTGCTCACCATTACTTATTCTGTTGCCAGTAATGATAATAAAGGGAGGACTGGTGGCACCTCGGAGCTGTAAAAAAAGTCTACATTGATTTCTGCAGTCTCAGATATAACATTATGTTTTTATGTGTCCATGTTGAGGGGCTGCAATGTGGAACATTAAAAAAAATATATACATCATATTCTCATTATCAGGGATTTTATCATGCTGGTAATAAGTAGTTTTCTGTTAGTGTATTTTTTGTGCATGTGTGATCCTTGACAGCTCTGTTACAGTGGTGAAAAAAAGGGTGAGCTCTGAAGAAATCACCAGTCTAATGTGCCTCAGATGAATGTAATGCACCTGGAAAAATGGTTTCCATAGTTTTCTTTTATGGCCAATACAGTACAGTCGTGTTTTGTGGATTGGCTTTTTTTTTTTTTTTTGCTCTACCGGACAGTCACCTCTTATTAGGCTGGAATGAAAAGCTCTGACTGCTAGAGCATTGCAAACTTAAAAAAACCTGCAGTGGCAGCAAGGATGATCACATAGATATGATCCAAATGACAGGTAAAAACTAATGTTCTGCTACTGCTGCAGCCATGACATGCAGCTCCTGTGTGCTCAACAAGAAACAGATCATATGATATGAGGAAACATGACACTGTGAACATTAATAGATTCTCCATGTGAAGAAACCATTGAAAGTATCGAGTATGGATCAGATGTCAAATAAAAGATTCCCTTTTACTTTAATTATCATTATTAGCTTTGGCTTGACACCTTGTAGAAAGAAAATAACTTCAGCTGTACTTTCAACACCTTGTTTTTGCCATTTGACTTTTTGATATCCGCAAAATGTTGTACCAACTTTGACTGCTCTATTGTAGAAGTTAACAACTTTGTGGTAAACAGTGTGTTATTTTATCGTTAAAATCTTATTTAAAAAGCCACAGAAAAGGTCATGAAGTGATAACTCTGTGACAAATATGATGCCAGTCAACCTTCTGATGTTCAGATGCATAAAGACATAAAGTCATTGTGACATGATTACACAAGTGATCACACATTTTCTAACACTGATCTAAACTACACACCTTTAAAGTTTTTTGATGGCATCATTTACAGTTATTACATTATCACACATACTAAATAAATCCAAAAATGATCACTTGGTAAAGTACTCAAAGCTGCCTCTAAGGTAGTTCCCGCCACAATAGGTCACTGTATGAGCAAAATTACCATGATCACTCACACACACATGCACACAGACTCGCAAGGTTAAAACAATACCTGCCATAATGTTTTACGGTAGTTAATAATAATGATAATATTAACCTTATAAACAAAGCTTGATTACCTGATAACTTTATGTCAAATTCAACTGGCAAAACATACAACTAAACTGTGGTCAGAATCAGCACCAAATTAACCAGCATTTAAATCAGTGATGCATTCACTTACAGTTCTCTGGTATTGGATTGAAAGTGATTTTATTGCTTAGCACAGCAAAAGGTGAACACAAACAGTCAGTGACAGAATATTATTACTGGCATTAACTCAAACACTTGAATTAGCAAAATAATTTGTATTTTCCACCTTCAACACTAAACCGCTTATACTTTCAACCACATTTATATTCCAGTTTGTGTTGACCAAAAGTTTTAATTGTTGAAAATAAAAAATTCCCTTTAAAAATCTTTAAAAGATTCAGAATTTTAAAGCAGAGACATCTGGATGATACATTTGTAACTAATTGCCACCACCACGCACTTTGAAGTCGCTCTTCTCAAGTATATTTTTATACTGCTTGAATTTTATTTTTCTTAAATTAAGCAATTTTGCATACTGTCGTTATTTTAGCACAGATATTCACACTGAAGTTCACTAACAAATGCTTGCTTTGAAGTCATAACCTTTTAGAGATAGATATAATCCTTGTGGATGTATTTTTACAGATTCAGAGAGCGTACTTTTACCAGCAGTTATACTCACCAAAGAAAATTCAAATTTATTTATGTGGCATCTTAACACCCTTTATAATATTTTTAAATTGACTACGGGGACATTAGTATGCAGCCGTGTCTCAGGCTGCCACTCATCCTGGCTGGGTTTCAGTTTTGAGGAGATCCAGTAAATGCAGTGATTTGCTGCCAAGCTCAGTCGAGCACCTTCAAACGTGCATTTCAAACATTCCAACAGACCACTCTACATTCTCCTCTTTGACGGTGCACACACAAGCACATACACACATGCATACACACATCCGCAACACATCCGCAACACATACCCAACCACGTTCGGATGACGGCTTAGAGAAAGTCACCTTGTCTGCATTGTTTTATGTTTCCACTGAGACACTCAGCCTGCTGTTCCTCCAGTCATTACCACGCTGGCTAGTACATTTCTAGCAGTGACCCAGCCATGCCTCCACTGTTACCCACAGCCCCATAAATAAATAATTATCATATCTTGAGTTTTAACTTCTCACAAATGTGCTTGTGACAGGCTTTAGGTAAAACTAAAACTCAAACAAAATTGAAAATATATTATAAAAAAAGTTAGAAAGTGAAAGAAAATTAAATAATATCTTTTAACAAAACTCAGTCTGTACTGAAATGATATTGTCTGGTTGGAATGTTAATTAAAACTAGAATAAAATTAACATAAATTCATTTCAGTTTTAGTTTTTTAGAGTATAAGGTATAGTTCATTTAGGTATTTTCCAAACTTATGATCATGCCACAAAATGGGTCCCAGACTCATTTTTACTGGCTCGCCAGTTGACAGAACAGAATCCATAACAAAGCTATAAAATGTGAATTTATTATCTTAATTAAAATGGAAAAAGATAGTTTTTTTTATACACTGGTCTGTTCAGCTCAGATAGTGTTTACATCCTCTCCCGTCTCTTTTCTCATGAACCTGGACCTGAACATGTGTCACACTGTCTGCTTGTGATAACGTTGAGTGTGACTTCTGTCATTTCCTCAGTCTTGATTGCAGACATCCTGTTTGAAGAATTTCTAAATGAAGGCTTTATCAAAGTCACTTGAAATGCAGATGAGAAGCTTCAATGTGCCTAATGCAGGGAGGTGCTGAGTAATGATTGCTTTAAAATGAACAAATTGGACAGACCTCTCTCATTTAAACATTCTCCGCGTCAAGGCGAGTCAAAATAATTTTTCCACTGCAAAGAGACTTTTAAGAGACAGTTTCTGACAGCAGAGGCCTACAAAATTTTATTTACATATTTTATGAGGTAGAAAAAACTTAACTTTCCACTCAGCGTTTAAAACTAAAATTGCTTTGGTTTACTTCTAAGATGAAATAAATACATTTCAATTACAAAGGTAGGTTTCATGACACTTTATAATATATTTTTAGGTTGGGCTCCTAGGGTGATTGAACAGGTTTTTTTGTTTTCAGCTTGTTTCTAACATCATCCCTGATCAGAAAAACAAGCAATATGCAACATTCACAGAATTATACTAGGCTCTAACAAAAATACAGTAAACTACTGTAAAATTGGAACTAAATAAAGTAATACTAAACCCTTCTGAAAAACTAAATTTAAGCTAATTCCAAATTTGAAGTTGGAACTAAAATAAAACAGAATCTTATTGAAAGTTCAACACTATTATAACCTTGACAAACTTTTTAACTGTGTCAGAAAGTGTTTGCTTTCAGTTTGTGGCTCTGTGAACAGTTCAGCACAGAGAGTTTCAAATTGATACACAGCAGAAGGAGGAAGAGGCCTCTTTAAAACAAGGATGAGGACTGTTTCACCCTACTTTTTGTATATTCAAATAATTTTAGATGAACAAATACACCAGTGGTCTTCTGCAAGCAGGAATGATCAAAAGAACCACAGCTAGCACTCTGTGATTAACATCCTACCTCTCATGATAAAGCACATACAATGCAGTTTGTATTTAAGTTTGTGCTTTTGCAGCATGCAGGGGTTTGTTCACCTGCATGTCTTCACAGCCCATGAAAGTAAGTCCAGTGCAAAACATAAAACATAAATGAGCACTCAGGTCAGTAGTGCATGCAGGCTTGCCAGCTTTATGTGGTTTTGTAGGTACTGTACTCTAAACACAGCTAAGACATTTGCAGGGTCAACGTAATGTGATGTTCCCTGTGTTAACCTGAAATCCAGTTGTCAAGGAAAAAGATCCTGCTGCTATTTAAGTGAAGGGGAGGCATTTTAATTGTTAAACATTTTTAATCAAACTAGTTTAATCAGAATATGAGTAATAAATGATTAATTTGTGAAGCTGGATTGTACAGTCTGTAAAAATTCTATATATGTTGGGCCTGGGTATTTGTGTCTGACTCCCCCGCTGGTTTTTTAAAATGAAGAAAGTTGTTCGAACAGGTAATGTGGCTGCTGCCTCCTCAATCATTATCCTGTTTGGCAAACACTGACCAACCAATGTGATCATTAGGAGAGTAAATCTTAGCTTTTGTCCACCGTGGAAGGTAAGCCAACCTTTTGTAATGTTAATGTTTGTGTCGGCCGAACACCTACGTTAGACTCTTGTCTTGCCTGTCAAGATTAAGAAGCTGGCTTGTGTTACCATAACAGCATCAACTGCCATTTGTACAAAAATAAAATAAATCTTGAAAATTTGCAGTCAGACTAGAGTAATTGTTTACCTTTTTTACATGGTTTCATATGAACTTAAAATAATGTTACTTATTCTCATGTTGTTGACGGTGGTTAAAAGGTTAGCAAACAGTTGTTTGTTTACAAGTCAAGGAGACATGAAGTAAAATTAGCATTTGCAACTGTGTTTGGCTTTTCAGCTGCTATATTTAGCACCAGTTTGTTCATCGAGTAGTTGCAAACTTTGTTTGTCTGCTGTTTGGTGCTGGTCAGGTATTTTGCATCTGGTTTACCTGAACTTTTTCACTGAAAGCAGCTGTATGCTTCAGTTTGTCTTTGGCAAATTTAAAATAAAAAATATCCATCTCTTCGTGATGGTCCTCTATGTTCATCTGTGAAACACAAACCTTTGTCTCTGAATAATGACAACTGTTGCACACATAAAATCAAGTCGAAACCAAAAACCAAAGCTCCAAGCTTCACTCAAAGTAAAGAGTTTAGTCATTATTCTCTATTAGTTCGTGGCTGCAGACAACCTTTCAACATTGCATGAAATCATTGACCCACTATTTATACAAAAGTACTGGATAGCCCAGCTTTCAGGACACAAATGCATCAATGCATTGTGTGCATGTCATGATGGACTGTGATACAGAGGCAGCTGTATCTCCCATGTGTTTCCAGTATTGTCCGAGTGTGACTCAGCTTGAGTTGGCCCTTGAGAGAGAGAGAGCCTTTGGTGGACAGAATAATGGAAGTGATTCACCATGTGGTTGGGGAGTGGTTGTATTGTGCCATCCTCGGCTATTCATCATATATTGCTCCATTAAGCAGGCAAGATGCCAGTCATTACCCAGGACCATGCAAACTTCTTAAGACCGACTTTGTGATCTCTCCTTTGAGCATATATCCATTCAAAATATCTCCTTTGTTGCAGGAAGCCCGACTTCAAGTGTTTTTTTTATTTGCTATATTACTTGCATTTTTTCAGTGACATTTACCTCCCTATGTATCATCTCTTTGTTTGCCTCTCTGTGGCTCTCCTACACCATATTTATTTCTTCCTGCCCCTTCCTCCTCTTACTTTCGATTCAATATCCCCAGATAATAAGGGAATGATTCAGTTGAGTTTGGCCCTTTGCTCAGATCAGAGTGCGTCAGTATTTCTGTCTGTCTGTGTGTGTTTAACGTCTGGCAGGAGCTGCCTCAGATGCCTCTGAAGCAGGAATGTTGGTGCATATTGTTCTGTGTTCACTTTGAGATAAAGAAGTGCATTACTTAGAGTTGATGAATAGAAAGATGGAGGCATGTGTTACTGCGGCAAGCGAATACCTCACTTTCTCTTGTGTATGAAAACAAAAGAGATGCTACATGCTTTCATCACAGCCCCTCTCTCTGGTTCACTCTCCACTACACTCATCTGCCCCTGCAGGCTACATGGGATGTCATCAAAACACACACTTAGACACACACACACACACACACACTAACACACACGTCCCGCCTACGCTCGTGTTTTGACATGTGGGCTGCAGCTTGTCACGTGATGGTGGGCCAGTGGGCAGCCGCCCGGCTCACTCTCTGGTCACTCTGATGTTTGCAGTGCCATGCAGTGGATTCCTTCTTCAGCCCTTCCCCCATTCAGCTCTCACGCCATCCAGCCCCTCCTTCCGGTGTCACAGGGCACCCGTGGCGGCACCGGAGCTGTGTAGTGGCAACTTGTGTCAGACTGCGGGGGCGTCCGAGGCATGTGCTGTCATCTCTGCAAAGAGAGGAGGTGCTGCATGCAGGAGGTTGAAAAAATACTTGTGAGGACAGAAGGTGTGAGCATTCAAAAACAGGGAGGAGTAACAGAACAAGGGAGAAGACAGGTGCAGGTGAGGTAAATGTCACCCGGTGGGAGTCGACAAAACAACTGATATAGACGGAGATCAAGAGACTGATGAGTAAGTGAGAAGATGAGGAGAGAGGGCAAGAGACCAGTATTTGGCATTTGAGAGGAACATTGTCGTCATCACTTCTGTGTTAGTCACCACAGTGTGTTCAGGCAGCGCTTGTTTTCCCCTCCAATACAAATGCAAATGTCACCCTGTCCTTTTAATTATTTTACTTTTTTTAATGCCCCCTTAGAGGGCTAAACAGTGATGGATGTGTACAACCTTAGACTTAAATGGAATGCCTTCACCTTTCTTCCTCGCCCCCCCCTGACAGGCTAAGCTGGTAAACATCATTTGTTTACAGGATTTCGCTCGAGGTCACACCTAATGCACAAATTTATGTCTTAAATCTAGGGCAACTCGAATCCTGGAATAAATTATTACAAAAAAAATATGCTGAAATATATTTTTCAAATTCTGGAGTCACTAGAGCAGCGAGCACAATTACACCTTTTATAACTGACAACCTATTGGAGAAATGATGCTTTTTCAGCTGACAAATTTAGATCATTTTTTTGGCAAGCCATATTCCTAAATAGTGAGCTGAAAACAGAGATGGTAATTTATAATCTTCCCTTTTTTTAAGGTCTATTTTGAATCCAAGTAACCTTTACTTACAAGAGATAAAATGGATGTTGTTCAGAAAACACATACACATCTCCTTGCTTCTTACTGTACTGCAGCATCACTACAGTAACTCTATGCAGAATTATGCTCTGCACCTCTTCTGTGATGATATCACACAAACCCTCTACAGGGAGATCAACACATACTCTTCTAAAGCTAATTTCTTAATTAAACAACAGTGACCTTATCCATTAATTTACTGCATTCTTACCAAAATCTGAGTTATCCAGGTTACAAAGCTGGCTTGCTTCTTAAAGTAACTTTTTGTTTTTCCTTATACGTCAAAAGTAAAAAGTAAAAAAAAATCCTCAGTCTAAAACTCAAAACTTAAAACTTAATTAACTTAGTTTGTTCTCTTTAAATCAGGACATGTCAAAGTTTCGATGACTCCAAGCCAATATTAAGAGCAAGCATATGATTAAGGGTAAAAAACACCAAAACTTGTCTCGGAATGAGTGATTGGTGTCGTGATGTTGTTCAACATTTAATTTCTTGGGCATCAAATTCAGTAACCAAGTGGTGCATTTACTTAAAGTGAGAGAATTTTAATGAACCAAAGATGAATTTAATATGATGCATGCATTTCATGTCAAGTTTTGGGGGCCACATGAAATATGTCAGTGGGCCACCACAGGGTGCATCTTGTTAAACTCTGCTTTTATATGAATTTTATATGAACAGTCAAGAGACAAATAACTTAGCGTAGCATTAATGACAGAAGCAGCTAGCCTGGCTCCGTTCAGCGTGAGGAAATCCTAACCTACATAACCTTTCAAGTCAACCGAGAACGTGTTTCATAGTGGTTTTTTTTTTATCCTTACATAAACTGGAATGTATGACTGGTTAGCAGGTGTATTTTCATCTTTTTATGTGTAAGACTTACATTCACATCCTTTTCATGCCCCAGCAGGAATATCTGGTGATACAGGCCAAAACTTTTAGTCCTGCAACGCCTCAACCAGTTTAACAATGTAATGCTATAGCACTGAAATGCAAGTGCTTGATGGACTGAGTTAGTTTATTCTGGATAGGTTGAAAACACAGCTAAGTGGACAGATGCTACCAGCACCCTAGTTTAAGAGAATAGTTTTGTATCGTGCCAACAATTGTTGTTTGTTATAAATGCAGTTGAAGTGGTGATAAGAAGTCAATACAGTGTCATGCACCAGCAAAAACCTTCCTGCCAATTCTGTCAGTAGAGTGAAGCAGTCTAAGATTTGCTAAGGGCCCACAGTTTTTCAACCAGGACCAACATGAGATATAAATAAATTCCAAATTTTGGTGTTAACCTTACTACCGACTCAACTTTTTTTGGGTTTAATATTTGAAGAATGATACAGGGGAGCTGAAGTGAGTGAGCTTATGAACTCAAAGATTATCTCTCTAGTGCTGATCCAGTCAAGGTCCTGGAGGCTGGAGGAGGAGGGGAGGAGGAGTGGTGTGCTGTAGTGAAGAGCAGCAAGGAGATGGTGGCATAAATACGTACATGTATATTTATTTGTATTACAGAGACGAGTGAGTTGAGAAGAAAATTAACAATCTGTTTTCAGGATTAAAAAACAGTTCTGAGAATTGAAGCCTGTGCTGAATAAAACTGAATCTAATATCTAGTCAGGCTATTCTTACTGAGCCATGGTTCATGTTATAACATGACTATAGAAGCAGCAGTTGGTATTTTGAGCAGCGTTGCAGCAGCAGTTTTTGCATGGAGGGTATGAGCAAGTTCATGTGACAGACTGAATGGAACACCTCGCTGAGTGTGTGTGTGTGTGTGTGTGGAGTGTACTGTATGTGTCACAATGAATAGTGTGTCATGTGGCACGGCTGAAGCTGCCTGCCTGAACAAATTTTTGCAGCATTCCTTCTATTTTGCAGTCTTTAAAGGGTCTTTTCACCCAAATTGTAGAAAATCTAAAAACATGCAGACAGAGTTGTAAACTGCTGCCAAATCAATATAATGGGGATAAACAGAAAATAATTTTTTAATGCTAATATTATTGTAAAATTACATATCTGAAAACTAAGAAAGTCTTTGAGAGGAAGAACTTAATGAAAAAAATAAAATTTAAGTGTAAGTTAATTGACACTTGACCAAGACAAACAAAAACAAAATTCTATCAGCCCATTTATATTGGAGGGAGACGTCTTAGTGATAAACAAACTGTGTGTGTGTGTGTGTGTGTGTGTGATTGTGTGTATGTGTGAGTGTGTGTGTGTGTTTGTGTATCTCCACTTCAGTGGAATTACCCTGCTTCTTCATTAACACTGGGGCTAAATCATCAGCTGACAGCAGCTGTGGCCGAGGCCAAGAGGACATGAGCACTGATCTGAAGTAGATTAGGGAGGAGATCGTGTATGTGTGTGTGTGTGTTTGTGTGTGTGTCTGTGTGTCTGTGCATGCACACTTTGCGCTCCCACCCACCTGCCCTTCCCTCACCCCTACCAGGGCCCAATCAATACACCATCCTGGAGCAGAGACGGAAGATCCTGGCTTTATGAAGTCGTTACAGTCCCCTGTGCCTGCATTATGAATGGGCCCCATAAGGCTGTTGATAGGCCGAAGGATAGCGTATAAAGCTCAGCCATAACAAAGGGGAAGATGAGGTACACATAGCCACAGTAGTCAGTTCCTCTTTTATAACATCATTTCGATTACCTTATTGATCAGCCTGCAGCAGAGCGGACAAAATCATAATCCCAAAACAGATCGGAGCTGTCTGGTCGTAAGATTAGTTCGTCCTAGAAAAAAACTGCAGTGCCTGGGAGAGTTTGTAAAGACTTTTGCCTGTCAGAAAAACTAAGATAAAGAGCAAGTTTTCATGAGTCGGGTAGACAAGAGTATAAGTCTAACAGCCTGTTGTGGCTCTGATGGAGATCTTTGTGTTGTAAGGGAATCAGGGAGATTAATTATTCTTTCAATGTCTACAAAAAAATTCTACTTAATTTGTCTCAGACACAGAAGCACAGTGCCTTGGAACTTTGGCAAGTTTGAGGGATTTGCACTTAAGGCCTTCACAGTGACCATCATAGTACTGTTAAAAAAAGTTCTGCTTTGCAAATGAGCAGCATTAAAGCATCTTTTTCTTTTCTCTTTTCATGTAATATTCAGTTTGGTCTCCTGCCCGAGAGTAGTCTAAAATCCTGCTGAAAAGTGGAATGCAAGGTATTTGGCTTCAGAAGATCACATATAAAAACATCAGTTTTTCTGAGACATTAGCAATGATGATAAAAGCTACAAGAATTTTAGCTACAGGACATTCGCAACATTTTAGTGAAATTTCTTTTTCTTGATCAACCCTGTTTTACATTTAATGTTTATCACAACTGAGAAAGTATATTAAACTTGACAGTTGTTTGGAGAGTTTCGACTCTAATTGTTGCTGCTGCTGGGTGACAGTAATCACAGAGCCAGATTATGCTTCATTTCCGCTCAAATCTAGAAGTTAGTTGATAATTAAATGCAGAAAAAAAGAACAAACAGATGATCCCTCGAGGCATGAGTCATATAAGCATGTTTAGCATACTCAAAGAGTGCAGCAGAATTTTGTGTGGCCTTTTCTAACTGGATATTTTGCTTGAATTTTTATCATAGAACTTAGTCAGTTACCAGCCAGTTAGTCTAAAGAAAATTAATCATTTACTTTTTTATATACAATTAAAATATTCTAGTTCCAGCTTCTCATTTGTAAGCCTTTTCTGCCTGAATCTGTCTGCTTTGGAATGAGAAGGATTTTTCGAGGGATTTGAACCCTGAATTACAAAACAAGCAATTTGAAGAAGTCATCTCTGGCTTAAGGATGTTAAGATATACATTTTTCACCATATCCAGAGGTTTATACATGAAACTGGCTTGTAGGCTAAAGTCAAAAAGCCACCTTTATTTTTTGGCAACTTACCTGGGACCCTAATGCTTGATATATGTAAATGAATAAATAAATAAATAACAGGTGTGCACCTCATAGTTTTAAAGCTGAAGTCATTAAGTTGAGATTTGAGTTCTAAATCAACATTCAAATGCATCAGTCACATAGTGAGCTTTTCAGGGTGTTATATGACAGACAGATGCAGAAAGACAGCTACTGAAAGTCGGGGCAGAAAGAGCTTTTGGAGGAATAAACACTAAGAGTCCCGCTGGATTTTTTGAACTTTTTGAATTTATTTAAAAGTGCATTTGTATTCCCTTGAACATGTCAAGGCAGAGAGCTGCAGAGGTGCCAGCCCGTACTTTATTAGTTTTATTTTTCGACTACTAACTGGAAGGAAAATGTACTTTACTTCATTAACATTCTGAGAGGAGAGGGGAAAAAGAAAAGGCTGTCAAAAAATAACTAAAAAGAACTGTTGTCTGGTGAGTGTCTGAGTTCAGTTAGAGGCTGAACTGAAAACAAACACACACACACACACACACACACACACACACTGACTTATGAAATCCACATTGACATTGACAGCTAGCTTGTGATGAATGCACAGCACAGTCTGTTTAAGACGATGATACACACATGATCCCACAGTCAAACTCATGAGTGCAACATGAGGTGAAAAATTTCCTTCGCTAAGGAAATGATGTCATAAAATATGATGATAGACCTTAATTCAAAATACCTTAATAAAATATAATTGAATATAAAAAAAAGGCATTTTGTACACCCCTTCTTCTTGAGCACTTTTGCCAAGTAACCTGTCAAATACTTATAAGTCCTGTATAACCTTCAACTATATTAAAATTTAATAATCACATGCCATTTTTATGAAGTTTATAGTCTAATGAAACTTTCAATTAAATTTAATCTTTTTTTCAAAACTGGATCTGAGATCTCTTGTGTTCAGCTCTTCTAGCAGCAACCTTCACCTCTGGAAAAAAAATATTTGAAAAATAAAAGCCACAAGCCTCGGCTCTATTAAAAACACATTTTATTCTATAAATCTGTCAATTCCTCATATTTTGATGGCATTCAAAATGGTATGCTGACAGAGGACTGATGGTGGACCAATAAAGGCTGAGCGATGAGCTCATACAGGACTGATGTGAGCTGCCATCCTGCTTACATCTTTTTTTCCTGGATACTCTTAGGATTTCTGGCTAAAAATCTACTGCAACAACAGCACGTTTTTTGAAATTTTTATCAACTGATGCTTTGCTTCTGATTACAGTACAAGATTTTAATTACAAACTAATTCCTGCTGGGTTTCATCTTTCAAATTATTACTGGGCCAGACGGATGCAAAACCAAAATTAGCTGCCAGTTTTGTCCACAGATCACATGATTAATTAATAAAATCAAGAAATAATTAACATATTTATCCGTAATCAAAATCATATTTACTTGTAGCACTAATCGCATACATCTCTACTGTACCTTTTTTCATACAACTATAAGCTTGTTTGCAGGTACTCTAAACTTATTGTATTTAAAATCAAATTAACTCAATTAGTGTTGTGTGCTGCTTTACCAGTAGATCAAGCGTTTGACAAAGTGTGTGGTAAGCATTTTGTTGTGTGTCACGTTCAGGAGATTAAGCGTGGTCATTAACCACATTGACAGCTACATCACAGCGTTTGTTCTGTACAAAGACGCACACGCACAGACAAACATAAACACATGCATATTTTGAAAGCCTTACAGTGTTTAATCTTCCAGATCTCTCTTTCTCTATTTGCCTCCTGACATATTTTCTTTCATGTGCAGTTTCCTTCTTTTTCTGCTGTCCTTATTCCCACCAGCTTGTCTTCGTCTCCTCCTGGTTTTTTTCTCTCTCTTTCCCCCCCTCGTCAGTCCTCCCCGGCGTTCAGGTCACCTGTGTTGATTTACTGTCAAATCTTCCAGGATTATCGGTAATCCCACAGCAGTAAAATCTGTTTGCTGACAGCTGTGCTCCCTCTAACAGTGTTGCTGTTTCCTGCACACACACTGCCCTATATACCAGAAAAAGCCTGCCTTCCTCCCCAGAAAAGAAAAAAAAAAGAAAAAAACATTAATTTTCCGCCTCAGTGGATTCCAATTGACAATATTCTACTCTCTATTTCTGTGGTTGTATTTGACTATAATGTCAGGCTGCTTTCTACGATGTGGATTAGGGGGTAGGAGCATATTTTTTGTGGGTAAATAGGTATAATATTGGATATATTCACACAGGGTCACAGATACTCCGGTGGGGTTTCTCCCCAAGTGCATGAAGACTGCTCTTTTCCAGCATTACAGGAAATGACACACTGATAATTTAGCCGTCCTTTCTCACACTTCACCTAGCCGGCAGGTGTTCAATCAGATGAAAATACAGTCCCGGATTTGTGTACCATTTCCATTTCATCTTGGATAAATAGAAGTTGAAAAAGAAAACCACTGAGAAACAGACACCTCAGATGATATTAGTTTTATCGATCCAGCTGTCCTTGAACCCGCAATATGCAATATTACAACAGTTCACTGCTCTAAAATTACAGTTTGCTGTGGAAGACAATTAATTCACATGAGAGTAAATATTTTTCTACAATTACTGCACTGGAAAATTACACTCTATAGATGTGAAAAACTAAAAAAGAATTAAAGAAAAGTCTTTAACCCTCGTATTTTTGTCTCCCAGGTGGTGTACAAGAACAATGATATCCGACTGGAGCTTTCCCGCCTGGCCCGCATCGTGGACCCCAAAATGAAACTCCAGGGTGATGTTGTCTTCAAGTGTGAAAACGTTCCCACCCTCGACCCTATCAACTTCGAGACCCCAGAGTCCTACCTGGCTTTGCCAAAATGGAACACCAAACGAGTTGGCTCCATCTCTTTTGACTTCCGTACCTCTGAACCAAACGGGTTGATACTCTTCACTCATGGTAAGCCCCAGGACAGGCGGGACTCAAAGGGCCAAAAGAACAACAAGGTAGACTTCTTTGCTGTGGAGCTGCTGGACGGAGGGTTGTATCTGCTGCTGGATATGGGCTCTGGCACCATAAAGGTCAAGGCCACACAGGCAAAGGTCAATGACGGCGCCTGGCACCATGTGGACATCCAGAGAGACGGTCGCTCAGGTAAGGAAAACAGACGGAGAGAAGGGAGAGAAAAAAAATAAGAAAAAAATGTTCATCTTTTTTTTCATTTTTAAAATATCATAACTGACTACTTAGGTAGTATTAGGAAAATCATGTTTGTGTAACATCACTGTCACAGGCTGTTGAAGTTGTTAGAGTAACCTGTGATCAGCTTGGTGTTTCTGAACGGCCCTGCCGTGTCAGTACACCACTGTTTTCTATTTTTTCTCTTTAAAAGAATAAACACATTATCAACAATGACTTAAAGCAGGAAACTGAACCCCCAGCTCGATTACAATCACATTGCCTTCTGCTGTGCAATATATGAATTTATTGGTGGAGCTTAACAAGGTAAATAAAAACGGCCAGAGTACAGTGTGATCACACTAGGAGAAATGAGGGTAAGCTCACGTACAGTGTGTCTTAAATAAAATGTTGGATAAAGAATAATTAGATTTTTTTGCTGTATGGCCTCATTAGCTTCATCGTATAATAGTTGATATTGTAGAAGTCTTTATTTACAATTTCAAACTTAAAACCATATTTTTAGGGAATAAATGAAAAAACATAATAACTGTTGTGTCATTGCATCAGTCAGTCTGTTGACTGTCAAATTAGAAAAGAGAGTTTAAGTGTCTAAAATCTCAAAGATAATCATAATAATAACATCCATACCTCCAACTTATTGGGACCAAAGTGCTTTGTTCAAATAGCTGGTAGTGGTTATTCTAATAAAGAGGCATCAAACCCAAAGGCGTTTAATGTTCTGTACACAACGCTAAAACCCAGCAAAACTTTTGATTTGACCTCGTTCTTGATGACTGGCTTAAATGATAAATATACTTAGTAATTGTCCAATTATACAACTAGTTGGTATCATTACAAATACAAGTTGGACATATAGAATCGATTTTCAACATCATTTCACTCTCATTGTGCTCCTTCTGTTTACTTCCAGGACCATTTACCTCAAGAAAAATCTACCATTCTAAAATGTTGGTAATGATGGTTCAACTGGTTTTAATGTACCCTTGTTATATGTAATTAGAGTTAAATGAACATTATTATTACAATAATAATGGTGCTCTAGGTGCACTGTAGCTGTTCTGTCCTCAATTCAGCTTCTTTTTGCATCAGAACTACAAGATGGTGTAAACTTCCTCAACATATTAATTTCAGGGATGATTTATTGTAAGGATAAAGTTATACCTCTCTCTTGATAGTTACCAACTGTATTTTCCCTTGCTTCCCCCCATCTGTATGTCCTCTGACCTCAAAACATGGCCAAATACACAGAGCGTATTAGAAAAAGATTATATTAGAGAAAAGGGTTAGAAACTTCTGTTGCCTTGAGCTCCAAACCCAACACAATCTCTGCATTAGGTGGGATCCTCCAGAGAACCCGGGTGTGTTAGTCGGAGCTACAGCCAGTGTTATATATCAGGTTAGAGCAGCCAATTTAGCCGTGTGTCAGAGCTTGCTGCTTTGATTAATCACCGGCAGCCCCCAGTGCGATAGCAGAGTAGAAAGTAGGATTTTCACAGGGAAAAAGAGGAATGAGACAGATATATGGATACCAGACTGAGGAATGGTTAAGAACAGGCATACTCACACTTGCGACTCGAGTGAAATGTTAATAGACGTTGCAAGTGAATTAAATTTCTTGTTTACAAGGAACTCTAGCCAGCATGTCTCTGTCTGACTGCAAGGTGAATAAAAAACACAAGAAAATTGTGAGAACTCATATTACCAAGTTAAATTGAAGCTCACGGTGATGACTGATCTCTTCATTTCTTACATTGCTTGCGCTCAGTAAGGTCTGATATGGAGGTGTAGATAGGAGTAATCCTGTTCATTTAGAGACAATCTGGAGCTAAATCCCTGTTTCTTCTATCTGTGATAAACTATTTCTATCTTAATTGAATCTGTACTTATTAGGCTACAGTAATTACAAGTGTGTAAGCATATGTGATTAAAAGGTGTGACTCAGTCAAAAATTTTATTGGGTCTATTAAGGGATTGTCATTTTTAATTATTAACAGCATCAGGAAACTTCAGCTACACGTTTGCTGAAAATCCTCTCAATTCTTTTGGGAATCACAGCAAATTCCAGTTCTAATTTTAATATTAGTGTCTGTTCCTTATCTGTCTGAGTTGCAATTTTCATTTTTTAAAGATTTGTAACAAATTTTTCATCTTTTTCGCTCTCAGTGGAAAATAAAATGATGGACTAAACCATCATTAGCAAATGATGTCTGCTATGTTACTGACATCCTTATCTAAACAAATAAAGTGTTAGCGTGTAACCAGAACGGGCACCGGCTTATAGGTCAGCACACATAATTGTGGTCATGTCTATATGAAGTATGATCAGATTATAACTACCTATCATCACAGATCTCAATACCTGTGTACCTTTAGGTTGACTTGGAGTGTTACAGATGTATAAAGAGACATAAAATATAAATTTGCTTCATGGAACATAAAATATTTAATGTGAGGTGTTGGCATTCTTTGTGCCTGTGTAAATCACACACAGAGACCTTGTCCTAGTGGAGTATATATTTTGAAGAAAAATATTTTTTCTCTGACTGTTTTTTTTTTCTTTCCTCCCATTCTGTCATTTTATAATCCACACAGAGTCCCCTTAACAAGATTCTGACAAAGGTAGTGAATCAGTGTCACTGTGGCTGCCAAACATAGATGTGCACCTCCACCTACTCTGACCAGATGTTTAAGTTGGACTCTTTTACAACTTTGCTGCTCATGTTTGAAAGCACATCCAATTTATTACAGCACAATAACCATGAATCTGTCTGTCATTATTACTTCTATCCTCACTTTAATTAACAAAAATAGGCCTGTACGTCTCACATTCAGCTTGAAAATATTAATATATTAATGTCAAACACTATACATGTCACTTGTTTTAAGTGGAAGGTCTGTAATTTGGGTAATTTAGAACACTTCTTTTTAAAAAATGAACAGGACTCATTATATTGTTTTTCTGTAATATGGTTTTAAAGCATGTGGGGTATCTTGACATGTTAACTTATACGTTTTTGATGTGTGATATCTGGCCAGCAGTTAATAATGGATTTCTTTCCTCCAGGCATCATCTCAGTAAACAGCCGGCGGACCCCTTTCACAGCCAGCGGTGAAAATGAGATCTTGGACCTTGAGGGGGACCTTTATCTGGGTGGTCTGCCCGACAACCGGGTGGGCCTGGTGCTGCCCACTGAGCTCTGGACTGCTATGCTCAACTACGGCTATGTTGGCTGCGTGCGGGATCTGTTCATCGACGGACGCAGCAAGGACATCCGTCAGATAGCTCAGTCCCAGAATATGACCGGCATCAGATCTTCGTGCAGCAAGCTGACGGGGAAACAGTGCGACAGCAACCCCTGCAAGAACAACGGAGTGTGTAAGGAGGGCTGGAACCGCTTCATCTGTGACTGCACTGGAACTGGTTTCTGGGATAGTACCTGCGAAAGAGGTGAGATTTCTCTCCCATCATTCCTCTGTGTGTTGAGTGTGTTTTAACTCTTGTACTGAACATTTTGTACAGACGGCTTATTGATTCGGTAGTAAAGGACTTTTTAAAGAAGGCACATCAGCAGCTCCTTTTACCTGCTCAGAAATCTATTTGGTCCTTGTGCTAATGGAATAGTGTTGTGCTGCTTTCTAACACTGCGTTTGTGTGGGCTGCAAGATGCAAAATGTTGACAGGAGTCATGAGGTAGTTTGACAAAGCTAAAATATCTTCCTTCGTATCCTGAAGATGGTTGTAAAGGCAGTGACATAGCTACTCTCTGCTAACAATAGCTTCCCCAGAAAGAGTGGACAGTGTTGTGTTTTAGCAGACAGACAAGAAGTGTGACTTGGGAAAGTTGCCTCACAATATTTATGGAAGCTTTGCTGAAAGATTTAATAGGATTTCGCTTTTCTGCCAAGTGGCTTTGGAAAACCGAAGCCCTTTTTTTTTTTTTGCAGGAGAAGGTTCGGCAGTGAAATTGAACTTTTCTCTGCTGGTGAAATGGGCTCTCCTTGTCTGGGTTTTAAGAGCTTGGACGCATTAAGTTTTTATGAGACGGTGGAGATAGGGATACTCCGAGCTGTGGGAGAGTGTGTTATCGAACTATTGTTCAGATTGTCCTTCACTTTTCCACTATTTTACAGAGATTTTAGGGGTTCAGTAGAGGGCCTCAACTACTTTCTTAAGAACTTGAAGTGTGTAAAGAAATGTTCTTGGAGGAAGAATAATGAGAGTCTTGAGAGAAGGTTGTCATAACCAGCAGTAGGTGAGACTGTGGGAGGCCTGCAGGATGATAATGTGTTGTTAATGATTAAAGCCAACGGAGAATAGGGATCAACATGTACCTCAGGTTTTGAAAAGTCTCTTCCAGAGACTTAAGTACGCATTGTCAGGACTGAAACATGTCCCTTCTGTGTTATTAATGTATCTTTAAGAATTTACCTCCAAAGAACATCTTTTTCCCTCTTGGAAAAAATAATAAATTCAGAGGAAATAGAACATTAATGTCCAAATGTTCATATCATAAATAAGACAAAAGCAGTTGTTTTTTACTTTGCAACAATGTAGAGCAAATGTCCTGCTCTGTTGCCAAAGAGCTTCACTTTCAGCGGTTGCCAAGTTATGAGGCTGAGGCTGTCTGATCGAGTTAACCTTGTCTCAGTCAGACTGTTTCCATCTATTTTAGTGGCACTCCCATAATGTTGTATCTGAACAAAAGAAGAAAAAAAATCAGATATTATGGCAGCAGCAATGTACTGGCTAACACCTAGACAGAACCAATGTGTCTCGCCGACCTTTTGCCCACCTGAAAAAAACACAAAGTCATACGTCCCTGATGTTCCAAACACCAAACATCTCTCTCGCTTCTTCTTCTTCTTCTTCTTTCTTTTTTTGCTTTCTTTTTTCATTTTTCATTTTTCTTCTTCTCCTCAGTTTTGCTTCCTCCCACACATTGGTCTCTGAATGGTCTTTCCTCTGCACTCAGTCAGTCAGTCAGTCAGTCAGTCAGTCAGTGCAGTTGCTGCGGGTTGATAACCCAAAGGACTGTGAGTCTGCCCTCCAGTTCTGGAGTTCTGGAACAAAACTTCAGTCTGTTCAGCAGCTAATTTCTGCTGTATACACTAAGAATGAAGGTATAAATAGTAGTGGTAATGTTGACTGAATACATGCCATTGAATTTTCTGAAAATTAAATACAAGTTAAATCCTTCCTGGCACAGATGTTATACATCATTATTTTATCACTGCTTGATACTGATTCCATAACCTGAACTTTGTGTCTCAGCCGTTACTAGGTACTGATCATATACCAGTGTGTTTAAAAACATCCATATTCTTGTTATAATTTTATTATCAGCTATACACTACTAACCCTGTATTGATGTTATGTTATTGATGTGCTTGAATTTATCATATTTGCCACAGTAAAATAAAATCGGTTAAGTTGCATCCAGGTTTAAGGGATGCTGCTGAGAAGTAGCAGCATTCAATTTTTAATAAATAAATTATGTGGTATAGGATTGGTAAAGACTCATGTTTTCTAGCTGTTTCAGCATTTTGGGCGTCCTTCGCCCAGACAGCTAAGTTGTTTGGCAGTTTGTTGCTATGAATGAGGTCGTGTTTGAAATTGAATATGTACATTTCAAACTGCTGTTCTCTCTTGGGGTTTTTAAAATAAGCACTTTGGGTACAACCACTTGACTTTGATGGCTGTTTTAAGCCAAAAAATCAGCAATAAGTTACAAATGTCAGCAGTCAATAGTCTTAACGGTTACTATACAGACTGAACAGCTTGAATATTCTTTCCCCCTTCGTCTTCCTCCACATCAGGTTGAGTAATTCCCTCACCGTGGTCAGAGTTTGCTCTGTGGTCAGGTCTGAACAGCCTGAACATCTCAGCTGCAGCACAGAGGCACACCGGCTTCATAACAGAGCCCCTCAGTTTACTGAACTGCTCACTTTCTCACGCAGAGTGAGGCCAGCCACCTAGAAGACCAAACCTCATCTCAGGCTGTTTTTTCGGTCACTACCCAAAGCGTGTGACCACAGGTAAAGGGTCGCAGAGAAGACTGAGCTGTAAATTGAGAGCTTTGACTTGGAGCTCCCTTTTCTCTACTGCAGTTTAAAAAAAAAAGCTCTTAGTCTCACCATTCCCCTTCTGCCACTATAAAAAACCTCGCTTTATTCCAGCGGTCACTTTCGCTGTCTCCACAATCACTCACCTTATCGGAGCAGTCCACCTTTCTCCCCTGCCCTCATTCTGCAGGGCTGCAGTCTGCACATAGGAGGTCACAGTCTGATAAAACCAAGATGACAACATCATCTACAAATAGCACAAGGTCTGGATGTTGGCAAACTAAATTTACAAATTAGTCTGATTTCATTAGCTTCTGTATTCCCTAATGATTACTCATATTACAGTTCAGAGTGGAATATTTCTGAAGCTAATTCTTGTGTGCATTGAGAACAGTTGCCCTGGAGATGAAGAAATCGCTTTGATTTGAGATGTTGGGCTTGAAACGACGTGTGGTGTTTTTCTTTCTTTTTTTTTTTTTTTCAAAATGAATGTGCAACACTTTGGAACGAATGGAATAGTATTAGTCACGCTGGTAGAATAGTTTCTTTTCCCTCTCCTTCATGCTTTTAAGCAGCCCCTGGAGCTCCCCAGTGACAATATCAAACAACCACTGAGATGTATTCACACATGGCGCTTGCTATTGATCTCAAATATGCTATACGGTACAACAGAGACTTGTGCTTGTATGATGAGACAAGAGGTGAAATGATAGAGATCAGCCCTCTCCCAGGGAGCGTTACAAAGGTTACACATTTCCATTACAATGATTGGCCTTTGTCGGTGACTTTCTGCTGGAATGTAAATAAGCTCTTTTGTCTGTTTCGTTCAAAACAGTTTGCTGAGATTAGCCTACACTTTTTGTCTGATGTTATTTAATTGAAACTGGTAGAGACTGTTAGTGTATGTTACATGGCATCTGCATTTTCACAAGGCTGCTATTAACATTCTCAACACAGTGGGTATTTAATTGGCTTATTCCAATTAGATTCATTGTATTAAATATAAATGCTACCCTGCTAATAAATAAAGGTTTCTCTGTTTCTCTATTACATTTTCATTTGTGGCCTTGTAGCGAAGGTTTTGAAAATAGTTTAGACCTCCATGTTGTGGAGCACAGTTACCAGAAAACACAGATGAACAGATGACAATTTAAATGATAAATCAAAAGGAAAAGGAAAGAAAAATGTATAAAAGAAAAACAAATAAATGAAAAACTAGAAGTATCCAGTTCCTTAAAACATTGTTTGTCCTTAATTTGAAATACCACAACTACCACATAAACCTTTATCCTTTTAAGTTATTTAAGGATTTTTTTTCAAAGAGTGCCCATAAATAAATTTTTAAGACACACAGACAAACAGTTTGTTTAAATAGTAAACTGTAATCACATAAGCAGCTCCTACACTTTATATATTATCCAATAATTTTGCACATTATTCATCTAAATCAGTATTAATGCCATTTATTTGTGAGAAATATGTTGAAAAACTTTCGAATGTTTTACAGAAAAGAACATTCTGTAGACAATATACTTGTTTTACAGCATATTATCTTAAGTCCCTCATTATTTTTGCTAAATATATATTAAGATTTAACAGCCAAAATCCTCCTCAAGCCAGTTTTAGCCTTCACTGGTACACAAGGAGCACGTTTGTGCAAGAAGTTCATGAACTTTTTCTCATATACCATTATTGATTTTCAAATCCTGAGAAAGCTCAGGCCTTATGGAAGTAGTTTCATCACATTTTGCACTCATGCTGCTTCTGTAACTCAAATAATGGAATTATCAGCAATGAAAGCCTCAAAATGATTTCATCATATTTGCATTGAAGAGAGCACGCTGCTCTGTGTAATTTCCTTTTTTCCACTGGGGGCTAAAAAGCTCACAGTTTTTCTCGTCTGTTTACCAGAACGAAAATACAACCTGACAGATATTTTAGACTGTTTGAGGAGATCAAAGATCGTACCAAGCGACAACTAACAGACAACAGCGCTCCTGTCTGCTCTGTTTTCTACCTGGCATCTGTGCCAGGTTTAGTACACAGATGATTTCTGTCTCTTATCTCTTGTGTGTCTCTGTTTTTTCTTTGACTCTCTGACTCTTTTTCATTCGCTTGTCTTGAAATCCCTCCCTTTCTTTGACTCCCTATTTCTCCCCAGTTTACCCCTCTTCTTCTTCCTCCTCCTCTCTCCTTCCTTCTCTTTCACAGAAACACATATTTACTCTCACAATGCTTTGTTTCCAGTACTTAAGGGGACATTGTGCTGATTAAAATTGATTTCCTGGAGACCAAGCCAAACCCTTACCCAAACTTCAAACCAAGTCTTCACTAAAATGTAATAATATACCAGTATTTTGTCCTCACAATGTGACTTTTTAAACAGAGTTTTGTTCCCACAACATAACTAACACATGTCCCCACACACATACACACCCACTCCCTCTGTTTGCATGTCCTCTTTAACCCAGCCCATGAGACACGACAGCACCTGTGATCAGAAGTCTGCCATGGTATCACACAAGCAGATGTAATGTCAGCATGGGAGCCAGCCACTTTGTGTGTATGCGTGTGTGTGTGTGTGTTCATACCAGCCAGGCAGTGCCAATGCCCCATGCAGGTGTATGATACCAAGGCCCTGGCCCTGATAGACCCCTCTCGTCTGGGTTGTGACCGGGAGCGTAGCCCTGCCAAAGCCCCGTCCGCCTGTGATCTGAATTCAAATAGGGCAGCTTGGCTGTGTGCAGCCCCGACAGGCACACATGGCCAAGAGAAGAGAGAGGCTGCTTGCTTAAAATACAACACCACGCTCATGTATTAACATGGTTTGAGGGAAAATTGTTGCCCTTACAAACTGTTGCCCCTAGAATGATAAGGCTTGTGGATTTCATATTTAATTTCTTTATTTATGTAACCTGTTTTCATCGTCTTCTGCTGTGCCAGCTTTAATCATGTGCTTAAGTGTGGAAAGGTTGTTTGCGTCAGCACAACATCTCCATGGGATATGCCTAATTGGGTTGAATCAGGCGTGCTGGTTTTGTTGGTTGTTCTTTAAAAGGTGATGCTGCAGAATGATTTTTTTTTTCCTCAAAGAGCCTGCAGTCAGATCCACATAAAGCAAAGAGAAAGGAAATCATTACCCTCCTGTAATGATAATGTTTCGAGATGGGCTCTGTCCTCTCTAGTCTATTGGAGGCAGCTCCAGGCTTTATTCCTTTTTGATTGTTACATTCCATTACATGAAAAGGTTACCCAAATGTTATTCCCCATAAGGAAATCTCTAGTACAACAGATTATTCAGGACATTGTTGAGTCGAGCTCATAAGAGGTGACATTAATTCAAGTCTACAGGGAGGTATATTTGAAGTCATCCACTGACTCTGCCAAAAGATGGGAATAAATGCATACTGCTGGGGATTCAGCAGGCTAGTCACTCAGTCAGACATTCAGTCAGTCAGACTTTGTGTTTAGAGATTGTGTGTGGGACTGTTTGTGTGGGTGTGGGAGGGGAGCTTCTTGGGAGCCAGGGTGTTGTTGACAGTGGTGTGTTGCAGAGTGCTGTGCAGCTGATAAAGTAGCCCAGTTAATCAGGTAAATAGGCCTGTAATGAAGTGTGTTTGTCTGATGGTGTGCCAGCCCAGCGCCAAGCGATCCCACTGAGACTCTCCTCTTTCTGTCTTTGTGCTGCATCTACACACAATCAGACACAGATACACAGACAGGAACACACACAGACACACACACACACACACACACATACATACACAGGGAGACACACAGCAGTCCACTGGAGACAGATTGGATTGTGTCTAATGCATATTGCATTTTCTCTGACAAGATGCCACCGCCCAAATACAGTAAGTGCTTGTGTTTTCCCCACTGTCACCGGAGAGGAGTCGTGATGGCTGGAAGTGTGTCCACCGCAAATCAGTGGTCAAACTCATTATAGTCCTGGCTCTCCTCTTTCATATTGTTTTAAATCAAAGTATGCTTAAACTACAATCCATTCGCTGATTCATTGTGTCATTTATTAAATTTCCTCATTTTAATAATATGTTACATTTATAAATTGCATTTATTGCTTGATTGCTTAAAGGTATTTTGGATGATATCACCCATCCTCCTCATGTTAGCATTTAGACATGTTTTTTCACATATCATTACATTTCTGCCTAAACTCTTACACGCCTTAATCACATCAATCACACTGGTTCTCACAAAGATAGAAACGGCAGAACACACACACCATGCAATTACCTGCTCATTTCGCTCGATGTTCATCCGTAGAGGCAGTGAAATAAGAGGTTGCCACATGGCCTTTACAGTTTAATCATAGGTAGTGATGGCAGAACAGAGATGTTTGACATTGATGCCTGCCACCATCCTGCATGGAAACTTTTAACCTGGGTCAATGAGGGACGCTTGAAAAACACAGAAAGCAGCATTTTGTCAAGAAAATGCTGCATTTTGCAGATGATTTACTAATTTTCTGTTGTGGCTGATTTAATGTGCTATTTGCAAAAAGCAAGAGAAAGAAAGTCATACCTTTTTCATTGTCATAATGTAGAGGTATGTACATGTTGTTGCTAACCCCACCACCATTTCAACAAATTTGGACCAATAAGCCCTAATGTGATACAATCTCTAATTCACATACAAAGTCTGTGATTAACTCTCAGTTTGGCTTTGATAGCGTTGTGAATTTGTCCTCAACAATGATTAGTCTTTCTCAAGAGTGGCATGATTTAAATACTTGTCTAATGCTTTCTCCACCTACAGTGGCTGGCAGGGGTTGACCATAATAACCTCTATAAAAGCCCCTGCGTAGCTGAGAGGCTGCCTATGTGCGAATTATGTCTCAAGGTCAGGTACCAATTACTGCCATGTTCGATTTTGATTGTGTATGGCTGCAATTTGCCTTCTACATATGCATGATACCTGATAATTACCTGCTTCTTATGGCCCATATCTATAAGATTATAGATTGTTAGGAATTTGACATTTTTGTGATGTAGGGCATAACCCTTGGCAGTGGGGGGTAAGAAAGGCTTAGAAGTAGTGATCAAAAAAAAAAAATATATTTCAAAGCTCTGATCCAACCAAATCTAACTCATATCACTAGTACTTGCTTCATCTTTGAATCTCTGTGCAGGGCCACAACATGAAATTATGGCAGATAAATAGCTGTATTATGAAATATGAGCAACCTTACCTGTGCCAGTGTTCACACCATTAAGTTTACATATAAACCCTTTAAACTTAAACTTAAGTAATTTAGCCGATCGAGCTGATCATAGTCACATTTGATTTAGTTAATCTTCATGACTATGTGACAGTCTGCTGAAAATGGCATGAACCTTTCATGCGATCATTAAGTAATCTTTGTTAGCAGTGAAAGAGCCATTTACAGAACATGTTACCTGCATTCAAGATTTAACAATCTTTTTATGGCTTCAATAATATTACACTTCTGTTAGATTTAACAGGCCTTTTGTAATAAAGTCATACCATAAAACTATCACGTTTATTTTTTAAACTTCTTTCTACTTTTTAAAAACTTCTAAAAAGCCAAGTACACGAAACTTAATGTGTGAAATGGAAGGATTGCCCCTTTAACATTTAATAAAACTGTACAGCATGTCTGCCATTAGAGTTTTTCTAACATGGTGAAACATTCTTTTAAGACATTTCTTGCCTAAACCAATCAAAAGATTGTGCTCTCTATATTTTATCCCTAAAAACAGTCTCCGTTTTGTTCTGTTTTTGCTTGGTATTTGTTGTGTCTCCACTGAATGAACTTTGGTTAACCTGAAGCAAAACGGCTGGCGTCAAATCATGATCATCTGTTTGGTTTTGACCTGACAAAGTGTGTGAATCATCATAAGACGATAGCCAGTTATGCTTTTATGAGTGTTAAAAAAAAGGAAAAGGATTCGTGTCTCTAGCTCTTTCCAAGGTCATATTTCTGTTTGGCAGAATGAGTCGATGCATGCAGTGTAGAGCTCTCGTCTGAAGGTTGGACAACTTAGTTTGAATAAAAGAACATCACTTAAAGGTTGAGAACCGTGCAGCTTTCTGTACAGGCTGCTCAGCCACTCACCTTTTAGAAGTTTATCTCTTTTTTTTTTTTCCATTTTAGCTGTTGGCATTTGGAGAAAGCAATTGTTGCTGAGTGAGACGGAATAAGATGTACAAATGGAGTCTTCGTGATACTTTTCCCTGTGTTATCGTAGATACCCGCCCAGAGAAGGAGGGCTGAGCAAGCCTTTAGAAGCTGAGGAATCACGATTAAGCATTGGGCTCTTCCTTTAGCCCTGTCACCAGCGATGAAAATGGTTTTATCTCCCTCTTCCCTCAGTACCAGACAGTTGAATTTGTAGAGAGACTTCTGTGTTTGTGTTTCTGTCTTTAGCTCTCTTTCTATTTTGAGGAGGGATAATACTTTCAAAAATCCACCGCACATCAGTGACCCTTCCCTTACTTGTCCCTGCCTTCTGCACTCTCACTCCTTTTAACCTTCGTCCCGCTCTCGTCCTTTTTTTTCTCCCAGCCCCTCTTCTAACCGCAAACGGGCGATAAGCACCTTTGCCGGGGCATTTATCTCCGCAGACAGAGAAAATGACACTTCAAGGTCTGCCCTTACTAACAGGCCAGTGCTCACATACATACACAGGACAGAGTAAAATGGAGGATGGAAAAAAGACGAGGAAAATGGAGAAAAGAGAAGGAAAATAAAAAGGAGGGGTGGTGTTATAGACGGAGACTGCAAATAAAGAACAGATACACATGAGGATGAAGAGTAGCCTTATCAGCCTTGTAAAACAGAACAGTAAACTGTAAAGCATGCGATATATAGATTTTCAACTCAGTATTTGAAAGCAGAACTATCACTTCTCTCTTTATTCTCTCCATTATTCAAAAAATCTTTGTCATAATAACCTGTAAATGTGCATCTGCATAAATAGATGATGATATACTATACACACAATAGATAAAGTTAGACTTTATTTTCTTGGTTTTCCAGGCTTTAAAATGTGGAGTGTGAGCTTTTGACAGCAGAGGCACGCTGACTCTGGATGTGCTAACTGATTCGCATCATTTAACACATGATGCCTCTGTGATGCATCTGTGCGGCACTGCAGGTGGTGGATTTGAAGCATCAGTGGCAGCTGCACCTGCAGTTCACTATTACGACTAATGTCACCACACCCCATTCATTCTACAATGATAGTTATACGTTTAGGACTGTTGGCAAGTGGTGAGAAATCATATTATATATAATATTTTTCCTTTCATACTGTTAGTATATTTTGAGATAAATCACCTGTCTTTTCTCAACAGAGGAAATGCTCGCCCGTTCTTTTGGGGTGTAGCTAACAAGCATATCATTTGATTGACAGGCCTATAGCTCTAGAAATAAAAAAAGAAAAAGAATATGTCACCCATACTGTATATCAAGCTGAATGATGAATATAATATATTTCTTCATGGAGAAAAAAAAAACACTGATATATTTTTAGGTCTTTACGTTTTGAAAGGTGTCAGCAGTCACTGTGACACCAGAAACTGTTTGACAAAGTTTAGAATGGATGTGTCAAGGTGAGCTGACACAAGGCTTGAAATTTTTTTGTGCATGCTGAGCCTCTAAAAAAAAAACCCTTAAAAAAACGGGTGCATATTAAAACATACACATCTGATCCGTCTTGTGTCTAATGTTTGTTAAGAAATGACTCATTTTCAAAGGTTTCCTACAATAACAAGTGTCAAAGTAAAGCTGTCAAATGCACCATAGGTGTTGAAAAACTGCATCTAGTATTAAATAGAAATTTATATTCATAAAATACTATAGTCTTATTTCTTGTCCTAACAATAATATAGTATTCTTTTTATTTTTCTCCAGATGATACATAGCTGTAGATACATACCTAAGCCTGACTGCTAAGATTTTTTGTGACTGCCTTTGTGTGTTCAGTTTTTTTGCAGTTCTGCAGCTGAGGGAACCACGCTAAATTAATCCGATTTCATTTGAAGCCGAAACGTGCTTGTATTGTGCTGGGCCTGCATTTTTTTTTTTTTTTATGTTTATCAGTCTCAACAAGGCAAAACACAGGCCCCTCTATTCACTCCTCATCTCAGCTTTGTTCCCTTCGTCTTTAAACACTTATCTGCTTCCCGCTGTTGTTGAATAATCGTTGAATTGAGCAGAATAATGAGTTTGGTATCTTCCGCATTATCAAGCGTGTCACATGTTTTTCGAGCCGAGTTCTGTGGTTTTCGGCTACGGGCACAATGCTGCGCTATGACTTGGGGGATTTTTTTTTTTTTTTTTTTCCCCCACCCTGAAATGGATTCATTCTAATTTTGCCATCCTCTCTTTCTTTCTCTCTCTATTTGCTGAGATGATGGTTTTGCAGAGAGAAGGTCCTGAGTGATTGGAGGTCATGTAGATTGAATTTTAATTCTCGTGGATGCCAGCTGTGGTAATTTCCCTGAACACATGCAGAGGAAGAAAATACAGAATGAAACGTCCTCTCCTCTCGCTCTCCCTCTCCTTTCGAGGAGATTTGAGTTGCATGCCATTAAAAATGGTGTTTCCTTCCCTTCGGTGCCAGAAGACAGACTCATGGCGAGCTGACAGTCGTCCGCCTGTGATGGAACAGTGTGCCGGTAGTGCCTGACGCAACTCCATGAATTCATACAGTGCATGGAAATGGAAGGAGCCAGAAAAGGCTGATGTAGTATTTGATAGATGGAGCAGGAGAAGGAGAGAGAGGTGTACAAACTGTTGACTGAATTGTTAAAAAAGCCAGAAAGACAGCATAAGAGAGACAGAGATTTGTTTGACAATGTTTACCCGGAAGAAGAACAGATCCTCGTGCACTCTAAAACGATCTGTTCTTTTTCCGTTTTTTCGCTGCTTAGAACATTATGCTGTTGCTCCCTAATCCCCATTTGTAATTAAATGTGTGCTTAGGAGCTGTGCTGGGTTATGTAAACCCTCTCATTGTGGCATGCTATGCAGAATATGGAGGATGGGAAAGTGCTGCATCCATCTTCCCCTTGCTTTCTGCGTCTCATTGCATTCTTTTTTTTTTCTTTTTTCTCTTTTTCTCTGCAAGTCACACGCAAACTCTCCGTTTTCTCTCTGTGTGGTTTTTTTCCCCACTCACTCTCTATCTCTCTCTCACACACACACATACACACATACACAGAGCAAGAGGGAGAGAACACTTAGAGGAAATCAAGCCTTCAGTGTTCGGCCATCTGAGAAATTGACAAGTCCCCAAGCCTCTCACGGCAGCAGGGAGAAAGGTTCCCAGAGAAACTAACTGATTTTTAGGATAAAAAAAGTGTAAAAAAATGGAATACTCTTTTGCTGGAGGTAGAGCTTCACCCTCTCTGGGGTTTCCAGCAGTACCTGAGACTGCGTGTTTTATGAAATAGCATGAATTTGCATTTTCTAATAGTATTTTCAGGCAACATGAGACACCCTGGTGATCTGACTCGTATGTTTTTGCAGCACGATATTTGAGGAATAAATCCACCCCGTTTTCATATGATGTCATTCAGGTTGACTGTCAAAGTTATTTAGTTTGCTATTCCCATAGGTTCACCTCACACTGCCACTTATTAAATTCCTCTTCTTTTGGTCTCGTGTTTTTCCTGCTTCTATCATTCTTTATTCATTTTTCTTTTCTCATTTCGTTGTTCCTCATGTTGGTTACCTTGAGGAATTTCCTTCTCTTCTCTTTTTCTATCCTTCGCTCATGTTGCCACCCTTCTCATCTCCACCCTGTTCATCTCTCCAGCAACTCTAACGAGAAGCTGGTGTCAACAGCAGCTGGCTGTGTTTGACTTTGCTGCCCCCTGATGGTGCTGCGGTTCACCGGTTGATTGTACACGCCGTAGTGCATGCTTTTATATGTTTCTATATCTGTTTGAGAGTTTTTCTTTGTAGTGATAATGAGGGTCAAGGATAGTGCTTGGTTTGTTTAAAGTTTTATGGTAAAGCTTGTTACAGCTAAACAAAGATACACCGCTGCTTTTTTTGCCCTCTAACCACAAACACCTACTGCGTATTGGAAATCAACAGCAGAAGCTTTTCCTCTTCTCTTTAGTCCAGTAATGATCGCTAAAGTTTGTAAAAAAAATTTGCATTCTCAGGTTGTTGAAACACTGAACAGGAGGTATGGCTCAGTGTACCAGATGTGGAGGAGTTTTTCAGCAGTACAAGGCTGTTACATTCATTGAACATATTGCTAGACTTGCAGGGAATGAAGCAGATCAAAGTTACATGGACCCTGAAAACCTGGCAAAGAAAGCCAACAGGAAAACAACTCTTCCCCCACACAGCTGGATAATACTTTTTAAACCTTTAAAGTTTCAAAGATTCTTTTGAAGGTATTGCAAATAGGTAGTGGACTGGCCGCACACGCTCACTCAATCCTCCTTAGTCTGCTTGTCTGTCTCCTTAATCTTGAGCGTGTCTAAAATTGTCCTGGTATTCTTTCTAATTCCCACTCAAATAAGTGAAGCTGACAAACATACGGTGCCCTGCTGGCCCAGGGGTCAGTGGGATAAATGTTAACCACAGGGTCCACAGTTTGCGTCTAACCAGTGACATTTGTCTCTATTATTTCTTACCTCTCTCTCTTTTCCCTCATTTTCTGTCATCTCTTTACTATTTTGCTCTACAAAGGTTTAAAATACCACAAAACTAACTCTTAAAGACACAGATATTAATTACATTTCAGGATGAGTCTCAATAAGGGTGGATAATATATTGATTTGGTAATATGAAGTGTATTACTCCCTCTTGCAATATGTTAGCAAGACTCTACTGTCAAATATTAATATTTATTAAATGGAAGGATTACCCTACCAGTCTGACTACCAGAGTCTTTACATGTGTACACACAAATTCTTTTTTCATTCTTTTCATATGTACATTTTTGTATTCTGGCAGCTCTGCTTTTGTCAGTTTATGGTCACTTTACATTGGAAAGATGACACACATGGACATGGATAAGTTGCCGTCAGTGTGTGTGTGTGTGTTTTTTAAAAAGGGCCCTAAATGAAGATTTTATGCAATTTTTGTAAATTTGTTGATCACAGTTGTTAGATTTTTTGAAACTGACACCACAATGCAGTGAGTCCAGAATTCTTGTTTTTTTGCCTTTCTATAATTCCTTCATACATGGCTAGAGCTTAAGATTGCCTGATTGCCCAATTCAAATAAAATAATATTTAAATTATTTCAATGGCTTGAGGAAGTGAATTAAGAAAAGCTGACAGTGGATGTAGTTAAGAAATGAGGCATCTCACTTTCTTTTCATTTCTGTAGAGATGGTGAGAAAATGGCAGCAGGTGCAGGCGTTTATGAGCTGAAGAACAATAAAACATTTCAGTTATCCTGGAAACGGGAGTTAAGTTGGGTGGCTATAGAGGATGTGAGCAAACCTCCAGCTTTGTACACGATATGCAGTTTGCCACAATGCAGTTTGCTGCATCTTGATTCCATCTTTATTGAGGACACTGTAACCAGATAGTGTAGTATCAGAAGTTACTCTGTGATTCCCAACCCTAAATTTCATCCACCTCTGCTTGCATGCAACAACGATTCAGTGCATGGTCAAGTCATTAAAATTCAGCAAAGGCTCACAGCAGCTCACACTGTAGAAGATACAGAAAATGTTCGCCTATTTTCACTATGCACCAGTCAGACTGCAGACTCTAATCATAAAAGTTGAGAGAAATGGCCACCCTGTCCTTTCTGCACTGATTGCTTAAGAGTTCTTCTATTGCAACTGTTTTTTTCATAAAGAAGGATATGTCTGTTTTTATCAACAAGGCATTTCTGTTTTTCTCATAAGCCTTGGTGCATCTGCAAAATATCCTTGTTGTCCTAAATGAACCTTTGTTTCATCCAAGTGCCCCCAAAGTTTCCATTTGTTTGGGCTCAGTGTGACTGAATGGCAAAAACATTCCCCTCAACCTAGACGTAACTCCGGCTCTAATGCTTAACCTGTGTATATTAGAGGTGACACCCTTTTTATTTTCCCACCTCTGCCTCTAAGAGAGTCTGCAGACACCACTGATTAAGGTTAATGTGCAGTCTTTTTGACTTTTTGCAGTGTTTGTATATGTATGCAGATTTGTCTTTCACAGGGTGACCCTTGTGTACACATGTGGTTAGCTAGCTACTAAGTAGGAGTTTTACACCCGTAAATCAGCACAAGCTGTCATTTATCAGAATTCCAGCATCCTTCAGGTGGAAATACATCTGTTTGGCTTTGAATAATCCTTCGTAGAAAGACTGTTGAAAAATGTCATTTTATGACTTTTGCCGTCTATGTGGTAAAGCCGACAACACTGGAAAAATGATTCAATCACTTTGTTGTTCCTGGCCTAGAATAAGGGAAGAATAAAAAGCACTGCAGGATGCCCATTACAGAATCATACTTGAATTTTTATGGCTTGTTTCAGATACTGATTATATCTGTCACATGTTGATAAAGCTCTACGGATTTACCTCATCCTTGAGTAAAGCCTATTCAATATGTCTGATGCACAAAACCGCTTACTGTGTCATATTGACGCCACATCACCCTTTATGATTTTTGATATCCTGATAAATTCATCTGGGCCTGCTTAGGTTGAGCGCAGCAGAATATTTGATAATCCCTGCAAGGGCGCTGACCCCGAGAGTTTTTACTGTCTGGAAGGGATGTCATTCCTCAAAGTGCTTAGTATGTACTATTCCCTAAATCTGTGTTGAGACAGTGTATTGTGTTTAACATTTTAGGGTTTCTGCATAACTCATCATGTGGCCATTACAAGTAGAAAAAAAGTGAGAATATGAGAAACATGGCAGAAAAGTAGATTAAAAAGGAATGAAAAACAAACCTTTCTATCTCATGATGAATACAGATTGCATTTTTTTCGTGACCATGCTACTAAACCCCTTCTCTAAAGATAGTGCAATGAAATTATTGTACCATATAACACAAATAGTTTACTCGCATTAACTGCAGCTATCAACTCAATTCTTCAACAGCTCTAATGAATCCTGCTGAACTGTAGTGAAGTCATGTAACACTTTAAATCCTTGGTTTTATGGCTAGTGCTTTAAATGCTTATTATCTCTGTGTCCAACAGCAGACATGCCATTTTCACCAAGATTCAGCGTTAGCTAGCGCTGCTATTGTAAGACTCAAAAAGAATTGAAAGTTAGCAGCTAGAGAGTTGCAGATGTCAAACATCTAATTAGCCAGAGCCATATATTTTTCTCAAGAATTAATGGAGACCAGAACAGACCTGATAAAAATGAAAATGAAATGATAAAAATTATGGATTTGTTTCAAATGAACTGCTGCAGTTGCTTTGTGTACACTGGACATGTTAAAATGCTAAAGTTTGCCAACACCTTAGCCACAAAACGCCTCATAAATGCTTTGGTCCTAGCTTGTTGTGCCATACATCTTATAATTACAGCTTTAAATTGGATTTCCTACATAATAAAACTAAAACAACATAATAACCACTAAAACACTAAAACAGCATTTGAAGGAGATGTTAGCATTAGGTTAGCCTGAGTAATGAGTGACTGAGCAGTGCAATCAACAGCCTTTTAAAACTTAAAGTGATATTTTAAGATCAACTTCTGCCTCAGGGACTTACAAATATTGGCTATCACACTGTCAGGCATACTTGAAGAGTACATTTAAACAGTAATAAGGGGAACTGAAGTCCCTCTGCTTTAGATATTTTTTTACTTCTCACAGCTAACAACAAACTAGGAGTTGCACAAACACAACTCCATCAGATTTAAACCATCGTGATGAAAGAATGAAGCTGTATGGAGGTATGATTAATCTTACTTCCTGTCTGATGCTTGCACTTCTTAATAAAATCAACAGTAAATTAGATTTCGCTCTCCCTGTATTTAAATGTACTGCTGCATGTCTCATTTAAGTGGTTCTCTTTCACAAGGGGTTTGGGTTATTCGACTGGAGTGTGCCTTCATAAGTACACAGTTGTCTGTTGGGATATTTTTGGTCGTTCTGATGTTTCTGTGTTGTAGCAGCACTTAATTTGTGTGTGTGTGTGTGTGTGAATGTGTGCTCGCGTGCATGCGTGCATGTGTGTGTGTGTGTGTGCGTGCACTTGCTTGTGTGTCTCCAGAGTGAATCACGTGGTGAGGATTACTGTGGATAACGTCCACAGCCAAGAGCCTCTTCTGTCGAGTGCAGGCATTTCCTACTGCCTCACTATGTATTCACATAGTACACAAACACTACACACACAAACACACTGTGTATATACACACAAAAAGGAGACTTAGACACACTTAGTGCCTGTAAGATTCTCTATCGATGTCCTTATCCTCCCTGTCAGGATGAGGATATGATTTTTGAACTTTAAAGATTGTTGACAGCAGACACTGTGTTTGTGTGTTTGTTTGTGTGTGTGCATGTGTGCGTGCGTTTTGTGTGCGTGCGTGCGCGCGCGTGCTTGTGTGTGGGAGAAGGGTTGACAGGCATTCACATGAAACACCACAATGACAGTCAAGGCCCTCGCTGGTTTGTTTATCAAAACAAAGACTTGTCACTCTGTTAGGGAGAAAAAAAGATTAGATAATCCTACACAGTTACAGCCAAGGCAAGTAAATAATGGGAACGCTGAGAGAGAAAGAAAACAGATTTCAGAGTTTGAACAGGACTAAAGTGTGTGTTTGTGTATGTGAGTGTGGAAAGAGATTTGACTTGCGCACCAACCCCCCCCCCCCTTCTATACCCTGAATATTTGTGAAGCCTCTCACTTAATAGCTTTCCTCCTCCTCCATCTTCTGCTTCAATTGGACTGCTAATTATGTAAAGTGCAGGGCTCGCTAGAGAACACATATCAGCGCGCGCAACACACAACACACAAACAGACAGAGACACATACACACAGACTGACAAGTAGCGGCTTAATTACTGTCTGAAATGACATTGTAATTGCGCTGATATCTAAACTTCCAGAGCAGCACATACTGTAGGTGCAGAGATAATGTGTTTTGCATGCAAACAAGTCTAAACTTACGCACACACACACACAAACACAAAGTGTGGCTTCATGGAGTGTAGTCACCTGCTGTATGTTTGGGAGACCTGTTATTAGCTTTACATTGAGCATGAATAACTATAATCACTGTGGCAGACTCTACTCATACTGAGGCTGATGTTTAATTCTCCACACATGTAAAGCGATGTTGGGTCCAGCTGTCTGCTCTCACCTCTTTACAGCTCTGACATTTGCTTTAGCATCTGTGACTCCTGCTTGATATGATACCGTAACGTTCTGTGAGTTAACGCAATAACAGCTGGAGACATACAAACACCTGGAATCTTAAAAGAACTGAAGCTGGATGACAGAGAAACTCTTGTGTCATACATCTTGGCTTTTAGTTTGCTAGCGTTGTCCATCAATCCTTTTGATATAATGAGATTGCACTCACTACAGTCGCTGCTGATATTACAATGGTTTTCAATATACCACCAGGCAAACCATGAAATATTACCTATAACTGTGTTTCATGTTAATTAACATCGAGGTTCAACTTTGATCTGATTTACTCACTGCGTAGTTGTGTATGCAAGCAGTTTTCCTGAGCAACAAGATAATTACAGACATTTTGATTGAACTTACTTTCAGTTTAATCTCTGAATAACATGGCTTATATAATCAGTCAACCTGTTGGCTTATTTACAACCCACTAATCGTGTTTTTTTTTTTGCTTATGGACTTCATTGCAGTGATGCTAATTTGTCTCCAGACCTCACAAATTAATTTAGCATGTGCTGTGTTATTAGAACTGATTTAAGTGATGGCCTACACTACCAAACACATCCAACTCATAACAAACACAAAACAAAACAAAATGTTCTTATAAATGTGCATTACCTGCCACTTCCTTAGAAGCCCAAGCTGTAAACACCAAACTGATCACCTTGAAGTTAATATAGAAGAAAGAGAGAGAGCGATATGTGTCTCATTAGAGAACAGACACAGAGCAGCAATATCATTCTTTTGGAGTCATTTTTTATCAAGAAACACAATTCTAATGTTCGCAATATGTCTCTTTGGCTGCCAAATGCTCCAATTTGTCTACCAGCAAGTCGCTATGTTCTTCTACTGCTTTGTGCTGGGCAATTATCATAGTTTATCAGAGCTTTTTAAGCTGAAAACAGCTACCTGGTGTTGCTGGAAACCGAACTGAGAGTGGTGAGATTGGATAAAAGATAAGTAAAGATGTGAAAACTGTGAACTTAAAGATGCTAAAGTGCTCTATAAAGCTGAGGATCGTGCAGAGTCAGGTGATAAAAATGAAAATATAAAAAATATATTACACAATTAGCTTTGGTTGTAGAATTTAATCAAAAGCCTACTTGCTGTAGATACAGCTTTATATCTTAAAACATTAGCCTTAAACTTATAAAACTGTGTGGCTTCTCAAGATTTCTTTTTATACATTTAGATATATAAAATACTATAACTTGGCTGAATACTTGATGATTATTATCTGCTGAGAGCTTTGCATCCATGTTGATCAGCCATTCAACAATTTACTTCCATCTTAATTTAGTCCACATTTGTCATTAAACCTCGGTTGACAGATTGCACAGTCATCGTCTGTGTTTAAAATTATGTGCACCCATGAGAAGTGTCCTCATGCATATATATTGTCTAGACTGGTCTCCACAGAGGTTGCTGCTGAAAGCCCAAGTTTCATTTTTTCATTTTCATTTCTTCACAAGCACTCGCATACAAATGCATGTTCACGCCAACGCAGTTCTTCTTCCCCTGGCTGCCGTTTATAAAAAACTGTCACCCGTTGGCATTAATCTAACATAATAAATAAATGAATTTCACTCTCACCAGTTTGACTCACAAGGTTCACATTTCAGCCTTGGAAGTGGTTAGCTAGCAAGCAAGACACAGATAGACCTTAAGATGCACAGTCCAGCTTGGTTAGCAAGAGAGAGAGAGAGAAAGAGAGAGAGAGAGGCACTGCAAGCTCACAAATCAACTTAACGTTACTGTTATGGGCTGACATCAAACCCAGACAGGAGAGAACACTAGTGCCCGATTGCTATTTCCGCTATTAACTATCATTGTTCTCTTTTGTGACCAGAAGGATAATTAGCTTCATCTTCTCATCATAGCAATAAAAATTATTGACATCCACTTTGATGTAAGTCTGAGGCGGGGCACTTTGCTTAATTTGAAGAACCTTATGCAATGTACTGGTGTGTTTACAGGGCTGCCCGCCTCTGAATAAGGAACAGTGTGAGGCAGATTCCTTGGTTCAATCCTGTCAATCACTCTAGTTTTTATTTTAGTGAGTCAGTCGGTCTGAGTTTTAAGAAATTACCCTTTTGTTTCTTCTTGACTCTTCCCTCAGTGGTTCTGAAAGGAGGATGTCCCCGATATAAATTCTGCCTTTTCTCTTTCTTTGTCATCTGCCACTCAACACAGAGAAAACACTACATGAAGTTAGAATAAAACACACTGAACTGCAATTATCTAAAGACTTCACTCTCCTCTATCCCACAATAAAGAGCTATTTGACTACAACACGGCCAATCCCATCTGAGATTGATCAATGACATTCAGACATGATGGAGACCACTTTGCCACAAAAAGGTTTTGTTTACCAAAATAGTTTAAATTGGCTTCAGTTGTGTCATTGATCTCTTAAAAAGGTACAGCATAGTGTTAGAGTGTGAAGCAAATTGGCAAACTTAGGTTCAGAATGTTAAAGCTGTTTAAAAAAGATACCGTACATGATCTCAGACAGCGCTTTAAAAAATTGCTTGTGAATAAATGAAAAGAGAGACTTACTCATTGTACAAATATTGATGCAAGAGCTCAATGTTGGAATTTTTTTTTGACAAACAGAAAACAAAACTTATTAGTTCTTGCTGTGAAAAAAATTAAAAAATTTAGAGGTGAAGCCTTATAGTCCAGAGCGTTTATAATTTAGTACCATTTGGTGTTAAGTTTACAGACCGCAACCAACTTTATATCTCTTTCTAAACATGTAGGTGAGCCTATCCAGGCGGCTAAAAATGTTAAAACTGTGAAAGGCTCTCTCTAGAACCAGTGTTTGGTCTGTAGATTCAGGGCTGTAGAAACTTGCAGGCATAACATGGCAGACGTTATGACAGATGATGATGATGACTCACACCTCTAGATATGACAGTCCAAGGTAGTGAAAACACAAAGATTCATATTTTCAAATGATTTTAAGCCCATAAAAGCAGAATATTTGCCATATTCTGCCAACTGATTTCCTTAAAACTTACATACTTTGTCAATAAAGTGGTTTTTTATCCCTGCTAGTGACTCAGTGGATGGCAGTGGTGGCAGCTCACCAACTGTGGAATAGATTGATGAGAATTGTCAGAATAAATGCATGTATTCATGTTGCTTAGAAGATGAATTCTACTGACTTTGGTGATCACCATGTGTCCTTCAGCCCAATACTTCACTCCAAGTCGCTACTGTTGTACTGTATATTTCTGCCACCCGATGACTCACATTATTTCTCACATTTTATATTCTAATTTTTTGGCTTATAGCAATAAAGATGGTGAGAAATTACCATACATTTTTTTAAACTCCAACAAAGTTTTGATTTAGACCTTAAAATTACAAAAATAAGTTGTATGCAGTTGACAGCCAGCAAACGTTTTTTTGTTGCAAGCTGGAGGAGGTGACTTTTAACAGTGTTTCCATTTCAGCGTCAAACTCTCACAGCTTTTGAGCCAATTTTCAGAAACAGTTTTGGCTAGGCGTGTCTTGCCAAGTCTACTTACACTCCAGGATGGACATCACTGTTTGTTTTTAGAGGGCACTTTTAATGTCCTTCCTTGTCTCTTCGGGTTTCTGAGCTGCCGATCGACTCTCACCATGTTTTTTGTGGTTTTTTTTCTTCTAATGTGAGCCTTGGACATGACCCGGCTCACAAATCAATACATGCCTTTGCCAGTTGGGGGATCCGTCTGTTGTGCATGCATGTGTGGACGTGTGACAGCATTTTTAATGTATGTGTGCGTGAGCGCGAAGGAGACACAAAGAGGGTGAAAGCCTGTGCAATTTAAAATTGAGTAGAACAATGGGGAGCCAAGGTTTCATTATCCTCCAGGCTACTGTACCCACACAGTCGACAGCTTGTTCATCGAATGGATTTTACAACAGCCCTAAAAGCAACACAGGCGAATGTGGTATTTTTACAGCAGTTCACTGCTTGGCAAGGCAGATGTTTCAGCGATCTCACATTGCTTATATGTATATGAATTTTTTGCAGCTCACCACATGATTCTTGACATTTAACTTAAGCCAGTATCCAGTATTACTTATAATGCCATACTGCTTGCATGGGTAAGCAATTTTTACACAAATCAACTTGAAATGACAGTTTATTCCCACATGTAAAAGAAGGGAAAAAATAAAAATCAACAGCACAAGGGAGTGACGTGAAACATTGCATCGTTTACACAGCAGGCGCCTCTCTCGTGTTACGCTCCAAACCTCTCACCTACAGCCTCAGCATTTCCCCAGACGCAACCAAATGGTGGTGCATTTCTGATGCCACAGGGCTATTTTTTCTTTAAAAAGCTGAGGTGTCAAAACAGGTATGTCATGGTTGAATACCCTTTTTAATATGTCTCTCTCTCCCCCCAAGAGGCTTCCAGACTGCTGACAATCTTTCTCCTTCTTTACCCGACTTGCTCTGGCTTTCTCCACCTTTTTATTTTTGAAATAACAAGAATGGAGCAGAATAGTTTGGCCCAGAAGCCTTCGAACTATGATGATCTATTTGTTCTTATTGTCCTAATTTACTCAGTGTGTGGATATACATCCCACCTCTTTTTTACAGTTCTTAAAAAAGGGATTCCATGATTAAAGTGTAGACACCAACCAACATCTTTGGAAGGGAGTTGCCAGAGAGAGGAGAGCGTTACATGATGATTTAATTTTCTGCACACTGAGCAGCATGTGTGCGCCTCAGCCTGAGCTCCAGACACTCGCCTGTCACTCGACGAATGATGAATACAGCTGCAACCAGGCATGTGGGACATGTATGTGCGTGTTTCCCATTGATAAAATGTAAGGAGCACGGATGTTCCAACTATAAATTGGGTTCACTTTTCTTCACTGAGCAAATGAATGTGTTTGTACTTGCTTTCACGGCACATGCTCTCTTTTATCTTATCTGTAGCTTCTGTCGCGCAGACAAAGCTGTCAGAACAAGGCGAAGCATATGCAATATAAAGCAACGCTGTCCTGTTATGATGGTTCCTGTGTTTTTTTTAAATCATACACACACACATAAAAGAAACAGCCTCTCCTTCCTCACATTACTTGTTGTATATCACACACTTGAAAGTGTGTTTGTTGAATAAAATGAGACTCAGAAATTGAACGTTTTTCGTCTCCTCTTCTCCTTGCAGAGGCGTCGATCCTGTCGTACGACGGCAGCATGTACATGAAAGTGGTGATCCCGAACGTCATGCACACAGAGGCCGAGGACGTGTCACTCCGCTTCATGTCCCAGCGGGCGTTCGGCCTGCTCATGGCCGCCACATCCCGGGAGTCAGCGGATACGCTGAGGCTTGAGCTGGACAGCGGGAGAGTCAAACTGACGGTCAACCTAGGTATCGTATAAACCGTCCCTACTGGCTCCTCTCCCCTTGACTTAACGAGGAAGCCTTACTGTTTTTTGTGATTTCTCTTTCTTTTGGTTACATTTTCTTTATGGTCCAGACTTGATACAAGACCTAACACATACTAAACCAGTTTTTGTAGATGGTCTTTGTAGTTGCATGTATGTTTTTGACTTGCCTGAACCGTTAGTTTTTCTGCCTTGATGCTTAGATGTCTCTATAGACTTTTATATCCATCAATCTAACACTTAACACAGTTATCATGCTCCGCAGTACATCTTTTGAACAGATCATAGATCATTTTAGTCATGCTCATTGTTGTGTACAAAGAGATGGCACTCACTCTCCTCAGACATGCATCAGTTCAGATAGCGACATTTTTTATATTATATTCTGCCATCTATTCAGAACTGCAGGTAAGCGTTTGTACGTTTTAGTGCCGTACTGATAGTATGCATTCTTATCATGTGGATCTGTCTCTGTGGTCTCTTTTTGAATTTTTTTTTTCCTCATGATAGCAGGTTCATGTTTCTCTCTGTCCATTAGTAACCCTTGGTCTAGCTGGCATCTCCCATGCCTTGTTCAAAGATGGCACTCACCCCTTCAAAGGCCCCCGAGCCTGCGGCCCGTCTGGCAAACAGCCCGATGCCACAGCACCCAGCGTGCCTGCAGATGGTGGCACGAGTGCTACATTTAAGTAGAGTGCAGGCCTTTACACCAGTGAGCTGAGAACAGATACTCTCAACATAAAGCACATGTGCACATAAAAAATTTCTCAATTCAGCTCATTTGTTAAGATTGCAATGTACTCGTTCACCACAGTTGCTGAAAACATGGAACATCTGTAGTTCTTATTTCATGTTTTTAATGTGCAATGTGGTCTCCCTCCGGGCATTTAAAGAGGGAAGTTTACTGTTAAAATCTAAATGAATTTCAGATTCTGACAAAATCCATTTAATGCACAGCACTTACTTCTGAGAGGGGTCTTCAGGCCTCTGTACGGTGCTGGTGCTGCGTGGCTCGAGGCTGTTTGTTCCCACTTTTCTGTTGCGGTTGACGGCACATGACCGGCCTGGTCACATGGATTTCAACCTGCACCTGCCAACAGGCTCAATAATTTTTTTCCTCAGATGGAGATTTTAGTAAGAGGAATGTTAAGCCTCAGTTTTCGTGATAAATTATATATGAAATTGATTGATTTTACCACTAGTTAGGGCTATTAGGAAAATATTTTGGCTCCAGTTGCTGGGTTGCAAAATCGATGTGGCCAATGAATCTCAAGCGACCATTTTAAAAATTAATCACTCAATAAGTAGTCAAATTCCATTGGTGTTTTTTCTTAAAAAAAAATAACTCTCATATGATGTTATTAGCATTCTTGTTATGATGTGAAAGTTTCAAATTTAACCAAAGATTTAAACCAAACACTTTCATCAGCACAATAATATTGATCACTATTGGTACAATGTTATTGGCTGCAAAATTAACTGTATTTAAATTAATTAGACTGGGGTTAAATTGGATCTCCAGTATCAGTAATTATAGTTCTGTTAACTGTCAGTAGCTAAACTGGCTAAAATGGCCGCCGGGGTCATGTGACCGTCCCCGGAAGGTGGCTTTTCTTGCTCTTGGATGTCTGCAGCTGTAACCTTGAAGGATGCGATTTCATCTGTCACTTATTCTCCCCTCCCCATCTAGACTGTGTCAGGATAAACTGTAACACCAGTAAGTCAACATTCTTCTTCTGCAGCCTTCTTCCTTCAGTCAATGTTTGATTATAGCCTGTGTGCTAGATGTAAGGGCACAGATGTGTGAATGCAGGGGACTGATAAGAGGATTTCTCAGATAAGAGAGAAATAAGTAATAGCCAGAGAACAAAGTTATGCAAATCAGACTTAATGTACTCTATATATTATAAATGGCCCATTTTTCAAATTAAGTCAGGCAACTTGTTCTTAATCTTTCCCTGTATGCCTATAGCTACTCACCCAACATTTGCAGTTTAAATCTCCATGGGCCGTATTGTTTTCCCAATTATACTGTAATATATTGCTGTCTCACTTACTTTGTTTTCTTGCCTTCCTTATGTTAACACTTACTGCAGTATAAAGGCATATAATGTGATATATCGATGGTGTAAACACACATGCTCTTACTCATGAAAAGGACTATTCTTTTTCATTATTTTTAAAAGTGCTTGCAGTCTCGTAGAGAGGGAGAGATTGAGAGAGAAGGAGAAACAGAGAACAAAGACTTACCGTGAAAGGGGGTTCACGTGTGTGAGTCTCTTAACTGAAGACGACATGCAGAGCTCCATCCATTATTGATTAGCTTGATTACTCGTCATTAAGAAATAATAATCCAGTTTACATGCATGCACACATACATGTGCTGCATTCAGATTCTAAGAGAGCTGATTATCAGTCATTCAATGCAGCTGCGGGGAACTTTAATTTTTCAGTAGATTTCGATCAGCGTTGGGTGCCGATTTGTTTGAAAGCAAGTTACATAAAGACACAACATATCTGCTGTTATTATTATTATATGCTCAATGTTATTAAAAACGCAGCTGCTTCCAGGATGCATAGAGATTAGGTTATTATCTGTTTGTTGCCGAATAAGATTACATGCTATCCAGACAGATTTGTTTGTAATTTGTTATCTGCTAAAAAAATGAAGTCATCAACATTCAAATGTAGCTCAGATACAAAGCCATTATACAACAAGACACTATAGGCCAGGAGCTCTGCTGCTGTGTTGTAGTCCAGAAGTGTCTGCTGTTGTTCAACAAGACAACAGAGCAGCTCATGTTCTCAAAACTGTGCGATGCCTCGATCCATCCTCAGCACTCTGCCATGAAAAAATGTTGTAATTTTAAGTTTGTTCAATCTGGTGGCAGGCAGTTGTCAAGCCAAGAATAATTTTATAAAAATAGTCAATCTTCTCACTAGTGGTGTCATTTGCATTTGTAGGTCATACAAATATAGAGGCATCAGTGTTAAATCAACATTGTTTCATAAGCAGCTGAAAGTTCCTCATAGTGCTTTTAAATTCTATTCTTGAGGATATGCTACACTTAATTAAGTTACAGCCAGTCTGCTCTTTACTAAATGTGTCAGACAGACAGTAATGTGATATGCTACTGAGTGTTTATAAAAGAGGCTCTGATCATTTTATATTCTTAATGGAAAGTTTAGATTTTGTTATATTTGAAACTTGGTCAGACTAATCCGTCTCCTCCGAGGTCCAAACGTACTCCAGCATTTGTATTCAGAGCCACACCAACAGCGGACAACAGAAGTTGAGTCACCAAATGAAAATCCTAAATCTGCTCTGAAAGTCACAGACTGAGAAACACGACTTTGCTCGTCAGGATTTAGAACCTGCGTTCAACATTATTCAGCAGTTTCAGGATTCTGAATAAGCAGCTCTGGCCTTCAGATAAACTCAGTGGAGCTGTGTTGCCCTCTTGTGGTTGGTTATAGGAACGTTGACATAGTCTCTGTTGGCCTGTTAAGCAAAATACATAATAAAACTGCAGCTCAATTTGTGATCATCTACCTCTCTGTAACTACACAGAATTCCTGTTAAAACAGTTTTTTTAAGGATCATTAAAAAGCTACAACAAAGGATTAAAAAATGAGGGCAAGAGAGTCAGTTATAGTCCCAGTTTTTAGTCCTTTTATGAGTAAAAGCAAATGTTTTCTTTTATTCTACTGTCTTTTGTGATATGTTGTATTATTTTTGTCTATTGTCAAACCAAGCCAGTTTTTTCTATTTCCAAAGAAAGACTACTGTCTTCAAATGATAAAAATCTTACTTTGATTTGAGAAAATACTTTGATTGACCCGTATTGTTCGAACAAACAAACAGAAAATAACAATAATAATAATCTGCATTTTTTTCAAAATGAAAAGTCTTGCTAAATTTGTCCCCGCCTGTCAGAGATGTAGTTTGTACTTGTGCCTCCCTCTTCCCTCCCCTTCACTAACTAACCCTCCTCTTCAGGCAAGGGCCCTGAGGTTCTTTATGCCGGACAAAAGCTCAACGACAATGAGTGGCACTCAGTACGAGTGGTCCGCCGTGGTAAAAACTTCAAACTCACTGTGGATGACGACATGGCTGAAGGTATTAGTCCTGTGAACCGCTCACTTTATTGTTATATCCATGACATGCATGAAGTCTACATCTTCTTTTTTCTTTTTTTTTTTGCCGGGGATTGTGAGGTTTACTTTCTGTTGTACTGGTGCCAGTTTAGGATTAAGCCACGTCAGATTTCATAATGGTGAAACAAACACTGAAGTCTTTTTTCTTTGAAATGAAAGAAATCAAATTGGGATTATTTGTGTTGAGTAGGTTACAATTTGAATACTTACTAAATGAAGCAGGTGCATGGTGGTGATTATTTCTCGAATAAATGAATACAATATTGGCCTTTAATGACGCTGACTGCCTGATGCCTGATAATTAGAGATACTGTCCGATCTAAAAAGTTTTTTGTTTTGTGATTTCACTGTTTGTTTGAAATCAGAAAACATTTCTTTCTGTCATTTTTTTTTTTAACTTTTCTTATTGGTCGGGTTTTTACATCAGCATGACACAGAATGAGAGTGAGCTGTTGCTGTGTTTAGGTTTAGTTTGCAGTATCCTTCCTCCTCTTCCACCCCTTCAACCCTCGGCCTCTTCTCCTTTCTCTACCTTCCTCCACCTCAGGTCAGATGGCAGGTGACCACACCCGTCTGGAGTTCAACAACGTGGAGACGGGCATCTTGACCGAGAGACGCTTTGTCTCGTCTGCTCCCTCCTCCTTCATCGGACATCTTCAGGTATGAAGTGCAAAACACTGAGATGAATTGTTTTTAACAAGAGGCAGTCACTGATGAAACTCATGTCCTGAAGTAGCAGGTTTTTAACGATCAACATTTATGATTTTAGCCGAAGAACAGGTCAGAATATTTTACCACAGGTGTCTTTGTATTTGTGAAGCAGTGTGTATGTAGATTATTATCAAGATTATCAGCTAAGGCTTAAAATATGTTCATTGCCATTATTTTCTTTAAATTGGGTTCAACTAATCAATACACAACATTGGAGGCACACAACTCTTCTTACCTCAGGTCAGTTAAATCAGCAACACCTCTCCAAAACTCTCCCCACAGAGCCTGAAGTTCAACGGTATGCAGTACATCGACATGTGCAAGAACGGGGACATCGACTTCTGCGAGCTCAATGCCCGCTTTGGCATGCGCTTCATCATTGCCGATCCTGTGACCTTCAAGACTAAGGGCAGTTACCTTGGCCTGGCCACTCTGCAGGCCTATACCACAATGCACCTCTTCTTTCAGTTCAAAACCACCTCGCCTGACGGGTTCATCATCTTCAACAGCGGAGACGGGAACGACTTTATTGCAGTAGAACTGGTCAAAGGGTGAGTGAGATGATGATGATGCTAACATGGTGTCAGGAGAGCTTTATTACTTTAAAAATAGAAGCTCTTTGTGGTTGTAGTCGGTTTCTTAATGCATTATAAATTCGACAATGCTGACCAAACTATTGATCCCAAATCTCTGATGAACCTTTTTGCAAGCTTGTTAAAGCACGAACATCATTGTCTTGCAGCAGAGATTGTTGCTGTTATCAGTTTAACTCCAGTAATGTCAGAGCGACATGAGCTGATTGTATGAGTTTTTCAATTAGAGTTAATCAGTCTGCGCTGATGGAGAGATATGTACTGTACCCACACACACACACACACACACACACACACACACACATGCAAATGCACCCCCATAAACCCTGATGTGTTCATCTGCTGTGCTCCCTCTCTGCCAGGTTTATCCACTATGTGTTCGACCTGGGGAACGGGCCCAGTCTGTTGAAGGGCAACAGCGACAACCCACTGAACGATAACCAGTGGCATAACGTGGTCATCACGCGAGATGCCTCCAACACACACACTCTCAAGGTGGACACAAAGTCAGTCACCCAGAATGTCAATGGAGCCAAGAACCTTGACCTCAAAGGTACCATAACCTTGCTTCCAGAGACATGAAGATCATTAATTTAATGACAAAGGTCAAAGAACATCGTGCCAGCAGCATGTGACTTTTGCTTGAGTCAGATTTGAGTCTTAAATCTGATACCTCAGTCAAACAAACATGAAGCTTGACTTTGACTCTTTTACTTGACTTCATATCCTTCCTAAACTCGAAAATTGAAAACCATTTCAAAGTGCTACGGTGAATCAACTCTTCATGTTCCTGACAGGTGGTTTAATATAAATTCTAGATTCTCAAACATTTCCACATTGAACAGACTCAGTGTATCAGATCTGCTTTAAATCAAAGTGACAGCAGCCATTCATGTGCAAACAGTAGGAATAGGTGCATTTGGCAGAGACAGACAACAGGTTTTACCTCTGATCATCACATTCACATGTGAAGACTGGATCAAAAATCAGCTCAGAGATGACAAAGGATTGTAATCAAATCACAGGAATTACATGAGCTATCTTTTTGACAGGAGATTGTTGACTATTCCATGCCAGAATAAGTATGGCATAGAGACACCCATAAACATATTTTATCATTTTTACATGTAACTTTTAGTAGAAGAAACATAATTTGTCATATAGGGAAATTCAAGAGTGCAGGAAGGCGTATTTTGTTACTCCTGGATAGAGCTAGGTTTGATCTTTCCTGTCTTTCTAGTGTTTGTGCTAAGCTGAGCTAACCAGCTGCTTGCACAGCTTTAAAATCATCATACAAAGACAACAAAGGCATGGATCTCAATTACATCATCAGTATATTGTGTTGCCCCTACGCTATACTGTGCTAATTAAACTATTTAAAAATTTAAAATGACATTAAAGTTGGAGAAAGAAAGATGACATATTTAGGACTTAAAACACAGGGGATCAGGACTTGAACTTGTGATGCTGCAGTTGCGACTTTATAGTTCAGACTTTACAGGTATGCACTTTATGGTGATGTGTGAGTTAGAAAACAAGGACTTTGTTTCACAGCTGAATATCTCTGACCCTCTAAAACACACTGCTACAGTTCTATGTGTTTACTGATTCAAAAAGGATGTGAAGAGATTCAAGATTCATTCTACAAATACAGAATCTGTCCTTGGGAACACATATCATCTCAATCAATAAAAATGTCAATAATATAAAAGGCTCTTTTTCACTTCAGTGAATTGTTTGGTTATTTGCATCAAAGGAAATAATTTATAACTGAACTGAAGATCACTCAAGAAGAAGTAGAAAACTTTCATAAAAATTCTTGTTTTTTTATGTTTATATGTTTATTTAGAAAGTTCAGTGCAATTGAACTCACTACCATTTCCTTATCTTCCTCTTCCTCTTGATTTGCCTTCAGGTGACTTGTTTATTGGAGGTTTGGGACCCAACATGTACCAGAACCTCCCTAAGCTGGTGGTTTCTCGGGAGGGCTTCCAGGGCTGCCTGGCCTCTGTTGACCTCAATGGCCGCTTGCCAGACCTCATCAACGACGCCCTTTTCCGCAGCGGGCAGATTGAGCGTGGCTGTGAAGGTACACATGGCCCACAGAGCATAAGAATCATGACCTGCCCCGTGAGATTTTTTTAGTCTAATTAGAGGGCTCCCCTTAGCCCTCAAAGCCACTGGCTGGCATTGTCAGTCCAACTTATTTTCTTTTTCTTTGCCAGGTGTTTGTCACATAGGAAAATTATTTGTCTTTCAGTTTCTCTAATAATGGCTTGTTTACTTTTTGTATTGCATCCGTATGTTTGAAATAGCTGAAGATACATCCTTTTTACACACATTTTTAAAGATGACAATGACAAGCTAAAATTTTAATTATTTCAAAACTGTAGATTTTTCTTTCAAGGTAAGATGCTCAGAACTTTCTACTTGCAAGAGAACACGCACTCTCCTGCCTTTTTGCCTTCTCCAGCCTTAAAAACTTTATATCTTAAATAAATTAGCCTTTACTGTTACAAAAAAAAAATTAAACAATTAAACAAATGGTGCTGATGTGGTATTTATACAGCAATTTGTCCATTGATATATAATTAACTGTCCAATTAGACTTCAGGTTGCTGACATCTGAATTGGATAGTCTGCTTTCAAAAATATTTGGACCTGATTTATGGTTGAAAAAATCATTACTTTTACCTGTGTAAAAGACTATTTTTTAACAAACATATAACATGCAGGCCTCTATGTGCCCTGTAGAGGGCAGCAAAAGATTTAATTCAAAATACAGCACAATAGCCTTTTATCAGCAAAACCTTTGGCCAAAACATGTTTAAAAATTTTCTTTTATACAAAAACCGACTACTTTGTAGGACTTTTATTCAGGAGCCAAACCCTCACTAACACATCAACAAAGTTCCCCCATACTGCACTCTGCCAAAGTGACAAACTTGTGCAAGTTTTTACGAACACTAACAATGCTGGTCCCTCACTAACCTTTACTCTTGTTTTCCGCTCTGCTCTGTTCTGTTTGTTATTTTCTTTCTGCGCTAACAAAGTTGGTTTCACCAAAGCCGACCTGCAAGGTAGAGGGTTAAACTCAGCCTCCTGGAGGCCTGCTCGCCTGAAAGTCTGCTGTGTGCAATGCATCGTGGGTGTCACCATGGCAATAACATCCCCTTAGTGCCGCAGAGGTCACTTGCTCTCTGAAATTTAGTACACACAGAAGAAGAGGAGAAAAAGAGAGAGAGACTTGCCAGACAAAACAACTCATTAACCACCGGAATAAATAAACATTTGGTCAGTTAACACAGAAATAAAATAATTACTGCGTTCCAATAACAAAGCACTGCTGCAGTGTGAAAGTAGCCCTGTTAGATTCTAGCACATATGTCTGTATATAACAGTTATAAAAATACTCTTATAGCATGTTTTCATCCCTCATTAACACCAGAATAGGTGTTGGACCATATTTAATGAAGTTCCAAAGAATTTGAGCACACAGTATCATAAAATAAATCAAAAAAAAAAAGATCAGGTCAGGTAAGTGCTGCTTACAAAGCAGCGATGTATGGCAGTCATGAAGATGGTCTAAAAGCAGCGGCAATTTGTGGGAGCACCGTGCTCTTTTGTGAAAATGGCAGTTGAGACACAATATAGGCATAGACAGCAGAAAGAGGCTTTTACTGCACATCCACACGCTGTCAGGGTGCCGTTGATATTTCAGGCTTTTTTCTCTGTTTCTCTCTCATTTTTTTTTCCAAAAAAAAAAAAACCTATCATGTTTGCTATTTTGCCTAGATGAGGGTTTTTCAGAAAGCAGGCGACCTCCCGCTGCAACACTCAAACACGGCGAAATCCTCCATTGCTCCCGAACGGACGAGCTCCCATGTGCGCCTGCAGACATGAGGCTCAACCCACGATACCATACAGAATTACATGTACGCACACAGAACGCCTGGTTGACGACCACCACTGTACATTACACAGTAAATGCACTTTCAGCTGGCAAACCTGTTTTCCACTTCAAATGTCCTTCTCTTCACTTTGTCTTGCACAAGACAATTGCTCTTAAACTCTGTTTACTTGCATTTGTCTGCCATTTCTTTAGACTTTTTATTTAATTTGACTTTATTTAATTTGGTCTGTTTCCTATGTGGTTATCAGAAGGGTCTCAGTCAAGGTTTCCACCAGTGCCTGTCTAGACTCCGACAAGGGAATTGTTTATCTAGTTATCAATGCTGTGCGCTTGTCCTTATCTGCATTCCCTCTCAGTATATGTATTCAAAGGTAAGAGCCATGTGTGGTGTAGAAGAGTAGCAAACACACATCCAGTTTGACTTTGAATACCCTCCTCAACTCCTGTCTGACTGAAGTGCATACGCGAGGATATGCACAAGTTCTCAAGTGCTCTTTATGTTTCTTTTCTCCTCTGATCTTCATGAATTCTGTCCGTCAAGTGTGTCTAGTGTTCACCGTGTATTCTCACAGTGAAAGAGTTGTTTTAAAAGAGAATTGCCTGGACTGTGTTATGGCCATTTTTTCTTAAAAAAAAAAAAATCAGCATTTTTCAATAAGGTTGTTATCATTTGTTAAAAAAAAAGGTAATTTTTTCATGTCTTGTCTTGCTTGTTCACAGAGGGAATGCAGCGTTCTAAGTTTTAGCCGGCTAAAACTTTAAAAAAAAAAAAGTACTTGTTGGAATGATTAAAAAAAAAAACTGCATGCATGTCCACCGGCACACACTCAACAATAGAGGGAGATAAAAGGAAACTGACAGTGTCATCACATTAGCCCAGCTGGGGTTCCATTCATTTGTCATAGTTCACATGCAGATTAGATATTAACTAGCATCACGTATGACAGCTTTCACAGTTATAAGTAATGAGTAAAAAAGTCAACGCTGACGTTCCCACTGCTTAAGAAGCATGCTGTTGATGCTGTGAAAAAATCCCGCTGCCTCTTTTTTGACTTACCACTGCGATAGCTGCTCAACCCAGCATGAATCAGGATTCCCCAGCTTGTTTTTAAGTGTGTTGTACTCCGGGTCAGGCTTCCTGTGGTGGCACTGTTTGCTCCTTGTTCTTTCTTCGTGGCCCACATGCTGTATCTCTCTCTAGAGTGCATTTCTTCTGCATGAGTCCTGCATTGTTCGAGCTCAGCAGCAGCTCTCATTGTTGCTTGACTGTGCTTTCCTGTGGTGTCTCTCTCTCTTTCTCCCTCTCCCTCCCGAACTTTTCCCCAGGCCCGAGCACGACCTGCCAGGAGGACTCTTGCGCCAACATGGGCGTGTGCATCCAACAGTGGGAGAACTTCACCTGTGACTGCTCGATGACGTCTTACACGGGGACTCACTGCAACGACCGTGAGTACTGCTGGGCCTGAGATTTACCTGTGCTTGCCTTGTATGTGTATTAAAGGAGCACTCCGCTGATTTTTCTGGTCAAAGCCAATGTAATAATCAAAGGGAGTACCACACAGCAGGCGAAGTTGCTGTGAAATGTATCCTGTGTATTGTTGGCTTCAACTTGGTGCCAGCATGTTTTTTTAATTGAGAGCATATATTACAAACTGTGGGCCTTCAAGAGTCAAGACGGTTCTTATGAAAGACATTTGCATGATGGGAGTTAAGCCAAAAAGCTTTCAAGTCAGAGTATCTCAGCTGCTGTGCACCGATTTGGTCTCTTGCAAGTCCATTTGGCCCCTTTTCAACTGTATGGAAGTGTAACACCTAATTGCAGCAGATGTTGTGCAACTTAAACACTTGCAATCAGTCAACACCAGGCACAAACACCTGCACAAAACTCCCGTAGTACAATGCATCACATAACCTTAGCCTGTGTGTAAAACTGCAAAAACACACATTCTGACATGCAGGAATTCCACACTTTAACATTCAGAAAACATACACACTCACATATATCTAAGCTGAATAAACCTATGGAGCCTTGGCTTCCCCTGTGTGACAGTGGTTTTCTATATCCTTGACTCAAGGACTTTGAGGCTGTTTCACTCATGTGCTCATTAAGCTCTTTGTCAGATTTCCTGCGTGAAAGTGAAGCTAAAAGCTTTGTGTGATCTTTAAATGAAACAACTGAGAGAATGCGGCCAATTTTTGAGGTGTTTTTTTTTTTTTTTTGGTGCATTGCAGGCAATTTGTCGTAACAGGTTTGCTTGATGTCCCAAGCTTTCACATTTGGGCCTTTGGTGTGAACTGCTGTGAGTGATGATGTGTAAAATATCCACTTCTACCTCAATCGCCTTTTCATGAACGCCCTTCAAATAGCTACCATAGAAGTCAAAGTGTGAGTTCATGTGTGTGTGTGTGTGTGCAGGGATCTCTTATTCCCATGACGACAGGGGACTTCCCCTCAGTAATCACGGTTGGCGGTCTTTCATTTGGCGGTTAATAGTGAGGGCATACTGCTGCTGGGCCAGACTAATGAGGTGGTGGAGGCTGTTAGGAGAGCTGCTCTCTGTGAGCGCTGGCATCCCCTAATCATCCAGACCTTTCTAATGTTAGACCCGGCCGCTGTGTATGACTTCATATCTCTAAAATTTGTCTTTATACTCTCTTTCGTTCATTTTTTTTGGCTTTTCCCTCTTACTCTCGCCTCTTTTGTCCCCCTGCAGAACATCATCATCGACTCCAGTTCTCACTTTTTGATGGGAGCAGAGTGTTTATGTGTTAATTAGGAATGAAAAGCCCTCAATAATTCACCTCCTGGTGCTGCCTTGGATGACTTGGGGGAACAGCGTTCATTGATTTTCTATTGCCACAGACATATTTCTTTTTGAAATACAAGAACTTGGATAGTAACTTATTTTAATCTCATCATATTGAATTTTTTTTTCCAAGTCCGAGTTCTTTTGCTGGTTTTGGAGATAGATGTTTACTAATATTGACTCGACTGTCCAAGCATATGATAAAATCCTAAACGAAGCAGTGCTGACCCAAATGGTAAGTTTTGTAGTTGATTTTCTTTTTATTTTGGTACATCAACAATCATTTTTCATTGCCTGTGCTAGTTTTAGGGTTATAGTAAGAGAAATGAAAAATATAAAAAGACAAAGTCAAGCTAACATGCACTCTGGTTTGGGAATCACTCTGCTGAGGTTTACATTTCAGAAAGTGCACACACACACACAAGCGTACATGATACTGTCTGCCCAAGATAACACGTCTAGTTTACTTCTGTTGGACTGACCCAATCTTCTGATGTTGACTCTGATGACAGCCTGTCCCTTTGAGGTTTTAGGAGCTTAGCAGCAGCAGTAGTGAAGTCACACACCACTAGATGGCAGTATATCCATTAGCAGGACCGCACACTGTCCCTCTGTGCTGGTAGAAAATGAGATGCAATCCCCCGAGCATGAAATCAGCTTTCCTGTTATTTTCCTCTACTGCTTTGCCTCTTGTACTTCTCCCCCCCGCCCCCTTCCCTCCACAAACATACAGCCCATCCAATTTCTATAGTTATGGATCATAGGGAGAATATTGTGCGATCTCCCACACAATGCAAAATATTGCCAAATGTTATTGTTTGATTGGAGTAGCTTGATAGAAATAAAGACGGTGAACACACAGTCTTTGCCTCGTGCCCGCGTGTGTGTGTTCTGCTCGGCTGTGCGACTGCCTTTTATTCAGCGAGCACAGAGCAGAGAGAGAGTTTTTAATTAACAATGTGGGAGTGGAGCTTCTCCCTCTGTTTCTCTCGGTCTCTCCCTCTCTGATAGCTGGCAGCAAATATCAGTAATTGTCTGCTTCTCTGACTCCGTCTCTACCCATTGTCCAAATGAAGAAACTCGAACAAAGTAAAGTGAACATTTTCTGCCAGTAAAGCCTCTCGCCGTTTCATCCGTGCCAATTTTTTCACGTCGAGCCTCCATGCCCTCTCTGCACCTCTCCAGTGTAGCCAGCAGGGCTCAAGGTGGCAGGGAAGAAAGGGGAAAAAATACCACCTCAGCAGGCGAGAACTATCTACGCTCCTTCCATTTATTCTTATGTACCCCTCTTTGCACCATACAGGCCATTTTCAGAGCTGGGACAATCTGGAGGTACATGTCGTGCCCAGCACTGCTTAAGAACGAGGGGGTGGGGGGATGGGGTGGCGGAGGGGTTTACTCTTTTTTTAGCATTTTCATCCTGCTTGGTTCTGGCTCACTGCTTTTGTCATGCTCATCTCCATCTCCCTGTTGTCTCACATCCATCCCCCTTTTTTCCTCTCTCTTTCTCTCTCTCTCTCTCCCCTCTCTTTCTGCTCCTCTCCTCTCCGTTTTCAAAGTGGAACTCTCCCTGTCAGATTGTATGAATACAGTGGAGTTTCATTTAAATCCAAGGACATGGGAGCTGCGGGCCGAACGAGAGGAGCAACGGACACTCCTCTTCCACATCCAGAGCAATTACTCAACTTACGTAATAGAATTATCTCTGCAAAGGTCGCTGCATTGTTCCACAGTCAGGAACACGGTAAACAAACAGAAAGAAGGAGCAGAGAGGGGAAAAGGAAGCTGAAGACAGGGAACAAAAAGCTGTTCATCAGTTGGGTGCTGACATCAGTAACTGCTGAGATTGATTTAGTGATGAATTTCTCTTTCTTTGCATTGATTCCAACCAACGCTCTGCTCAACCTAATATCCCTAATTTATTTCTCAAGGCGTGCTCAAAGGGCTAAAACCATATCTGGCTAACCGCTTACATAAATGACAAACACAGCTGCATTGCTTCCCTCACTGCTGAAAAGAAAATAATCATGGCATTCGACTCGTGGTCATTTCTCATCTGCTTGTCCGGGTGAGGACTGAGGCGGCGTAAAAGAAAGAGGACAGGAGAGGTTTGGGTTGAGAAACAAGCTGTGTTTTGTTTTCTTCGGTCCACAGTGTTCTATTGAGTAGACAACCAAAAATAATAACAGCATTTTCCCTGTATTGACTGATATGTCTGCTCCACAGTATTAAAACCACAAAGAGGGGGAGAAGGGCGCCACACAAGAGCGCCGTTCTCTTTGTCCTGGCTCCACCGATGAGTGGAGGTTTGAGAATAAACAATTAAATAATAAAAGACACATTGATTTTTTAATCAGAGCATAATAATTTAACCCACCGTCACTATAAATGGGATTAAGTAGCTGGCTGGGAATGGCCAACAGGTGTTCAGCAGGGGTTGGTTGGCTGCAGAGCACTCCATGGAAACCATGGAGCTTGGCATAGTCTCAGCTGGGCACAGATGTAGCGGTGGCAACTATAGATCAGAATACATGGACCGTTTTTCAGCCAGTGAAGGCCATGGATATAAAGATTGATCTTGAGAGGAGCGCAGTAAACAAGGAAAAATAGATGAGAAATGCTTTTTTTTCCCCTTTGTTTTCTTCTCTCAAAAGAAGGTTCTCATGCAGTACCTTTTGGCTAAAGAGGGCTAACACATAAGTGGAGCATAGAGATATGAGCACATCAGCCTATAAATACCACAGGTAGATCAGAAATGGGCCAAAAGTGTTCCGTAGAGAATGGTTTGTCCTCAGGGCACAACCTATCCCAAAAGCACACTTTGAAATGATCTCACTCTCTCTGTTGTAGTAGCTGAGGCGATTACGTTAGCTAGAAATACCCACATGACTGAGGCATCGAATGATCAGGTAGCTTAAAGAGCCACTTTAAGATTTGACAGCTGCCTGCAGTGTCGTCACAAAGAAAACGTGTTTTAGATGATGGAGGTTCGCCGCTTTGAGGCAACCGCGCCTGTTGTTGTGCGGCTGTCGCTGTAGGAAGAGTGTAATTGCCCAACATCCACCTACTGGAACTGCCCAAAAACACATACACAAGAGTGTACAAACAAAGTTGTCCCTCCAAGGTTTATAATCTCTCTTCCTGTCTCCATCGCTTTATCACTCTTCCTCCTTGTCTTATGATATCTGTATTAGAACCACAGCTGCATGTCCAGCCCTTGGGGGGTCTAACGAGCTGCCTCACTATAGGCTGATCAGTCTAATGATGCTTGGCCAGCACTGCATCATGTCACTGCGATAAGACTGGATGTCCCTTGTGTCAATCGATGTGTCACCGCCGTGCTCAGAGCCGCGGTATAATTGGATATATGCTGTGCTGTGGAGCCTAAATGCCCCAGGGCAGGAAGAAAGAGAATGTAAAATGGGTATAAAGATATGGGGAGAGGAGTGGGAGATGCTTCTCCTCATGGGTGTTGATAAATGGGTGTGTTGTAGAAATTTGCAATTTTCAATATATATAGATGATTATTTTTATTTTCCTATTTTAAGATATTGCTGCATTTCTTGGCCATTATTCTTAAGCAAGATTTTTTTTGAGAGTAGTCTTGAAGTTGCACAGTTAATTAATTTGAAATAAATTATGATTCAAATCAGCAATTGTATTATGAAAGGTGTCTCTTTTGATGACAAACCCATAAATTATTATCACCTCATTCTGCAGGATCCTTGAGCCTTTATGGCTGTTTTTGCTCTTTGTTTGTTTTTTTTTGCTCACATCTCTGTCCTCATTGATGGCATCTCGTGGAATCTGTTTGTGAATAAACAAATGTTAGTGTTACTCACCGATACTCACTGCGCGCATCCTTGAGGTCTTACGAACACGTTGAGTGCATTTCCTAAAATCATGACGTCTGTCTGCTGTCTGTCTGCTGTCTGTCGATTCAGCTCGTCTCAGACTTTTCTGCAAGCTGCCTCAGCGAGCGAAACAAGAAAGATGTTGTATGGAACGGGGGGAGGGGGATGATTGAGTTGAGCACATTACAGACAGTTACGACGAGGAGCATCCATCTGTTTCGGTGCCAGGCGGGTAACCTTGAGGCTGTCAGAGCTTTCCCAGTACCCACCCAGGCCCTCACTAGCGGAGCACCACAGACACATCCATCAACACATGTTCCTAGACACATTTCAGGAGCACCGGCAACACATACAAATCACCCAATCAATGCCTCGAACGCCTCGCCTGAACTTCAGGGTTTTGGAGAAGAACATGACTTTTTTTTTTTTTTTTTTGTGGGCACTTGTATTTTAGCAAAGAAAGACAAAATTATCGTATTCTTTTCTCTGCTCTTTTAGTCTCCTGCAGCTTCATGTTATCACAGTGGGGAAACAAACACACATTGTCAGTACAATGTGTTTAAATCTATGTTTTGATTTTGAGTGGCCGCACAAATGCATGTAATTTGTCATTCCTCCTTTGTGGCTCCACAACATCAATTTTAGATGTGCAAGAGTGAAAGCATAAAGTGAGTTGGTTTCATTCCATCGCTCTGGTGTTCTTGTTGCGTTCCCCATCTCTTCCTTTTTTTTTTCCTCTCAGCAGTGAGAACTGATAGGTAGTCATCACTGGTGGGGAGCTAAGCCACTCAAAGCAGACAACAAAGAAAAACGCTAGCCTCTGTACAGCACTTATAAGAGGGTACTTCATCAGAAACAAGGAGCACTTGGAGCTACCTGCCCCTGTTTGTGTTCATCTCAAATCAGAAGTCAATCTAGCTGTGTCTGTGGCTTCATTTCAACAAGTGGCCGGCTTAGATAGACTAAATAAGAAGAGAAAATAGGAATGTTACAGTATGTCTGACGTCTACTGACAGAGAACTTCTAACATTTCAACTTACGAGCAGTTTTTTTACATGCATTACTTTGTCCCTTTTCATGTAATGGCCAGTATCCGGTCTCACAATTAAAATAGGTTTACCTTCAGGGCAGTCCTGTCATTCATTGACTTTAGTTGCCATAGTGAGGTCAGTCATCAGAAGGATGGCGGAAGAAGCAGTTTGGCCCTTCAAGCAAAAGAAAAAAGGAAATTGCACTATTTGATAGCTTACAGCCATTAATTTTAACCGTTAAAGAGCTCTCAGCAGAAAGACCCTGTGTTGTGTCTGAAGGGCACTCGTATCAGAAGTGGGCTCCTGTGAGGATCAGGCCAAGATGCCCGACCATCAGATGAAAGTGATGGTTTTCATCAGGTGAAGGCTTTTTAAAGGCAATTACCTCTGACATTTTTATTACCACCAAGAACAGGCAGTCCACTCTCACTGGGTATATCGAGACGCCCTCCCATGAGTTCATCCTGGGAGAAGAGTCAGACGTGAGGTCCCGCCCACCTCAACATTCAAAGGCCCCACCCCTTTGCTGTTTTGTTCCTGCTAGCCCTTTGGCTAATAGGTAGGAAGATAAAAATAAACTCCATCTTGAATGGGCATCGTAGACCCTGAAAACATAAGCTGAGAAAAAAATTCTAATCTTGAGGTCATTGTCTTGTCTGTTCTTGAACTTTCGATCAATTTGCACAATATTCCTCATGCAGATTAAGTTCGTCCAGTCGTCAGGGAATTGAGAGGTTGGTTTTCAAACAATTTAAGGGCTTGTCATCAGTTTTGGCGTAATAATTGAGGATAAGCGTAAATATTTTCAGGTCAATTTTGTTGTTGTTTTGGAGCTGCTAATGCTTTTTTCTTACATGAGCTTAGACAAACTGCATCAGAGGTTTGTGAATTGCTCATACAATATTTGCTTGTGAGAGTACACACTGAATATTTGGTGTCACACATTTATATTCTAGCCAGCACACCAGTTGCTCAGTGACATTTTAAGAAATGCTCTACTCAAAGTTTTGCTATAAAACCCATTTGCACTGCTGAAAATCTGTTTATTAATTGTTCATGATGGTAATTTAGCCCCTGAAAATCATGTTATAAATCTTCCATGTTAAATTTGTCCTAACTGAGCGGTTGAAGGCGGTGTCTTTCATGGGAGCTGTGCTGCCGTTGGTTTGTGTTTGTGTCTGTGTGTAGATGGGTGAATGACAGGCAAATTGTATAGTATCGCGCCATTTAAGTGCAGGTCCATTTGTCGCAAATATGTGGTGAAGGATGCCTTGGACCCGTGGGTGTATTAAAAGAACTGAATGCCCTGTTCCTCTAGTTTGCTGCCAATTAGTTCCAATGTAAGTTTCTCTCTGAGGGGACACGCTGAAAAACTTTTCTGGGCGTTCCGGGGCTTTCAGTGCCGCTTGAAAGCATGCAACTTTTAGATTTCCTCTGGCGTAGGAGCTTCGGCTCCTCCTTGGTTCCTTTTTACATGAATCACATAAAAATATTTCAATTTTATTTCACAGAAACTTTTTAATCTTTATTGAATCATTAGGATAAAGAGCTGTTAATTTTATTACAAACTTATCAATAATTTGGCAGCATTTCCGTTAGAGAGCAATGTTGGTTGTTTATCGCTCACAAAGTAATCAGTAATCAGGAGTACCCTGTATGCTTTCTCTTTGCCCTCCCACCTAACTTAAAATGAAGCAGACCAAAAGATATCAGAGGTTTTTGTCAGAGGGTAAACAAATTACAGTGACATATGTATACAGCCGTTGCCTAATTTTCTGGTCCTCTCTTTTCTGAGGGTGTTTTTCCCTTCATAATAGCTCAAACACACACAAGCTGGGAATGACGCATAATGTGATACTGACGTCCGACCAAACACTGCCTGAGTACAGTTTGTAAAGCTGAAAACGATCACATTTTCAGTGCTTAATGTTCACCCCCCTCATAATTGTCAACCTCTCAAGTCTCCCCCCTTTTTTTCTCTCTGTCCTTCCTGTCTCTCTGCCACTTTGCTTCACACTCTTTTTGTTATTCCTCTCTCTCAGCCTCATTGCAAGATGCCTACGTTTCTTGTGTCAGCAGTTCCCTAGTTCATCACTTAGCACCCTGCAGATGGTACTTGCAGACTTTTACAGTAGATTGTTCTAGCTTGCTCACAGGGTTCACAGCCATCACCAACAGATTTACTACCTGCCTCACTGTAGGAGTCATTAAGGTAATAACTTTGATCATCTTACTGCTGTCTAAAGTGCAGACAGGGGCTACATATCATGATCAATCCAGTCTGATCTATTATGGATCACAGTAGAACACATATCTTTGTGCTGGCAGGATGTTACAGTGTACTAAATGACAGCTCGACTCTTTAGTGTTGACAGATAACTTGACTGCTAACCATAAGAATATCCTGTCCTTAAACAAGCAACATAAAGCTTTCTGAGCCCAGTAATCCCATCCTTAAATTTTTCACAGACTTGATTAGAGTCACAACAAATGTAAACAGAGACTGAAGTCACAAAACAAACATCCATATTCTTGAGTAGTTCCGACACAAAGTTTTAAAACCCTATATGGAGAAAAGTTTTTAGATAAAGAAACATTTTTAATAATATTTATTCTTGTTCCCTTGGTTAATTTTGTTAACTGGTCCTCAACAGAATAAGTTTTTTGCTGTATTTATTTACATTTATGTAAAAAGTTTATATAAATTGTTAGTGAGTTAATTTAGAAAGTTAAACTAACGTCATATTGTTCTATGTATTCTATTGTTATTTTGAGTTTGAGTTAATAAAACTTAACAACAATCAAAAGCAAAACAAAACCAAAAAATTTTTGTAACTCAAATTGCAGATTAAGAGGATTACTTGACCATTTAATCTTGCAAGTTTTCTCTAACAATAGTACATAATTAACACCAACTGTCTGTTAAGAATTGCATGTCCAAACATATATACTTTTGCATTGTTGCATATGGTGTGATGCTATAGTTTTAGCTGTGTAAATGTTTTTCTGTTTGGCACTAAATAACTGTTGTCATTGTGTTACCTTATAGTTAAATACATGAATATCGCAGTTTCCTCACTGGGGCTACACGACCGCTTTTACCTCTTTAGTACTCACTGCTGTCTCTGTAAAGCTCCCATGATCGTTCAAATGATATAAGTAGACACTTCTTTTAAAAAATACCATTCTCTAGTTTCATACTTGAGTAGTTTCTCCAGCAAAGTGGCTCATCTTCATCCTATTTGAGCAAACAGAATGTGAAAAAAGTCAGCTCTCAAAAGGTCATCATTTATATTCATTAGACAATGACTTACATGAATATGTAATTCTGATTTGCTCAAGGGTTGTTGATTAATTTCACATAACAGCACTCTGACATACTGTAGGAAGTCCTTACCAGGCTGATCCTCTGTGCTCTAAAATTATCACCCTGCCACACATTTCTTTGGGAAGATCCAAAACAAAGGTGCCGACATGGCTGTTGTATCAAGAAAGAAGAATCAGGATCGTGATTTAAACCTCAGTGCTGACTGGTTTCAACACTGTGGCAGGAGGATAGAGACTGACCGTTTGCTGTTGTTTTGGTAACACAAATCACCAACTTATCTGCATTTTTCTTCTCACACATTTCTGCTCACACTTCTTCAGCATCCAGACGTGCCAGCCTGACCACGCTGAGATGTGACATTGCACTGTCTGAGAGCTAACAAGTCACACTGAAAGTCAGGAATACACACAACCTGTGATAAACCACCACAGCATGTTTAGTTAACCCTTAGCAGGCTCAGAAAATGAGTGATGAATGTGTTATTATAAAATACTCAAGCTGAGTTTTAGTCTCTAATTCACTTGTTAGTGACCCCCAGCAGCTCCACTTCCTTCCTGGTTGTGTGAAATTTCTAATTTTAAAGACTAAGATGATCTGAATATCCAAATGTTGCCAAGTTGCTTAGCCTTGCTGAGGAAAATTGGACAAAATCTGTTGCAAGGAATTGTTTATCTTTGTCAAAGCCAATTATAGCCCACTATACTTCCTTCCAAGACAGTAAAGATAACAAATTGTGACCCAGAGTGCATGTTCAGCTGTCATGGAGCACAGCTTTGTTGCTCTGTGGCCCAGAGACAGCCACATACATAATTTTACAAGCAGCCTCTCACTTTGCTTCTCAAAGTTACCACACCTTTTTTTTCTCTCCATAACTCTCTCTCTCTCTCTCTCTCTCTCTTACACCCACACACACACACACACAAAGTAGGACACTGATGCCATTTAGATTAGTATCCCATGTGACCAATGCTGACATGAATTTTCTGGGTGACAAGGGACCCAATTACAGCAGAGGGCTGATCGTCCGCAGACTCTCCGTTTCAAATTGTCTCCCAAGCGTCAAGTCGGGAACAGGCAAATGTGTAATAGTGAACTTGTGCGTATATGTGCAGTTCTGTGTCTGTAGGTCTGTGTATGCCACAGTAACTGTGTCACTGTCTGTTCACGTCTGCCAGGGAGAGGCCGGGATAAACACCGGGGTCAAGTACAGCACTGTAACTGTAAACATAACACAAAGTGACTGCTGTCAGTCTCTAGTTGCAGGATACAGGTCACAAGCTGATGCACACACACACACACACCTACACGCAGGTGGTACTGTGGTACCAGCATACTCCCTCAGCCTTGGTTAAAGCCACTTTTTAAGAAAAGAAGACAAAAATAGTTTTCAAGACCTTGTCCTGCCTCTGGAGATAAGTCACTACCTTTAACAATTCTGGTTTATCATAGTGGAAAATTTTCCATATTCTGACTGCTGAACCTCATCAACTAAGAATTTGTACTCTTGGTGGAAATTTAAAATGTTAATCATTGTAGCTAAAAAGTGCAGCCTCGATATAATGAGCAATTTCCAAAGGTCACTATGATGCATTGTAGAGTGAATAAGCCCTGAATCACATCAGACACAACACACAGCAGAGGTCTACTGTGTATTACTTTATTTGACATCTCCTTTGCATTCAGTCTTTCCTCTGCTTGACAGCTATCTTAACCAAATCAAGCCCAGTGGATTGATCTGTAGGCCTTAAAAGGGGAGACAGATAAAGACTTACCACTTCCTGCAGTGACATAATCAATTGTAATCAATCCTCACCGGCTGAAACTGTTCAGCATGCCGCTGATTTAGACTCTAGATTGCATTCTGGTTGGGTAAGCAAGTGTGTGTCGTGCATGTATTTATGCATGCTTCTTTGTTTATGTTTGTTTGCTTTTGCCCGTTGTTGTGTGCATTTTTTTTTGCAGAGCTCTGTGTGCGTGTGCACATTAGCAGCCGTGCTGTCTCTGTATTATCCCGGGCTATTTTCAAACCTTGTTCGCTTCAACATGCACTCTCTCCTCTGCCCCACTTCTTGAAATGTCTCTGCGGCAACGTGAACCCCACACTCGGCGGGTACCTTTTGTTTTCCCTCCTCTACGCCCTCACTTTGGTGAATCGAACTTCCCTCTCACTGAAATGTCTGCCACAATAAAAGTATCTCCCGTTGGCGGGGTAATGCTTTTGAAAGGCTTTGCGTGCCTATTAGAGGCAGGCTTGGGGAACACACTGGGATGTCATATGTGCCATCCTGGCATTAAAATGAACAGCTGAGAGTCTCAAATAATTTTTTTTTTTACTTTTAAATGAATACTTCACAAAAAAACATGCAAGTAATGTAGTTTTGGCTGGATTTATTCTGCTCAGTGAGTGGTGGACAGTGATGATGGTGATTTTCCTTTTCATTATTCACCATGTGGTGTGTGGTATATGTGTGTGTGTGTGTGTCAGTGAGACAGTGAGACTGGCCCCAGGCCTTTGCCAGCCCATTACTCCCTCGCTGTTTTGTGCATGTGTGCGCAAGTGAGCTGTATGTCCAGGCCTTACTGATTGTTTCTCTGTCATAGGGACCCTCATTACTGCCCCCACACTGTCACAAGCATCTGCTTCCGTCCCTCCCTCTTTTTTTTTTCCCCCACTCCTCCCCTCCTGCCACGCGCTGCAGTTGGCTCCGAGCATGCCCTGCACTGGCCTGACATGGAGCAAGTGGAGAGAAAAAGATTGGAAAACACATAAACAGACAGGACATCAAGTAAAGGGGAGAAATAAAATTTAGGACCACAGAAAGTAGGAACATACAACTGTGTCGAGCTGTCAGTTTCAGCTGGCTCTTTGCGAGATGGCAGACCACTGATCAGGCTCAAAGTTAGCCATCTTCGGACACAGATTGGTCCGTGGCCCTGGTTCGACCCCTGCCCAGTGCAGGGCACAGCATTCACCCCAGGCACCCCCGAGAGAGAGGCAGCTTTTACAGTGATGTATGGCACAGCCCAGTGTGCAGCAGCGAGGGAAAGAGGAGGTCAGGGCTTTAAGAGAGAGAAAGTCTGTGTGAGGAGGAGGAAAGGGACAGAGACAGAGAGAAAGGGAGAGAGAGAAGGCATAATGAGCATGTCAAAATTAGCCTGGCTCACCCAGAGAAAAACAGCAGTATGTGTTACTAATGATTTGTTCCAGTAAAGCTCAGTGAGAGGGAAAAAAACAGGAAAGGGCACAGGAGACAGAAAATGAAGAAAAAGATGGAAGGGAACTCATCTTTCAGCAAATTTAAAACATGACTCTTTCTTTTGGTGCCCTTTTTTTGGATTACAGAGACTGGTGGACAGAAGGACTTTAATTTTGTTAGCACCAAATGGCCTGAGGGTCTGTGGATCCAAGATGAAGAATACTTGAACTAGATCTAGTATTGATTTGGATATAAAGAAGACGATTAGCTACATGTTACGCGTGCATAGCAACAATTAATATATTAAAAATCCTAAAAGTCCTTGTAATCCTTTACCAAAAAAAACACTACAAAAAAATATAATGCACCACACTTAGACAAGAACAAACTGGTGAATAATAGATTCAGCAACATGCTTTTTCACACATGCAGATCCCAGGATGTACATACTTTAAGAGCGTGGTTCTTTAAAAGCCTTCTCATCTAAACAGCTGTGGACTGGCATGAAGGAAATGTTCCATTTTAAACATGACTTCCTTTAACTACACTAAGTTAATTATTTAATGACCTTGAGGTGGAAACCCTCCATCATCATATCACCAGCCGGGCATCACTTTCTGCTGCCTTTGTGGTGATGTTACTCAGATAACCTGTTCTTGTTCTAATTCTTCAGAGATGCCAAATAAAGTTATCAGGCTCCCCAAGAGATTCTTTTTTCTCTCTCTTCATTTGCAAAGATACAAACCCTCCAGTGTTTTTTGCTTATTTTGTAATCCACTTAGCCGCATTCATTTGCACCCTCCGAATATGAAGAGTCAAGTCAGGTTGAGTCAAGTCTATTCTATTTATAATGGACCAGATCACATCGTAAGTTGTCTCTTGACACTTTTTAAATAGAGAAGGTCTAGACCATCCTCCTTACAGAGACACAACATTTTCCTATGAGTAAGCACTTGGCAACAGCGCAGGGAGAAAAAAAAAATTACATTAAACAGGCAAAAATCTCAAACAGAAGCAGGCTCAGTGAAAGAGCAGCAACAGCAATAAAAAACAATGATAGCTGTGACTGTTATATAAGTGTGACTAGTCATAATGATAGTTAATCATAGTATATGTATGTACTGATATATATCAGCATGGATATAAAACAGACCACCAATACTACTACTACTACTACTACTACTAAGACTAAAAGAAAGAATAACAATGTCTACTAATGGTACAGAACATTGAGTCAAGCAGGATCATAGTAGTGGGTGTAACCATGATCCATGATTCAGGAATAATTGAGGTGGGGGAGGTGGGAAGCATTTGAAAAAAAAGCTTTTATAGCTGGTGAATCAGTTTATTATGGCAGTTGCTGTGCAGCATTCAAATATCACATGCTACTTTCACACAGCGTGCCATATTTTTGTGATCAGAATATTTTATGTAACTGGAAGGAAATACAGATTAATTTGCTGTCTGCGCATACGCGCCAACATGTCTGGTTTGTGTGCACGCGCACCTCTGATTTTATATTCATGGCAGTAGATCATTGTTTACCTGTGTATTATTAGCTCCCTGCTATCAGTAACGTGATGCACCTTGTGGGTAATGTTGTTTGTCAGAGTTGCATTGATTAGTATGTCTCAGGCTCTAAGGAGAATGGAGGATGATGGCAACCATTAGCTATGACTGGGCTCCTTAAATAACAAGGGAAGTAAGAAATAAAAAAGCAGCGGTGGTGGTTTAATGAGGCCGACGTTTTAGACGTAAGAGGGGCTGCCGAGGTCGGACATAATGGCTGGTCAAGGCAAGATGGCGTCACCGTTGCTGTGTGAGTAACCTGAAAAAGTATCAAATACTGAACACAATTGGTTTGATAAATGGCCTTAATTGTAGTTTTGTACATGTTTTAATAGCTTTGGTAATATGAAAAAATTGATGAAAAATTATATCAGTGCAAAGTTTAAGTGGTCGTCCTTTCTAAATAATTTTTTATGGCTGCAGTCTCTCTGATAGTTGTCTCATTTATATGTTTAAGTGTGTTTGAGTGTGTAAGACTGAACACTATTAAGACTCTGCAGACAGGTTAATGTGGCAGAATAGATCATATTCATTCTTGTATGGTGATAGTCTACTTTTACAGAGAGGTATTTTTGCAAACAATGCAGACCTCAGCTTTCAGATGCACTTTCTTTGTCATAATTATGTAAAATGCTGCTTTAAGTTTCAAAAGTGGTGAGAGATTTAGTTTTTTAGGTTCCTGCTAAATTCTTTAAAGATTGGCATTGCAATTACTCACCCCTGCAATCATGAAAAAAAAACAACCTCCTCATCTAAGTAATTTTGGCCTTTACCCTTATGAACTAATGGATTTCTCATCTCCCCTCTGCCTCCCCTTCATTCCATCTGACAAGTTTTCAGCATGCTAGCATAATTCAATAGTGAGTAGCCGACTGAAAATCCTCAGATATATTATATGTCAGATTTCTGGATAATGCCATTGAAAGATTTGGACCAATTTAACAAAAGTTTAGATTCTGATTCCTACTGAGGAAACGGGTGCTAAAATTGTATACCTAAATGGTGCTGTGCTGTAATGTCACTTTGAATGAAATCACCCAGTGAATAGCACAAAAAGTGATGATTTGCTATCTCCAGTGGCGGTGCTGCCGTATAAGCCTCTGTAATCACTGAGGACATCCTTGGCTGTTGGAGTATTTCAGCGATTCCTTAATCTCCATCTCTGTGATCCTATGGTTTTGAGCAAAGCCATCTTCTCTGAGCATGTGCTTGGAGACTCCTCGAGAGGCTGCATAAAGTTTTTCACTGTGGCAGCTGACTACGGCCTTTTTTTTTGCGGGAACTTTCTCTTCCCACCTCTCTACTTTTTCTCCACATTTTCTCATTTTTTCCACTGTTCATTTTCCCTGTTCATTTTCACTTCACAGGGGGCGGACGCCAAAGACATATTTGTCCTCCCACTGTCACCTTAAGCGTCATACAGTGTCTCATCTCCCATTAATAAACCAAAATACATACGCAAAAACACAAAGGGCATGTGATGTGGCCTTCATATTTTGTCTACATTTAACAGTCTGTATTTTTAGAAGGCTAAAAGCGTGTAAGTGTTGGCGGTTAAGGTTGGGAGCATGGGAGTAAATATTCTAATGATAATTTTGTAGCTGTGTGTGTCTGCAAAATGTAACAGTAATTGAATAGAGGCGAAACACTTGTATTCTTTTACTTTGTTGGTGCCACAGTGTCACAGTGCCAGACCTCCAGAGCTTACATCATGACGCTGACCTTCTGCTAACTGCCCCACTGTACATTTGGGCACATAATTCGTGGGCCGCTCAGCAGAGTCAATATGCTCTTTTTCTGCTCCATTTCTGCTCGCCTCCTCTGTGAATCATCGGCGTCGTTATATAAATGACTTTAAAACACGTTGAGACACCATCAAGAGAAATTACGCACGATTCCTGAGTCACGCCTCATTTAATGGGCTGGCTGATTTTGTTTGGGCTCAGCAGTGTTTCTATCCTTCGGATGTTCTGGATCCCCAGGACGCATTAGCCCAGCACGTGGCGAATGTGTGTGTGTGTGTGTGTGTGTGTGTGTGCATGTTCGCGCTTCCACAGCGTATTCTAGAGAGACACGCTTGATGTGTGTCTGCACAAATATCCAAGTGGGGTATGTAAATCTCTCTGTGTAAGGATTAAATGGTTGAGGTGCCTGCTGTGAATTACTGTTAAATTTCATCTCCCAAAGGTTAAGTCCTTCCACTTGCCTCAGGATAGTTCAATTTATTTTAGTGAACACTCCTGACCTCTTTACCCAGAAATAAATACTGATATGCTTTGTAAAAAATAATTTAGAAAAAGTGAAAAGGTGTCACAACTCATTGGAATTTCATGGGGACATAAATGGATCCGCTGAAACTATTGAGGTGTCAAAGTTCTCGTTTTTCCAGAGATGAGGCTAAATGGGAATTTTTATGATATTTTTCCTGCAGGTAACATGTTCAGTGGAATGAAATTTTTATGTCTGTTTCCTCTTAGTCTGTACAGGCACCGAAACAATAAAACCACTCTAATTTGGGCAGGCTGAAACCATATTTAAACAATAATGAGCTTCGCTTGTAACTCGCCAAAATGGAAATATTGTGTAAAAAGAAATGAAGTTTCTTTAGAATGCTGCGCCTCATTCACGGGTCAGAGGAGAGGTGAAGCTGAGACAAAGATTGTTCTGTGATAGAGACTGACGTGTCATATAAAGTGGGCTGTTAGTGGGACACCAGGTAGTTTATTTAATAATAACAGGAGAGACTGAAAACAGCATTATATTGTAGCTCTATTTCCTCCATGCACTAAATGCACCATGGATATGCAGTTAAATTTAAAAATTAACTTTGAGTGAGTCTGCAACACTGAGACTTAGACTTTTTTTGACCTGTTTGTTTCAAAATAATTCACATTTAATTGTACTTTGTTAAATGTCTCATTTGTAGTAATAGCAGGATTTTTATTTCAATGGAGTATACTGCATGTGTATTTAGTGTAATCTATGTAGTATAGAAATAATTATCCATGCAATATCCTATTAAATACTGAATGAATTGCGATGAAATCCAGCACAGGTGGGCCACCACAGTAGGGCTCCAACGAATGTCATCCTTTGACATCCACCTACCCCAACTCTTGTGTATGTGTATGTGTGATAGCCTATAAAGTCGCATGTTGATTTACAAATTGAGTGAGCACATTATGACCAAAGTTTCGAAGCTTTCAACTATTTATTTGAAGCCCTACGTCCCAATAGTCTGTTGTTAACTCAGATGCCACGATGGCAACATCCACAATTCAGTTCCCTGTTGGGCACCTTTGCTGCATGACATATATATAAAAGGCAAAAATAACAAAAATCCTCAAAAATTAAAAAAGAAGAAATTGATAGAGATACTCACATTTCTTAGATGATGAATCTATGTGATGATCTATGTAATGAGTTTTGATCTGGTGCTGCTAGTAGTGGACATTTTTGGATCTGTCAAATATCTAGACAAGTAGGACTCTAATATTGCCGACATCCTGACACCATCAGTCAGTATTGTCTTAAACTAATGAAAGTATCATTAAAATAAAAAGTAGCATGCTAAAATGCTAAACCTCACGCTTTCCCCAAGTACATAGAGCCACACTGGGTTGCTGACATGGCTGTAGACTCTTCATTTTGTTATTTCATAACAAACTGATCTGAACTAATTCCAAGGTTGAGACATTTTCAGATGGTGAATGCATTTTTTAATTCCTCATAAATCTTCCTTTCAAATTGATGATAAGTCAAAGATGTTAAATTCTGCCCTGGTTTTTTTCATTCCCCATCTCAACTCTGAAGTTAGTTTTTCGATGTCAATAAGGTTCAGTGGAGAGAAACTCATTGACGCCTTTCAGACAGCAGCCAAGCGATTAATTTCAGCTACACCATGTTCCTTCCCTATCTTTTCAGCCATCCCACATCTACTACAGCACATTCCCCCCTCGCTGGGATCTGTTGTGATATCAGATGAAAGAAACGGTTCGCTCTTTTTTTTTGCTTTCATGTCCGCTGCTTCTCTGGAATCCTCTTGTCATCATGTAATTTTCTGGTAAAACCGTATCTGCTTCATTTGTCTGTGTGTGTGTGAGTCCTTGTACATGTACGTGTACAGCATCCCAGCATTGCTACGTGCTCATGTAAACTCCAGTGGTGAAGATTGACAGCTGAGATAGATAATCGCACAGGGATGCAAGTCGGAGTGGAGCCATAAGGAGGGAAATGATATGTTTAATACATGGAGATTTGACAGATTCAAAGCATGGAGACGCGTTATTTGTCATCTCTATTTCCTAGCGTAATGATACTGAGAGAATACGTTATGATCTCACACCATATAGCTACAGTTTGCTCTCAGTAATTTAAATGGATTGTCCTGACATTAACACAGTGTACCATCCTATTAGTCACAATACATTTGTCCCACAGCAGCTCAATGTAAACCAAGACACTATGCGCTGTAATATTCTCACAAAAAATCCTTTAGGCTGTGAGAAATTTAGCTTTCATATCATAGCAGATCATATCATTCTCATCTGCTGTGCGCTGAGTGACACACCATCCTTCCCGGGAATGACTCTGAGATAACTCCTCTCATGTGTAAACAACCTTCCACTTCTGAAAATACATCACGCATATGCTGAATTTATGCACACTTAACTTCTTAACCATTGGCATTCAGTAGCTTGAGAAACAATGCCAGATTATGCAGTACAGATGTGTGGCCATATTGTAAGGATGCTTTGCAGAACATAGCAAAACATGGGTATAAATGTGGAACTCATGATTAGGTTGAAGTGGAAGATCCTATTCCCTGGTTTATATTTAAGGTAGAAAACAAGGGGACTTTTTTTTTCAAAATACATATTTCTTTCCCTCTATTGAAACAGTACACCTGCTAAGACCCTCATACAAACTCAGAGCTCTGCTGATTGGACCTTAACAGTGTGTAATGAGTCTGTGTGTACC
>JAQMCX010000023.1:5567138-5649288 GCA_029814765.1 Acanthurus leucopareius | reverse complement strand
AACAGTACACCTGCTAAGACCCTCATACAAACTCAGAGCTCTGCTGATTGGACCTGAACAGTGTGTAATGAGTCTGTGTGTACCTGCATGAAGCTGACGGAGCGTGCACGCTGCGAGGGGTCTGCAATCAGGAGGGCAAACCTGTAATTCTAACTTCTGACTTCTTTGGACTTTGGTGCGCGCAGCCAATTCTGTGTGGGTTTGTGTGTTTGTGTGAGGGCAAGTAAGTGGCTGTTATTACAGGGCTGTGTCCCCGCCATTCACTGTTAAGGCAGAGGGGCGTCTACCGTCTCATTTTGGTCAGCACCCCAATCAGAACGCTCAGGCCATCTCCTGCAGGGTTAGACACCCGGGAGGTGCGTCTACCAATGTGTGTGTGTGTGTTTGCGTGTGATTCTGTGCCCTCGCTGTGTTTGCACGTTTGTGTCTCAGCCCCTCGCTCAACCCTCCCAACTCCTCAGTATCACACACACACACACAAACCTTCAGAAACCACACTGCCAATCTGGACAACCATTCATCATTTCCATATTGTGGCCTTGATGAGAAAGGGTTTAATAATACATGTGCGAGGAGATAAAATCAGGGGAGAGAAAATTAATATTCTCTGGGCTTGTCAGGCTCATTTAAGCAAGCCCTGTGTTTCGTTGTGTGGCCTCTGACACAGATGATTGCGTGGGCAGCTATGCAGTTTTTCCTCATAATTACTTTTCACCATGCCGCTCTTGTCCATTGTCAGCCTCAATGAGGTGGAGGTCTGTGAAAGAGAGAAAGCGAGACAGAGCGGCAGAGATGGAGCCTGTGGAGCATGGCCTTTTTTTTCAGCCCGAATCCCTAAACATTAGAGCCAAACACAATCTTCTTCCTTAAAAATATCACACAATGCTTTTTTTATCCTGTTTCTCTCCTCTGCAAATCCTTGCACCACGGTGGGACCTGGCGATATGTCCACTGGTTATAACTAAGGCTTGATCCGCTGAAAGATTTGTGGAACCAATTAAAGCGGTTCAAATTTGCTGAACTAATTAAAGGAGCACAGTCAAAATATCAAGAATAGGTTGCTCCAAGAGGCACACTGTAAAATAACTCACCTAAGTTTTCACTTGATTTTGCTTTGAAAGCAAAATTCTACAGGAAAAACCAAATACCATCAATTGACTTTTGCTGTGGGAATTATTTGCATACAGCTTCATGCATACTGATGCATCAGGATGTCCACAGAGCCAGCATCACAGCAGCAGACCACTTCTTTAATGTTGACTTTTCCAAGGTGGTCATACACAGGAGTGCACCCTCTGATACACCCGCAAGCATATATCAATGCATATAGTGTTACATGTAATATTTTTAGCGGTATACTTTATATAGGTGTACGTGTAAGAACATTAACATGCCTGGCCTCTGCTGCACATCCACACTCTGTGGTTTGCAGCATACAGAGTGGAACATAATGGTAATAGAACAGTAATTTACTCACTAACATGACAAACACCCTCTTCACTAAGCTTATCTATTTTACTTCATCTCAGTCCTCCGCAGCGTCCCAGCAGCAAACCCAGAGCAAAAAGAAAAAAAAAAAGAAAAAAAAAAAAGTGGTCTAGGAAGCATATCTGTGCACGAGGCAGAGTCATTTTAATTGAGTGTGCTGAGCGATGAGCCTGCTTGGAGGTGGTTTAATTTGCAGGGATGGCTAAACAGATGTAGGATCATAAAGTAATGTAATGGATTTCCCCCTCCACCTCCTGGCATGAAGGCACACGAATAAGCCTGACTAAGTGATGGCAAACTGGGAGAATGAATGGGAAACAGGATTTTTACACTGAAAATACTTAAGTAGGAGCTTCTTTCTTTTTTTTTTGGATGACTCATACTGAAAGCTTAGACAGTGATGTTTGGCACTTTTCATTGTCTATGTACTGTATGTGTTTGTGTGTAAAAGTGTTCCTGCCGTACTGTATGGTTGACGCATCCACGCATATCATAGAGAGGAGTGTATTCCTTTTGAGGTGTGTTTGCATGCATGTTTTTCTATAACAAGTTGCACATTGCTCCTTGAAACACCAGTCGAGAAAAAAAAAATCCTCTGTACCTTTGTATTTCGAAATCTAGTGCTTTAAGCAATCCAGCCTATTTGATGAAGTCGATATATTTGCATGAGTTTGGGTTGTATCCATATGGCAGCATGCATTTATTATGATTTCTTTGGATAAAAGCGTCAGCTAAAGCAATGTAATGTGATGTAAGGGTGTGAAAACTGTGCCGGGGAACTTTGAAGTGTTCCATTCCAGTGTGTACGTACACTGCCTGTTTGTACGTGTGTGTATACACGTGTGTTTCTGTGCTCGTGAGCCAGGCAGTGGGCTAGATAAATCCAAGGTTAACTGTTGTCAAACCAGCCTTCGGGCCACGGCAGTGTAGTAGACACAAGAGCCATGAAGTGCTCCCCTTGGAGAGGCTGCTGTGCCCGGCTCCAGCTGTCGAGCTGCAAAGACGCACACCCACCCCACATTCCTGACAACACAGACATATGTCACACTTCCTGTCCGAGCCACATTGGGGAGCTGTGGCATGGAGGCGGTGGCACGTTTTCTCTTGGCCAGAAACGCCCAGCCGGCGGAGTGCAAGAGGCCATGTCGCACGGTGGTGTTGCTACAGGAATTTCACAGCACGTAAAAAGACACACATGCAAGGGGGTAAGGTCGGACGTGATTTCCTCTCCGTCAGCGAGCGAGAGCTGGCAAGGTGAATGCCTCGTGTCTCTGCGTTGGCTTGCCAATGACAGATGGAGCCCAGGTGCCATTAGGCAGACAAACGACGGCTTCATTAGGACGTGCCACTGGCAAGTGATGAATGCTGCCCTCTTCAAGCCATATTTGGAACGAGATAAAAACTAGAAAAGAGGAGATGCTATGTCGGTTGTTCATAGGGCGGCTTTGTTTCATTTTAGGGCTGTGTTTAGGCCACGTAAGGAAGAGAAAAAGCTTAAGCTTCAAGTGAATCTAATGTAGCAAATGACATCAAATAGCTGAGAGAAAATCAGACAATCAACTTCCGTAAACATAATTTTTTTTTGTTAGTTTTCTGTTTTAAGGATATTTTTATGCGATTACTAAACTAAGACAGAGGCCATAGCAACATATTACCACTGATTTCATTCTTACAGATTTTTAATGTTGCTATTAATATGAATTTATTAATTTATTATTTATTAATATGAATTAATATAGCTGTATCAATAAAACAGTGTTACTTCTCTACACTGACAAATGTTGTTTGGAGAGTAAACCACAAGGTTGAGTCCCGTGGAGCTGCTTGCTCACTTTCCATTTGTGTGCAAGTGCATTGTTGTCCCAAACACAGTACATCATCATCATCTTCAGTACACCTCCCAGCATCTCCTGCCTCGCTCGTACAGAGGAGTGAGGACAGGAAGCAGAGGGGGTGGTGGGGGGGACTTGAGGGGGCGGCAGAGGAGAGAAGGGGAGAGAAAAGTTAAAGGGGAAAAGAGGACAGGGAAGGAGCTTGAGAGAGATCACGAGAGACAGAAGCGGAGGGAGAGGTTGAGACAGAGGGAGGGAGCTGTGCCAAGGGCCACAACGGCTTTCCCTCCCCGCTCACATCCGTGTGTCACCTCACCGTGTTGCAAATTAGGCTACACATGCTCCCTGAAGATGTCAGAACATATATCTTGATGGTTGGCTTAAATTTGCATAGGTGCACTCGCAGTTTTTTGAACAAGCTTATTCCCCATCACGGCCTTGAATCTATACAATTCAGTAAATATTATTAAGAATGTATGACTTTTACCAGACATCTGTGTTCGGGGAGTAGCAACGCTTATATGTGAAAAACAACATTTTTCAGTTGTATTCATGGAGCATAGACATTTTCAAAATCATGGAACTTTTCCAGTTTTGCCATTTTCGTTCTAACAAGATGTTGGGTAGAGAAATCAAAAGCTGCATCACATCTTTTTAAAAAGTTTAAAAATGAAATGTTGCTCCATCGCCTGTGCAGATTCTGCACCAGCAGACGTAAGCTTTGTGTGTGTGAGAGAGAGAGACAGAGAGCAGAACAGACAGTCAGCCAGTCCTCAGAGAACCAGTCGGCCCTGGAGAGCTGGTCAGTGCAATGGTGGCTGATCTGAATCTACCCTCTCTCTCTGTCTTTTCCATTTTGTTGATCTCCCTCTGCAGGTGGAGCTTGTCCAAATGTGGGGAACAAAACACAGCCTGACCGCTTATTGTTTTGTTTTGAGAAACCTGCATATATTAGCTGCAGTAGTCCCATATTAACCAAGATATTATGGCCTGTTTAAACACCTTATCCACATTTTTAATAACCCAGACATAAAACTATTAATCTCACAATTAAACAGATGAGATGCTGATGAATCAGGACACACCTTCTGCAAGATGATCAGAAACCTAGATACTCTTATAATCATGTAAACAGGGATTTGAATAATGAGGTCTCTCGTGTATCAAATTTCAAACCCTGGATGTGATCCATGCTGCTTGTAATGTCACTTGATATACTTTCAAAAGAACTGAAGTGCTGCTGTAGATAACTACTTCCACAAGGAGCAGCTTGAAGGTTTACTAGCTTCAGTAGCTTCCCCAACAGTTCTGGAATTACATATTGTTCAGATCCATTTTCATACCTTAGACATCACCAACCAGGTTTTTCAAAATAACATAAATTTTGCAATTTTAAATTAAAAAAAAACATAGGGAGGGTAACTGACTGTACTGATGTAGCTGATGTGTACAAATACAGTTGAAAGAATCAATAAAGGAGGAGCTTTACACCGTGCAGTCATGTTGGAGCCCATTTATGATTTTCAAGGAAAATATTATCTATATTTAAGGACTGAAAGGCGTTCATGTCCGTCTTAGATACCTGTGGGTTGCAGCCTCCATAGACCTTGGTTGCATAGAGGGAAATACTGTGCATTGATTTGAAAGGCAGGAGGGAGGCAGAGCAAATTCAACAAGACAACCTATCAAAAAAAAGTGTTAAAATTTTGGAGACATACTGTCTAATGAATGGAGCCTTTCTAGACTCCTTGTTAGCCATCTTACACATTACAGTGTGCACTTGAATTTGTTCCAACAGCTTTGCTGACCCACATTTCCAAAAAAAAAATACCAAAAGAAGACATTCCTGTGAAGCAAAAAGAGACAAAGCAACACAATGGATGTTTTCTATTTTTTTACCCAATTATATTTGGATTTAACTCCTTCATATTCACCATCATTTTGATACAAACTTTAATTTAAAATTCTGTTTTTTCTCTGTAACTGATTACAATTGCATTAATTTTGTTATTGGTGAAAGTTACTCCCTGACAGTAACTATGGCATTTGGAGTTTTCTGTAAAAATATCTGCCATTCGTGATGAGCACATTCCCTAAATCAGCGGCTCATGTTGTTTCAGTAATAAACAGTGTTTCAGTTACAGTTTTCCCTTGGAAACGCCACTGTACTTTGACTTCATTAAATCTGTAATGTTAGGAGTGAAGGGGAACTAGAGAGCCGAGTTTGCCTTGTGATTTCACCCCCTACTGCTCAAGAGAAATGTGCTCTTTGATGTGCTAGAGAGAGGCAGGATTTCACTTTTTCTTCATAAATTCTTACATTTATCCGTCTCCATTTAACAATTTGAAACTAAAGTCACCTTACTCCGCATTTGGGGATGACAAACACAAGATTCCTGATTTATAATTGTTTGCCCCTCTCCCTCTTCTCCTCCATCACAGCCTCCTTTCCCTCCTGGCACAATTCTGTCCTGGGAGGCAGGTGCTTGGGTTACAGTTAGCGTTCTGCATTGTGGGCTCTGATGGGACTGGCGATGCATTATATTGTAAGCCAGATATTGCCTCCCCTTGGCTGCAGCAGGACAGACAAATGGATACTGCCTGTGCAGCCTACCCAGGGAGAAAAAGAGGGGACAGAGCTGCAGATCAAGCGATCAGCCAAAAGCTTTAAGATCGTACCTGACATTTAACACCTTAGACCAACTAACTTGCAGCGGATTTGGTTTAAAATCATAACAGCAATAATTAACATAATCATCATCATTATTGTCATCACACGAGATATCCTGATTGAGTAAAAAGAGAAGACATCAGTAGTCAACCAGCTGGAAAGTCACATACAAGCACTTATAAGCTCATTCTCCGGTGTCGTTTAATATGCTGTTTGACTAAAGCAGCTTCTTAGACTGCCTTTGAAAACGGAGAGTGGTGTTGATCAATAGCAGTTGTTTCCATATCTGACATGTTGTTTGGACGGCGGGACCTCATTGGCACAAATAATTTGATTTTGATGGACAAGAGCAAGCCAGTGTGGTGGCAGGGCAGCAGGATAATAAGAGCTGCACAAAGTGAGGGAGGAGCTGTAGTTGTAGACTTGCTGTTTCTGTAAAATACAGTGTTATACTTTTTTTTTCCAGTTTCTAACTAATCCAGTATGACATTATCATAACCTAAAGAATTCATGATTAGGATCTTATCATGATATCTATGGAAAACCTTAAGATAATGTGAGTAGTTAGATTTATCTATACAAAGTTAACTGCGTGTTTTGTCTTATATTAAAGACATTCAACATATATGTAAGTGGAGATAGAAGGAGAGGAATTCTGTAACATTAGCTGTACAAAAGTAAATTTTGTAGCGAAGACTGAAGTGTATAAGTATTAATTTTAAAATGAAAAAAGACTGTTTCATCCCTCCTGCTGCAGCAGTCTGAGATCTCCACTGTTGCTGTGAATAAGAGTGCTCATCACTGGCATATAATATGAGAATTAGAAATTCTTTAAGTTGTTAAATAACCCTCCTTCTCCTCGGGCGGCAGTGATACATCTAAATTCTGCTCAAAGAAACAGCGAGGAAAGATGTTGAAAGTTTCAGCATGCTGATCCGTGTGACTTATATGTCCTACTTTTCCATGCAATTCAACAGGATGTAACTACGCTGCTGGTCGCTAACAACTTTCAGCTTGGGTCTCATTCAACTCCATTTTTGTCGAGATCACAGCCCTGCAAAACCTGCTTTGGTTCGCTTTGTGCTTTCTGTGACAATCACAAGTCTTTCAGCTACCACATCACCGCCATTGAGATTACAAAGGCGAAAGACGCCCTTGCTGGCTTATACAGGCTAGCGTACATGTGTGTGTTGGTGTGTGCGGGTGTGTGTGTGTGTATGTGTGTGTGTACATTTGTCTTTCCAGAGGAAGCACCCATGCAGTGTCTGGGCTGGCCAGGTGTTGTGGGGTGACGACGGACCTATTTTCCAGTCGGCTGCTCTTGTTAGAAGTCTGCGGGCACACAAATCGCAGGGATTGATTTTGCTCACCCGCAGAAAAAAGGAGGCCTGTAATTACAATCCATGCCTCAGACAAACTTGAACAACTTTCTATGGCTGCTCTCCCCAATACTGTTGTCCTTTCCCTTCCCCTAAATAAAAATTTGTAATTTTCAGAAGAAAAACAATTACTTTCCTGTAGCACAATAAGCACTTGAAGGGCAGAGTATGTGTTTATAAGCACATTTTTGTAATTATGGCTGAATAATTACAGGTACTGCACACAGCAAGCCAGTCAAAGCTGATCTAATAAGGTTAGTTAACATTATCCAGAGATTTAGTCCTGAGTTTATTTATATAAAATTGCACATTGTGTACTGTTTCCAAGTAACAATCTATATATACTAGTTTACTTGTTCATTTATTTGTTGAAAAAAATGTTTGCAGTGACACAGTGAGCTCATTGAAATATGGACCATATATTCACCTCAGATAGAAAACAGTGTACCTCCATGTCGAGGTCCCTCCAGGCTGTCAGTTTACTCCAAACACGATCGAATCTGGCGCCCTCTTAATGGCTGTCGACCTGCTAATACAGCTCAACGAGCTAATGCCAGTACACTCAGTGCAACTGGAGGCCCGCTCATTAGTGACATCCTCACCAGATGGAGCTTGAGAGTTGCAGTTGGAGGAGATGCAGTCAAAGTCGACTCCCCGGAGAGACAAACACAACTGCTTTCTTTTGTGTGTGTGTGTGTGTGTGTGTGTGTGTGTGTGAGTGAAAAAGGGAAGTCAAGTGATATGTTTTTTTCTGGGGACACATACTGACAAGAAGCCTGAAAGCTGCAGCCTTAAAATGAAACCAGTGAGTTGACATATTTGACTTTTTTTTTTCTTTTTTCTTTTTTTTTTGCTGGTCAAAATAATACCATATAGAGGTTTTTATTACCTCCATTTTGCCTGCACAATCCTGCCAGATCTGATTGCCAGATTGATCCAGATGTTTCGGGCTGATTAGTAACAACTATTTATCCGGTTTTGCAACTAAACCTTCGGTTGTATTGAGGCAGACTGTAGGCTTCACCTGAAGGGCCGTTCATTGAACTCATAAAGCCTTTACATCTCACTTAGTTTTAACACACTGCATCCAATCCTCCTGGCACTTTGTACAACCTGATTTCATCCTGGAGGTCTTGTGGACAAGTTCCCTGGAAATGTCTTCTCTTGATGTTGCTTTTACAGAGCGACTGGTGCTTCCCTGTCACAAAATTTCTCGAAAGGTGGATGAGTATGATTTTCATATTAATAGGAAAAAAAAATTCTCAGGATACTAAAGTTTTTCCTCATTTTCTTGGGCAGTGTAGCCTCTCATTTCTGCTTGCAGTGGCACCATGCAAGGCGGGTTCCTTCTCACCCGCAAACCACATGTATCTCCTCGGCCTTCAGCCACAGCCCTGTTATTTAGTCTTCAAAGCAAGTCAGCGTTGGTGTTGAAATAACTGTTATCAATATGCCAGGGAAAATCTGTTTCTACATATAAACTGTTTTTTTTCTCTCTGTTTGGTGTGTGTACAAGTTTTTTTTTCCTTTCACTTGTGTTCCCACACCGCAACAGTGTAGCAACAGAGCAAGAACTCTGAATTAATCCAGCACATATAATAGCATTTCAATCCATCTGGGTGCTCTCATGACAGCATGATTCTTGTGTATCCAGATGTATCTATTCCATCATGGCTCCACGAAGCCATGCTCAGTTACCCTGAAGATGAGAATAATAGAAAAACAAAAATTGGAAGCTAAGGAAAAGGAGTGCTGGAATTAATTTTAGCTACTAAATTGCTGTTTGGATTAGAAAAAAGCATAAAAAAAAAGATTTTTTTTTTTCTTCTCGGGCAAACCTCGGTTGGGATGCTGCATTGGTGTTTATGATTTGCTGCCTCTTAACCTGCTGTTCCTCACTAGCCTCACTCGCCTGTTTACACGTCTCCTTACAGCCTGCGCTTTCTAAACCTTGACTCCATTAAACTGTGAACTGTGACCAACGTGGCACCCGCCTCTTAACACCTCACGCAACCACGAGGTGAAGAGCGGGCCAGAGAGGCTAAACAGAGCATGAGCGAGGGAAAAAAAAAAGAAAAAAAAAGAGACAAGAGTGAGAAGATGTTGAGGTTCACTCAGGGTAGCACTTTATCGGCCAAGTGCAGCTTCCTTTCTCCCAGATTGGCCTCGTGTGTGTTTACGTGCAGAAACGGGGGCCTATCTCAGGGCCACAGCTCGAGCTCTGGAGGGGCTACGCCTGCCTGCCCCGCGCCGCGCTCACTCTGCACGGAGTTGAAGAGTTCACCCGGCAGGCTGAGAGTTGCTTCTTATCCAGTAATATGGAGAGGAATCCCCAGGCAGGTCTACAGAGAGCGTGGCAGCTAACAGCGCTGAGCCCAGCTCCCCATGTAACATCCACTCCCCGCCACACACAAGCACACATCTATAATAAAGATACTCTTGCACTCTGTTTACCTCTTTGCTCCGTGCTGCCAAGGTGAAAAAAGTTGAGCCATGAAATCAGAGGAGATTATCCAGCATTGGAAGTTGGGATAGAGGTTAATTATTTATACTCGCTCAAACCTAGAAAAGTGTATATTGATGTGTGCTAATGTCCTTATAGGTTTATTCTGTGGAAGATTAACTACATTTCAGTCTTAGTGTTCTATACCTCAGTGACTTACACATACCTTGACAGCCACTGCATGAAATTCAAGGTATTCAGAAGTTAAATAAATTATGTTTTTCCCTTTTTGTTGTTTTGCCGCATTATTTTTTCAATATTCTAGCTGTTACATGAGAAAGAGATCTCGCTGAAATGGAGGGAAAATGAGCTTTCATTCTCTGGTCGCCTCCAGCAATGCTTTGGAAATATTGTCCCAAAGAGCCCAGAAGTGAATGAGAGGCAGGAGTGACACAAAGATCTGACTGTATGGAAAACTGTAAGAAAAAAAAGTACGAGTGTGTGTTTCCTCGTGTTTGGGGGGGTGGGTGTGCGAGGGGATGCATTTCTGGAAAAATAATATTAATAAATGGTAGTGGCAGGAGGGATGAATGGTAACACACTCTTCCACAACTACACAGCTTGTGTGTCTTGTGTATATTTGCATGCAGCTACGCAACACTGCACTGATTATAACTGCAGAACAAACACGGTCATGACTTGATCTTTCAAACACAAACACACTGAACAAGCATCTCATGTCAGTTTGCTTGTTTTTTTTTTGCGTGTGTGTGTTTAATGCAAAATCTTTTGTCTGTTCCAACTGCTTTGTGTGTATATTCGTATGTGTTCTCACCATTAGTATCTGCCTGAGGATGGTGGGGGGGGGGGATTTTTAATATGTGGTTTTCACTAATGCTTTTTTTCTGCAGTCTGATGGTGATTGCACTTCTCAGTCCTTTCATTCGTACCAGAGGACCTGGCCTCATCAATGATTGAGGACGGGTTTGCACAAAGAGACGAGCATCAAGCCGACAGGCTAGGAGCAGGGCAGGAAGGCTGCTTTTATTCTCGCTAACGCTGTGTGTGTTTGTGTGTGGCATGTGTGTGTTTGTGTGGGTGGAACAGAGGCCATTTTCCAGCTGAAGAGACACTGGTTTACGTTCTGGCCAGAGAGACTGGGCAGAAAAGCTGGCTAAAGAATGAAGAGGGTAAACAGGAGGTGGAGGTTTGTGCTTGTGTGTTGTGTGTTGTGTGTGTGTGTGTGTGTGTGTGCTCCTCTGTTGAGCCCTGCTGTTTTCCAGTACAAAACACTCCAGAATCCCAAAGGTGTGCATCCTCCTTCCATCAACCCGTGTGTCAACACACATGCTATTGCTATCTTTATGACCTCATCAAGGTGAGACAGGCTGAATTTGCGGACTGAGGCAATGAAGCGTTCCCAGCATTCTCTCCTGCATGGCCTTGCCAGGAGGGATGCGTGTGTCGATGGATGCAGATGGCCTTATAATGAGAGACAGGGGAGGATGGATACAGTCATTGGTCTTAATGGAGCTTCGCCTTTATTTATGAGACAATACATTGTGGTTTCCTAACAAAAGAGGGGCAGGGATAATGTCATCACTGTCAGTGTTATACCCTTCCCCACAAAGAGTGCCATAACTCCTCCTGTCAACAACGCAAGGATACGCCACGAGCAGGCCGAAGAGTGTGCACTGATGGAGGCTCGAGTGTTTGTGAAGGGTGTGTTTTTTATGTGTGTGGTGAGAGGGTGCAGTGTGGAGCGGGTTTTTTTTTTTTGATTTTTCTTGTGAGCATCCTCTCTCAACAGGAGCCATTTTATTGGACCTGTTGGCATTTTTTCATTTCATGGACGGGAAATCTTTAATTTGAGCCTCACTTGCTGTCAGCCAGGGTCCCCTCCGACTGTCGCTGTGCTCCACACAGCCTCAACCTCCTCCATCCATCCTCACCACCATGTGCTGAAAATCGATAGTTGATCAGCTACTCCAGGTGGTTCACCCAGTGACTGCACATTTGTTTTTTTATTTTCACTGATGTTGCTCTCGACTAGATTTTCAACTCACAGGCCGAATGGAATTAAATACATATTCTTCTCTTTTTTTCTCTATTTTTTTAAATCAAGGCCACTGTAAAAGCTCCATGATTGAATCCATAATATAACTGAGTCTCTAATGTTTCTAATTGAATTATTTGAATAACTTGAATGATTTTAGTCATTATTATAAATTATCATATTTCATTTATCTTTTCATGCACTAATTTTATTGGCTCAATTTTAAAGGCTTTACATTTCTAGTATTAGGTCATTCACGATTTGCATATTGAGGGTTTGATGGTGCGTTCAGTACTGCGTAATACTCTTTTATCAACTGGTATTGTTAAAAATCGTTAACCTGGCTGGAGAAAACCTCACTTTTTGTACTTGAATGTGGTCAGTGCGGGTGTGACAACATTCCCAGGAGTATTGAACTGTCATGATATCAGTTTTTTTTTACCATATGATTATCTTGGCCTTAAGAATTTACAATTACAAAATAAAATTATCTGAAATCTAAAAAAGTTTTTAAAAAGCTGTCATATTCCTTTTTTACTTTTTATATGTGAATTTTGTCTCTTTATGAATGGAAAATTATTGAGATAGTATAAAAGACACATGATAATATAAAAACCTAATATTATTATATGTGAATTGCTGGCACAATATCAGTATGTCTTTGCATTAAATGCCGTTGCACCAGTTATCATCAGCACCCTTAATATTTACCTTAGGAAATATTAGGATCAGTTTCCTGCCTAGCTGTTAGAGAGTATTAATGAAATTTCCATGCAACTGATAGAAAATATCGTGTTTACTGTGTCACTCTACAGTAGCATGTGAGTGTTTATAGGCTGTGACGCTCTTCTGGTAGCCTTTCCTGAACTAGTTGTCAGCTCCTGAAATTTTTGCTCTTTGTCTGGTGAGATTAAGAGCCCATGTGAGAGAAGAGGAGGCAGGGATGCACAGACTGAGGCTCCATGAGCTACTGAAGCAGAGCGCCAGAGGGTTCAAGGAGGCTGACCTCACTCGATACGCTATTGATTTGCTCGTTTGGGTTCACAGCAAGAGTCTGACACTGGAACTTAACAGCTGAAGGCTCCACCTTAAGTAGCAGATGTGAATAAGATCAACTCCAATCACGCTTCTCTCTCTTTCATGTCCACACTGAGAAAACTAAACCAGCATGAGAGGATAAACTGTGTGTTGTTGAGCTGAGAGCTTGTAGCAGTAACACATATTACTGCTACTTCGATCTGATTGTATCCAAGCCAATGTTTGTTGATGTTTGTTTATACTGTACATAATTTATGATCGCTGTGTAGCCGTTCCATCTCTGGATGAGGATGCATGCTGCGCATTAAAGCATTAACTGTCCTTTTATTTGTGTTTGTCTTAAATCCATCTGCCTTGGCATGCATACAGTTTCACCCTGCTGACATTTTATTTTAAGTGACTGGTTGCATAGCCACTATTCTCTGTAATCTCTCTTTGCGTCTTTTTTCTCTCTTTTTCAGTCTCATTTTCCATTGTCCCTCTTTGCCGTTGCATGTGTGCAAACGGGATATTCAACATTTATGGTTTACAGAAGCTGTCATGTATAATTCAGGCGTGATAACTTCTCTGATGAATTGACCTTGAGGCGGACTGAGGCTTTTGATTACACTTCAGTAGCCTGATGCTACAGCTGCTTGAAGGTATAGCCTGGGCTATTTAGAAGCTGTTGGTCTCCATTTCCGCTGATGTGCACTATCCCACACTATAGGAGATGGTGCATGTGCATTAGTCTGTGCATGAGAACACTCATATATTCACTTCCTCTTGGGAGAATTATATTCTGTGTTTGTCTGCATATAGATGTTTTCTATATGTTTGATTTGACCATTTTGAGAGGGCTGCAGCAGCCAGTCAGGCAGATTGTGAACAGCTTGCTCTATTCCACAAGAAAACAGAGCTAAAGCGAAAAAAAAAAGCTCTACCTCTCATTTAGTCTGACGAGGGAACAGTGGGACAAGATTTAAACAGAAGAGCAGGGATTGGTGATGAGCCAGCTAACTGCTGTTGACAGCACTGTGTTCCCCGTAGTTTTGCAGCCCCACTTTGAAGACAGATTAATGTGGATTAATGCAGTCTGCATTACTGTGCCCTTTGACGAAAGGAGGGGGGGGTATGCACTCGAGGTGAAGTGGGTGTAGGACTGTTTTTACTGGAGACATCTTGAAATTAAGTTTCAATAAGTTAATTAAAATAGAATTATCTCTTATTCTTTCTTAGTAAATTTCATGTATCTGTAATGGTATTTTTTTTTGTGAAGCATCCAATGATAAAATGGCAACTATCAAGATACAACTCATTAATAAAGTGGAATTTAGAAGAAACTAAATAAATAGAATGGCCAAAAACAGCAAACAGCAGAGATTAGTTTTCGCATAATCCAAAGGGGACAGAAGTGATCTGGAGTAAACAATGGTGTACCAGACACAAGTTTTTTTAAACATTATGAATCATTTATACATAGAAAATTATCCTGCTCAGAACTCGTTTCTAAAATTTTGAGCCTCCAATCGAGGCTCAGATTGAACCTAAAAGTAGATATGATTACATATAATGAGGCAGTAATCCATAAATATAACAAAGCTGTTTCATGCTGTACATTTTATAAGTTAGGTATTTAAACCCTGGCAGCTTGGCAGTGTTTGGTGCAGCATCAGTGCAGATTGGCTTGAAAAACTGAGGACTGACCCAGATATTCAATAGTAGAGTTTATTGTGCGACTAACTTGAAAGTCATTACTAAGCAAACTTATGACTTAACTTAAGCTGTTGTTCACAGGTCGGTTCTGGTTTGGTTGTTTAGTAACAAACAAACCAAACAGATCCACTTGTCATAGTTAAGATGATGAATTTCAGTTACTGGAGATTTCTGAGTTTTCATTCTGCAGTTCAGACTACGGATTATCTAAATCGAACCAATTTGCACACCAAAGGAAAACTGTGTGTTGAGAACCACATGTGTTGAAGAGCCCAGAGCGTCAGCATAGAGTCACGCAAAGCCATGTTGTTGTAAGCCTGACTAGCCTGACTCCCGTCTCTGCATCTTATGTCTAATGATGTGAATATGTGTTGATAACATTTGATGGAACAGTCAGTCATCACATTCCTCCAGCAGCTTCTGATGTGTGTAACATATGAGAGAAGTGCTGATAGAAATATCCTGTTCCAAACTAAGAAAAGTTAAGTCTTTTAAAGAGATTTCAGGTAAAGTAACGTATGCATAAATTGGAAGACATAGTATTGGATGATATAAAAAGGCTCACCTTCCTCACTCAGTCAACAAAATCAAGGGTAGAAATGGAAATATTGTAGAGAAGCATTGTTCAAATCCCAATATAACTTCTTTAAACATGCAATTTGTCAGTTTTTTTCCTTCAGTGGAACTTGTGTTTTATCTATCATTTGAAATATAAATCAAAGTTTGTATCGTGTCAACTAAAGGCATGACTCCCAGGGGAGTGTGCAGCATTTATGTAGAGCATTTATAGTATTTCACCCTCCACTCTCATCTCGTGTTGCAGAATTCGAGCATATCTTTACTGGCAGCTGTTCCTGAAAGTTGGCACCCTTAAATGTTATAGTCTGAACTCTCCGGGCATCAACCCTGGTTTTCTCCTCTGCATGGGTGTATTTTTAACAGACAAATAGATAATCACCCAGTAACACACAGGCGTCATCCTTTACGGTTTGGGCTTTAAATGCCATGTGATTACGCCTTACGGCTCTTATAGTACAGAGCAGATTTAGACAGGAGGCTGTAACGGCTTATCAAGTGCGCTGTGGTAGTTTGTTACGCCTGCTGCACATGTGCAAACATCTGCATATCATTGCCGTGGCTCCATTTATCCTCGCAACATTAAATCCATTTACCTCTTGCATGCCACGAGTCTAAATCTGGGGCCGAGTAATTAAATGCCATTCTCTTCCTCCATTAGAGAGATAATTAAGTAGGAAACCAGCACTCGTCTCATTGCTCTTTTATATGGAAGTAAATGGGAGCTGGGATGGGGTAAAATAGATGCTACCTTGACTGAGAATTTTTAGATTAGTGAGGCCATTTCTAGTTTCTTCATCTCTGTCTTTCTTTGTTATCATCTCACTCTCTTTTGCTTTGTCTTTGCGCTAACAAGCTCATCAGGTATTAATAAAATCATCAATAATGATACTTGAATTGCATGTTAAAGAGCTCCAGGTTTCGTTACGAGCAGATGTTGCTTCAGGTGTCTGTCACTGATTGAAGACCGTTTGTTTCCTGTTCTGAAAAAGACTTGTTCTTCTTTATTTGACAGTTACAATTTACATTTGATCATAATCTTTGATGTCTTCACAGATGGGGGGAAAGGATTTCCATTTTCAGGCGTAGTTGCAAATCTGTGGTGGAAAGTGGAGAAAAAAATGGAGAGACATTTAAGGAAACTCTCACTATTTGTGTGAAATCCAAATAAACACTCTTATTTTAGCACCAGGGTGCTATTCCATTGGGGATTATTGGAGATTAGGAAACTGGTGAATATAGAGTCTAAACATGCAGTAGAATCCGGTTAGCTTTCTAAAGAAGCATGAAGGTAGTGGAAGATGAGATGAGATCAAGTGATAACAGTTTCCAAGATAAATATTCTTTGAACGTTCATCCAGCGCAACTTTAAAAAAAAAAAAAAGGTAATACTCTTCAAAGCTAACTTTAGAATATGGGTTAATGAAAGCAATTCATGAAGTAAGGCTCCTTTATTTAAGCTTCTGTTTTTTTTTTTTTTCATAGTGCATCTTTTGATACATTCCCTCACTGATTTAGTTTTAGTTTTAATAATTCATGCCTTTTTGTTGCATCCAAAAAGGATTTTTGCTACATTTCAGTAAACGCTCGGGCTTTCATGATCTCATGCTGTGCTAATTTTGGCAGTTACTAATCACAATTTACACAGTTACAGAAATTAAAAAAGAAAGAAAAAATTCCCAATGTCAAAGAAAACCTTCTGAACTTTTTCAGCTCTCAGTTAAGGCAAAGAGAGTGGCTTGTCCCCCTCTACCCCTTTTCCGAAATTTATCTGCATTTACATAAAGCCAGGCAGGCAGCTCTCCTTTCCTCTGTGAAAGGCGAAGGGATGGCAGGACGCAGCATAACCTAGGCGTGAGACGCGGTAACATGTGAGTGTATGGAAGCCAGCGTCTTTTTAAAAGCCTAAAGCTGTCGTCAGCATGCACAATGTTCAGAGACATTCAGGCAGATGTTCCTGCTCAGGCTTGATTGCCTTTGCCGAGGCCCATCAGGGATTGCACTTAGCCTAGCTCGAGCTCGAGCCGGCAAAAAAAGACACTGAGTCCCGAGTTATTTTAGCTATGCTCAGTTCCTCCATTAGCTACAGCTGAAATATTGACGCTGCTCGCTTTTTTCACTGCTTTTCTCCGTGTATCTCGCACACCTAAGGTCAAGAATTAGTCGGACTACATTTCTGTTTTAGCCAATAATAACTTCTTTTCTTCCTCTGCTGAGGGTCACAAATTTGGAATATGCCTGATTCTTGACTGCTGAATGTTTCTGTCTTTTTTCCTTTTATCCCCATGTTCATTTTTGGTTGTATTTTCTGGGGTTTGCACTTAGATTGACTTCTTTATTGTCTCACTTTTTGCACTATTACAAACTCATGCTGAGGCAACACACACGCCAAAAAAGCCTTAACTCTAGTTGGCAAAGATATATAGAAGAAGTGTGCAGAAATAAAAATAAAAGTGTCTTGCTTCTAATGTTTGACTCGATAAACACGCTGTGTAGTGTAGCTGTAATGATTCACTTCAGGCTGATTGAACCTGTAATGTCAAACATGAAGCCTTGAAAGTGACTAAGGTCATATTTTACATGCTTGAAATATTCTCACAAAAGAGAGAAAAAAAAATCTAACGTTTTAATCTGCTTATGTAACTTGTTCCTTTATTCTTATTTCACTTACACTTGCGTTAAGTTTTCCTTTTTTTTATTCTTTTTGATCATGTAGAATTTACATATTTTAATGATTGACGGTACTCACAAGACTTTAAAAACAGAAAATATATGTTTAATGAATACTCGCATATAGAAAGAACTTAATCTGTTAATTAGAGCTTTAGACTCACAAACATGACACAGAACCATCTGATCTTTGTGCAAGTGCAATTCCTTTGAGGAGGAAAAACACAAGTGGTTTGAACTTCATCAGAATTATTCCTCTACCTCAGATGATTCTGCCTGAGGTGTGTGCGTGCGTGTGCATATGAGAATATCTTGTTTATCTGCCTTTCAACAAAGGCAGGCGAACACATATTTTTATCTGCTCAAATCACAGGCGTAGCCACCCGCCTTCCGGGAAACCAACTTGCTGCATGCCTTAAAGGTTAAGATAGTGAAAGTGATTGCCTTATCTTAATATTTCAGATGTAAAATGTAATAATACATGTCAACATGTAACAGGTGTCCACAGCAGTGGGAGGAAAAGGTCGTGCTGTTTGGTGATTCTCAATAGCAACAAAAGCCGGTGTCATATTCCTGAACAATAATACAGTATTTTCTCATTATCTTGTATTCCCAACTAATAGTTTTAGTAAATGATTATTTCTCTCAGCAAATAACATAATCCTGTTTTTAAAACAGGCAGCTCTTGATCTCTAATTCCCCCTGTTTCATATGTTAATTTGATCATATTTTACCAAAAATTCTGCCATTTCTTTATCTAATGACATTTTAATTTGCTCTCAACACAAAGTCCTGCGTGTTTCTCTTTTGTCAGGATAATGAGGTCTTTTTTAACACATAACACAGCAGAGTTAAATCATACTGCTGCTCAGAAACTTAATTTTGCCCTTTCCTTCAACAGAAAAACTGCTTTTACTCACTAAGAAGTTTTTAGTCAATTCTGGCTGAACCTTGATGTTTTTTTTCTTCAGTGTTGAGCAGTTTGAATCACACTTTCTGCAGATTTATTTTGAAATTAAAAAAAAAAAAATCACATAATCCTCACTGTTCCTAGTAAGCTTTAATGTAAGTGTAGGAGGTAATGAGTTTAAATGTAGCACAGAATAACACTGAAGGTGTAGAACTAAACGGTATTGCTGAATTAACCATTTGAACTAAAACAGTAAGTAGGATTTTATTTGTGATCAATTACAGTAAGAAGCATCAAAAATCCAAAAGTTTATCAGTTAAATATCAAAAAAAAGTTTCTCAACCTGACTCTCAGGGAAAAACTGCAACCAGGGACGCAGCATAGTGATCTATCAGCTCTTTTGTGTGTTTAGTTTTTAAGAAGTTACAAACTAAAACTAAAGCAGCACACACATCTCTGTGGTCTGGCTGCTTTCGGGTAACGTTTACATCAACAGGCCTGTCTCACTGCTTTCTTTCTGATTGAATCCTAATGGCTGGATTTTTATCAAATACGAACTTTACTTCAGCAAGTTTTAGAAGTTGCTTGCAGATTAGTTTTTTCTTGAGTTTTATAAGCAAAAGAGTAACTTCGAAGAGGGTCTTTAGTTTGTTGGGAGCTACATGTAGTTTCTTTAAGAGGGATTATACAACAGCAGTTTGTAAGGATTCAGGAAAATGGCCTGAGTAGAGGGACTGGTTAATAATAGCAAGCAGAGAAAATCCAATAACATTAATGGGTATTATGGCAGAGGGAAGGTCCCTGATTGGTTTAAGATGGGAGGGTATATTAAAGACTGGCCTTTTATTTGTGCTGTCCAAGTAAATGAAACAATTAAACCGTTACAAAACAGTTCTCAGCAGAGCAACATTCAGTTTTTATATGTAGCCATTTAGTTTTGTGTCTGATCCCATTTAAGCTGAACAAACACCTTACTCTTCAGGTTTGTTGTTGCTGATTTTCCCATATCAGTCACACATTTGTACACTCAGTTGCATTTGGCCAGCAGTGTGTCATCACACGTCGCCTCAAATGTACCTCCTGCCTGCTACCTTATGATCCATCCATCCTGAAAGTGACTTAAAATCTGTGCATCCACACGTGTGGATTAAAGAGACCGCTATTTTTTTTCCAGCCATAATTACTCCGTTCCATATTCATGAGACAGAGCGCCCAGTGTGAAATGTCAGTGTTTCCCACCATGCTTTGTCCTATCCTCAGCCAACTCTAATTGGACCGGTGCAGGTAGCCTAAGCTAAGGGGAAAGATGGAAGCCAGCCTGGATTGTGGTCAAAGGGGCCTGTGGTTGAATTTTATCACGCCACCACAGTATCAGCACAGAGACTCACCAGGGCAGGATGGCCAATATTCAGCTACCCTGGGGTAATTAAAAATGTCCTCTGTTTAATTTACACCCGGCTGGTGAAGCATGATATCATTATTGGAATGCATTATAATTCAAGGTTATTATAGGTCTGCTGTGTTTTAGGATGGCCGATCGTAAGAGGTTGGAAACCTATTAGAGTGCTGTGAAACTAAACCCTGGTTTATTTCAGCCAAAAGAAAAGGTGCAGTAGTCCTCAGTGCATTATGTCATCGCCCCCCCCCCCCCATGGGATGTGACCCAAAACATCTCTACACATCATGAGTTCCAGGGTGCTGACAGTTTTTGCAGTGACAGCAGTGTTGTGAAGCCACACCTGGCGGAGAGCTTTGCATACCTGCTGTACACTAGCATCTGTTATACGGGGCCGATTAAGTGTGTTTTGATGCAAAAGCGCCTTTGCCGTCTCGTACGCACACACACACGCACACACACACCAACAGAACACAGAAAAAAAACAGCTCAGCAGCTGAGCATCGCCGTCCCTGTCACTTTGATAAGTGAAGTGAGACAGGGAGGAGGGAGAGCACTGAGGTATGTGTGCACGAAAGCGTGAGTGTGTGTGTTCCTGTGTTTACGCGTATGTGCGCTCGTATGTATGTAGGAGCAGGGGTAGCAGGTGATTGTCTATTGTTCTACAAATTAGCTGACAGTCAACCTCCAGCTGGCCCGCGGGTGACACACGTGGGCTGAGTGGCAGGTGCGAGCTTTGTAGCCGCTCCATGTTGCTTTTGTCAAAAACAAGCAAAATTGAGCTTTTGAACGGTTGCAGAGGCGTGGGGGCTGCTTTTGAATAGTCACTCTGCGCCGCACTTGAGCGCACAATGATGCTGTTTTCAAACTAGACCGGCATGTATTGTCGTCCTCTAACAAGTAGAGTTGAGAGTGGAATCTTGAACAGCTCCATGATGGCGCTGATCTCAGAGGTGGTGTTGGATTGAGTTTCTGACTGTCCCTCATGGAGTGTTATGTAGCCGTTGGGCTTTATTTATTCGCTTTTCTCTTTCTGTGAGGGGCATTTTAGTCACAAAATCACCTATTAAGCTACACTTCAATCAGGGGTAACTATGTGTGAAAAATCGGAGACTCAATTTTTCGATCAGGCTGAGGTATCTTCTTGCTCCAGCATAAAAAGTGATATCTGGCAAAATAAAGCTCATCCAGAATAAAAATTCAGAGATGGTCGAAAAGTCTAAAGTTTCAACAAGTGTCAGCAGGAAGGATAGAGGAGAACTGGCAGCACATACAGGTCAGATTTTAAAAAAACTCACACGAAAACTCAATATTTTGGGATTTTTTGAAAAGAGAAGGAAGAGTGAAAAGCCTCTGTAAGCCTCTGTAGTTGCTTTTCAATAACAGTCAAAATATCTGCTTATTTACAATAGAAGTGAATTCCTTGTCATCATTGCTGGACCTTCCATTATAAGTGGGTCACTCATATCCAAAAGGACATTCATGTCATACAGCCAGAGAGGTTGCAGCAGATAATGGAGAGGTGAACAATGCAGTATTACATTGAATGTAGTGTATCCGAAACCAGTGTGTTACTGTGTGAGAGAGAACGTGAGTGAAAGAAATCCCTCTTAATATTCCAATAAACTAATTTTAACATAAACACAATTAAATGTTCAAATTGAGGGTGGCATGATCAGCACTGCTGCCTCACAGTGAGACAGTTGTAGATTAGAACCAGCTGTCTGTCCTCTAGTCCCGTATGGGTTTCCTTTAGGTGCTCTGGCTTTCTCCCACAGTCCAAAGAAATGCAGCTCAGGTTTATTGGCAACTCTGAGTTGCCTGTAGCTGTTAATGTGAACATGAATGTGTTTTCTGTTTCTTTGTGTGAGCCCTGTAACAAACTGGCGACCTGTTCGGAGTGTATCCAACTGTTCACCCAACATCAGCAGGGATCACCTCCAGCTCTGGTCCCCTAGACTAGGGAGCACCCCCAAGTCCTGCCTTGGGGGGGTCCACACTAAGCCCCGAATGTCTCCAGATCCTAGAAACGCCCTTGGCTGTACCCACTAATCTCATACTGACACAGGTAGAATACCTAGCAGCATGTGAGTTGTAGCTATGAACCAATTCTACTACTTGCTCTATAAGTGTCGACAAATCTTTGTAGCTGTAAGAGCTCCCCAGACTCTTTAAAATCCTGCCACAGAGAACACTAACTCTTGTGCACTGTCTTGGCATATGATAAGTCTTTTAAGTAGATAATTATGGTTAGTATTTCATCCTCTCACAGGCATCTGTAGCATAAAACCACTACTTCCTTTTCCCTTTTTTAGAAAACTCACCAGAAAAATGAAAAAAAGCGTCGGTGGTTCGCTCTGCCCAGTTATTACAAACCATTTTTCCGTCCAGACAAGCCGCCCCTGCTGGTTTTTACTGCCCTGTCCAAGTAGCACATGTTGTTAAACTGCAACAAAACTCCTAATCTCAAGTTTGAGGTTGAGATGGATGGTGGAGTGACCAAACTTTGACACAGGAGCCTGTCTCATTCCCGTTGTAACCATCAATTTCTTTTAAGGTGCCCATTTTTTTAAAACCATATCCATATACTTGCCGATCCTTAACCACACTTTAATGAGAAAAGTGGCCAATCAAATGCTCATAGAAATCACTGTATTTTTGTCATTCATGCCTTAGGCTTTCTGCTCTTTGGATCCAAAGTCTTTGTCCCTCTGAACAAAGCACTAAAACCACACACTTATTAGTACACATGTAAGAGAACATGTGCTCCTGTGTGCATCAGCTTGTACACATGTGCATACTATCCACTCTCAAGCATGTGAGCGTACGGATGAGCTCAGGCAACATGAACATAATACCGCTGCGATGGTTCTCTCATCTTTTGCCTACACCATCCCATAAGCAATCATTTCTGTCTCTCACCCACTCAGCCGTCACATGTATCATACACACAGCATAAAATCCCCAGGCACTTTCTCCCTCAACGAGGTATGATCCATATTTCATATATTGCCTGTAAATCGCTTGGCCAGAACTGTTTTGACGAAGCCCTGGAAGTGGCAGGGGGCAGATTGGCTCTGTGCCTGGTGCTTACTGTACCTAGAATACCAACAAGCCTCGTACAGAAACTGTAAAATGCTGTATATGGGTATTTTTAGTGTCAGTTTTCAAGGTTGAAATGCTCTCTATTACCATTTCTTTGCAATCTTATGTGTTGTCCCAGTTTATCATCATACTGGCAAACCAGTGTGTGTTCACTGGAACCAATTTGCCGGAGTGCATTAAGACAGGGATTAAAATGTTGAGAAATGGAAAAAGGCATCATCAGGCTTCGTGAAATGGAGCAATCAAACTCGCATTCCGCTGTAAAATAGTGCCAGCTCCACGAGCTCTCTCCACCCTCCGTCTTACATCAAACGCAGCCTCTGTGCAGAATTTATAGAGTAAAGCTAAAACAGACTCTTTGCAGTACGCTAAACTAGATTTTAAAAATGCAAAGCCATTGTGTCAAGTCATCTGAGTCATCTGAGCTCCTAAAGTGTTTTAGTTTGATCCGAACTTTATAATAACTACTTTTTTAACAAGGACTTGACTGCATTTGTGCATGTGGATGTGTATGTGGCCTGGTGTGTTTACACGTGCTATACATCCTTTCACCCCGGATCACCTTGTGGATACAGGCGCCACTGTGTAGGAGTCGGAAGGTCAATATTAAGGGAGCAGGTGAAAGATGGAGATAAGTGAGGCCAGAGGTTTTGTGGTGCTAAAATGTGCTCATGCCTCTGCACGTGAGCTTTGCAGATATAAGGACATACTTTTACCTGTGGAGGGAAACAATTTTCAAAGGCAATTTTTTTTTTTTTAGAATGCAAAAAGAAAAAAAAAAAAAAAGGCCAGATGCAGTCAAGAGATTTTTCAGAAAATGAGCTTTTCACTTTCTTGCCAAGAGTTAAGATGAGAAGATCGATACCAGCAGCTGTTTACCTTAGCTGACGGACTCAAAATGGAAGCAAACAGCTAACCTGGTTCCATCCAAACCCAACAAAATCCACTTACCAGCGATTTTGAAGCTCACCATTCCATCCTCAAAATCACAAACATGGCTAATTGTTGCACTTCTTACACCATTTTTGTGTCAATTACATGAAAGGTAAAAAGTGTTAATTTGTGGAATTCAAGGCTTTTGGTAGATGGATTTTATCACCTTCAAACTTATGTTTTCAGCCTTCATGCTACGCTAAGCTAACTGTTTGCTTTCTTTAGCTAAATACCGAGCACACACATGTGAGTATCTATCATGATTTCTTGCACCAGAGAAGTGTTGATTTAACGTTCTGGAAATTCTTAAGGCCACAGTTTTTAGAGGTTTGCTGATTCTATTGTTTCCAGCAGCAGTACATTAAAAATGCATTATACTTGAACTACACTCTATTTTAATTGTATCAAAATTGGTGCATCCTTTTCTCTCTCCTTCTCAGAGTGCATATTTATCTCTGGGCCCTTTAGTGAGATACCTTCAGAGACATGCCATCACATAAAGTGCCACCTGATAATATCGCCTTGTCACTTATCTCTATGTTGGGTAAATGGATGGCAGGGAGGAGGCGCAGGGTGTGATATCATGAGATCTGTGTTTGCCAGTGAAATAATTACAGAGCCAGCAGTATTTTCATAGTTTTCACTCAAGAATAGTTCAGGTCAGGAACCATTTTCCAGCTTCAAATCTCGCATATGATCACTTCTGAATGGTAATATGAACCGTTTTGTTTGTTTGTTGCAGTAAGGGGTAAGAGAGAAGTACATTTGTGTTTCTGCCTTTTTTCCAGTCATACACAGAAAAAGCTGGATGGCAGTTTGTGCGCTAAGACTGGTCCAAATCAGTGTGACCCCACAGAGAACACTTAGCTGCTCTTTAGAGGCGGGGGGCTCTATTTTTCACATGGGCATACTTAGAGCTCTATTCAATAGCCTGATGCACAAAAAACGAAGCTAGCCGCCCTCTTGAGGTGATTGATTCCTTTTTTTTTTTTTATCCGGAGAGGCAGAATACATTTACATTTGCTGTTTTTAGAGCGATATCTATAGGCAATATGCGAGCTTGGCCTGTGTATCCAGTGTAGTGTGTGTGTACTTTAGGGGGAAACTGACTGTGTGGAAAGTCTGTTCTCATTAAAATCTAAAGAAGTTTAGATTACATTTTATTCTAGTATTCATAAAGCTCCCTGTATGTGGCACTCAGTTGTTTGCTGTGTGGCTGGTAGGTGTCACAGGCTGCCGTGTCACATTGTTCGTTTGTTTTATTTTGAGTGGTAACTTCATTCATCCCTGTAGGAAAATTCTCCTTTCATTCTATCTGATCCTGTGGGAAAAGCTTTTTTCTGCAGCTGGTATGGATGATTGAGAGTCTTAACTTCTTAAGGACATTTAGGCAGAGTAGGTGCTCTCCAATGCATGGGTTAAATGCAGGTCATTCACTTTGAGGATATCCCTAACAAAAAGTAAGACATATATTCTTACTAACTGTACACCAGATTGTGTTGTGCCCCAGATTGGTAAAAAAAAGCTGGCCTGTTTAGTCATAGATTAACACAACATGGCTCCAGTTCCTAGACTTGTGATAAGGTTGGCAGAAAGCTCTGATATATAATAATATTGCTGCTTTTCGTCAGTGGTTTGAGAATCCACCTACATGAAGCACTATTCATTTTGTTCCATAATTTATTGTCACATTCCTTTCTTTTTAAAGACTACAGATGGCATACTAAACTATCTGAGTCTCGTCTCCAAAGGTGCTCTAAAAATAAAGACTGTAACTTTAATACCTGACGAATGTTCCCACGCACAGTCTTTTTGCAATAAAAGCCTAATCCCTGAAACAGATCTTTATTTGTGACAAATAAAGGGAGAGATGGAAATCCGTGTGTGCAGAATAATTGTCTGTTCTGTAGAAACTTGGTCTTTGGGGATTGTATTGTTCCCGGTGCTGCACCTCAGGGAACACGCTGTGATGTGGGTCTTATCTAGATTCACGTTTTATATGAAAACATAAATAAATTTGAGCATTTCGGTTGATCTTTTTTGCTTCTTCAAGAACATACAGTTTTTGTTTCACTATTGAATGCTAGAAATTGACAACTGCTCTTTTTGTTTCATTTCAAATGAAAACATCCCAGTTGCGTGTGTCCTATGTGTTTATTCTTCTGCAGATCTCTTTGTTGCCATTTTGTGCATTGGTATTTTTCGGCTCGGCTTGGCCCGGCTCTCCTCAGCTCGGCTCAGCTCACCCGGAGCCATTGTCCTCCAATTTAGGTTTCAGGCCTCATTTATAAGTTATACGGGTGTTGCTGCATTTTTAATCTTTCAAACAAACAGCCACGTTTCAATTGCTGCTTGTCAGTTTTGATTTTATGATTCATTTATTATTAAGTGTGTTAGGCTGCAGTGCAGTGCAGCGGATGGATTACTGCACTTTAGGCTTGGGCAGGGTAGGAGGCTACTGTGTGCGTGTGTGGGAGGAGAAGACGGACGTCTGCTTGCACATGTTCGCATCTCGCCATGGAGGGCTTTCAGGTTTGTCTGAGTCATCTCAGAGCAGATGTGAGTTGGCACAAAACACAAAGCTCCTAGTCAGACTACATAAAATTTGGATGTTGAAAAGCATTTTTTTAAACTCGTGTGCTTGAATGAACCATCCACAACATCCCAACTGTATCATGGTTTTAAGTAACTCAAGGTCTTGAGGAAATGTAGTGCTGTCAAGAATTAAACTCAGAGCTCCACATATGTACTATGAGTCCAATTTTCTATTGTTTACTTTCAAACTGTCAGTTGAATTATTTGTTTGATGGCCATTTTTGTCTCACTTTTATTTCAATCAAATTGGATTTTGATAAAAGTTTGACTAGACACAACTATTTCCTCGACTGAAAATTTGATCCAAGCAAAGATCTTTCAGCAGCTATACCTCTGAATAGATCTCTTCTTTGTGCCCCTCATTGACATTCCTTTAGCACCAAAACCGAGCTAACATTTTCAGAAGAAATGTAGCAAAGAAGGTTTTGGGCTGCCATGAAATTATATTTTCAGTGCACCCAACCCAACTGATTTTTCGGCCAGTGGAGGCAGTGAAAACAAGTTGTGAACACAACTTTGACATGTCATCCATCAATTTTTGGGTAAATACAGTGAATTTATTAGTTAGAAGCTGATTATTCACAAACCCAGCAGTTACATAGCAACATATTAGTGTTGTGTGTCCATCCATCTGGTAAATGTAAGTCCAAAATTCACTCTCTTATGCTTAGTTCTCCTGCCATATCTGACTCTTTACCCACTAAATGCTCTACTGCGTCCACCAGCTAGTCTCTGACTGTGCCTGTCTGTTACCATTACATCAATGTGTGGCTGTTTGTTGCTGAGCAAGTTGTGTAAATTGGGTTTTTTCAATGAGAACAACTGCCTGCTGCAACTAAAAACATCTCTGAGAGCAGTGCGACTAAACCAGAGGAGTAAAGTTGACAGTCGAACAGTTAAACAATGAGCTGAAATATAAGTCCCCACAAAGCCATCACATCCATAAAGCTGGGGGGGGGTGATAATTACCTGCTGCAAGAGCTACTTTCACATTTTTCTCACATTGCCAGCTGATACATTGTTCAAAAACATTAATTATTACTTTGAAAACTCCATGAAGAGTCAGGCGCTACCGCCGGAACGGAAAGGTCAACACTGAAAATTAGGTATCTTATTATGTGATCAACAAATGAAGATTGCATTCTCATAGGGAAAAAAAAAGTTTGTGCCACCTCCATGTCTTTCCTCCATCCTCAGGACACATTTTTATTCGACAGCTTAACAGGGAGGCGAAAGTATGTTGTTTGTTCCATCCACTGCTCTCATACTGTGGTTTGTAACGAACCTTACAGCCTCTTGGAGCTGTTAGCTGGGCTTTAGATTTTTATTGTCAGTGTTCCACTCTTGGTCTGCTACCAAGTTCTGCAAGGTTCAGTGTTTTTTTTTTTTTTATATAGTAAAAGCTTGATGTTTGTGTTAGAATTGAAGCAGTTCGATGCTGTTAACTCGGAAGCACAGAGGATGAACAGCAGTGGCGCATGTGAGCTGCTGAAAAGCAGATAAAACTTTAAAAAAAACAGATAAACACTCACATGCGAATGCAGTGTGGTGAGGAGAAGCAAAGCTGACTTTAAAGACGGCTTCAGATGCTGTTTGTTGTATCGCTGCTGTTGGTGCCACAATTTTTTTTTCTTTTTTTTTTTTTTCATTTGGGAGTGTGTCATGTGTCTCCTGTGCCAGGCTGCAATGCTCCAAAAACCTGGCAACACTCTTTGTCCTCTGCCAAACCTCCATTAAAGCCCGTCACTTCAAACAAGCACAAACAAACAAGTTTGGAGCTGTTTGCACATGAGTGCATGGATATTGAAACATCATTTTCCAGCACTTATTTAAGACTTAATGGAGGAAACAAGATGAACAAATGTTGAAAATATTGAATTAACCTTGAAGGCAGCCCAGTGGATTGGCCTTCTTCTACATCATAAATCAGGTACCAAAACAAAAAAAAACATGCTTTTATCTGACTTTCATAGAGAACTCTAAAGAAAGTCAAATTTGTTTGTCATGGACTTTTAACCAGCAGGTACACATGTCTTGCATAAACTCCTTCTAAAAGTGTAATACTGAATGCAAAAAATGTGATTCATCTCCAAATAAAAAGTGAGCCTTTTTTAATAATCTAACAATTAATGCTGAAATAAACTGTGGATCAAATGTTTGACAGCTTATAAATTCTATTATAAGGATTCACTTCTATTCTCTGTGTTGTATCACTGTTAAATTGAAGATCATTCCAGTCAAACAAAACAGGCAAATTTATTACATTACATTTGGCTCTGGACATCTTCCACATTATTTCATTGATTGACCCCCCCCCCCCGCAAAAAAAAAAAAACTAGATGAATGATCGTGAAAGTAATGAAATGTGCAGGTTTTACCCTGCTGCTTACCCAGAGTCAGCTGGGATCAGATCCAACCCCCTGCGACCCTACAAAGGATCAGCAGTTACACATAATGGACGGATGGATGGATGGATAATGAAAATAATTGTAATTTGCATCCCTGCCAACTACCTCTGCTGTGTTTTGCATGCATCAGGTTAGGTTCCCAGTCGTCATACATAATAAAGGTTAAATGTCTTGTTTTGGACTGATGATTTTTAGTTATGAATCAGGAGTTGGGGTTAATAGAGTTAAGAGTTTCTCCCTCCGTGTCCCTGCTCTTCTGTGACATTAAGATGTTTTGCGCTCCATTTGCCAGTGTGTAGGGCACGCAGAACAGACTTCATTTGTCACAGTGAGACACCACGGAGAAATCAGATGTAAAACACTAATTAGCCCTGATCCTGACGAGGGTTCATTACCGAGTCAGCAGGAGATGCCACGCTCCCAAGATTCTTATTGGCTCACTAGTTTGGAGCAAAAACATGCAGCATTTCCAACCCAGGCATCGGGCGTGGCTCTGCAGCAGAGGATCAGGTTGTGCGGTGGCTACTGTATGCATCTGTGTACTGTACAGGTGGCTTGTTTGCTTATGCATGAGTGGAAGTATGCAAATAAGTAAAAAAAAAAAAAAAGAAGCCCGGCTGTGGCTGGCGTTCACACGAGCGAGATCGTCCATCTGCAGCGTAAATGCCTCTGATTCCCTGTTGAAAGGCCGATCAACCTGATGGGTCATTTCAGCAAGATTGCGAATCAACAGCTCACTCTCTCCTACTGAGCTATAAAAAGAGGGCCTGCTTTGTGGATGGTCCAGAGTGGCTGTGGGGGAGGGATGGTAATGATCAAGGTGACATATTGATTTCTTCTGTTCTATAAGCCAACGTGCCACATGTGCGTAGAAAAAGTAAAAAGGGAATTTGAAGCTGTGAATGATGTTGACAACAGCCAGATGGTTTTATTCAGAAACTTGACATGTAAGCCAGTATCACAGCGCGTTTTTAACTTCCCCTTCCTCACGTCTTTGCTATTTTCTGCCATGCTTGACTATATTCTCCACTAAAGAGAAACAGAAATAGGATTGTTTTAGACTTAAGCAGTGCAGCTTATTACCCTGCATTAAGCTGGGAGGTTGTTTGTGGAATGAATTTATAAGGGCTGTACTATGCAAAGTAAAAAAAAACATGTCGATACCTCCTGCAATAATGCTAATGAGATTAAGTTGCAGTTGAAAATATCTGTATTTGAACTCAAGCTGTGTGCTCTCTGTCAGGGGCTCTTTCACTCCAACATAGGAGGATCATTTTTTGGCAGTAAGTGGAACTAGGAGGGGATGATTTGCACATGTTCTCATATCAAAAAAGGTCTTAGTTTTTATTCATGTGTAAGCGACACATAAAAATGCAAAAATCAACATTCAGTGGTCTGCAGAACATATAAAATTTATAAGAATTTTTTTTTAAGAGGCAAAATTAGAAAAGGATGAAACGTTCTGACATTTTTTAATCACACCCCACCCCCCCACCCCCCAAAAAAAAGATTGACACAAACATAATTTGGATGAAATGTCAGAGATGACACATCCCTTTGTTGGCTCGTCAGCTTTTTTCATGTTCTCTTCATAGCAGATCAGACTCTCAGCACGAGAGTGACAGTCAGCCTACCCTGAGAGCAGGCATTCAAACGGAGCCACAGAGCTTTAAACTCAGAGTAAAACGAACGACTCTGCTCACCAAAAAGTAGTAAGTAGATGAGATGCCTCAGAAAAAATGGCGAGCTAATTCAATTTACAGTGTGCTGATATATTTAGCACAGACAGTGCTCTCATGGTGATATACAGTATTTAACAAAGACTGTGGTCTTGTTGAATCTCGATCTGCTCTGCACCGCTGCTTCACATTTACTCAGACTGTTCTTCAAGCTACTAATAATTTCACAGAGAAAGTATAACAAAGCTACACTCAATAAAAATGTAGCTATTATATCTACAGAACAAAAAATAGATGAATTATAAGTAAATCTGCTGTGGTCATGTAGTGTCATGATATGAGGGGCCCTGAAAACTGATAATCAGCTTATTAATGAGTGATCGGTTCCTACAGCACACGCACACAATTATTTTAAACTGTGACCGAGATTAAATTAGTTTCAGTTGTTTGACATCAGAGATCTTCGTGCTCGTGTTTACCTCATTATATCACAGCAGGAAGGACTCAGTTGGGAGATATGATGTCATATAGTACCCAGAGCCAATCAGGACTCAGCAACATTTGAATCAAATTCTAATGACAGTGATCAATATTTGCAATCAATCAAATATAATCAGTGTTCATGCTTGATAATGCTGATAAACTGATAAAAAGCGAAACTCTTAATAAATAATAGCTTATTATATTATTTTCAAGCTGGATAGCTGCTTATTAATCATGAATTTGCAATGTCATAGAGCACACTTTACTAGCTTACCCTTTTTCCTACAACTTTGTGGTGATATATCTGTGTGTGTGTGTAAAATAGAATTATAAATAATTAAGGATTATATTTCAGAAAAATAAATGCAGCCACTGAAAAGACTGATCAAATTCAAAGCATGGGTTCAACAAAAAAAAAATAAAAAAATTATAACCTCTGATTGCATCAGTAATGAAACTACTTTCTGTTCATTTGAAACTATATACTGACAGATCTGCAGGTTATTAAGAGTACAGAGTAAACTATTACCGTTGATTTATTTTAATTTAACTTTTCAGTGCTGTGACCGTAGCAAACACAGTCCCATTAACCTCCATTATATTTTATTATATTGAGATAGTAGCTGAGAATCTGGACAAATTAAATCAAAGCTGCACGTATAATCTGTATGTCCACACACCAGACAGGAAAGGGAGCTTCTTTTAATTTATAGGGCATTAGGTCAAACAAAGTTATCAAAGTCGTGAATATTATTGCTAGTAGCATGAGTTACATCGTAAAACTTGATAGTCGATAAAATGGTTCTTTCCTTAAGTGCATTAACTTGCACCACATTCCTTTATCTCAGTGATGATATTTATTCCGTAGTGTAAATAAACTCCCAACTGCTGCCTCCTCTTAACATGGATCAATGGATGTCAGAATCTCCTCTCTCCTCTGTCGTTCATTTGCCCATGAAACATTATCTCTGTGTTGTGTGCTCACAACAAGCAGTGCAATAATTGCACCCCCGGGTGCCTCAGATAAGCACTCCTCCTTCGTAATGAAAAAAAATAAATAAAAAAGGGAGGGACATCTTGACAAATGCAGTGAAACAGAGTAAAGTTGAGGCTGTGCACGGTTCCTCCTCAAAGCAGACAGTGAGTCACACATCTGAAAAAGTTTTGCCTCACTTACAGCACATCAGTGGCGTAACTACAGTACCACTCGGAATACACGAATTCCTCTTGTCATGTTGGAACATCTCAGTGTTGATCCAGAAGGTCGGCAGCCAAATACTCAACGGTTGTGTCAAATCAAATTATGTTCTGAGGAGCAACATGATTAAACTGCAATTTGACTTTGAGTGTTTTTATTTCTCCCAAGGCCTGCAGACAGTTTCCCCCTTCAGAGCGCTCAGAGATTGACAGAACAGGGACTGGGAGCCTTTCTTCTCTGTCATTTCTATTTGAGTGGGGAGAGATTTCACCCTTTTGAAATTCACTAAATCTGTTGCCATGTGCATAATGCATGGATTTTTTTTTTTTTTTTTTTTTTAGTTCAGTGGTTGGGCTTCAATAGGCTTTCAGAAGCATCAAAACATAGAAGGATAGATGGAGAGGAGGTCACATGCTGTTGCGGGGAAAGACATCACATTACCTTGAGCGGAGTTTTTTAAAAAAAAAAAGTGCTTCCAGGAATACTAGACACTGTTTAAGCACCACTATTACACTTCTCTTTTAATTTTTTTTCCCCCCTCATCTCTCCTTTTTCTCTCCCATATCTCTCTCCCTCTCCGCTGTTCGTTCCCTCGCTCGTTCCCCTCTTCCCTCCCTCACATCTGCTCTCCCTGTGACTAACGGCAGCCCACTCCTCTGCAGTGGCTGCCTGCCTCCCTGATTTGCTCGCTGCTCAGGGAGGATTTGCATAGGCTGGCCCACTTGCCGCTTCACCCCTCCCCCCGTCCCCTCCCCTCCTCTCCCTCCTTTTTCCCTCCGTCCCATCATCTTCGCTTAGTTTCACCTGAGCCCGCTCTCATCCGCTCTCTTTGCTCTCTCTCTCTCTCTCTCTCCAGCTCTCTCTCTCTTCTCCATTCTCTCTCCCTCTCTCTCCCGCTCTCCCCTCCTCGCTCAACCCCCCCCCTCCATCCTGCACCCCCCCTCCTCCCCCACCTCCACTCCATCTCGCCGCTCCCAGCAGTTTCTCATTTTCTCATCCTCTTCTTTCTCCTTGGCTTTTCTCTTTCTTTATCTCCCTGAAAATCGGTCTCTTTCTTCCTGTGGAGTAATACAAAGAGCTATCAGTTTGGGGTCCCTCTGGGTTAACAAGCCAGACCACTTCACTTCTCCGGGGACGTTAAAGAAAAAAAAAAAAGAAGAGGAGAAAAAAAAAAAAGTCCGACAAATATTGGATCCAAACTTAAAGACGGAGATAAAGTGCGAGAGGAGATCTTCAGCTCTGCGTTGAGATTCTGTTGCTGAACTGTTGGGGAGAAGGGAGTGTGTTTCTGCCAGGACGAAAGAGAGACAGAGAGCTCACAGTTTGTCCGTGCCGAGGTGCGTGGAGCTCCTCATCTCTCTGTCATTCCCTCCCCTCCGTCTCTCTCTCCTCCTCGGGTCTCGTAGACGAGGCTGTGTATTATCCGCGGCTTGACAGAGCGGGGCTGCGCAGAGCAGAACGAAGCGGAGTGAGCGGGCACGAGGCTGCAGCGCAGGTTGTACCTCCACCTGTCACTCAACCCCTGCGCCTGCAGGTGAAGAAGGGCGCACAGGGACACATTCCAGGTGTTGCTTGCGAAAGCGTGCATGCACAAGCTCGCCGGTTGCTCGCACACACACACACACACACACATACACACAAGCACTCTACTTGGTCATCAAAGGAGCAGCCACAGGGTGATCCTGCTGAGAACAGAAAAGTAAAGACATATTGGATTCTGGTTCAAAGAGCCAGCCAGCAAACAAAGAACAGCGGGAGATCTGCTGCCTTCTAACGACTGGAGTCCAAGAGACAAGCCCAAGCTTCATTTTGTGTGGAGGGAACTGCTGGATTCTACACTGACCAGGAGCTTGTGTTGATTTCTCTCTGCTATGGAGTTTGCCACTGTATCCTGGCTACTGGAAGGTCACTTTTTCTGAGATCCTTGCACATCTGCTTTACTCTCTTTTAAATATCCAGCAGGGGAGGGGGCGTGAACCATGCTCCCCAAAGAAAAGCCCCAGGAGGGCCAGCTGTTCTGGATGTTGCTTCTGGCAGTAGGATGGATGGTGCTGGGTTCTGCCTGGGGCTTCTCCTCCTCCTCCTCCTCCTCCTCCTCCTCCTCCTCTTCTTCATCTTCAGACCTCCATCTCCTGTCCCCTACCCTCGGAGCCCCCCTGCCCCCTGCCCTGCCCCGGCCCGAACACCCGCAGGGCCCCCAGGGGCCCAGACACCACCAGCCACCTGTGTCCATATACCGCTCCCCTGCCTCGCTACGAGCCGGCCATGGTGAGTCCCATCACCACCTTTTCACATCTTGCTCCCCTCTCTCCCTCATCTCTGCGCCCCCCCCCCCCCGCCCCTTTCTATTCATTTATCATCATAGATGATCCGAGCTAAAAGGAGCCATCTGTAGCCACCTCACTATCATTTTTTTTCCCTCTCTGTAACTAACTCTCTCACTTCCTCCCTCTCTCCCACTGTCCCTCTGTCTTTGTCTTCCTTTCTCGCTCACCCTCTCACTCTTCCTTCTGCCACAGCATGAAGAGATAACCATAGTTGACAGCAGCTCTGCATCATGGAGCTGTATATCACTTATGAGATTATGGATTTAATTGTCAGTAAAGGAAACTGACAAGCAAAACACCCACAGTGACTGAGGAGCAAGCGGTGACTCCGTATCACCATGGTCCCACCTGCTTTAATGCTCCTGTAATTGATGATTGATAGTGAGTGAAGAACTGTGCGATGGTTCTCCTCATCTTTAATAAGCGTGATACTAATCCTTACTTTTACAATGGGGTTTGTCCTCATACATGTTAGGGCTCTGTAAGACCATGTGCACCATGGTGTCTGGCTGTTTGAAGTTGACTTGGAATTAAACAGCCCTGTTAAAAAGTAGACACAGGATTTTTCATGCATCTGTTATCTGTTTTAAGCAGCAAAAAGCTTTTCTTTACAGAAACTGAACACAAACAGGAGCTTAAATTAGCACTGGTGGTCAAATGCATTTTCATTATTAATTTTTTTTGTTATGTAGAGGCTTCATTTAAACTATTTACATCATTATCTGCTACACAAACATCAGGGGACTGGCCTTTAGTTTCTTTTACAGAACAAAGTCAGTGAAGTTTACAGCTTTTATATCACCACAACATCATTAAGTGGCTTTTATTTTGAGAATCTATTCATCTTATGGATTTGTTTTATTATGACCATTTTGGGAGTCATTCTGCATGTACCTGTTCTTTAGTGAAGAGCTGTAAAGTTATTAACAGTTATTATTTGTGTAGAAGCATACAGTTAATGAGTTTTCACTATATTAATCTCTGAAATGAATAGCACTCTATGTTTTAAATCCAAGCAAATGGCACTAATTCACACGCAGCATTGGTTCTCCAAGTGTTGGTCAGGGCCATTAAGAGGTCTGTATGGGGGGGGTCCCAGGATGAAGGGGAATTATTTGTTTTTGCCTAAATTAGTTTCATAAGAATCACAATGATAGAATGTGTAACTATTATGTTCATGGGTTCCTATCAGATGGGGGTCAGTTGAGGTGTCCTTGACTTGAAAAAGTTTGAGAACCACCGACTGAAAAATAATTTGTTATCAGCACTTAAAATTCTTTTCAATTCTGAAACACGTTTTCTTTGAGATGTTTTTGAATTTTGATGAAAAGTGACAGCAAACCAACTCAAAGTAAAACTGAATTATTATGACCCACCAAGAGTAGACCATAGTCATGGTTTCAGAAGTTGGCCTGTTATTTTCTGCAGTACTGCCTGGTTATAATGTTGAAAAGAAATACCACCCAAGAATATTTTAACATAATGCAAAAGATGCCTGAATAAAAAAAAAAAAAAGGCCAATTGTTAGGGGCCTTTGCTTTTATTCTGCTATTGCAGCATTTGGGGCGATCCAGTCTCTGCCTTTGTGTCACACCAGATCAATCAATCCCTGCGGGGGGATCGAATCTGTTTGAAAAATAAATTTGAGCCAGGTCTATGCTTGACTCCTTTTAACACATCGAGGGCTCATTTTTAGCACGTTGAGGGCTGTTGGAGCAGATGAGCCTGACAGGCAGAGAAGGAAGGAGAGAGAGGATCTGCATTCCTAATGTGGAATGTGCAAACCATACAAAGTGTGAGAGTCTGACTGTGCAGGGACCGGGTGGCAGCCATTTATATAAATAAAAAAAAAATAAATCTGTAGGTATGATGCATGCTCCTGTGTGTCAGAAAGCAATATGCTGATTGATTCACGCAGTAACAGGTTTCTGTTTCCTATTTTTTGCACTTAATTTTAATCGTCCACAGCTATGCTTCGTTTTGCTTTTTTCCTATGGTTGAGGTTCCACAGCAGGAATTCAGCGTAAATCATGTTTATCCCTTTTTTTCTTACTATTTGCTGCACATTTATGATTATTCTATTCGATTCATTTTTAAAATTGTGTCACAAATACTTAAATCTTTTGGTGCATAAAAAAAGGCTTCTCCCTCTCTGAGTTTTCTAACTGAAGGCAGCATTTGTTGGGATTGGTTCTGGTTGACTTTTTTGTAAATTTGCATGCAGAATGTGGCGACTCAGTACAGAGCGAGATAAGAGCGCGGATAAAATCAGGAGACTAGAAGGCTCATTATTGTGTATACGTGTGTGCTCGTGTATGTGTGCGTGTGTATATTGCCTAGTTACAATTCAGCAGCACTAGACTGACCCTGACTTTGGTGTGAGCGTAATCCCAGATTCAGAGGAGACCTTGAAGGAAAACATAAAGCCACAACAGAAACATGCGAAAGCTCATTTTTGTACAACACACATACTGTACAGTGAATGCTCAGCGCATGAATACGTGTACTTTATGTGTATGTTTAGACGCCATAATAGCCAGACAACACACTCACACACACTTGGGACCTACACCCACTGCATTATGTAAACTCTTTATTAGAGGCAGTGACTGGGAATGATCCTCTCTGTTAGGGCACAACAGAGCGGAGGTATTCATGAATAAGGGAATGGGCTCAGGCTGCCATAGGCATGAATATCCAATAACAAATTATTTTTGGAGTATTTTATTATTTATTTATCTCCAAACTAGGGGAAAACAAAAAAAAAAAAAAAAAAAAAAAAAAACTTTGGCAGCGGACAGTATTTAATTAGTTTTTTTCAGGAAGCAAGGTGCAGGAACAGAAAGAGCCTGGTGACAAGTTACTGAAAGCATCACATATTTTATTTCATTAGACTGTTTCCATTCTTCCCCCCGATGTTATAAAGATGTTTTATTTGCTCTGATTCAACACCCAACACACCAAAGTGTCAGCATCAGTGCACATGCCTTGGGCTATGTATTTTTGGCTGTGTGTTTACGAGTTGAACTGACTTGACATAAACAATATTCAGTATATATTACATGTTCTGCATACATTAGCGGCTTGAAGTCAAGTTATGATGCTCACAACTGACTTATCAATTATTCATTAAAGTAAAGCAAAAAATAACTCGGCTGCTGTGTTTTGCCAGTAATGACCATGCTGCACTGTGTAAAATGTAATCATTTAATGCACATCCACCCACAGAGGAGCATTGCTGTAATGTATTAACGCTTTTTCATGTATTTGTGAGTGATCATAAAAGGATTATTTTCGCAAATCCTCGTCATGTGCATTGTGCTCGGTGTATTGCTATACTTGGAGTGTATATGGAAAGAAGGTGAGCTACAAGTGATAGTAAAAGCATCATGTCTTTACTATGAATTGAGCAGACATTGTTTAAAAGGGAATGAGTCAACTGAATAACAACTCTGAGAGTGGTTTGACCTGCTTTGAAGCGTTGCCCTTAGCACTTAAGGAGAATAAAGAGAGAGTGTGTGTGTGTGCCGTTTGCCTGTGTGTGTTTGCGTGCGTGTGTGGCTGTCGTTTGATGCGGGATCACCTTGAAGAGAGTGGCTTTGGCACCACCATCTTCTACGCTGAATGGACCTGTGCCATAGAAGAAGTCTTTAGAAGGTTAAAATGGAGGGAAGTAGGTGAGAAAAGGATGATGTTGTGTTTTTCTTCAAAATGAGCTTCGGCTTTGTGATTTAAATAAAAAAGCTTCATCGAACATGTCTCTTTTTTTTCACAAATGATCAAAGGACTGACATTTGAGTTTGAGTCTGCTGTTTTTCTTCTTCAGGCCATGGACACAGTGTGAGGAAAGAGTGTCATTATTGGCACTTTAACTAAAGATGGCTTCTTCTCACGGCAGGGATAACTGTTGAAAAGAAGGTGAACAACTTTTAAAGCAAAGACAGGACAAAGAGTGCATTCAAAGCCTGTGGCGTGCAAAATAGTTTGAAATAATACACGTTATTACTTCAGGTATCTTATATAAAAACTTCTCCATCAGCTATGTGCACTTCAAACATATTGACTTGTCTACGTTGTGGTGATATTCAGTGTTCCATGTATTTCGTTAGCTGTTTAGCCATGCTAGCAGTATGTCTGTACAGCCGGCGATGTTGATCCATCAGACTGTTCTTTTCTTTGGTCCTTTGGCACAGACTAAAATTCTATGACAAATATGGATGAATTGCAATGACTTTTTCTTCAGTAGTTCGTGTCTTCCTCACGGTTTTGCTGTAATAACTGTAATACGTCGTATCTAACATGTTGAACATGAACATTGAAGTGCTATAACTATAATAATCACTGTGTTGTCTACAATGATGAGGATTTCATCAACAAGAGCAAACTAAGTAGTTTAAGAAAATGCACAGTGTTATGTTGCTACATGTAAGCAGCTTCTCTTGAGATTAATCTGAACTTCAAGGCTAAAAAAAAAAACTGTCCCCTTTGTGTTTCTCCTTAGGTGATGCAATAGATGTGAAAATGTGACAAAATCTCTTTTGGTGTCTGGAGGATTTTATGGTTGCCTCAACACCAGACAGGTCACTGTCTTGGTTCACTCAGACCGGTAGAACTCTGGTCATGTCTTGAATAGTGGATGGTGTTTTGGTCCAAACTTAAACTCAGAATTGTTTTTCTCTTTTCAGGAGAACTTAGAGGCGGCTAAGCTCACTTAGCTGTAACCAAGCAGTAACCCCATCTTCCCCCTCGTGTGACCCTGCTTCTCTTATCATGACCTGCCTTGACCTTACCTAAAAGACACTATCATACCTGCAGAGATAATGGAACAATAATTAAAATGTGGATAAATATTTTTTATCAAGCATCCTCAAACTAACCAACCAATCAACCATCCCGTGTCCTTTGTAGTTTTGATGTCGGTGTATGGTAATTAGGATGTGTGATCCCACACACACACACACACAAAACTTACTGTGCATGAAGTTTCCTTTTCAGTCCCTAAAATCCCTGCAGCATCCAAAGGCAGCACAGTGCCATTTAGCATAGCCGTGCACCATGTTTACCTTTAAAGGATTAAAATCACTTGCAAATGACACAGGGCTGCTGCAAAATCACCAAACACACACCTCTACACACACATCAGACGGCTCGGTTATAACTCAGTATTCAGCCTGTTATGTGGGAGACATCGGATTACTGGAGCTCATTTATCCTGTGCATAATGAAGCAAACACTGCTGTGTCACATTTTAAGACATGATGTGGAAGTTTACAACCTGAGATACCACAGATTTTAAGACTGTAACTGCGATAGATTGATGCAATTATATAAATGGCTTTTTTTTTGGAAATTATTTGTTTTTATCATCTTTGTATTAATTAACTGTTTAAATGAAAACACCATCTGCCTCTTGCTGCAGATTTGTGGTGCTGTTTGTTGACATCATGCTGTTCTGAGTTGCATCACTGCGACTGCTTCAGCTGTTTCAGAGTGATGAGTCTAGTTATGAGAGTGGCTGAGAGCAAATTCGTTAGTCACCGTACCCACCAGTCTGTACTCCCCCTTTGTGCGCATGATATAAGGTTGCAGTTGCATTTATATGATTAAAGAGGAACCTCTGCCTTGTTATCAGTGTAGCTGTAATGCAGAACAAATCTAATTTATGTGTTTACATTGTGTTTTCTCTCCTTGTATTTTTCCTGCTGCTTTGACCTCTGTGAAAATATTCCCAGTGTAACTGAGAGAAAGGAATCCAAACTATTAGCTACAAATGACTGCACTAAACCTCTTTGGCTACCAGTGTAGCATGTTTCCATTGGAAAATGCTAATGGTAACAATGTCACTATTACCCCAGAGTATACAAAAGGCAATTGCTGAAACTTATTTTTCATACTGTGACAAGGGCAAAGAAATGACTGCAGATTCAAAATGCCGAAATATTCGTTTTCCTTCTCAGTGGGTTCAGTAGCTTGTGGAGATGGCATGCCAACATACTGGAACGGTTTGTGTTGTCACAGCTGAAGTTATGAAATATGTATTTGACCCCTCAGTCTCCTGTAAAATGTATCGGTCCAGGTGCAGTGGCTGCATAATAGCTTGTCCCACATTGTAGCACATATATGAATTATTCCAATGAACCGAGAGCATTGTACTTTTTTTTTTTTTGTATCTCTGTCTATCTTGATGAAGTGTGTGCGTGCAGGCATTATACAGAGCACTGGTAGACTTAAATGATATCGCCCTCTGGCTATTCATGATGGGCGCAGAATTAAATGAGAAAAAAACAGAGTGAAATACAAGAGAGTGAGAGCGTTGAGCGATAGAAGAGAAGAGATTCCTGTGGACTTTGGGTTTTTTTCCTCTGTGTCTCAAAAAAGAGCCGGCAAGCTGGATTCTCATTTGAAAACATTTCCTCGCTCGCCTTTCAGCCATCTTCATCCCGTTCCTTCTCACTCAACTTCTCACCCTCTTTCTTCTCTTCTCGCTGCTCCCTGTTTATGCTCCGGACAGCAAATCAATAGAAGGGGCTGTTTTGGTGGCTTAATAATGTGGTTATTTTAGACCTTTGCCTTCTCCGCACCTCTTCTTTGCCTTTACCAGCTCGGTGGATTTTATCTTGTTGAAGACAAGGCCGTTTTTCAGCCTTGCTTGAGAGATGGAGAGGCAGGAGGAGAAGAGCAAGAACTAGAGGGGGAGGGAAAGCAAAGAGAGAGATTGAAATGAAACAAAAGTGAAAACAAAACAAAGTTGGAAACATTAATGAGGTGACAGTGACATTGCAACGCCTCCTCCCATCCATTCCCCTTTTATCCTGACCTTTATCTCTCTTTTGTGCCTGCTCAGCTCACAGCCTCACTTTTTACCTTCCTGTGCTCTCGCTCTCTCTCTCTCTGACTTTCTCACTTTGCTCATATGTCTTTTCTTTCACAACATAAAGATAAACATCTTTTTTTCCCCCTCAGAACTCTTTGCTTCACTGTATTCTTCCCCTAAATCTGCTTGCACTGCAAATTAACCAGAAAAGTAATTCCTTGCAAAAACATCCACCCCAAACTTTTTGCTTGGTCCCCCCCCCCCCCCCCCGATCACTCCAGCTTATTAATTATATTTATGCTCTCTAGCTCTATAATTATGGCTATGGTTCCAACTGAAAGTAGCTGAACACATCTCATAATTATCAAATGATTATTCATTTGAACAAACCCCCACTGATTGTAGCTCCATCCTTGATGCAAATGAATAATCCGATGTTGGGGGGGGAGGATTAAGACAAGTCTATAGATATTTTATCTCTCATTCCTTTTTTTTAATGTTTTAATACTCAGCCATTTTTAAGTTCACTGCTTCGTTTTTTAAACTTACATTACTGACTCTGCAGATATGGATGAACCCTAATAGTTCCTTCTTTCTAGTGTTGCACTAAAAGCCAATTAGTTTAAATGTCTCTCATGTCATGTCTGTCTCCATGGAGACAGTGACTGAGCCTCCAGGGATTAGGCGGAACGAAAACTTCCCGCAGAGGTCATGAATCATGTTGGATGTGACCTACAGTGACATCATAAGGTTAACTAATGGCTTGCTGGTCGACCCCTCGCCACCTTTTTCTGCAACTTCCCTCTGAGCTCATTACAGTCTCACGTCTCAACAGGTGGCGAGACGTGAGAGCACCTTCCCAGCCCTCCGCTCTCACATTCGAATCTGCCGCTCACGTTACGTTAGTCGGTTCACTCCATTGTTGAAGCCACTGGGATGTCATTAGATACATTTGCACTGACTGTGACCTTGAGGAGACCGTCTGAATGATTTAGACTCGGTCCATGTAGGACCACCCTCCTTCAGGCTCACACGTCTCTCCAGCATGTGTCTCATGGCAATAATTAGCTCTCCAGTGATTGATTCTTGATTCTCTAAGCGAGGTGCAATTGGCAGCAAGACGAAGCACCTTTATGGACAGTGATTCGTAATGTCAGCTATTTTCCTATTCACCTCGGGGTTAATGGGCTGTCTTAATAGTTTATTGGGATAGTTTGCAGTAGTACAATGAATTAATTTAGACAAAAACAAAATTAATGACTTCCTCTCAGTAAGGGTGCATCTCAGTAGTAATTAACCTGTGTTTTCGCCACATTTGCTTTCTTTTTGCTCAGACAGTTGCACCATGTCAGAGGTTGATTTTTTGTTTTTGCTCAGTGCTCCAGAGCTGGGACACAGCGTCTAGACAAACATGTTTTTTCAGACAAGCACGCAACCAACAGATAATTCACTCCCTGATAAATATGTTTACAGCCAAGGAAATATAATATTTGTAATCCCTTCCATCTTGCCCTACAAGGACTGGATGAATATCTCCTGCTCTGCCAGGTTTCCAGTGCAGTATTTCTCTTTTATTGTGGTTTATCACGGCAGAAGGAAGGAAAAAAATATTGTAGCGGGAGAACGAAACATGGGGATGTAAAAGGGGAATAAGCAAGAGATTGATAGAGACCTGCGCAGAGAGAGAGAGGAAGAGAGAGAGCAAGATAGTGAAGAGGTGGAAGATAAAGTGGGGAAAAAGGCAGAGAGAGTGTACACGTGAGGTACAGAAGAGAGGCAGACAGAGGAAGAGAGATTGGGATTGCCTCTCCAACCCACTATGGTCCAGGCTAAAGTAGCTAATGGGCTTGCCCAGACGCACTGAGTGGATATTGCATTGGGACTTCCTACAGTCCCTTAGCAAACAGACAGCCAGGGTTGGCCGAGAGGCTCGTTGGACAGCTGGAAACATGATATCATCTTGCTTGCACCACTAATATGGACACACAGCGAGCAAGAAAGAGAGAAGGGCAGTCAGGCAGGCCGAGCCAGTGTGAACCCAAATTTGACGTAGGCCATGAAAGAACACCTGCTGGGAGAAATTGATTGGCCAGGCTGATGGATCAATGAAGCTGCTCTGGCGTGCATGTGTTGTGTCCCCACATGAACAAAGTGTATAATAACTTGTGGGAGGATGCTAATGTGTCCCGAGGATGACAAACGAGTAGCAGAACACACATTTTTGTGCCCACACATCAGGGTGGAACAGGGAACATGCAAAAACTGAGTGACACGCTTGTCTTCATCCTCCCTGCCTGTTTTCGGAGGAGTGTTACTCAGCTTGCACTGCCATTGAAAGCACTGAAGCTTTGGTCATGGACACACAGATACTAAAAAAATCCTCAGTGAATTACCTTGACTTATATTTGATTGCTGTTCATACAAGAAAAAATGGTAGACTAGATTCTTCTGATTGTGCCAACTATCATTCACATTTTGAGGCACACGTCCTTCCAACTTAACCATGGATCAATAGTACAGGATATCTGAAACAAACAATCAAAAGCCTAATATCAGTTTTTATAGTCAGCTGAAGATAAAAAAAAGTCTAACTCAAAAGATTTCCTTGAATACACCTTGAGATTAGATATACGCTTACGCATTCATGTCATGCTGCTACTCACTCTTTCTTGTCTTCACCATTAAGCTCAAAAATGAAAGAATAAAAAGAGCAAAGGTGTCTTGGGGCCTGTTCGTATCCACAATCTTCTTGTTTTCAGTCCAGATGGAGACCCTTGTTGCATGTCGCCCCTCTTTAATCACCATACTCGCTGATTAAAAACACCAGTTAGTGATGCTCAATTAATTATGTAATCTTGTCAGGGCCTCTTAATTTTTTTTTTCTTTGCATAAAAGTATTTGATGGAAAGGCACTGATTTACATTTTTATGTTGCCAAAATTTTCAGAAAGTTGTTGCACATATTTGCAGACAAATATGCATTAAAGACTTGTATTGGAACCATCATCATGAAGGAGACTCGCACGCACTGACACATGATACAAATCTCTTCCACGGCTCACCAGCATACGGCGCCCCACACTGAGCGCAGCCCCGAGTACAACACCAACACCTTGTTCAAACTCTCTTATGGGCAATTATTCTGCAATGGTTGGTCACGAGTTTAAGAGCAGGTCAGAGGGCTCCAGCCTCTTTCTACCCACTCGTTGACTTCTTGTTTAGTCTGCAGAGAACTTCGTCTTTGAAGAAACTGCCTCTCTCCAACTATGCTTACAGGTTAGATTTACAAGCGGTGCTTTGTACATAATTTAATATGCACATATATATTTTTATTTTGCCTCAATCCTGAGTGTAAAATAAACTGGTGAAATTAGCATGAAAAGATACGAGGGGAAGGAGGCAGATCTCCTCCTCGCTCCAGTCTTACATAACCGCCTGTGATTCATCCTGTTTTACAGGGCACTTAGTGGATATGGATAATTCATATGGATCCCAAAAGCCCCCAAGGGCACTGTAGATGTAAACAATATATGTCCCATATTTGTCAGAATGAGGAGTGCAAGGAGCAATTTAGCCTAGCTAGGAGGATGAAACTGCAACTGCCCCGCCTGAGTAAGATTGATTAGACCCTCATTACTCCATGCGTGCCTGCATGAGTGTATGTGTGGGTGAGAGTGGGTGTTCCCTTGATTTGATTTATCAAGTGCTCAAAACCAGGCCGCAGGATTAATCACTGCAATGATACCATGCCAAGCTGTTATCTACATTGCTTTATCTAAAGATGCTGACTATGACTCTGGTACTGACTGAATGTGTGTGTGTGTGTGTATGTGCCACAAAATATGCTGTTTGAATTGAAGAAAAGATTATTTTGGTCCACAAATGTGTGTGAAAGTATCCGTATGTCCGTTCTTTTGTTCCGGTGTGCTTGTGCTACCTTTCTCATGAAGAGCAGATTGAATCGTAGACAGAAGGATTGAGACGGATTGTGTAAAATCCTACAGGAAACAAAGGTAAATGTGGACAACACCAAAGAGAGAAATGGGAAACCGAACTGGCAAAAAACAGTTTTGGAAGAAGATTGGAAAGAAGCGTGTGAAAGAATTTTCAAGACAACACAATCCAAATATTGGAAAGAATCCGCCTGGAAATTAACACAAGGCTTTTCACAACACAAAAAAAATCCAGTCAAAATACAGTAAAGCAGCCGGTGCCAAGTGCCGGAGGGACAGTGAGGAACATCAAGCTCACCATGCACACATTTTATATTTCTGCCCAGTGTTGAAAACGTTTTTGGGGGCAGTTCAGGGGAAAGCCACAAACATTTTACATCTAAAGAAGTGATTCAACTACTCAATATTATATGAGGTACCATCTTTTTAAAGACAGGGAGCAAAGAGAAGATAAAATGTTTACGCAACAACACACATAGCTACATTTAAACAAATCACACAGAATAGGCTGGATGTCAAAGCAGCAGCAGCGTCTGAAAAATAACAGCCGAAGATCTTTAAGAAATGAAAAAAATCACTTATAAGTTGGTAAACAGAGGAGAAATTTAAAAGAAACTGGAGTAAATGGTACATGGAAATAGATGGACTGGAACACAATAGTTGAGAGAGTACTGCCTTATTTTTTCTTTCTACTATTGTTCCTTCATTTCTTTTCATTTCCACTCTTTTGGTACTTAAACTGTACCAAATCATTGTATGAGTCACACCTCTCCCACCTTCCTCCTCTCTTGTCTATCTCTCATAAAATCCCTCAACTTGCTACTCAGGGCTGTGAACTTGATACTGTCGCACACACACACATGCAAAAACTCCCTCCCCTCTCTCTCTCTCTCTCTCTCACTCTCTCACTCTCTCTGTCTGTCTAATTGATTTTCTCCTCTCTATGGATGTCCTCTAACCACCACATTTGATCCTTATTCCACTCTTACCTCTGCCTGCCCTTATAAGCACTGACTGTAAACTAAGCAGATTTTGTTTTCCAACAAAAGGCCCACTTTTCCATTCTTTCAGTACTACGAAATCAATCAAACTATTCACCTGTCCCCATCTAGCTCTTTAGCCATCTCTCCATCAATGGCAAATTCTCAAATAAAAGCCGGCAGCCAAATAACGGTTGAGTCTCTGATGATACTGGCTGACACAAACAAATAGAGCCAATAAAGGCCAGATAAAAATACTGATAGGGAGGGATATTAGCGGTACTTTGATAGCTCTTGGTAAATTTGTCATGAATAGAAGTAAAGTTGTCATTCACTTTTAACTAGTGCTTCTATTTTGCTGCTTTTGCGATCGCTGCCAAGCTCCGATCAATGCAACTCAACACTAAACACTTCACATTTAAAGCCAGGCAGAAAATGAACACGACTGGACTGCTTTTAATGTGACGCATGTCTACAGATATGAAAAGTAAATGAATGAAACAGTTTTCCTGTTGAAGCAAAGGAACTCAGCAGCAGATGGGTGACTGTGACATGACTGTTGTTGACTGTTCTTGGACTAATTAGTGCTTGGAAATACACATAATGCTCAGTTTATTAAGTTTATTATAAATTATTTTCAAACGTGGACTCGTATTAACAAAAGACCTGGTCTCTGCGGGTGAAATATTTACGAACCTTATGCTAATTCATGCTGTGTATTCTGCTTTAAGCTGTTAATAATACAAGGTTAAAACAAAACTGGTGATCCGTGAAGGCCATTGAGAATTTACATTATCAAGCTTCTGCCTGGCTATTGAGATATATATGGAGATATCCATAGCTGCCTGGCTGTCTGATGCTTTGCTACCACGCTACCAAGTCATCTCTCTAACAACCTGTCTATACCTAGTTAGCAAATGGCACTCAGTGAGAGGAGACACTGCTTCTTTCATGTTCTTTTTCTGCATTGAATGTTGACAATGAAAAGGACCTGGCCTTAGAATTGGACCCATACAGTGCAGATTACATCTGTGAATGCAGCAGAGAGATACAGGCTTATCCTGATGCGGTGTCACTCTCCCATATCCATAGGCACGAGCATGCGGCCATGTGTCGCCTGAATGAAATTCAATACTGATGCCCACGCATGATTTGTCACCAACGTTAATACCACAAAACCAGCATCCGCAGCCATTCATTTTCATAAATAGGTTCATTTTTTTTTATCTCTATCCCTCGTCTATCTATCCTGTTGTGTTTTCTCCTTTATCTCTTGTCTGATTCTCTCGTTTTATCTCTGCTTTTCCCTTTATCCAGCCCTCTGTCCAAGTACTCTCTCTCTCTCTCTCTCTCTCTCTCTCTCTCTCTCTCTCACTCTCTCTCTCACTCTCTCTCTCTCTCTCTCTCTCTCTCTCTCTCTCTCTCACTTGCTATGCACAGCTCCACATGCTGCAGCCAAAAAAACCCTGGCGTGCAGCATGGACGCCAGCCCTCTTCTTGCCTTCCTTCTCCTCCCAATTTGTTTCATTGCACGGTGATAAGCCAAGCAATTACTGCTTTATTGATTTTTCATCACCGCAAATTTAAAGTTGATCCCCTCCCCCACCCCGCCCACCTCTAGCTTACCCTACCCTCCCTCGGAGATGGCTCGGCTGGGTGATTGGGTGACCTCCTGTCCTGTTAGTCCCATGAACAAGTGGGGGCGCATGCCGAGTCCTGCTAACCCTGCGTGACCCTTTGTTGTCCCGGGGTAATGGGCTGCTGGTGCTGCCCCATGTGTGGCTGTCGCTTCTGCAGCTATGGGGCCTGTAGCATAATCATTTCTACAAGGATATCTATGGAATGACATATTTGACTCGATAGCAGCATAGCTATCTCTGCCATAGGCTAGATTACACAGAAATTGACCATGCAAGCCTCCAAACTGTGTTCGCTCAGGTCAGATGATTGACAGCACCCTTTTACCCTCCGTGATTGGTAATCGTTCTTGGGTCACCCTAATCAATTAACCTGCTACCAGTAGCCGATGTACATTCAGCGACCTCGCTTGAGATACATTTTTTGTATTTCCCATCCGTCCTATTTAGATTCAGGATAGTGTTACACAAACTTGCTGAAAATTAAGTTTAAATTAAGAATTTGGTTTCGAAAGATTAATGTTTTGAACCTGGAAAAACATGGCTTTTAAGTGCTACTCTATGCTTTCTCCCTTTGATTTTCTTTTCTTTTTTTTTTTTACAATAAATACTAAAAATGTATTTTTTAGCATTGTATTTTTTAAAATTCTGAAAATTGAATTTAACTAAAAAATCACAATGACTTTTTCAATTATAGTGAGTTAGCCCTAGGATTAGGAGTTTGAGGGTAGAGCAGTAGTTTGTGGCTCTAACAGAAATTTTTCCCAGTATCTGAAAGAGGCTTCCACGTACACACACGCACGCATGTGTCTGGACATGATCATACACAGCAGTAGTGTACTTGGTGCCGTCTAACAGGGTGGTCAGACTGCTGTGATTAGACACACCCGCAGACTGTTACAGGTCAAAGTGCTGGCATCCTGGGTGGCTGTGGCCACGTGGTGGCCCCTGCAAGGTTTGTCATTAGACATCAGAGGTCACTTAAGAGTGTGTGTGTGTTGAGGGGGTGGGGGTGTTACATGTGCTTGTGTGTCTCTGCTTCTGAAATATTGTGTGTGTGTGATGATCGTGTTGTTGGAATGGTTGAAATGAGGGTTCATGAGAGACCGAAGTGTGTGTGTTTTGTGTCAGTTGTACGTAAACTGAGGGGCTTTAATGGTGTCACACTGGGTCATTAAAGTATAGCACCACAACTTCATTCAGTTACCAACACTTTTCTCAAATTTAAAAGAGTATAATATCAGCAAACAAGGACCAACATATGGTAAAGTAGCAAAAAGTAGCTCGAGTTTCTTGATTCAGACATGTTTTATAGTAACATGTTTGAGTTATGTGCCTGAGCCAGACTACCATCCTGATGTACCTTGTCACACATGTAGATTTAACCAGATTTACAATATATGTCTTTTAAATGTAAAAAAATAACCCTAGGGAAATATTTCTCTCCACTCATTCATGGTAAGCCTGTGACAGCAGGACAGGTTTGGTGAAAGTAATATAGGGGAATTTGGTGGAGTTGAGCGCCACAAAGTAGGGCAACAGTCAGAGATTGTGGAGGGGAAGAGCATCATTTTGAATTGTAAACATGCATAATAATCAAGGTGCACACAATACACACCAATGCAGCTGACAGAAATCAAACATATCAAGACTGATTGGACATTATTGTCACACAGCTATTCATGCAATTCTTTTCTGTAATGTAGTCAATGTAGGAAAATGATTTACAGTGAGGAGGTTTGGATTTACATTCAAATGATGATGTCACTCTTGTTTTGTTACTTTGCCTGATTCCCTCCAATAAGGCAGACTGCAACAGAAAAAAGGAGGGTAATATATTACACAGTGCCAAGGTTATTAGTCTACAACTGAGGTCAGAAGAGGAGGATGTGGGGGGCATTTGCCTAATTAATTACCACTCAGACAAACTCAGGCACACACACTCACAGCCATGACCTTTACTAATATAGTTTGTAGCAGACCACACAAATAGGAGACTCTCTGCCTCTCTGTCCTTTAGCCGCTCTCAACAACACACACGCACGCATGCACACACACACACACGCACACACACACACACAGACACACACACACACACGGCCTGTCAGGAGCCAGCAGAGTGAAGGGGAGAATCAATTACAACCCAACTAAGAGGAAAGAGTTGGTTGCTTGATGGCTACATGTCAAGAAGACTGTAGGTCATGAGACAAGTGTGTGTGTGTATGTGTGTGTGTGTGTGTGTGTGTGTGCCTGTTTGTGTGTTAACGTTCATATATTAGTGTATGTGATATTGAGCCCATTTCCTGGATTCAGATTACATCATTTTCATTTTAAAGACCTTGCTCCAATTAAGTAATTAGTTGCATGGTGTTTCTCTAATTATAGAGTTGTTCATAAAAGAGCTGCTGACGAGACTGGGATCAAAAAAATGGAGACCACTGCACTTTTTTCCCTGCATGCACACACACACACAAACACACATGTGCACAGCCTAGTTTAACATCAAGTTAATGCAGCCAAATACATGTTACTTCTGGTAAAGGGCAGGGCAGGACTCTATATTCCAATTACACTAAAACGGCACTGTGCTTAATAAAGAGCTGCTTGAGTCTCACAGACAGATTATTGTACTCCAGGTCACTGAACAGTAAAGACAGGGAGAGTTTTAAGGTTTATGTTCCCTAATCTATATTCTGACGTATTTTTAGAACACTTCTTCATCATCTTTTAAAGCCTCTCATATTTTAAAGTTAATACAGGATGTCTGTCAGTATTCAGTATTTTATTAAACCAGCCCTAACCAGTAAGTATGTACTTTAATAAATCTGAAATAACATGACAAAAAATAGAACTTTCTCACTCTGATTATTTAATAAGATATAAGGAAACAAATTTAATACAAAATGTTAGGAATTTCACGAGTCCACCTCTTGAGCCAGTCGACAGAGAACGCTGCTGTGATCTTGAAGATCTCACCACTCAGCCTGTAAAGCTTCACTTTTTAATGAGATTCTGTGATGCTGCCCAGACACAGGACATCGGCAAACACTCATACTGCTCTCTTTCTCTCCCTCACACACACACTTACATAGTGAAAGAAACACACCCACCTGGTTTTGGTTATAACCTCTGTGTTTGCAGTTAGCACTGTGCAGTCAGGTCAGCAGAAGCATTCAGGTCTTAGCTAGTCTTTCAGATAAAAAGCTGACTTATATGTAGTAAATACACAGTTGATGCTTTTAAACTGTGTTTGCACCGGTTTCCCCTAAAGCAGACCTTTGAATGAATGACAATAAATATAATATGTTTAAATATGCACTGTGTCAACAAGTCAACAGTGAAAATGTCAGCCATGGCAAATCCTCCATCTGAGCCAGTTACAAGTAAATACTGCAATGCAGCATGTGATGTATCGTTTTTCCCCAAAATGTGTCTCATCAAAGGCTTGTATGTTATGTATGAGGTTTGCATGGCAGTTAATTCAGCAGCCCTTGAGTTAGTCAGTGCAGCTCTTATGGCAAAATCAAACAAATACATGCACCATAATTTTTTAAAATTGAATGTGTGGCTTCAAATATTGTGCATAATAAATGGATGGATAGAAGGATAGAATGGGGCTAATCTACTGTTCCTCTTGATGATTTCATTAAGGGTGCAGACAAACAGAGACTTTTTATTGATGTAGAAGGACCTTCCTTTAGTACAAATGCTGAGGATGTGTTGTAGCGTCGCTAAAGGGTCAGATGGGGAGAGGAAGTTGGGAGGATAGATGAGCAGAATGGGGTTGAAAGACAGTAGGGAGAGAAGTGGTGAGAAGGGAGGGATGAGGGAAGATGTGGAAGGAGATAGCCAAGCATGGCGCGTGGCTGCCTGTCATTAGCAGGTTGTTCTGGTCTTTAATTCATCATTCCGACCTTTATTGACTGGAGAGTGGGAGATCGCTATCACTCGGAGACACAAGAAGGAGCGCGTGTGTTTGCCACTCAGTCACCAGCTGCTGTTCATTTCCTGGTGCCAAATAGATATCACATAAACATATCACATGCCATTATCTGCTAAGGTCAAATAATGCTCAAGCCTACATTGCGGTTTTATACAAAGGATGTGGTCATGTATGGTATTTTGCATAAGTTCCAGAGAACTTATAGAGCTGACAAATCATATAAGAAACTAAAAGGAGGCAACTGAGCATCAGTGGTGTGTGACAAGCTTCTGATTACAACGACAGGAGTCGTCAGGACTGCAAATTCCACAGAGACCAGTTGACACTGTGATAAAAAGGTGGGCACCACAGGGAACGGCCTGTGTATGCATTTGTGGTTGAAGGTGCATTGTTGGGAGATGGGGCCTTTTTGGAGAGCGGGTGGGGGCTTGGGGGTAAAATGTATGAGTGAGTATGCGTACTGTGTGTGCATATGCGGTCTCGCGGGAACGCACATTAGACGAGCTGAGCCACCTGCTCTGTCACTGGACATCTCCCTGCTCTCATGAGTGCTTACAAACACATACATACATGTGTGCTTGCTCCCTTGGGACACACTTGGGACATCTGGCTCAGCCTGTCAGAATATTTCCTTCATTTTATGTGACCTGTTGACCCCCCTTAGCAGCCACAGGCGTCAGACAGGCATCAGCATCACATCTTGTCCTTGTTGCAACGCTGTCATTGGCAGTCGGCTGCCTTACAGTATACATATGGATCAGTGCAGAGGAGAGGGAACTCGCAAGTTTAGCTGTTTGGACATTTGGATTGTTTTGATAGTTCAACTGTTACTCTGCTTGCCTCCTTACTCATACTTCCGGGTTACTGATCTGCATTTGTCTTCTCTTATTGCCCTCATCATCTCTTTCTTTCTTTAAATGCATCTCTCTCTCCCTCTCTTTTCTTTCTCCCTTACTCATTGAGGTCTCATTTTTCAATGCCTAAAGCTGCAGGGTATTAGTTATGCAAATATTGACGTGCAGCTTTGCCCTGCTAGCTATCAATTGAAATCAGCAAATCGATGGGCCTAATAGCTGCTCATTAGCTACTTGATGCATTTCCAGGGCTAACATCAGAACCTGTCAGCGGCCCCTAATCAATACAGTCTAAAAGTATTACCTAACCAAGGCCCACACCAGACACCTTTTTAATAACCTAAGTTGGCTGTCTGGCTCTCTGTGTGGAAGTAGAGCAATAAGTCTGACTCAGTGGCTGTGGACCTAAGCAGGACAAGCCTAAAATTCTGACATATCACCAAAATATCTCATTAGAAACATTAGGTTTCTTAATGTGTTTGTTTTAGCAGCAGTGTAATGGAAATCCTCTTGCGTGAAGCAAAATGTCTCACAGATAGAGTTGTTCGGTGCTGATAATGAAATCTCATCAGTCGGATTTTAATAAGTAACCTATTGTTTCATTTTTTTTCTGTTGTTGTTCAGTCCAATTCCCAGGCATGCGTTAAAGCAGCCTGTTGTTTGGGCCTGGAGAATCGCACGGTAAAGACTTTGATGCAGCCAGGATGCTGCTGCTCAGAACGGGGCCAGACCGGAGACCCTCTATCGCCCCTAGCACACAGCCCTGCTAAGCTTAACTCAGCTGTTTGATGCCAAGCACTGCAAGTGTGTGCCTTTGTGTGTGTGCAATACATGTATGTGTGTTCGTGTGTGTGTATTTACCAAGCTCAGGGGTTACATAAACAAGAGCAGCTAGCCTACAGGTAAGACCCACAGGAGACCAGCAGAGAGAGAGAGAGAGAGATGGAGTGCCAGTCTCTTACCTTGACATTCCCCTGGTGTTGTCGCCATTGCTAGAGCTGGATATTCACTAATGAAGGGCGAGCTGGAAAATGACTAAAGGAGATAGTAAACAAAGTTACTGCACACACGCACACACACTGAATACACTCGTACACGTGTGTTAATATAGTTAACTTGGTGGAGGCAAGCCTTCGTGCATGTGTTTGTGTACATCCCTCATGTATCTGGGGCTGCTGCAAAGAGATGGGGAGAATGTGGGCGGATGGGGGATTGGAGGCGGAGGCTGGCAGCGGGGCAGTTGGCCGCTGGTGCAGAGAGAGAAAGAGCGGGGAAGGGGATCGGAGGGGAGGGGGGGGGGGGTACAGCGGAGATAAATCATTAGAGAGCAGGTTATTGGAAATGCAGGGAGATAAAAGAGTGAAGAAGCCAGTAATTGCCTTAAAGATCAGACTACAAAGCATTACTTTGGATTTTACAAGGCCAGCCAGCAACAAAAGAGCAGTAATTTATGAGCTCAGTGTAAAAGAATAGCATAATTACATTAAAAATTAATGCTAATGAGGGCTAAAATGGGGAAGGTGGTTATTATGAAAGTTTGTATTCATCTTCCCTGGCTTGAATGATGGCTAGTGGCTTGATTAATGGCTTAATTTCTATCAATTAGCAGGCAAAAAAATCTCCACTGAGACGGGCCTAAATTGAGCATTGAATTACACATCTTTACCGTGGTGCTGGGAGAGGGGTAGGGGGAGCAGTGGAGGGAAGAGCACATTATTGAAACCTGGGAAACCAAGAGATGTGGCTGTGTGTAAGGGGGGTGCATGCACATGTAAGAGTCTGGCATGGGCTTCAAAACTTAAACAAATGTTTATCCTCATGTACTCTAAGAAGTGGGGTTTGTAACACTACTGGGTTTGCGGCACAGTAGACTGTGTGTCAGCGGTGTGATGCTTGGAGAAACACATAGAGATGGCCATTAAAAAATATTTTTTAAATGTAAATAAATATTTGTAAATTTGAATCTCTTTTAAAAAACATTATATTCTTTGATTAAACTGGCCTAAATTAAAATTTTTGCACTTTGCTAAAATCCCACTACACACCATAAATACAGCAGCACATATACAGCACAGTTTGCCCTTTCTTTGCTGCAGGATAGTAAATTTTGATACATTCATTAAATGCCTTTAAGCTCAGTGTTTGCCATATAATTCCAAAACACCCTCAAAGATTTGCTTCAATTTGCAAGACCTCAGTAAAACAAGCAGTTTCTTTTCCTTTTTATTTATTTTTCTCCCCACAACAACAAGAGCTGTGGTAATTTAGCTGGCACGCTAGTGCACTCAATTACTGGAATTAATCAGCAGCAGCAATATATTCAGCGCCGCTGCTCTTGATTGACAAAGTGTAAACCAAAGTCAAGTTTACAAAGACAATGCTGCCATAGCCCGAGGCCTCTGCTTATATGTGGACATGTGTTGTTGAACAGCTCCCTCTTCTGGTGAAGGAGTGCAACTGCTGCACAACAGTCTCATCTTCAAGGCTGAAGGAGATGAGCTGAAATCTGTTTTCATTGGCTGGTTTGATTTTCTCTCCCGTCTTCTGGTCTTAATCAATGAAGTGGACAAACAGCTATTTAGAGAGAACAATAGCCTATTGATTCTGAGCCACTCATCAGCATCGCTGTCTGTCCAACTAATTTCAGTAATGAGATGGCAAGTGAGTTTTCTGACTCCGTCTTTTGTACACACATGCACAGCCTCACATGCATGGATGTAAAGGACACATTAACATGCATTGCTCAGTCAGTATCCATTATTATAATCTGCAGATGCAGAACAAAGTTTATTGATCGAGTTTGATTTCATTTTCTGGTTCACTATAATGGTCGTAATGCATTTCAGCATTCAGGCACGAATAACATAGAGATCTACCAATAATGTAATTTCAAGAAGTTCATACCGTACGTTTAATCATGTCTCCTATTGTTTTTTTTTCTCTTTCTCTTCCTCTCTGTCTGTCGGTTCTCTCTCCCTCAGCTTTCCTATTATCCTCCTCCCATCACTGACAGAGAAGCGTCCTTAATGCGGCGACAATTCCAGTCGACCTGTTAAATTAATTTTCCAGATAATGTGTCAATATTAAATATCAACTTTGACCTCTCTGAGCTGCAGAGTGTGCTCGCCCAGCTCGAGTATTGATTTTTGTCTGACTCTAAGCTCGCTAGGCCCACACTCAAAGTCCATTATTTTTGATTTTCTCATGAAATACATATCTTTTCCCGCTGACATCTGACAAACAGCATATGGAAGTCATTTTATCTACTAATAATGTGTTTGTCAAAAAGTCTGAGGTCTTAATGGATTCCTGCAATGCACACGGACAGCACAGCAACAGACGGGCCTGCCAAGGAGATGCTAGCCGATACGGGTTGTGTGTGTATGTCTGTGTGTGAATACATAGTGACTGTGGCGGTTTGTGCGCTGGTTCTTTATGTCAGGCATTCAGGCTCAAAGGACAGCAGAGAAGGGGTAATTGAAAAAGTGAATTATTTGCCCTGAATTAATTGTCGGCCAGTCACTGACATTAGTTTTCATTCAAGCTCATGCACGCTCATGCAGCCGAGCGCTGAGCGGTGGTGATAGTAGTGTGAAGGACAGGCCACAGTCTGCAGGAGGATATTGGGCCAGTGTTCAGACTTCATCTAGCAGCCCAGTCAAGGTAATGACTATTTTTGGAGCCACTGTGCAATGCGTCTCTGCTCACATCTTCCCGCACAGGATGACAAGCTGATAGTCTGTCATATAGGAAGGCTTAATTCCACTTGTCACTCAGTTGTCCAATTCTGCAGTGCATTTAAATCAAAACCGAGTTTGTTTGAGTGCTATTATGAACTATAATAGAGTGTATGTGCCTTTGAGGTGTGTGCATATGCATGCACTGTGTGTGTATGCGTGTGTGTGTGTGTGTGCGCGTGTGTGTGTGAGTGAGTGTGTGAGAGAGTGAGTGAGTGAGTGAGATAGCATGTGATGCTCTGCTGTGAAAGCCGAAACAAATATTCATTTATTCATTAAACATCAGGGCCATGAAGATCTGTTGTGACACCCTTTCTGTAGCTGCTAATGGATTGAATTAATTCCTGCTATTAGCTCCAATTGCATATTTTGTGTGTGTGTGTGTGTGTGTGTGTGTGTGTGTGTGTGCGTGTGTGTGTGTGTGTTTTACATGTACATTATAAAAACTATGGCTAGCCATGAGTAAAAGTGCAAAGTATGTATGTTTGCAAACACACTTGTACATGTGGGAGTACTTGCAGTATATCCTGATGTTCCTCCTCTCATGTGTGTGTGTGTGTGTGTGTGTTCCAATTTGTGTACTTGTTTTCATGACACAGCCTACATGAGTGGAGCAGAGAAACATGGATGTCGGCTGGATTGACAGATAGAGAGATGGGAGAGTGCAGGAGAGGACGGATGGATGGGGGAGAGAGGGATGAATATTGACTGATCAGTGGAAAGATTGACAGCCAGAGAATAATGGGAGCATTCAGACTCTGTCTCTTTTTTTTCTGTCACTAACTTTCCCGGCACACCTATTTTTGCCCTCCTACGCTACGACGACTGCTCTTGAATTCTTGAAATGATTTATTATCTGATATGCAGAATCCTGATGTGTTTATATCCAAGAGTAATCTACTGGAAACCCTTTGTGTCTTTTTGTTTGATTGGACGAGCCGGAGCAAAATACTTTCTGATACATGAAGACTATGTGAAACCTAATCACATTTAGTCTCCATAATGAAATTTCATTGCAGTGAGTTTGTGTTCATATTTTGATTATTTTAGAATGCATTATGTGAGTGTAATTCACTGTCTGGCTATGATCTTGTTAGTATTTTTATTTTCTACTTGCCTTTTGTAGCTACTCTATGCCCTTGGCTAAGCAATAGTCCATCTTCATGGAAGCCAAGATTAAAATTGGGGAATATCTAATATTTCATATCGTATGTGTCAAAAAGCATTATACAGAGATATAACATACAATACAATCAACTAGGCCCAGTTCAAATGAAATCTGGTGTCTTTCAGAGAATAACAAGGGATGGCTGACCCTTTATGTATGTCTGTGTACATGTATGTGTGTATCTTTGGACATGTGTGCATGCTTTTGTTCAAAGCCTTCCTTCTGTGTAACATGTGTTTCAGAGGGAACTTCTCTGGAGGAGCAAGTGCGAAGGATAAAGGACATTGAGGCCATCGAGAGTGATTCCTTTGTTCCTCAGGCTTTCAAATCATCCAGGGATGATATAAAGGTGCGTTCTGTCTCTCTTTCTCTCCCTGCCCCTCACTCTCGCTATCTTTCACTCTGTCTCTTATTGAATTTACCTCTCTGCAAAGCTGTGCCGTCTGTCCAGAGACAGCCCAGACCAAATCAAACATTCATTCAGCGCCGTTTGTTCCAACCTGAGACGGTTTCATCAGGCGCTCCACTGTTCGCCGCCTCCAAAGGGGCAGCACCCACACAAAAGCCACAGCAGCCAACAGCCATCCTCTCTCTGCCTCTTTCTCCCCCCTCTCTGGTTGTGCAGATGCAGACAAAACACAGAAGTCATTATTGAAATGTCTCTGAAGGAGAAGGAATTAGATTTGTTGGGGCTCATGGCTGTTTTGAAAAGATAGGCGACAACATGTGACAGGAAACCTGCACAGACATTTGGGACACATCCTGGTGAGTCTGACAAAGGTTGAGACCCATGTGGCTGCAGCCTGGACCGAACTAAGCCAATCTGCACTGGCCTGAGCAGACTGCACAGATTGCGAATGCACAGTGTACTCTACCTTTCCTGCCTGAGAGTGGAAAAGAGTTCTTTTTCGCATATTGAACCTGAAACTTAACCAGGTTCAACTGTCCAGCCGGGTAGCAGCTTCCATTATTCACATCTAGATCTCAGATATGAACACGACCACATAACACAACTGTTCTCACATTAGATTCACATGGTAAAATCATGTCATAAGAATAAGGTAAGATACAATTTTAAACTCCAAAGAAAATATGAAGTACAAAATATTGATACAATTCTGCAGTATTTTAATAAGATTAAGTGCTTGAATGGAATACAAATCCAAGTCAACATCTCTGCAGCACATTGTAGATAAATCTCCTCAATATTGTCCATATTAGTTAAATATTTCTAGAGATATTCAGATCATTCATTCTTAGTTAAAGGATTTTATAGTCTTTCAAAGTCTATACTGCCTAAACCAAACACTGTCGTGCCAAAAATTTATGTTTTAAGATATTTTTCCCCAAGATTTTTAAGCAAGCTTCTGTCATTAGAAACGTCTGTTAAGAACATTGTGACGGAGTTGTGATGACAAGTTATACTGTCTGATGTTAGGCACATCACTATACTTGTTAGCCTGTGTTTTATCTCACTTTCAGTATCCTGCCAAATTGCTCTGAGGCTGATTTTAGAAGTGTTTGAAACATTAATGCACTTGGCAAAGTATTAGTTTTGATATTCCTGCCTTGTCAAGTGGAATAAGGAGAACAGGCCATCTTTCTAAATATGGGGCTTATTATAGTTTTAAGGAATATCTCTAGGGATGAAGAAATTTCTAAAGATTGAATTTTCTTCCATCAGCTGCTTATGACAACTTAAAAGAGACATAGAACCTTTATCTTTACTTAAAATCCTTGCCAGTCAATATGAAAAAAAAAGATACATTTCCTTTGGCTTCAACTATAGGAAAACATGTCTAATGTTGAGCCAAACTGACCAGACTAAGGTGACTTAAAGCTCATTCTTTAAACTGTGTGAATATTGACATGAACACTGCTGCAGCAGGTTATATAAGGTTTAAAACATATGGGCCTGGAATGTGAAGGGAGGAACACAATCACATATAGATTAGACATAAGAATCAGGCTCAAGATACAAGCTGTTAACCATCAATACACCACTTAATAGACTTGTTGCTAGGGCCAGTCATTCACTGCCATCTGCTGGACAAATGTTGCATTGCATTTCACGCTGTTTTCCTGTGTCAATTCTTTATTAGACACTAAACACAACATTGTGTAATTTATAAATTTTTTGGGATTTTTTCAGTTTTGTCCTACATAAATCTACAAACTTAAATGTTTTCAGCAATGGGAAAGATGTAATGCATGTGCTCAAAGACACTTTCGGAAAGTAATGTTTTCCAAATGTTTTGTACTTATTGAGTGTGAGATCTTTCTGGAGCGATTTGCAATTTACTCATATGTTTGGCAGCCATGAGTAGTGCCTCTGTTTTCTTGAATATTGTTGAGGGTTTTTTTTGGCTATTTGATTCTTTTTTTAAATTTTGCTGTCATAATATGTTCACTGCATTTGCCTTGTATATGCTTATATGTAATTATGTTTCCAAGTCAGTCTGTCTTTGTTACACTTAAACATACATAAACATTGATATGTCCTCATTTCAGTTTTAATGTGACACATTGTTTCCACGTTTTGTGTATTTCTGTGAATTCAGACTGAACCAGTGGGGGTGAAGCAAGAGTCCGAGAGGGCAGATTCTCAGGATGTCACTCTTCCCATCTCAATAGTCTACAATGACAATGACACGCTCGCTCATGCAAGTGTAAGTTCACCCATGAGGCAAACTTTTACCGCTAGGTTTGGATTTTTCTGTTTGCTTCAATATCCCACCAAGCTGTCAAGCAGTTCTGCAGCACGGACTTTTTACATCCAACAAAGCAACTTCCAATCCTCTCCCACAGCTGAAATTTATCTCACTTCTTGTCATTTTATCTTTTACTACCATCTTGTTTTTATGAGTGTGGTTCTTATTGATTGGTGGACAAACTTTCTCAACTTTGTCATTTTAAAAATACTCCTGCTGCTGTTACTTTTTACACCATTCTTGCATATTCTGACACTGTGTTTCATATAGAACGGGACATTGCGGTATGGTAGATTATAGCCCCCAAACATCACCTCCTCCCCTGCCTGCAGACCAATGATGAAAAACGAGAATGAAACTTTAAACTCCAATAACGCTCCCTGGGGCTTCCCAGTCATTTATCTCCACTGGGGAAACTAAGTTATGCCCTGACGTATGCAGATAACCCCCTCAAATCCACGCGCACACACACACCGCCCCTCAGCTGAAACGCACACACATACACACCCTCAGACAGGCTGATGTATGGTAGCAATATGCCCCAGGCGGGCCCCGGCCTCAGCTTCAGCTCCAGCTCCACTTGCAATTACACCAGATGAGTCCCATTAGCCCAGCCCAGATACTGTCATCCCACACACACAGCCTCATTAGCACTGTGACACCAGCGCAGGGCCGACAGACAAGAACTCACTGGTGTTGAGTCTAACACAGAGATAACATGCAGTGCAGCTGTAAGCAGCGTAGGTTTAGGAATGAAGGATTGACATGGCCTACAATCTGCATAATAATAGACACATATCATCACTGATGTACACTATGTACACATAGGCAGCATGTCAATATTAACTCTCACACAAACACACACAGTGAATATAGAAATCATCTTACAATTTCTCCCTCTGCCTCTGTGCCTTGCTTCTCAGCCTTACAGTCATTATGTTACTTCCTAATAAACAGATGCCTTCATTCATCAAACATTTGCAGCAGCAGTTTTATAGCCCGCTTACAATCAATATCATTGCTGCTGGTGATGTACTGCGACGAATATAAGTCACATGTGTAGGCCTTTTCCTGTCACCAGGCTAACACACTGCCAGGATCTCATGACTGGATGAGTTATAAGTTCAAAATAAAGGCTTTGTTACCTTCATTTTCATTTGTAAGTGAGCAGACAGGGAAAGACTAATACTGAAAACTCTGTGGCATACTTTCTAGGAAACAGTTATTCTTAAAGTGTTTTTTAAATCAGTAAAATGTATAGAAAACAAATCATTGCGTTAAACATGAAAGTATATAGATCTGCATGTGTATATATACTGATTGTACAGGTGTAATTTCATGTTTCTTTATCAGACCTTCATTAGGACACAGCGGAATTTATATTACAGACACACATGTTTTAAGAGGGCTTCAAAGACTATAACTATCATTTCCAGTATTCACATGAAAATTGGTTGCTTTCTATTGTCTTACAGCACAGTCAATTGGATATTTTAAATGATAGTCAAACAAAACAGTTTTTTAGATGTCTTTCAGAATCGTTTTCCTAATACCATATCATTTTGAACCAACTTTTTATATTTTTGTTGTGATTAACTGAGATTCCTGTCTATTCATTCGATGTTTGTCTCAAAGCACTCTAACAAAATTAAGCAACACTGGCTTAGAAATCCAGGACTTGACATTAAGTCTGAATTACAGATAAAAACTCTGTGGTTTCCTTTCATTCTGTGGTCATTGTCCTTATCTGTACCGTTGTCTTTATCTTTACTAATGCATCCTCTCTACATGCTCTTGCAGTTGTTCATGGACAAAGAAAAAGCTGAGGAGCTGTGGCTCAACAGACTTAACCTGTTACGTCAGGAGAGGCTCATGGGAAGTCCTGTGACCTGAACACCAGAAACCCAGAAGATCCCTTTTGTTCCTAGGACAATTTTATAAACTTTGATTGTGTCTCGATCCCTTCTTTATTGTATCTATCTTGTTTAAGGACATGACATTTTTCAAATTTACATGTGCATTAATTTCTTTTGACTATTGTAAAACCTTGGTCTAATAAATCTTTTTTGGTCCTGCTGTGCTTCAGTTTTCTGAATCTTGAATTGATTCAATCGGACAGTTTGCTGTGTCTTTATTTGGCTTTATTTATTTTTATGATGTAAAATTTGCAGTAAAATATGATGATCTGTTTTACATGTATATATTGGATCAATTTGCAAAATAAAGTTTTGTTTTTTTGGAGGGTAAAATTATCTTTTGCTGTTTTGTCTGAATAATGGAGATTAACCTGCAAGTGGAACTAATTTATAGAAAGAGCATGTCCCTCTTCACAAAAAAACTTGTGACTCTTGTTGTGCTTTGATAGAGAGATAGCAGCAGTATCTTTTGATGGATATAAATAAATGAGTCACCCTGCCATACAGTAATTTGCTAAAAGTAGCCTGAGCTCACTCTAAGCTAACCTCATCTCTTTATTTAATCAGAGTTGACATAAAAATGAAGTCAACATCTGCCACCTTACCTAAACTTCACTCTCTTATATATGCACTCTGTTCTCTGAACTGTATTTATGTTTATTCAATGATTTGTCCCTGTTTCCTCAGGGATTAAAGGCGGTGTAGAGTGCACACTCAGGCCTATTTGTGGAACAGCCAGATGGTAAATCTATACTGAGTCTGGGACACAGTGTGTCACTCTCATACCCTCCAAATAGTCTGTGTTGTAATGAAATAATAAATAAGAAAGAACAAAATGTTTCACCAAGGTAAGATTTTGTGTGCGAGTGAGTAAATTTAATGTATACAGCCTCCTCACATCTATTCATACCCTACAGTCAACCAACCAAAAATCACTTTAGAGACAAAACAGTCTAAGTGTAATCCTAGAAAGTTGCTTTGTGATTTCTTCTTTGCCTGAACTACAATTGACATGTCTAAAGTTTTAAAAGCCTGGAAGCAGCTGCGTAGAGGTTTCCCGTGAGGTCGTGAGGGTAAATTCGATAAGCAAACATCTGATTTTGAGGCAACATGTACAAGAAAGATAACAAATTTCAGTTCATAAGAAATTTCGAGAGTTTCGTTGCCATGGCAGCTACCCACAACATACAGCCCCGCGTGTCTAACCTGCTCAAAGCTTCGAATAAACAGCCAATCCGAAGGCAGGATTCACACCACATGTCAGATGTCAGCGCAAGTTTGGTTCTGAATCGCCCTCCATAGTAACGCTACCGAGGCTGAGCGGTGGAGCGGAGGCACCTGCAGAGGGACGGATTATTTTTAAAACAAAATTTTAAATCTTTACGTCGATTCAAAATCCGTGGAAATGTTCAACAGTAATCACAGGGACTTTGACGAGGATCCGTTCTTCTCGTGAGTAACTTATCTAACTTGAACTTGTATTAAACAAACGTTATTATGTTATTGTTAATTACTATTTTAAATTATAGGCTTGCGGATTGTTCACATAATACATTAACAGTTAATAATTAAATTAAGCTTAAAAGAAGTTTAACGTCAATAAATAGTATCTAATATATCAGATTTCAGTCAAGGTAGCCTTTGAATGGTGTTGGTAACGGCACACCACAGACAAAACAACAAACTGAAGCGTAATATTATTCTCACAGGTAAATAAAAAGCTAACATTGTTATTATTATTTTAGGTAGGCTAACGTTGAACAAATGACTAGGTCACTACCCAAGAGGTAAAATTCGGTCACATTTTTAACTGTTTTGTTGTTTGTTTGTTAGTTTTTTCAAACGAGGCCGAAGACCGAACGTTACCTTTACGTTACTTAGTCTGTGCCTATTACTCCTAACTTGTTTTTGAGCTGTACTTGTATTAGCCTTTTGAACTTGTACCCTAACGCTCGCCAGACTAGTAACTAGTGAATGAAAACAAATGAACAGTTTAACTGTCAGTGTAATGCTACTCTGCTTTAAGAAGATTTGAGAATAACGTTAGTTACATTACATTCACAATTTGTTACAGCTGTACTGAAATTTAAGAGAATTATCACGCTACAGCTAGCCAAACCACCTCTTACTAGATTAGTCAGTTCTGAAACTGTTACTAGTAGCAACGATTGCTAAGATCTTTCTTTTTTTACAGTTAAAGAGTGTTACTTTGTTTTGTAGTAGACCTTTGTTTTATGTACATCCTTTACACTTTGATACAGATTTGTTACATTTTAGGAAGTAGATACAACCCACAGTTTTGAGTAGCAAAATTGAAAGTAAAAAGTAGTTGAGGTTGTTACTATCTTCACTGACACTGTGCGCCTCTGATTAACTGCCTGAGTGAACACCTGCTGAGTTAGTGTGGCCACACTTGACCCCGCTCCTGGCGATCATAAGGGTGGCTCAAATTATTTTAAGGGTGCTCCTTATTCCAGTGTGTTGTGTTCATTGAAGAATTTATCTGTCACAGGCTCCAAGCTGGCACAGGTGATAGAACTTTCTAATCACTGGAGCACAGTGTGAGGTGTAGGGTTGTTTTCAACTATTTTTTTTCTCTCTCAAGGAAACTTAAAAATAGTTTGCAAGCTTCCTTGGTGAATGTTGAGATAACTCTGAGTTAAATACCTCCTCCTCTGCCATAGGGATCCATTCCGGGCACACAGGGAACATATGCGGCAGATGATGCGTAGCTTCTCTGAGCCATTCGGCGGGTCTTTAATGCCCAGTATAATGGATGGGAGAAGCCATGGTCGTGACATGGCAGAACATCAGAGCTCATCCCTGGCACTGAGGGATGACCACAGGGTGAGAACTTGCATTTCAAGAAGATCCTTTTAGAATTTCGAGCAGTTAATCACCTTGTAGACTCAGATAATAGGCAATAAAGTTTTACTCAGTTATCACAGTACCCATATGTGTGTACAGACACATGACTGTCAAGCTCGCATACATGTCGTTTGGGTCTCTGTGGGATGAAGGATGAAACCCCTGCTTAAGTAGTTTGCTCATATAGTCAGTTCTTATGACCCTCTCTATCTACTGCTCATGGACAAGTTATAGAGGACAAGTGTATGGAGGGGGCACTAAGTTTACTAAGGTTCAGGTGGAAGCTGGCCACTGGCAGTGTAACTGGAGCACGACTCTGCACGGTATGGGGACCATGTGAGTCACTGGTTTTTCTGGAAGGGCAACCCCCTTGGCCTCTCTGGACAGTTATATCTGGCCCTCAGGAGCCCTATTTATAGTACATTGTTCCAGTGACACACTGCTTTTTGCAAATACACACATAGACTTCAACACTCAACAAAGAGGACCCAACATATTTCTGCTTTGCTCTGCTGAGATGAGTTGCTGCTAAAAATAACAGTTTATTGTGATATCCTTCTTATTGGCCTATTTGTTATGGTAAAATTTTAAAATATAGTTTGTCTGCAAATGTATCCATCTCATCAAATACCTTTTAATTTTGTACTCTTTCATTTAGGATAGGGCCGTAATAGATGTTGCCTTTAAGAGAGTGCTCATTGACCAAATGTTTGCTCAAGAACATTTTGCTGTTATTTGTTGTAATAAAAAGGCAGATTGCAGAATTGGAAATAGTTAGCCATGTTCTGCACAGGTTAAATCTTGCAAAATCAAACAAGCCCCTGTACTGCTTATATATCCCTGCTAAGTTAAACTTAGTCCCTGTCACCCTCTCTAATCCCACTACCTCATGAGGGGCTCTATATTTATCCTTGATAATGACTTTCATCTGAAGCATAGCCTCAATAGCCAGAAGCCTGCTTTCTCTTTATTAGCTTCATGCCATTAAAGGTGCAGTCAATGATTCGAATCCAATACACTTTTTGTCTAAATCATGAACTATCTCGTTGCTGTCTGTCAGCATTCCATTTATGGGAGTGTGATGTACAAGAAATTCGGTGTTCACACAGCCCTGTGCTTTTTGCATGGAGAATACATGAAGAACAACAACATTGTTTAAGCACTCTGAACTCTGTCCCTCCCTCAGCTTTTGCCAGCTACTCTCCCTTTAGAAACAGATGCCATGATAGTAATGAAACATATAAGAGATATAACCTTGTCAGCAAGGAACAAAAATATGTTACTTGGAATGACAAACCTTATTAGATATTAGTGTGTGGGGGGGAGCAAGTCTTAGTTGCACTGGAAAGTGGAATTGAGATTCAGAATTGATTTACAAGTGTAAAAAATGTATTTTCTAATTTGTTCCGTATTAACTTGATGTTGATGGTAAAGAAAAAGGTAGAACTGGACTGCAACGGCTGCTTAACTCCCAGATTAATATACAGCACACACTCACCAGAGTTATCTCATAACTCTTTATTAATTTATTGTGTAAATACACATGTTTAACACTTTTGAGTAACATTTTAGGATTACATTTCCTGCCTTTTAGAAGTTAAGAAGTTTGAAGCAAACTTTTCCCCCGCCTTCCCAAAACTCACATGGGGAAGAACTAAAAGACTTTTTAAACATTTTTTGTTTATTGGCCTTGTCAGTGCAGGCATCAGCAGGTACCAAGCATATGATAGGCCTTATTAAGGATCTGACCAGTTTATCACTGGCCTATTTGTGAGTACAAAAACAATATTTCAGTCCATTGACAGTTTTTTTTTAAATTATTCATTCATTAATTTTATTTCATTTTGTTTCATTCTATCTTATTTTATTTTATTTATTTATTTATTTATTTATTGAGGAACAATAGAATACTAGGGTGTGGGTGTGCGTGTTTGTGCAGCCCAAAATTAGCTGCTGAGCTTGCAGCAATAGCAATTAACTCTTCTATCAATGCAAACACAGACATTTAGAGGTGGAGTAGAAGGTGCACATGTGAGGTCTTTTCAGTTTGACAGGAAAATTATTTCTACAGCCTCCTGATCTCTTGACTGCCATGTTAATTGTCAAAACAATTTATACCTACCACACGTCAAGATTCATGGACTTAAGGTTACCGGAATTACCATAATGATCCACAGCTTTTACCACATAAATCAGCTCTCTAACTCCCACACATACTTATTTATGTAAAGATAAGGAGCAGTCTTGTGGTGCCCTGAAGGCTGAAGCTCTGTTGCTGAGGTGTTGCCTTTTTTAAAGCATATGTGCAGATGTCATAGATGCTCTGTTTTCTCATTGTTGCTCTTGTGGTCCATCTGTTTGGCAGAGTGTGCCATGGCAGTGCTGGTGCATTAGCAGGGAAATGACAGACAGCTCACTCTCATATGACTCTTCAGTATCAAAAGCTTAGATGTGCACATACAAATACGAATACAAACATAAACACAAACTCAATTGCACACAGTTGCAGCATTAAAAATAAGATGGATGCACTGGCATGCAGATATCCTCACACAGAAATTCACACACACAAACACACACAAACACACACACTAGCTACATAATATTGCAGGATGGGAACTTCTTGTATTAGCCTGCTAAGCATTAGATTCCTAATGGGAAAATAAGCCCCATCTTACTTTTCAAGGCTGCTGAGTTGTCACATTTCCTAGTCTTGCTAAAATATACTCATATCACCCCTCAGAGCATTCATTCATCTGAGCACTTGTTTATAAAAGTACTGTCAAATGAACATCAAGCATCATTATAAGTTAGATGTACTTTCTTTGAGTGGTTTATACCAAGTAATACTGGTGGTGCAGGGGCTGAGGACAGGTAGGAACGAGCTGTTTTCATCCATGTTGGGAATTTAAACCCATAAAGTCAGAATTCCTTCTGCTCTGACTCTGCAAAGTAAATTGAAAAGAAAAGATCAACAGTGTGGAATGAAGCACTTCTTATACCTCTTTTTAGTGTTCAGTATTCAGTACCATTTTATCTCCTTTTGCGGTCTTTTAAGAGTACAAATTTGACAAAATGCTTTGTGCACTAGTTACTACAAGCAATGTGTTTTCTTTACAACCTCAGTATGCCTTTTAAGTATGAATCATGTCTACAGTGCACATCCCCTGTGGTGTAACTCGAAGCTCCCCCAAGAGAAGGAGCAGCCTGCTTTAGAGGGCACAGGTCCGATATCAGATTGAGAGAGGGGTAGAAAAGAGAACGTCAATCTGCAGTTGTCCAGACAGCTTAAAATAATGTGTTAAAGACCACTGAGTTTATGTTCTTTATTTTGCACCCTCATTCTGTCCTTTGCTCAACCCCAATCTAAATATAATGCAGATATGTAAGTGGCATTTATTAGTTCATACATGCCACTCTGGGATAAAATTGGCCATGTGAGGCTTCATAGATACTGGTCAGGAGTGTTTTACATCAGCCTGACATTTAAAAAGAGCTGAGAGAGCAGCCTTGGACTCTCTGACCCCCCTCCAGATCCCTGTCCTCGGTGGTCTATCCAGCCCATCATAGCCTTCCTAGAATGAAGCTCAGTTTCAGTGTTAAATCCCTGCTAATCTCAGACAATGCGACCCAATTACACATGGAATACAAGTCATTCAACACCCCACTGATTATGCACAATACTCCTGTGCATCACACACATAGCGATGACTGTTGAGATGCTTATCCAGGGCTGCATGGTCATAAACACCTGTGGTTTTGGCCAAGAGAAAGCAGAGTCTCGCTGCAGGCTGCTGTCTTCTCACTGGCCTGTCACTCCTTGGTGCACTTCAGCGGAACACTTCCAGAGGGTTCACGGCCTTGGAGGGTTGTGCTTTAGGCCATGGGGAGGGGTCTTTGTAGCTGTATCAAGGGCTTAGTGACCGCTGTAAGACAACCTAACAGCTTACTTGAAACAACCTCAACAAATGTGCAAAAAAGTCTGTGTGTACTGTGCTGTGTTGCTGAACTGATATTGTTTTTGGATCCTCAGGATATGAGCCGGTCTTTGTTCCCCTTTGGCAGTATGGACAGCACGGTCAGTAGTTTCTGCTAAAGTAACGTTAAACTTTACTATACTCCAGGGGCCAAAATTGCATTACAACCAAAAGGTCTGTTCCTAGTACCTAACAATGGGGTCTAAGTCTAACTGTAAACAAATTAAAATGATTCACCACAAGTTGCCAAAAGCAAAACAATTTCCTGTTAAATCTAAAAAAAAAAACAAAACACACACACACACACACACACACACACACACACCACTGTCACACAAAAACTATTGTGTAAACACTGTGACCAGCATCTCAAATAAGCAGCAAATTGCTTATGAGGTTTACAAAATCTATTAGTTGTACTGCCCGTCACTGCATCACTCACACTTGTCCCTTTCATACTTTTTTAATAAGCTCTGATGTCCAAGACTGGTGCTGGACATTAGGTGATGGTGCTGGTGCTTTTTGGCAGATTTTGGGTCCAGTTGGACAGAAAAAATATCAAATTTGTCGCTGCATCCTAAAAGAATGTCAGAGTTGCTAATGTGAACAAATTTGAAACGCATGATTAATTTGTGGCATTGTACTGTGACATTGCATGACTGACTCGGTGGTGCATGAATCTGAGCATCATGGAGCCTCTGAGCTAAGTTCTTAAATTAAAGTAATACATGTGAAAAGGTCATCAGAAAATATCAAAAGCAAGCAAGTAATTGTTACAAGATTTTTACCGTGCCATCATATCTGTCAGATACTCTGCAGTGAAGCTGAACATGCAGGCAAGCTGATGTGTTAATGGCAGCTCTATTTTTCTTATTTACAAAATTGTCAGAATCTTGTAAAGCAGCACAGAATTGGAGCAAAGAGGCTACTTATAAATTCTCATTGCAGGATAAACCTGAATGAAGACTCAGTGACCATGTTTATTTGCATGCTGGACTTGATTTTAGTGTCTGTTTTGCTGTAAATGATCCTAAAAATGGGTCACATTTTGTGTTGTGATAAAATGTGAATGTCCTGGTTACAGTGTCCCATATGGCATGAAGAGGAAAACATATTAAGCACACTGTACTCATTGCACATATGTTTGTGCACATGATGGTGTTGTTTATGAGCTGATAATGCCTAGTGACCACACGCCTTGCAAGCCTGGCCATTGAACCTCTCTGGCCTTTGGCTGTTCTTTTCCTTTTGTGTTTGTGCAGGACATGATGAGGAACCCTTTTGGTATGTTTGACAACATGATGGCCAACATGAGAGGCCAGATGGAGGAGATGCACAGAAACCATGTGAGTTCACTCGATGATTTTGTGTTCTCGTCTATTTATCATCTTTTTTTTTCTCCTCTTTATTTAAGTTTTGTAGGTTTCTCAGACTGTTGTCACACATAAACTTTAGTTCGTTAATAGTGTATGTTTGTGTGTTTCAGGAGAACACATCCGCAGATTCCAGCACCCACTCATTCAGTTCCTCATCAATCATGACATATTCAAAGGTTGGAAATGAGCCTCCCAAGGTCTTTCAGGCGAGCTCATCGACACGACGTGCCCCTGGAGGGGTAAGTGCTCATTACATTTAATGCTATATTATATTACAGTACATAAGAGCACAGATTAATATATTGAACCTGTGTAGTACTCCTCTCTACAAAAGATCTGCTCATTCTGTCATTCCTGAGTGGCCTTTCCTTGTAAGACCATTATCATTAGCAAACTCTCCTAGTGGCATACAGTGGTTCTGTTCCTTTAAGTTGGACCAGGAATAATTTCAGTCATCCTGTATGCACAATGCCAGGTTCCTGGAACTGGCACTCCTAAATGGAATGCAGCCGTTAGACTATTATTAACCGCACTTGTGTTTGACGAATCAAACTGTCCGACTGTCTGCTTTCTGAATGGCCTTTTTATGTAAAGGAACTGATAGCTAATAACTGATATTGATACACTTTTTCACAGATCAACTGATGTGTCTGATGAGGTTAATATAATTTTTATTACCAGATCAAGGAGACACGACGAGCAGTTAAAGACTCTGAGAGTGGTGTGGAGAAGATGGCCATTGGTCACCACATCCAGGACAGGGGGCATGTTGTCGAAAAGAAATACAACAAGAAAACAGGAGAGAAGGAGTTCGTTCAGGACTTTCAGAATTTGGATGAAAGTATGTTCAAATTATATATGTGTATGTATTTTTGAATTTTACCTTGACACAGCAGGTGACAAAATAGCCCGCTTTCCATTCCCTGATTGTCTGCTCTGATCATCATCAGAACCTGAGTTACACACATTTTTCGATGTATGGTGTATGGTGCATTTGTGATTTCTTGACTCCCGAGCTGAAGTTTGAGTCTTCTAAGATCTCAGTCGGCAGGTCCAGGATGACTCAACCTTCTTGTAGAGGATCATCACCTGTGACAAGAGTTATTTTAACAGCTATGAATTAAAGACCAGTTAGCAGATTTAAAGTGAAAGAGCCAGCTGCCTATATTAGAGAGGAAGGCACATCGGGTCAGGGGCGCTACAAAATGCATGTGTTTCAAGGGTTGAGTACCATGAATTTGTTCTCAGGAAAAGACAGTTAAAGCTGAGAATTGCTGTGACTTTTTAAGATATCTGAGGAATGAATAAGGCACAGAAGACCTGAACTGCTGTGCCCTGACAAATGTGCTCTCTAGACGTGAAAGTGCACCTGCCAAAAGCACATTGGAGTTTCTTGCTAACAGCAACACAGTTGTCACTCCTCACAGCCCAACACACACTATCCAGATTTAGCTCTTTGCGACTTCTTTCCTTTCTCAAAGTTGGTCTCTGGTTTGTAGACATAGACCCAAGTTTCAGACCAATGGTGAAATTGCAAACGTGCACATACCAGTGTCCACAAAAAAAAAATGTGTAACACAGGTGCTGATGATGATCAAGCTTATTGTGCCTAATTAAAGAGCTTACACCTTGCTCCTGCTACACGCAAATTGCTGTGCAATGCTCTTTTATTGCACCTGGCAAAGCCATGGTTGCTGGATGATTCCTTTACTTTTTAGATGTCTGTGACAGGGTGGAGTATAATGGTCGGATTGGACATGTCCATGTGCTCATCATCAGTAGAAATGTCAAGTGGACCAGTAAATTGAAAATTACACCTCTGTGAGCAGACTGTATGTTGCCTAACATTTTCCTGATCCTCCACCCTCAGCTGAAGCACAGTCTTTTGACGATGAGTGGCAGCAGGAGGTGTCCAAATTTGAGTCATCTGGCCCCATGTCTGGCATGCAGGAACCCCGACTCCACGGTACCCATCGGGCAGCCCTCCCCAGTTCTGAGCAGGCCCACAGGTCAGTGTTCCATGTTCAGATCACAGGATTTAATAAAGAAAGGTCAGAGTCTGTAGTTTAGGATCAAATTACAATCAAGTTCAACTCTGGTAGCAGACATAAATACACTACCATAAAGAATAGTATCATGTTATGATACTGCACTTAATTTAGCTTTTGTGATGTGTTTGTTTCTTTTTTTTAACAGAGACCAGTCAAAGGCCAAGACTGGGGGTAAAAGCAAGGTGAAAGGCTCAGACTCAACAAAGCAGTAAAAACACCTGTTTGTGTGCCTATTAAAGTCTTTCGAGTATCGTACAGCACACTGTGGTGTTCTGTATCACCCCCTAAACACACACACAAAAAGATACACCAACACACATACACACACTGTGTCATCAACAAGATCAACAGATTCAGAGGGCACTGACACAGATTTTAAAATAATTAAAACACTACACAATATTTAAAACTCCCAACTCCTTTGTTTTTCATGACAACCAGGTAACTGAGAGGCCATCAGTATATCTCTTGGTTGTGATTTTTTACAGATTCAATAAACAAATACAATGAAAGAAATACATAAGCATGTAATTGAGGGTAAAAGGTGCTTTTATCATTACACATGATCAACCAGAGAGCAATTCATTTATATCATTATATCATTCTCAATGTGAGTTTTTCCGATGCCATCTGATAATCATGCTGTCTTTTTTATAATGCAACAAGACAAAAACAATGTTGTGACTTATTAACTGTTTAAAAATCCACTAATGCACTTGGACAATGTCTGAATTGTCTTCTTGTAATTATATTATCTAGTACTCATGCTGCTCTAGATATGTTTTATCATCTGTAATCTTTGTAAAAAAAAAAAAAAAAAAAACCTCTCTCCTTTTTATATGTTTGGTTTTTGTGGTTTTTCACCCGATAATCTCTGCTGCATAGCACAGTATCTTGACGTCTGGATTTTTCTCCATAATTCTAGCTTTGTTCTTGTATATAATTTCAAGCTTTTAAAAAAAAGCACTGTGTAGACACAGAATAATGTCTAAAAAAATAAAAATATAAAAATATGAGAATTAATTGTTGTTTTTTGTTTTGTTTTTATTAGCCTCTGCTTGTAAGTAACCGTAGGTTTGCAGAAAGTCTGTAAGAGTGTGAGCATTTGCTGTGATGAACCTCCCATTGTGACCCAGGGTGGTATTTTTGGATTGAAGCACTTGTCAGCAGCTCAGATTGGTCTGAGATGTACCTCAGCTGCAAGCCACCAGGCTGCCCTCTCACGTGCTTGTGTATTAGACCTTATTAATCCCTTAGCTTCAGATAGCAGGGAATGGAGAAGCCTCTGACCAATATATGGCTCAACAACAAGGATCCAAGTGTAAGCTGAGTCCTCACTTAGTCCAAAAATGCAGAGCACTATCCTTAGTGTGTTTATGTAACATGGAAGATGAGCCATTCAAGAGAACTTTCCTGGGGTGTCTAAAAATTAACCTGTCATGGAGGAATGAATTGAGCAAACATGTAATGTCTCTGTGCCAGTCACAGTGCACTATCTCACACAAATAACTGTCATAGGTGAGATGACTGAAGAGGCTTCTAGGCCTATTACATGCTCAGTGACACCCTGGAAATCAATAACTACTGACCTCAACTCCCACACCACCAAAAGTCTGCTGAATTCCCTAAGGTGTTTCTAGTCAACTATTCTGTTGCTTTACAATATCAATACTTTTGCTCAATAGGAGTCAAACAAGATATCTATTTTACAGGATTTTTTTTAAAAAAAGGACCAGCTAATACTAAATGTCTGTAATACTCTTAATGAAAAGACACTTAATTCAACAACATCTTTTATTTTTATTTATGTTGTCTAACCTTTTACTACTTAGTGTTCAATCTTAGAAAAAAAATCTTGAAAATTCTACTCCAGAAAAACAAAAGTTGATGTTAATTCACCTGCCCCACTTAAAAAATAATTCTTTAAAACTCTGATGCATGCAAACCCAACCATTCTTTCTCATACATCTGTCTCACAGTACCTGCATGGACAACTGATAGGTTTTTGTTACTCTGACTTATCACCCTCCTCATCACTTAAGGTCCACTGTGTAGGATCAAGAAGCATCTAGCAGTGAAGCTACACATTGCACACAAAGGAAATATTCCTCCTCCTCCAAGCATGCAGGAGAACCTGCTGTGGTCACAAAAAATGCCAAATGCTCTCTCTAGAGCCAGAGTTTAGCTTGTCCTCTCTGGGCTACTGTAGTAATATGGTGTAATGAAGTGGGCTGTATGATATGGAGGATTCTGTAGAAGAGAACCAGCTCCCTCTATAGATACAAAAACCTCATTTTAAGGTAATGTAAACATGATGATTCTTCTTTGAAGGGTAATAATAAACTAATAAAATGATGAACATTATATTCTCCTTCTGCCATATTCTACATATGGACCTTCAGTGGTGTTATTCATACACAATTCGTTCTTTGTGCATCTCAAATAATAAGAAAACAATATTAGTAGAAAGTTTTTAATAGTCAATACAAATAAGCTACAAAAGACATTTGAATGTTTCATCAGCAGTTACAACTATGCCACCACCTGCTGGTCATCTTACAACATGACTTCCTAGAAATATTTACACAGCGTTTATAAGAAACATAACTTAATTAACCAAATATACAGGATCTTGAGATATGAGACAGCATCTTGACCAGTGCAGACCAAAACAGAGTTCTGAATATCGAACATCTCCATTATCTTTTACAAAAAAGTCCCCAAATATAGAAAGAGTTGCGAAGGTCAGGTACCAGTCTACATGATTCCCTGAGGCTGCCCCTTTCCTGCGATCTTCTTGGAACACTCCAGCAAAGCATTGTGGATGTCTTTGGCACAGGAAATCTGAGATTTGATCATGCCGAGATACTGGGCATAAGACATGGACTCTGTCTGCACCGTGTCTGGCTTGGTGGCTGTTGGGACCAGGTTTGGTGAATGTTTGGCGCTGTCGATGCTCTGAGAGAGACATTCATATGCCAGCCGCTGCAATGAAGAGAGAAACACAAGTTTGTTATTGTATTTTCCAAGTCTAGTGGATACAGTATATGTTGTGTGTGTTACACATAAACAGGTGAGGTATGATCAGTAACATTTTTGAAATCACTGTGAAAAAAGCGTCTTTGTAAACATTTAAACTCAGGAAAACCTCATTCAAACTTATAGAATTCTTTAATTTATTATTGTCTCATTCTGACGCAGTAGCCAGGGTGTGTTGTGACTGCTGTAAATACATCTGCTTTGTCAATACTCTGTTTTAACAACGCTCCATCACACTGCATTTATTCAAAATCATTTTCTTGCTGATTAACCTAGTGACCAATAACACAAAATTTGGAATTAGGTAAATGCTCTTAATGGGGTATTTTGGAAGTTCCTTTGCGGACTGTGGCTCAATCCTCTCACATATAAAATGGTTTTATGGCTTTAAGAGGGTTTAACTTAAACTACACATTTACCCAACTTCCCAAGAATCGGAAGTGATGACCAAATGAACATCTGTGTCAAATAAAATAACTTATCAGTCTTTGTACCATGACAACACTTCGGATAAATACGTGCAAATTGTGTTTCATTCTTACCAAACACAGCTCCAGCTGATCGCAAAGGGCATAAAACTCCTCTAGGCTTTTGTCAAAGCGCTGAACAGAAGCGTCGCTGCTCTTGCTAAACCAGAAGAAAAATGGACACATTAATTTAAATAAAATGATTAAAAAAAACAAAGACTTTGATGCCCTGATGAAACATCTTTCTTCGGTACCATTAACGTATACTTAACGCTCCTCTGAACAGGCAACTTACATGCCGTTGTCAATTGACGTGTTATGGGCCAAATTCAGGGATGCAATCTTCATTAGATTCTGAAAATGAAAAAAGTGAGAAGTTTAAATCTCATTGCCGCACATTTTATATATATATATTTTTTAAACTCCAGTTATATGACTGTTTACTGTCTCCACCAACTTTAGCTATTGTGACCAGCTGTTTTTAAGCATTTCCGCTGCGCCGCACTCACCTGTAGACTCTCCTTCAGTTGTGGAATAAGCATCTTAAATCTGTGAACTGGATCAAAGTCTTGCTGTTGACTTAGTTGTTGCTGTTGTTGTTGTAATGAAGTAGGCTGTTGTATTCCGGGCTGAGGCATTGCCCCACCAGGCTGCTGCTGAGAGGCCATCTTGACCGGCTACAAGACACAGACGCCGGAAGAAGTATCCAATATCCGGTTCGCCGGAATTCAAAGTAAGAGCGTTTCTGCAATTGCATCGTTTTTAAATCTGAAAATTACACTCACCGCCCTCTCGCTGCTGACTAAAATATAGACAGTATAAATAATCTACAATATATGCCAATAAAGTACTTACCACGTAAGTACGCCTTCCCTGGTAAATCTTCTGCTATTTTAGATTTATATTGTACATATTACTGTATGAATGTTTGTATATTTCCTTTACGATAGCAATAGTTTTTACCTACGCCTCTAACTCTCTTCGCTGTAGGTTATAGTCGATCGTATTATTTATTTGTCTTTTTTTCATATTATCTGTGTTCGGCATATAGGGGCTACCACAGCTTTTTATGCTTGTCCTCCACGTAAACTTCTTCTCACAGTTTACAATTAAGATGAATCACTTTACTTATTGCGCAGATCCGAAATTCTTTTTTGTGTTTTACATTGATTTTAGTGTACTCAGAGAGACAGACATACAGCGAGGAACGAGGATAAATAAATCTAAACATGTAGGTTTAAGAAATGTAAGGAATAAAGAACTGATTAGTTGGGTCGTGCTATAACATTGTGTGAAAAGTTAATCGATGTACTTCACAGTACATAAGATCACGACGAGGATATACACCATAAGGGTCTGTGCGTAAGTATATTATATTGTATGTTGCAGCAGCACAAGTGGTGCAAAAACACAATAGTTGTCCTTGAAATTAATAAATAAATACTAAAAATTATTGAATGCATATGTATACGGGGGATACTTACATTCAATCAATTTGTTTTCATGGTGAACCATGCCGTGTTTTTATTTTTCCCTTTTTTTGCCGAGGCCTATTAAAGTGTTTCGTTTACGTTTTCTCAGTCGTTTCTTGAAGGCAGCAGCGGCGCAGCAGCGGAGGAGGGAGGGCCCTCTAACCGCATACTTCGCTAGCAGAAACCCCGTAGTGCAGCACAACAGCGCCATTCGGTAACTGCAACAGTGTTCAAAATGGCAGGAGCTGATGGAGACGACTCTCTCTACCCTATCGCCGTTCTCATTGATGAACTGCGAAATGAGGATGTTCAGGTACTAAAACTAATTCGGAGTTCAATTACGGTTAATATTGTACAGTGAAATAAAACCACTTTTGGCGTGCTTTCCTTAGTTGGGCATCTGATTGCTAACTAACGTTAGCTATCTTGCGCGTAGCCTTATGCTAGCTAACATACCCGGTTAAGGCCTATAAGAAATTTTCTGCCGGGCGTACCCCGCCTTGCCAATCTAGCTGACTTGCTGTTATGAGTTAAGCTTTAATTGTTGGAATAACTGCTAATATACTACTTGGTCGGTTTACCCAGCGAAATGTGAAGGTAATAACACAAAATAGTCAAAGCAAGCAAACCAGGTCAATGATTTAGCAGCTAGCGCTGACATCAGTTAGTGGTAAGCATTATATTAGCTCACTTTAGGTGACTGATGTTAACGTTAAGTTAGCAATCACAACAGCAGGGCGTTCAAGGCCGCAGTGGGTTGAGCTTACTGTTGTTAGCTTCTATATTCTCAGTTAATGTTCTCCTAACGTCAGCGTAACGATTCATGTACGTGAAGTCATTGAATTATGATACAATATGTTACGTGAACTTACTACTCATTGCCAGCGTAGGATAAGATAGTGGCTAAATTACATCATAATAACGTTAGATTCTACTTGGGCTAGCTGGGTATAGTGAGGCTCAGAGCAACGCATTGTCATCGGTTATGAAATATAATCACACTTCATTGTAAACGCCTGAGTAACGTGTGTCCATTTTGTGTACAGTTGCGGCTGAACAGCATCAAAAAGCTGTCCACCATTGCTCTGGCTCTTGGTGTTGACAGGACTCGCACCGAGCTCCTGCCTTTCCTGACAGGTAGTAAAGTCCTTTTTTTGTTTGTTTACTCTTAAAAATAACCCATTACTTAACTCAGCAGTCGTGACCTCAGATTGTTGCCAGTTTTTTTTAACATGGGTTGAGGATGAATGTGTTTTTCCATAAATGATTTCTGTCAACAAAACCATGTCATGATGTTAAATTTTCAGACCTGAATTTATGTTGTTCCACGTTTTTCACAAGTCTTCCTGTAATCCCTTAGATACCATCTATGATGAAGATGAAGTGCTTTTGGCCTTGGCTGAGCAGCTTGGCAATTTCACTATGTTGGTGGGAGGGCCAGAATATGTCCACTGTCTCTTGGTAAGTTCTCTGAGAGTTGATTCAAATATGAGGACAAATCATCCTCAGCTTGCAAGACTTGGGCAATATTAAATATCACCTATTTATATTTTTGTCATTTGAGAAGTTCAGTGTTGTAAGCTCAATATCCTGGCATGTCTTGTAATTACAGAATGTTACATAAAGTAAGTGAGAATGCAGATGAAGAAATTGATAGTTTTTATCTGATTATTGAATCAACACCAAGAAATCACAAGCTGCGAAGTAGACTGTGACTACAAGGATAGTATTTTTTTAAATGAATTTGTCTTTGTGTTTGATTTGAAAATTACTGAATAACCTGCATTTATTTAAGTAATTTATATATCATATATGACTTGATTTTATAGCTGATGAAGTGAACACAGTAAAGCCCTGCATATTTAAATTTTATGAAGAAATTACAAAGATTTTTTCCCCCTACATTACCCAATACCTGACTAAATTACTTAAACTCAAGATTATGTAACATCCTCTGCCTTTACATACATTTTACATATTAAAATCCATGTACACATCTTCTTAGCTATTGTAGGGAAGAAAAGTCTTTTGTACTTCAGTCTAACCTTGTTCCTTCTCGATACACAGCCTCCTCTGGAAAGCCTTGCTACAGTGGAGGAGACAGTAGTGAGAGACAAAGCTGTGGAATCCCTGCGGAAGATCTCTCAGGAGCACTCTCCAGTTGACCTGGAGGTCCATTTCGAGCCTTTGGTGAAGCGGCTGGCCAGTGGTGACTGGTTCACCTCTCGCACATCTGCCTGTGGCCTCTTTAGTGTGTGTTATCCCCGTGTCTCTAGCACTGTCAAGGCAGAGATTCGCCAGTAAGTGGCTGCCTAACACAGTACAGAACATCTTAGAGTGCTCTAAATACCTATACCTATTTATAAGTGTGAACAATAAGTAATTTAGATCTACTCTAGTTATGCTTTAAGTTTTTTTTCTCTGATAAAAATGTCTTTGTCGTTATCTCTAGACATTTTCGCACCTTGTGCTCGGATGACACACCAATGGTCCGGCGTGCTGCAGCTTCTAAACTTGGGGAGTTTGCCAAAGTTCTGGAGCTGGATTATGTAAAAAGTGATATAATTTCTCTTTTCACTGCTCTGGCCTCTGATGAGCAGGTATGAGCACTGGTCTTCCTTCTTCTAAATTTGGTTTTGCATTTTGTGTTCTGATTTAATGTGGCTGTTGAACCGAGTAATGCCTAACTGATCCCATTACCTCTCTCTCGATAAGGACTCAGTGCGGCTGCTTGCAGTGGAGGCTTGTGTCAGCATTGCCACTCTGCTGCCACAGGAGGATCTGGAGACCTTGGTGATGCCAACCCTGCGACAGGCTGCAGAAGACAAGTCCTGGAGGGTCCGCTACATGGTGGCTGACAAGTTCTCTGAGGTAAGCACACATTTTCTGTCCTGCTCTTTCCCCCTTGCTTTTGCATGGTCAAGGTTATAATGTACAATTGATAGAAGAGAATTCAAAATCAGGTCATATTTCAAGCTGCCTTCAACAGTTCCGTAGAACCATTTAGGTAAAATAATAGTAATTTCTGCTAATTACCAGCAAGGCTCAAAGCCATGATGCATGTTATGGTGCACGGGTGGTCCAGGTGGTCAAAGAAAAAATTATGTTTGAAAGTTTTAAAGCATTTTGCTACAACAGCAATCCATCCTATTAAAAACCCGGAGTAAAGAAATTTTACATCTTTGTAACTTCAATTACTGTAACTACTAATGTAGTCCATGTCTTATGAATGCATTCACTATTGCACATTTGCACAACAGTCTCCTGTATGCAGGTTTTTTTTTTTTTTCCATGGTAGCTGTGTCTTGACAAACACTGGCTGGGTTCAGACTGTAAACAGTCTCCTAGCTCCTATAGTCTCCTAGATAAGTTGCTATTAAGGGTGTTCACATCACGATTTTAACTTTATTTTCCTCAATCAGTGTTAGCTAGTAGTGGTGTATTAAAAACACCATTTAAAAATGTTGACTAAATCATTGATTAGTTTTATTTTGATCAATTCAAGAGATGGCTTTTCAATTTTGTGTAGATGTCTGAACTGTAAAAAAAATTGTAAAGAAAAAAATTAGGACACAGAATTTAGTAATACAAATTTTGAGAAAAAAGTTTTACATCACTGGTCTAAGTTTCTGTACTAAGGTTTTTGTGCTGTGAAACCACTATTCCACTGCTTAGTCATTGTTTGTTTCTGGGTACTTAAATCTTAATCTGAAATTTGGCAAAATGTACACTGATATACGGTATCAGACACTCCAAACTTAAAAGCACTTTCACCTCTAAACTTTACTCAACTTACATACTTCAGTACTTTTATTTACTGTAAACATGTTCTGTTTTTACATTAAACTGCAGTTCACCATTTCCTTCTGAATAGAAATTCAGTTCAGTGTGTTTAACTATGTTACCCAAACCTGCTGCTTGCAGCAAACAAGTTCTCCTGCAGCTGATTTCAATAAGGATTTGCAATGTATCCTTAGTTTATTGCAACATAATTTTGAGGTCTTGCCAGAAAGCTATTTATGACATAAAAAAATCCCATATACTCATGCGACACCTTGAAAGACTTTTGTTCATCAATTAAATCATTTCCTATCGATTTCGGCCAGGATGATAGGATGACATGAGTCTGAAGCCCCTTCCATGTTGTGACATTTTAGTGTCATGTAGAGCAGTGGTTCTCAAACTTTTTAAAGTGTGTACCACCTGAGAAAATATTGAGCTCTCAAAGTTACCACCATTATGTCCAACCTGAACATACAGTAGCGAAGGCTTACCCTATTAGCTATGGACAGTTCACAAAGGAGGC
>JAQMCX010000023.1:5509960-5567038 GCA_029814765.1 Acanthurus leucopareius | reverse complement strand
CTTCCGATCTCTCACTCTCTCTCTCACTCTCTCTCTCTCTCTCTCTCTCTTTCTCTCCTTTTTACCCTCATGCCAAGTTGCAGGCTCGGGCTACATTGAGCCGCATTCGTGACAGCGTCTGAGCGAATTAACGCAGTGCTGCCACTGTGTGCAGACATCTAGGACACACAGCAGAGAAAAAAAAAGAGAATGAAAAAAAAATAAAAAAACTCAGCCCCCGTTCTGTCTATCTGGCCAAGCCGGAGCAGAGCTTATCAGGCTCTACTAGAGGAGAGGAAAGAGAAGCGGATATTCACCCCACTGCAATGCCATAGTGTACATATCAGTGCCAGTCCAGGCAACATAGTCACAGTTTTTCAAATGTCAAATGCTTATGTGTGTGTGTGTGTGTGTGTGTGTGTGTGTGTGTGTGTCTGTGTGTGTCTGTGAGTTTAAAAACTCAAATAACTTCTACTGTAGAACGAGTAAATGTTTCAGCTGACCTTAATGTTCCCAGTGCGCAGGGCTTCTCTGCTTCACTAACTTACAGACCTTACAGAAAGAAAAATATGTCTTCTTTTATGCTACGACAAACTGCGGAAACTTTCTTGCCTCCGGCACAATTACCGATTGTGATATAAGGTCCTGTATGAGACTCCCGTGAAACAGTATTTCTCACTGACAGAGAACTTTTAACCTTTTTTTTCCAATGTGCACATTAACATTCCATCCATTAGTTTTGGACATTCATCATCACCATCAGGTTCTGTTTGAAATCTGCAAGCACAACAGCAAGCACACCACATACACTAACCTCATTATCTTTCTCTTTAGGATCCATTTTGTTATTGTTTCTGTCCTGGGCAGTGATTCTTAGTAAAAAAAAAACAACATCTTATCTAACCTTTAGCAGTGGAACAGGCGTAATTGATGAGCGGACAGAGGTGATTATTGGAGTTGGCATTGACCACAGAATGCAGAATCAATACTGAAGTGCTGTATTGATCCTTATGGTGGTTGTTGATGAAGTGAAGAGGCTTACTGTGCCAATTCAGAGATGAGTGCAGGGCGATGATTCAGTGAGCAGATGGGTTTTTTACTGAGGGTTTAAGACTGTTGTTTTAAACTTGATGTGAGCATGTGTGCATATGCTGTAGGACTAATTTGTTAGAGCTGTTGTGGTATGAACCTTTTCCTTGTAACACCTGTCTAAATCAGTTTGGTATCTGCTATTGATTACATGAAACCTGAACCGATTTGCACATTTGTAATTTGATATGTCATTTGATTTCCGATTCCATTCGATATCAGTTCACTTAGGGATACTTCAGATTATTTTTCTTAGATATAAAAGCGATTCTGGAAGAAGCAGTTTGTTAATAACTGACACATAGAAATGCTGTAAAACTCTCAGCACACTTTTTAAGGCGCAACTTTTTTTGGTACCAATGATTATCTGCCAGCGTGGCTGACAGCCTCTTAAGATATATTGGCCATATTTATAATCTGCCCACATTTGGCACTTGTTTGTGTTTATTTCAGACCATCTCAAGCACCCATACTGTATTAAAAATTTGATCTTTGGGATTTTTATGAATCAGTATTAGATCATTCAAATGAAGTTTCTCTTGAATCCAAAAATTGTTTATTTTGTTACTCAGCCACAGTTTTAATTTTATGACAGTCACACAAGTTTATGCATAGTTTAGCTGTTATGCTGTTACAATAGCTTTTTACACTTGATTAGCTTCTGAATTTTTACAGCAGATGATGAAACAATAAATTAATGTTGTAGAACCGTATAATATTGCAGTAATAATAATGTCAGCAGTGATGGCTGTAACATTTCAAAATGCAAAAGAAGGCAAACTGGAGAGATGAGTGTACGCTCGCTGCATCCAAAACCAAATGCTTTTAAACCGACAGAACTTGACGAGTCTGGTTGGTTCTGGTTTCCAGGAGGCTGCAGAGCAGATAGGAGCTGGCAGGTACGGTGCTCTGCAGCCCACTCTGCTGTCTCAAGGAATACTGTCCTTCCTCTGTCTCAGACTGCCTCCAACTGTGTGTGTCCACGTGTGTACCTGTATGTGTCTGTGTCATGCATGTGTGTGTGCTCCTTAAGTGTGTGTTTTCATTGTTGCTGCGTAACCATGGTATCGCCAGGAGCGATTCTCCTGCCATGCGGGATGCACCCCAGCATGGATCCACTTCAAAGCCTTTCCACATGCACATCCTTCCAGACACACACAGACCCAGGCAGTATGGATGCACCCATAAAAAAAATGGTCTCTTACACATACAGACATGTCCATATGCACCTCTCTAGTACAATATAAAACTTGTTTAAACACATTCACACGCATCAGGAGAGAGCGACCTTTGTGCACTCAGTAATATTGAGACAATACTCTCAAGTCACAACCTTAATTGTAAAAGGGAAGTAGAGGTCTTAACCTGCATCTATGTGGGGACATTGATTTGAGGTCATAAGGTCCATTGTGGAGTATGTTCTAGGTGAACAAGACTGTTTACAGCTGCGACACAAAGACTCATTTTTATTGGACCTTGTTTCTGCAGAGGATTCTTCAGAAACCATAACATCTTAAGCAAAATAAAAATAGAATCAAACAAAGACAAGAGCCAGCTGATTAGAACTGTCATTTAACTCTCTTAAGAAAACAGCAATTATATTATACACTGGACACTTCACACACTAATAGAAGCAAAGCTTTGTAATCAGCTATGAGGCGTCCATGCTGAGCAGCGGGCCGCTTTGATGCTACACATAACTGAAACGCGTGGGTGAATAAAATGACAAGTATATACAGTATGTGTATATTTGTGTGGGGAGGAACCGTATGTCTCGGCTCTTCTATCTCAAGCTGAAGGATACATCAAAGCCACACGCTTTTCCACATCCAAACCTCTTTGGTTTCCAATTGTGGCACAAAAACCTTTCAGAGTGTTATTTATGTGCAGCATGCACGGTAAAGATACTTCCACATCATTTCTGCTCGAGATTCATGCCTTAATAAGATGTGAGCATATACTGTAGTCTACATCAACAAATCTTTCAGCGGTTTTTTCCTTCCAGCATCCCTCTACTTTTGAATACAGCACATAGCGAGGGGAGACAGCTGAATAAAAAAATAAAATAAAAACACAACAAAAGCATTTTGACACAGTGTAGGACTCACAAATTGTAGCGCTCCTCGAGCCACCAGATCATTGCCATTCCTTTGTTTTTTTTTGTTTTCCTGTTGGCAACCTGGCTTCTTTAAAAAAAAAATGTTAAAATGAGATACGAACCGGAGAAAAAGAGATACAAGAACGGACAGATGGTTTTCCTGCCAAAACCATCTGACTCAAATCTCAAAGGTGCCATTTTGCTCTCTTGTATGAGTGCCCACACATCAATACGCACACATGTAGCCACTCACCAGACAATCACCTTTTTTTTTTAGTGGTACTCACATTCAATTGCAATTCATTTGTCATCAATATGATGCGGAGTAGTGGCCATTAAAGTGTCTCTGGTTGTCTAGTTAGAGCTCTATGAACAGGAAGCAAAGACCCTATCACTTTGCCTTTTTATCTTTCTGAAGCCCTCAAATGGAGTGGAGACATTCAATTTAAAGTCTAAGGTCTGGTTGAAGCCAGTGACTTCCATTAACTCTATCCCTGTGAAGTAGTTGGGGAGGTAGAGCATCAAAGAACTGTAATTATCCTGCCCCGCAGTGAGAGAGACAAAGTTATAGAGCTGAGGCAGAAAAAAAAGAAAGATATACAGCAAGAGAGACAGGAAGAAGAAAGACGAGAAAAGTGAGGCAAAAAGAAATGCGAGGTGTATGGATTGTCTGCCATAATATTGGCTGATCTGCTTGATTCGCTGTCTTTTTGCTTTTGAAGGACCCTCAAGGTTTTTAAATTGCTTCCTTGCTTTCATTATCTGCCGTTTGATTGGATTGTGGAGCCCTGCTGAGGTATGCCATCAGGAAGTAATTGGCAGATCTAGTTGTATTATTATTGGTCTCTACCCTGGATAGAAATTTGCCTACAAAACTGGAATATATTCACAGCTATTAATAGCTTTGATCACAGCGACACCAGCGCAGACAAAGCATGTACGAACAAGTGCGTATAGATGCAACAAATAATTCTAAACCTTGGCAAGCACGGAACAAGTGATGGAAAGGAGGACTTTTTGTAGGATGGCTTTTGCACTTTTCTATGAAATGAAGAGAAAGAGAAAGCCCATTTCTCATCACTTCTTTTTAGTGGGCCAGCGAAGAGCGATAGTGGGACAGACATTTAGAAAAAGAAGTGGAGTGGAGGGCGGTCTGTTGGGAGCTGGGCAGTAAAGGTCAGGGATGGGGAGATGGCTCTAGCACAAGGACATAATTGGCTAGGCAGAGAGCCAGTCCAAAACACACACATACTCACACACACATACACACACACAAAAGCAAGAGATAGTGGCCTGTTGTGGTTAAAGGGGGAATCGAAGCCTACTGAGGGAATTGGAGCCACTGGAGAGAAATGTGTGCATGTCTCGACAAAGATTGTTTGGTTCTTTATCCGTCACCCTTGTTTTCCTCTGTTTCTTTACTCCTCTGAAACCCCTGAAGGTCCTTCCTGCTACTCTTTTGGTATCTCTTTTTCTCCGTCTTTTATTTTTTGGTCTCTTTCTTGTTTCAGTCCCCTCCCTAACCGCTCTCAATTGCTTTTTATAAAATCAAGATTTGAGGTTATCAGCAATATTTCACTGTCGTCATCGCTGCTTTAATTCAGTCGGCTCTCTTCTTCCTGTCTGTCTCACGCCCCCTCTTCCCTGGAGTGGCCTCAGACATCCAGAGAGCCAGTTCCAACAGAATACCAACGCTCTCCACTGGTGCAATAACTGCCAAGCAAAACCCTAATGTGTGTGCTTTTAGATGGAATCAAAAGTTCTCTATAATTGGGGGGTGGGTAATTCATCATTCATGGAATTATCCTATTTCATACATTACACATTTGTTTTATCAAGGACTTGCAGGAATGTGTTGGTGTCTGCCGTCCCTTTTGGCACCGCTCAGGTGGCATTGATAGCTTTAACTGTGCTCATTTGCATTGACAATGAGCTGTAATAAAAGCTGGATAGGGAGTTATGTGACCAAAGCAATGAATACCACCACCGCCAGCGCACTAGTGTCTCAGGTGGGCTGCCAAATAATGGCTTTCGTAGCTTCGGGGACGTTTGCGCACTTGTGTATCTCTCCTATAAGCACACGCACATATGAAGAAATACTCATATGCTCAACCACAGCTTCCCCCATCCCCAAATCCATGATCATGTCATGCATAATAATGACTGCCTCAATGCCACAGCAAAGAGAAAAGGAAGGGGCAGAAAGAGAGAGAGATTAGGGGTAAGGGCACTGTGTTAGATGCCTATCATCAAAGAGAATTAAAATCTTGTAATAGAAGTAAAAAGCACCCTTGGGCAAGAGTAGAAGTGGTGGGGTAGAAGGCAACGCAAAGGAAAAAAGTGTGCTCAGGATATATACTAGGAGACAGGCTTTGCTTTGGGGAGGGAGGGGAGCTTGGCCCAATCAAAGTATCCACAGGCATTGATTCAATGTGACTGCTGTAAGTGGTTGTAAGTGAGGAAATAGTCAAGCTCTCATTGGCCTGGACTTGGAGATAGCTCTCTTAGGCTTGCACAAGTTGATACACTGTCAACATTAGGGCTCAGCACAGGTTCATTTCTGCACCCAAGGGTGCATTAGTGCGCCTTTCCTTATTCTTAGTGTGATGCAGCCTGGATAATGGCAACAGTACAGTGTAGTGAGCTCTCCCTCCCAGCCAGGAAAGTCTTCATTCATTGTTTAGTATTCAATTAACTACTTCGTTTTAATTGGTCCTTACGATGCTGAGCTTATCTCAGTGTTACAAATTATTTCATGTCTTAGCTGAGATGAAATCTTCCTTCATAAAGACGAGACAAAGCTATGAAATAGCAAACGTCTCTCTTTTTCTTTCATGTCTTTATTTCGTCCCATCCTCTATCAGACACTGATGAAAGCGAGAGAGATGAAAAAGACAAATAGGCGAAGCAAGACAGCAGCACTGGTAAGCCACCTTTCTTGTGGGAACTCTTTTTGCATCAGCGTAATGCTTTATTGATTTATCGGCAGTGTGAGAATGATCCATTTATCCCCGTCTCAGAGAGAAATATGAGTGTTGTTGACGGGTTCTGGCTGAATAAACCTGGTATTAATCCTAGCTGAGAAGTGTCAAGATGAGGCAATCAGGCTGTTTTGAGGTCTGTAGCAGAAGTGGCGACTGAATAAGGCTACTACATGTAAGGATGGCAACACAAGCTCTACAAAAACACTATTTACCTCCTCTAAACACAAGCTTTAAATAGATTTCAGTGCCAAAATATGATTTGTTTGCGTCGTTAGTGAACATACAGCAGTATTAGGTGATCGTTTTGTAGAAGGTTGTATCACCTCCCCATGGCATCGGGGCTGAGGGTCAGTTAAATGTGGCATTTCAAGGAGCGCTAAGTGAAATCTAATATGGCGTTTGTTTAATTAAAACCCAGGCAGTGTTTAAGGGGCAGCAGATTAGTGCTAAAAGATCCAATTAAAGTGTTTGGTGAGAGACGAGCTCAGGAGCTTGTTGGGTTCCCTCTCTGATAAGTGAAATACCTTAGAGCAAAACCTGATAGCGCTGATAGCATATAATGAGAAATGACCCTCAGTGCTACACAGGGCTAACGCCAGCCACAAGCAATGGCTCCTGTTGTAGCTCCTTGACTCCTCCACCCTCCTTTCTACACTTAAAAATCCACATACACGTATCTTTGTGCCACCTGATAGCAAAAATAGCATTTTTGAGAGAGAAATATTTAGAAGCACTCTGACCTCCTTTCTTTCCAGTTAAACCTGATTACCATCATATTCTGTACAAAGATTCTTAAAAACAAACTGGCATAGAGGGAAAGAAGAGTTTTCTTTGGAGTTTGTTTGTTAATAACTAATAACTCCCGATCGGTTTTGCGAGTTCAGATAACTGTTTAAATCTTTTATTAGGTTCTAAGGAGGTTAGAGCAACTGCGATCTTGATAGGATATTTAAAAGTCAGGGAATGTTTTTTTTTTTTTCTTCTGGTGTAAATTACTCCCAATGTGTAACTGTGTTTTCTCACTCATTTACGTGCAAACACAGCTGTCCGAAATCAACAGGACAGTCAGTCCTGGGAGGACTGTGTTGAGAACATTTGTTTAGGAAAATATTGGTATAAATAATGGAATGTGAGGCCTCATAAATTCCCATTTCTCCCAGTCAGCCAGGCATATTAACAGTTTGTTTTCCAACACTAAGCCTCACTCCTGCCGCTCTTAGTTATAACACTAAAGCCATGTATTTTCCCTCCCTACAATAAAGCACTCTTCACTAGCCATTAGTGAAACATTCAGCATAATGTAATGTAAGTATTTGTCCGATTTTTTTAAGGACCAACAGCCATCTGAATAAGTATGAGAGTCTCTGGCTGAAATTGTATACTTGCAGCCTGAATATGCAAACATGCACCTGCAAGCATGCACACAAATGCACCTGTACATCCATGCACAGCCATCCACACACAGTGCTTAGTCTCTGGTACTCACCCACTCAAGCCTTTCCTTTCTCTATCCCAACAACAGTTCCCTTTTTTTCATGGCAGTGAATGCCTCTCTGCCGTGATAGAAATGCCATCAGTGTGAAGAACTATTGTGCTCGCTGGCAGCGTGCTTGTGGTGCACTTGATGGAACAAAATAAAAGTTTAAATTGATCAAGGTAATGTGAAATTTGACAGAGAAAAACGTTCTCTCCGAGATAGCTTTGATATTTTCAGTTTGTTTCAATGTTTGATGTCAGGGTTGCTCGTTGAGTAGATGTATACATGCTCTGTTATGGCAGAAAGATGCCTTCCAGTCCCATCTTTCATCCCTGCTCACTTCCTTGACATCTCTTTCATTTAAAATTCCATTATTTTCATATCCTGGTTTTTCCGAGCAGAATGTGTAATCCCAAGTTTTGAAGTAATGAGTAGAAATTCAGTGTTGTAGTGCATTGCAACAGCTCTACAGTAACGGTCAATGTTGCACCAATTCTATTTGCAATTCTGCTCAGTTCTTCAGTGGCCTACTTTAGGCCCAACATCCTCTTATGTTCTCTCTTATTTAATTAGTATTAAGATATAATTACAGTCAAATAAAAGTTTTACAAAACATTAAGTATAAGCCACTTTTCAGGACAGATATTCCTAGGATAGATACCCTGTTGACCCATTGTTTGTCCCTGCACTGCTGCCCTAACCACAGCACCTTACCTGGACTACCTAACAAAATCTGGCACTTACCTCAGGCTTTTTCTCTACCATTTAGTCATCATACCTTCAGTCTGCCTCAGACCACTCACTGAGAATCTGCAACTTCCTTCATGGAGCTTAGGGTCAAGTGCGGCAATGGGACTGGGGTTAGCCAGGTTGTGCACAAGATAAGAAATACTTTGATAAGAGGTGATTTTTGAAATGTGAACAAGAATGCAGGCGGTATAGCTGTAGAGTGAGAGTTTGAAGAAGAGGGGATTCATGTTTCATATTGTATTTTGTTGGTACACGGTGCTCTGGGTTCCAGTGGGGGAAAATGATTGACTTGTAAGATCCTCTATGTGGTTTTCGTACTTTTTTCTTTTATTTTCCACGAGTAAATGGTTTGTTTGCAGATCACATTCGGTGTATTATTATTCTATTCCTGCCGCCTTCTGTGTCCCCTCAAGGTGAACAGCCCCAACGCTGAATATAATACCTGACATATACCATTTGTCCATAACACCAGACTGGAGACAATTATTGCACTATTGAATTTCCTATTAAGGGGCCACCTACATACAACGCAATGCAAGTATTGCTGCATGTATAAATACATGCTTAAAGCTACATAATACAACATAAAAGTTCCAAGAGATCTATTGCTCTACTTGCACGGTCCCTACTGCTATTTATGCCTCCTCTGGCACAGTCCAACACGTCCCCATCAGTATTCACACCCAATGCTGCAGTAAAATGATGTCAGATAGAGATAGGTTCTGTGAGACTGTGGCACCTGTTGCCCTATTGCCTCAGCTCGCAGACTGATGTCTCTCCATTGATAAAACAAGAACTCATGTCTAGACTGCACGATGGGCCCCGTCACCTTGCCTTTCAGTTGAAACATATTTTAAATGTGTAGGTCACCTGAGCATCTATGGGTTATTTTCTCTCCAACAGAAATTGATTGTGTGCCTATAGGTAGGTCTCCATTTGACAGGAGTGGTAATATGTTTTAATGAGCGCGACTCCCCAGGGCATTGGAATAAATTTCCCAATTTGGTTTCAGACTAAGCGGGAAAAAAAAAAATGAGAGAGCTCATGCTTTGTGCCAATGCATTGTCCCATGGCAAGAGGAGAAAAAAAAAACCTGTTGAATGAAGACATGCCAAAATATATTTGAAGGATGCATTTTTTGGTTTCTGTTTTGTCAAAAGGTAGCTCAGGGGTGTTTCTGGCTGAGGCTTTCTTTGTCTTTCCCGTGCATTCGCTCATTTTCATGCATGCCATATGAGCCAAGATGTGTGCGAGCCTGGGCTGAGGGATTGAAGTGAGCTTTGTACAGAGGTTTTGCCTATAGTCCCCGTCCCCGCTACCCATGCCACTGCAACAATTCCCACATCCATTTGACTCACACAGAGTGGCAGATTTCTTTTGCCTTTCATGAGCTGTTGAAAGCCGCCGTCACTTGCTTTAAATTTCTCGTCAGTTCAGCTAAGTACATCTTCAAAGGCAGCAACTGGGCTGCCTGGTATGGGTGGGGTTTAGCTATATGAATGAAAGACTGAGAGAAGAAGAGGAAAGTAAGAGATGATAGAAATGGAGAAGTAAAGAGGGAATAGAAACACTTGGTACCTCAGCTTCAAGGTATGTGCACCAACTCACTTATAGTGAAATCTGAACTGTGCCAACATTTTTCTGCACATCGGTATAAAGAAGACATGCACCCTCAACACAAGTCAACACATACATATAAAGCAAGATACTTCATGAAATCCTATTTAACTGAGTTTCCATTAGTGCAATTTAGTCCAACCATGGCTTCACCATTATTGTAAGTTCTCTAAGGCAATAACAATAAAGATGGGGAACAACAGGAAAATATTATGATCGGAAGGCTACTCACACTATTTGATTGACATGCTGCATTATGTGGATGAACACAAACTCACAAATGCACTTTTTTTCTTTTCTTCGTCTTCTTCTTTTTTTTTTTTTGCCAAAGGTGACATTAAGACTGAGACTGCAGATCTGTCTTTGACATCACAGTGTTGCACCTCATGCAGCCTCACATAGGTCACCCACAATATAACACTATAAACTTGTCCCTCTCAACAAAGCCTGTCTTTTCTTGTCCACTATAGAGCAGCTTGTCAGTGACAAGCGAAGTGAGACAGCCATGATATTACATTGACATCGAGGATACAGACAGTCTCTTGTACATTCTTAACAAAGATACCATTATAGAATGAGTGCTGATTGAAAAGTCAAGTTTACATTTCTAGTTAGGATTTCTTAAGATATGAAACGAGGATAGGACAGTGAAAAGACATACAGTTTGGAAATGTTTCTGTGATGAAGCCTCAGGACCCTGATTTCAGTCACATTGTTAAGTGTGTACGATCACAAGTAACTTCTGGAACTGCACGTTTTTACAGTTGATTAAAAATAAAAAGATTTTTAAATAGTTGCCATAGCTTTAGTTTAATATACAGGGCTGTCTTGTTTAAATTGCCAAGGGGTTCCCAGTCTTTTGGAATAGGATTTTTTTTTCTTAAAATACAGAAAATACAGAAAGTCAGCTTGATAACTTTAATATATTCTGTCATGTCAACACATTCTGAGGGAATTGTCAATCTCCTCAGGCTTTTGTATCTATTTAATCAATTTGAATCTGTCCTTGGAAACAATGTAGGCTATATCCGTATTTACACGACAACTTAATAACTCGTTTATCTGGGATAATGAGAGTTTTAAGAGGAAAAATTAGGGTCACCAACATTACAAGGTTAGGATAGCTTGCCATAGAGTATTAAGAAACACATAATAATAATGTAAGCACAGGTTTTAAAGCACTTGAACATCCACACACAGACACACTTTGAATTGTGAGCACACTCACATGCTCCCACACACAGAACAGCAGAAACAACAACATGGAGAGCTTTTTTGGCTTAGCTTTTAATTAGACCGACGCTAAGACAGTGTGAGAGGCCAGCATGTTCCATCCCGCTGCCCTCCACGCTCCCCCGGGCCCTCTCAACCTCACCCTAGGCAAATTCAGCTAAGCTTTGGCCGCTGATCAGCATGCACATCCGCACACAAATCACACAGGCTCATTTCATACTTCCAGGCTCACATGCATGTGCAGATGTGCGCAATTTCCTCAAACATGTGCTCACTCGGTGTCATTGTCTCGTCCTCGGTGAGACTGGCACACACTCTCCTGTCCATCGCCAATCCATAACTCCCCTTTAAGTATTCCACTAATTACGGCGCTCAAGAAGTACCCTTTACCCCACATCTGTCCTGTCCTTCCCCCTCTCAATCGATTGCAGCTCCTCTTGTTTATTTGTAGGCCTTTTAAGCATCCATCACATTGTTCCCTCCTCTCCCCTCCTTCTCCTATACCCATTCTCCCCTTTTTTGATAACGGATTGGAAACAGATAACAGAGGAGGTGGTGCAGGACTGACCTCACCATGGCTTTGTGGCCAAATGACTGAAAGGAGATGAATTGTGGCTCCACTGCCAAATTTTCCTCCCATGGCTTGAGCCACTGCTTTGTTTTGTCTCGGGCTCAATGTCCTTGGAGCAGGGGGGTGAACCACCGGCAAGACTTGGTAGCTGGTCAATGGTAAAGAAAGAGGAGACAGGAGAAGAAGAATGGAGAGGAGAGAGTGGAGGTGAATTGAAGAGAGGTAGGGCATTAATTATATGGTTGACACATTCAATAGAGGGCTGAAGTCAAACCACCTGCCGGAGGGAATTGGAAAACAGCAACTACAGAGTACCATTCCAATATCGGAACCCAGCTGCAGTGATAAAGACTGTCTCAGTCAGAGAATGTGCTATCTGGTAGTGTGTCTGTGTGTGTGTCTGTGTTTTTTGAGACCAAGAAGAGTGAGAAAGATTGTTGTACATGTAAGCTTGAAAAGTATTCATGCATTCAGGGTATGTAAAGATGGAAGAAAAAATACACAGTAAATATACAACTCATTTTACTATTTTGTTGAAAACTCTGAATTGCCTTGTGTCTGAATAGTGCTTTAGAAATAAACTTGCCTTGCCTTGATGGACGCAAACCCAGCAGCCCAAAAAAGGTTTTTTTTTTGCTTGAAAGAGCTGGATTGAACCCCAAAAAGAACATGGAGAAAAGCCTGACTTTATCTTCGTACCTTTGCTTTAATGGCATTATATGCAGCAATAGTCTTTTACTGTTTGCAAACACAAGATTCAAAGTCGGCCGCTCCTGCCTGGCTTAAGTAGACTGAGATGGGGTGGTTGAGTGAGTTGGAGAATAAAAACGAGAGGAACTGTTTCCGAATGAAAAGCAGTGAATCAGAGAATAAAAAACATTATTTTCTGATTGTTTCAAGGTGGTTACATTCTAAAGCACGAATAAACTGACCCACATCTCCACACAAACTTGAAGGATGATGCTGGCTTTCATTTCAAATTTGGCTGAAGTGCATGCCTCATCCTTTTCACTGTGTGTGTGTGTGCAAGCCTTCGGTCAAACAGACACACAAACCCTGCAGCTCATTGTAGAAAAGACAGACGAGACACCACTTCAACCTGGTTGCTACACTTTTCCCGACCTCCCCTGGGCTTTCGGGGCTACCACCACAGTCCAAAGGCTGATGCCCAGAGACGTCCTGGGCAGCCACTGGGGACACCTGTCCATTACTGTCATTCACCCTTCGTTGAATTGAATGACTCCTGGTCTCCATTAATCCGACAATGTGTGAAATTGTTCATGCAGCATTAGCAAAGTGTTGGGCCACCACAAACTGCCAGAGAAGCTCTAATGCTTCTTGGCAGGGGTTGTCACAAGTCTTCAGAACTCTCCTGGATGGATGAACATCATTATTCCAAAAGATAATTTCTCATTTGGCACTTGGGTGACACCCTAGTCCAAACCTTCCTTGGTTGTTAACTTTGGTTCAGATCTGGTGACTGCACAAGCTTGAAAGGTATGATTGACATGCTTTCCCTACTCATCATGTCATTCAGTGACACCTCTTGCCCTCTATGGGCAAATCTGCACACCTAATATTTCTCCACTCACTCCCTCAGAGTTTTTCTAGAACTTAGAATGCGTCACCAATCCACTTGTGCTGTGTATGCTCAAAATGCAGAATTTGTTAGACACAAATATCAACTTAGTGATTGGAATCTCAAGTATTGTTGCCACAGCTCTAAGCCTCAAAGTCAACTTATAAAAGACCTTTACATGAAAACTTTTACCTCCCACAGCGTGAAATAATACTGAGACGAAGCGCTCAATAATGCACATAGGTGAAACCCCACGGAGAAATGGATTCTGATTTCCTCTAATGAATGACCATTACCATTTACTGATTGCTCCCATAAAGGAATGACAGACCGGTGCACTTAACTGTGGACCCTGTGTTTCTTACAGGTTTCAGTGCATGTTAGACTGAAATAAGGACTACCTGTCAAAACCAATCACTTCATCAAGGTTGCCATTGATGGCAGGCCTGAGCTCAAATTGGGGAGTTGTTGGACGAGAAAACAGGGCCACATTGAGCGATGCGTTAAAAGTTACTGTGGAATTGAAGTCCTTCACTCAGAGGGAGGAGACTGGGTAAACTTCTGAAAAGTACAAACTTGATTGGATTTTTTTTTTCCTGTTGCACACTGCACCCTGCTTTTTCTGTGGGTGTGTGTTTTTGTTCTTGTGTTTGTGTGTCATTTGGAGAGTACAGGAGGTGTGGGAGGTGCATTTCAATACACATTTAAGTACAGGCGTTCATCACGATTGAGGAGGTCTCTTTGTCAGTTAATCAATGAGATGTTGGGCGTCTGATGTTTATAGGGTCAGAGACAATATCACATTTGTCACTGACTTTGGTTACTAGGATGTGGGGTTGCTATGCCAACCGAAAGCACAGCTGGTCTCACAGCGGAGAAGACAATGAAGCTGCGTTTCAGCGGGCAGTCATCAAATTCAGACAAAAGGAAGTCACCAAGCAAACAAAAAAGGTCACCAGGCATTTTTATTCAAAGTTTGATTTTCATCTGAAAAAAACAGAGATCTGTATTGTCATCTTGATTGCGTTGTTTGCTTTCCCCTGCGAGGAACAGCCATTACTGTGTATAGCATTTTAGGTTCAAGTACCTTGGTGTTTGATGTTGTCAGTATCAAAGGGAAGATTAGCCCTGCTTCGTACAAGACGCTGATTCCTTTTAGCATCCATCCATCCAGCTCTCCAATCCATATTCTTCAAAGGCAGGTGGGCATCTGAGACAGAGATCCTCAACTTGTTTTATAAATAGAGTCTATCTGTAATTGAAATACACAGTCGGCATGTCAAAAGAATGGATGATTTGACAGGACTGGTATTGAAATGTACGGCTCGTTCTCTGCTCCAGCTTGCAACATTTTGTTTGTGGCTGTCGTCTATCATTTAAAACTGCAGGAGCTGTGAGGGGAAACTACATGCAGAAGTGGCACGTTAATTCTCAATTTCCTGATTTTTTCAAATTTTCGTTTGGAGCCAACTGAGGAGGGAGAGAAAAAGACTTAATGCAGCTTTCTTTATCATCAGTGCTTGAAATTAAAATCAGCCACCTACCGTCAAGCAAATGCGAGAGCTGTTTTTTTTTTCTTTTTTTTTTTGGGAAAGGTGGCTGCCAGTTTGACAGATAGTCAATCCATTTGTACTTATTGCATTCTGTACACAACTAGTCCGAGGCAAACAAAACGAACTAGCAAAATCCATTTGCTGCTGTGTCAATGTTTGTTGACATTTTGTGAAAAATAACTCTGCAACAGTATTCGCCTCGCTGAAAGAGCACGCTCTTTATTCAGCCAACGTGTTTCAACACACGACCTTCTATAGAGTGTGAATTTAACAGCCAATGTATGCTTGTACACTACAAAACAGCTAAATCCTTAATTAATCAACCAGAAGCAAATACAAATAGTCAGCCTTTGAAGGATACCACACTCTCAATATTACATGGGCAGTATAATCTACTACACAGCCACAAAATACAGTCAAAGAAAGAAGGATAGAAACTAGATTTATAAAAATATTAAAGGTGAAATGTGAAGCTTTTTGTCAAGAAAAAAACTGAGTATTAGTCACTAAATGCTTTATGCATATCATTGAGGTTTTTATGAACACACTGAGTGTATTGTCTTGGCCATGAGTTGCAGATTGCTGTGTTCCTTTGTGCATTACCACCAGTGGTGAAAAACTCCACAGGGTAACTGCTAATAAAGTGCAAAATGGCAAAAGGTCCTGTTTAATAACTACCAAAATCATAAATCCAAAAAGCCTCTTTTTTCCATTTTCTAAGAAATTACACATCACTCCTCCTCAGTCCCACATTGTTTCTATTAACACCCTTAAAAGAGGTCATCATGGAATGTTTTAACTCCAAAAATGAGTGGTCACTGGGTCGTTTTTGCATTTTCTTTTATCTTTTTTAATGGATCTCTTGTGTTTTATGCTGTTTTTTTTTTGGTAAACTGCTTATTTCACTGACAAGATGTGCAATGTTCCTTGTGACTTGGCAGCTGAGGCAATTTCTACATTTGTTGACGTCACCGGTTGTGAAGGACAATGCATAACCAATTTTGTAATGTGTCGTTTGTACTATCTAAACTTTCCTCACTCCCTGCACCCAAGAAAAAAAGCAAGTTTGTAAAAAGTTCAGAATGAGTAAATGTGACCAACTGGGGTTTGAGTCATAAAGGCCTTTGGATAAGATCAGTGTCTGAGGTTGCTATGTTGTATTTGTGTATGCGGGCCCTTCAGTTATTGCAGAGAGAAGGGGGGAGAGAGACAGAGACAGACTGGGAGAGAGTGAAGAGGAGAGGGGTTCTGGGCTCTCTGCGAAGCCTTGGCAAAGGCAGACAGGCTGCACTATCCTCTGGGGAAGATTCAATTATAAATGATGCTTCCACTCGGAGCCATCTTGGAATCCCTTATTCTTTAGGAGATCTTCTTCACCTAATCCTCAGCAGGGTTTGGTGTGGCCTGCCTCTGAAGTGATATGCCTCGCACACATTGTGTGTCATGCATTATGAATGATGCGAAGGAGACACTCATGTCCTAATTTCGCTGAGAGCAGTGTGAACATCAACACTATAGCTGACAGAATGCTAATTTTCACCATAGAAAGTAGCAGGATTGAGTCAGATTTTTCCACTGCTTTGGTGTACCAACTATTTATTTGCAATCTTTGTGTATTCTGCAATCTCGAGCTGACTTTTCTCCACCTTCGCTGTCCATCCTAGTCTATCTGCCTTGTTTTGCCCCACATCCTTCTGCGTCTTCCTGCCTCGTACCTTCTTTTCTTTCATCACTCGGCAACGTCTCTATCCCCTTTCTGATAATTCTACTGGTGGCGGCATGCAGCATTAAAGTCGGCAGACAGGTCGTCTTTGTAGCCTGGAGTGTTGCGTGGATCTTAGCTGCAAACCTCCCCTCGCCACCCCACCACCATTACCACCATCCATCTCCCTCCCTCCCTCCTCCAGCCTCTGAAATCCTCCCCAGACCTCCTTCCCTCTTTCTCATCCTCTCCCTTTTCCAAGCAGAGAGAATAGGAGCTGACATCTCCAGAGAACCGAGAAAAAAATCATTTAAAGCCCTTCCTCTCTGTCCGCTAGAACAGAGAAGAGTGTCAGTAATGCAGCAGGAGGGGAGATGGGGGGGGGGGTGAGACTTGCCATCCGAGTTTTGCAGTAATGAGGAGGGAGTTGTTATGGCTCACCTTCTGCTGTTCAAGTCTGTCTGTGTGTGTATGTGTGGGCAATTTCACATTTTGTGTACTCACATTTGCGCCTTTGCAGTGTTACATGACACTGAGGTGAGGATACATAACTGCTTCGTTAATGGGTGTCTGTGAGTCGATCTCCCCGTCCTTCTGTAGCGATCTGAGGATGGTTCGACACGCTTGTGAGGAAGGAACCAGTGTCTTTTCCTGTTGCTCCGAGAGGGAAGGGATCTGGAGAGGGCTGAACATCTCAGTCTCCCATCTACGCCACTTGACTCTTCCCATCTGTGTTTCTCTATTCTCCATGTCTGTCCTCCTCCCGCTTGCAAAATAAAAAAAAAAGTACTTTCCCACTACTATCCGCTGCTCTCCCCCTCCACATCTTTGCAGACATTTTACAGATGGCAAATCAAGCTGCTCATCATGGAAATATGTCAAGTATGTCCCCCGTCAATGAGGAGCGACAAAAAAGATACTATTTTTTTCAATCGAGCCATCTCACCGTGTGTTGCATCCTCGTAAGTCTTTGCATCTCAAGTGTTTTTGAGCTCAATCCAATGACACACATTCCACATTAATTTGAAGCTACCAGGAAAAATCAGTTGTTATGAAAAGACATACATTAATCTCTAAACAGTTGGCTCATTCAGGGAGATAGCTGGGTTTGCCCCAGTAATACGATTTAAGCAAGGTATAAGTTTCCTGCTATTTTATGGAGTTGTGGTGGGGTGGTTTAGTGTAATCCATGGAAAGAAGCTAGTAAATATACATGGGTCAAATCTGGCCCCCCAGTAAGTTTGCTGACATATTTTCTAACAGAGCCTGTCTTCATCCTGAGCTGAGGTCTTATTAATCAGAATCAATTTAAATAAAGAAAGAAAAAGATTGTACCAAGAAAAAGGAAAAGGCAAACATCAGCAAAGTCAGATAAGACAAACTGTTATTTTTCTGTTATACCAACAGGCCTCTACTCACATTTACATAAATGTGATGGGCAAAATTGTACAGACATCACTTAGAAACTCAGTTCAGCCACATATACAGCCTACAAAACCACCATATTATTGAATCAACACCTCTAAATACTTTCAACACAATTTGAACAATATAAGCCTATGAAGGGGGGATTTATGCAGGACTGTATTACTCTAAGCTGGTTGTTCCTCACAAACAGATAACTGAATGTTTAGTAGATTGTACTTTTACAACTGAATCAGTAAGTAGATGAACTGATTGGGCTGGTCAGATTTTGAACAAATTTCATGGCAATTAAGTCATTGTCATTTTTTTTTTTTTAAAGCCAAATATTCGCATGCTTTAACCTCAGAATTGTTACAATTTTTTCCATACTGACTGTTGGTTGAACAAAAGAAAGCAGTTTGAAGCTGTCACCTTGGACTCTAGGAAATTGAACTTTTTTTTTTCCTTTTGACATTTTACTCACAAATAGTCAAAGAAAAATGGAAAGCATAACTGGCAGAACAAATGATAGCAGAAATGGTTGTTAATTGCAGCCTCAGACCCCGGCACATTATGTCCTTGCGCTCTGTGTTGCCTTTGCTTGTTTCTTGTCACCTGCACTCCTTCTGCACTGGCACGAGAGACGGGCTCCAACAAAAACCGTCAGCTCTAAATCTCACTGCAGCAGAGAGAGAGGCCTTAGCGTCTCTTGGCATTGTTGGGCAACTGTAGCACAAATACAACCACTGTAGTATTTTACTGCTCAATCCCAGCGAGTGGAGCTGCTGCCTGCGGCTCAGACTTTATCATCCTGGCTACTGGTGCTGCTTTGCTTCCAGAGCAGCAGAAGCTGCCTGAGCCTCTGCCTCGCTTTGTTGCATTTGCTAGTGGGCTCTGGCTCATAAAGTCAGAATATGACTCTGACAAAATGTAGAGTAATCCATACAAACCTCTGTACGCCCTGCATAGACTGGGAAATAACTTTCCAAGCCATAATCGCAGATTGTGTTGTGTTATCACTGCGTAGTTTTCTGCCAGCTTTATGACAAGTTTCCTCAATGTTTACACATGAATGTTCCCTTCCAGCCATTAAACCTTATACAAAATGAATACACAGATATAAAGTTTAATTAAAAAGCTGATAATGATATATTTAAAATGGCAAGTAGAGGGCAGATATTTATGAGAAACCATAAACAAATGTGGCTTAATCCCAGCTTTGTATTTTATGGAGGGTTTTCTGCACATTCATCACATTACAGCTCTGACTGCCTGCCAAAATCCTTGGCTTTTCACCACGTATGCGCGCTCCCTTCTATCTGTCTTTCCTCTGTGTTTCTGTCACTTCTATTACTCCTGGTTTTTGATGCATGAATCCATATAGTGTGATAATGCTACAGCTTATTATAGCAGGGACACAGACAGCGTAAATCATTCAAGGCTGGCTGTTTTCTTTACGTAGCTGCTGTACATACATTCTTCACAACACACTGCCCTTCATCCATCACAGTCCGCGCTTCGTTCTGTGTCGCCGGTGAGAGATGGGACACATGGCTGCCACGTGTGGTGACAATGACATGACGTATGCAGGTGTTTATGCCGTAAAAACACATTAAATGTCCAACGGCAGGCTTGCACACACATTCATCCAGAGTATTTTGGCCATTTGCTGTAAACTTTCTTCTGGCGGCTGATTGAGGATGGAGAGAGGGAGCATTCAATCATCTTTCTCTCTTAGTCTTTCCCAGAGGGGAGAGGCAACAGTTGGAAATATGAATTATGAAATGATAAGAGGTTGTAAAATGGAGATAAATCCTGATGATTACACAGCTCAGTATCTCACAATTCGATTCCTCTGCCAATGATTCCTTATTGTAGTTGTGTGAAGGACAGCAAGCCTAATAATTTCCCTTGTTTGAAGCACGGCTGGGGAAAGCATTGTAATGATAGAGTTCTTCTAAACATGATTGAGGAGGCAATTACATTTTTGCATCTCACTTTCAGGATTTCTTTTAAGGCTCTTCTTTCTTTTCCCTCATTCTCCGATGGCAGAAAATTCGACCACATCAAACCGTGTTTGTCTTTTTTTTCCCCCATCCCCTGGGGTGCCAGCGCTGCAGAAAGCCCAAGAGATAACAAGAGGAAAGACATAAAAGCACATAAACAACACACACCAAGGAGAAAGGAGAGGAAGTGCGTGTGTGTGTGTGCGGATGTGTGTGCATAAGTTTAAACTCATGCATGTTTATGCAGATGACTCGAAGTGTGTGTGTGTGTGTGTGTGCGTGCGTGCATTCATAGAGATTTTAGTGAATGTACCCGCTGCAGCTCTGTGCCTCGTGAAAAGCTGGCTGTTGCACTTTTGTCTTCGTGGCTGCCCATACACATATGCACAGGCAGGTAATCACACACACACACATGTACACACACACATATACACCAAATAAAAAAAAAAATCTCTTGACTCACCACCTCCCTGCATCCTGTGCAGTTGGACAGGCACTACCAGTTTTTTCTGCTGTAAGTCCTCACAGCATGATGTGAAGTCTGAATACAACCAATTACCCAGTTAACACAGAAGTGTGCCATGGCTGCTGCTCTGCTCTTTTTGCCCTATAATGGATAGCATTGTTGCCTTGTACAGTTCAAATGTGTATGTGGGAGATAGAGTGGCAGGAGACCATGCATACATGCCCTGCAAATAGTTTATGTTAAATGCTTTTTATATATATTTAATTACTATGAAATGAGTTAAAGCAGCGACTTTGATAGGCAGTCTTGTTTACATGCCGCTCTAAATTATACCCCTGGTAAAGTGTATTGAGACTTGTGACCTTCTGTAGTTTTAGGCCCCTATGTGAAAATAACGTATCCTCCTCTTTTTCTTTCTCTGCTTGGGTAATGTCACATGTGGAGCCTGAAGGACAGGATGTAGTTCTGTTCTGCAGACAGGTGTCCTGACCTTCTGTCTGCACTCCCACGCCTCAGGGGACCTCTGCGAAATAGAGGCCAAGGCTTTGACCTAGTCTCTCATCTGCAGTTTGTCTCTAAATGGAGGCACACTGCAGATGCAATGAATCACAACGCCGGAGAGTAATGCATCAGCGCAGCGCCTTTATTTTAAAAAAACGAACACTGGTGGATTTTCAAGGCTCATGTGGATGTGGTGTTTTATTTCATTTTGTTTTATTGGTAACTATCAAAGAATTATCAAAGAAAACCAGCAGTGCTCTTTAGTTCCTTCAGAGTGTTCTCTATCTACCATCCCCTCACTCTCAAATCAATGGGGCACCCATATGCTACAATTAGATTTCAAATGGCCCCCTCCAGTACCCACTGGCCATGGCAAGATTACATTATTCAAAGATGGAGATGAAAGTCCCCTCTGATCCAACAAAATAACATCTTGTGCAGTAATCTGTTTGTAGATTTGATTCCTTTGATGATACTTTCCCTGTGGTCGGCTTTTTCACTCGGGCATCATGGCTGTCAAAGGCATGTATGTTGGATGCTTCAGTTGTGCTGTTTACTGGCAGGATTTTTCAACCTTGTAAGCAATGATGGCAGTATGTTGTCAGTGTCCATCTGTGAGAGAGCGCCAAGAGCATCTGAAATGTCTGCAGCGACAACAAAAGAAAAGGGACACAGGAATCGTTACAAAACAGTGAGCTTGAAGGGGACTTTTGCAACTCATTTCCAAAAAACACAAAACAAACAGGACAGCTTTTACCTCATTGCTTCAATGTGTTTTACTGGATCAACATCTTAGAGGTTGTATCAGTCTTTGTTGCACCATCATCATGCAAATCAAGAGCAAAAAAGGGGTATTGAAGCTGATCACTTTGGCATGTTCAACTTTAGAAATCCCTTTTCTTACAAGGTTGTCTTGCTAATGGACCAAGTGATTTTTCACATGATGAATGAACTCCTTTTTGTTTTTTGGCGCTTTTAATTAAACGCACATTTAAAAGGTTCTTCCCAAAGTACTAATTTAAGAGCTTCTTGCTAATGTAAGCTACACATTGCTGCAAAACAGTGAAATCAATAGGCATGTGTTGATTTGATTTATTTTTAAGTCATAGTCTTTTCCTCATTTTTACATTTAGCCTTCAGTGTTGCTAATTTTTTAGAGCTGGGTGAAAAAAACCTTGAAAAGACTAATTTTTTATTAACAGATTTTTGGTTCAGATTAATGCCCAAGGAGGTGTTGGTTCAAGTAATTGAGAGTATGCATGCTAAAAATGCTAGAAAACTCAAAATATGCCATTGCTTATGCTCACTCTTGTCTAATTAGCCTTCCTGCAAAATCACTTAAATTCATTAACACTGGTGCTCCTTACATCCGCACTTCAACGGAAAGGCCGTTTCGCTGTGTGGCGAAGTTACTCCAGTGAAACTCCTTCACCTTGGGAGTTCGCCCTGCCTGCAACAAATCTAAATGTTCTCACAGTTGCTAACCATCCATAAAGTCCTTTTTTTTTCTCTGTTGAAGTCTTTAGATGAGTATCAGAAATGAATCTCCACTCGATGGGTTCGTGCACAATAGATGCATGAATTGATATGCAGCGGACTTCCTCTCTCTGTGTGGAAATACAGCCTGTGCAGTCTGGGCCCAGCAGGTTGTTAGGGAAATGTGCTACATTTCAGAGATCTCGGGTTCTCTCTCTTCTCTGTACTTGTGCAGATAATCACCCACTTGTGTGATTGTATGTGTGACTGCGTCATGTTTCCAGTGTTTATGTGCGTGCACACGTGTTTGCACACTTTTTATACTTGAGCATGTGTATTTGTGCCTCCATCAGCTCGTCTGTGTGTGTGTGTGTGTTATTGTGTGTGTGCGTGTTAGACTGTGTGCGTGTGGTTGCCAGTGTGTGTTTCATGCTGAACATTGTCTTCTTGAAACACTAAGCAAATCTCCTCAATGTGATAATTGGCTCCCCGGGGTGCTTGTATCTTTGCTGCTCATCATCGTCATCCCCTGCAGAAAAAAAAAAGAGTGTGTGTTAGATGAGATAGGCGAAGTTTGCTCGTTTGCCGGGGAAAACTGATCCCAAGTCTGCCCGAACTCTTTTGGCAAGAAGAAACTTTGAGGCAATGAGACAGCGGGGCCAGATCCGGTGCAACCTGGCTGCAGGCTGCTGTCTGCTGTCGTCATGGCATAGGGGCCTTGTTTTCAGCCAGACGCCGATGCCATGGAGGAAATAAGGTCTTTGAGGCAGGTGATATATGATGCAAACATCAGCTTCAACTGTTGCAACGTCATTAAGACCAATAGAAAGATTTTATTGTTTCTCTTCAGGAGAAAAATGAAATCTCAAAGAGAAGGCGTCTGTGTTGAACCAGCCTTGCGTGGTTATTAGTTACAAGAAGAAAAGCAGTTGTTTGAGGCGCTGGATGCTTCACTTATTTAGATATTTTTCATGTCATAAAGACGACCTTAGTTGGTGGTTTGCATTGCTGGCACCTGAGGTGTGTAAATTGCAGACCTGTTTGTGTGCCTGGAGGCAAATAGAGACACTCATCTGGTCGATTGAGTCTCCTCCTCTCTCTTTCTCCCTCTCATCCATATGTTCCTGCAGTCCCCAGGGTAATATGGACCACAGAGCAGATTGTTGGCCGCTTCATAGGGGAAACAGTGAGACAGCTGGGCGCCCATCAGAAGGCCAAACAGATGTTCAGGTGACTCGGAGAGGAAGTGAATGGAAAAAGAGAGGAATAAGGAGAGGAGGCAGGGGTGTGTGGGAGACAGGGATGCAGTGGAGATGATGGAAGCGGCAGAGAAAAAGGAATTAATACATCGATGCAAGAACTCAGAGGCTTCATTACCAACCTCCTGACAGCCTCCGAGGTGGTCCACATGCTTTCCGCTATCCCGAGGGCACTAGAGTCTGTTTGGTCTCTCATATTGATTCACCCACAATTCTGTCTGCTGTAGGTCTAATGCCTTTGATCTCTTGATTATCTTTGCCTAAATGTGGACGAGAATGGCTAAGCAGCTCAAGGATTCACAGCTTTAATTCAGACGCACCTTAGGGAACACTCAGAAGTTGGAATTGAATCTGACCCCGCAAACAAAAAATGAAACTTTTCTCCCTTTTTTTTTTGTTTCATGTGACGAGGAAAAAAATAAGGAAAGGAAAGGAAATCCATAAACAACTTTGATAGATTCTGTGGCTTAGGGCCAATCTTGATCCAATCAGAGCCTCTAATCTGACACAAATCTGCATAGTGGCTGATGTAATAACAAAAAATTTCATTCTGGTGAGCTCCTCAACCCCCACTGCTGCTGCAGCCCTTTTTTCTACAGTGCATTTGTCAAATTAAACCAGTAGAAGGATCTTCGATTTTTTTTTTTTTTTGCCCCCCTTCTCTCCTTTCTTTCGCCAGCCTTTGTTCTTTGGTTGCAGGTCTCATATACTGTATAATACATGAGGTTTGGGAGACTTATCTGGTTCTGGTCGTACTGGCTGTTATTCCCTGGAAAGGGGCTATATTTAAGAGCTGGATAGGTCAGAGATGGGACCAGGGGAACTGCTGACTTCTACCCGAAAGGTGCTGGTGGCTGAATACCTTTAAAAACCTAAAATAGAACCCGACACAATTATATTGTAACAGTCACAAGGAGGATGTGTAGGAATTAGAGTGGATGTAGGTTTTAATAGAGGTATTTTGGGTCTAGTTATGTCAGAAAAGTGTCTAGTTGGTGAAGAAACTGTACTCCCTTGTGTCTAGTTACAGTCTGTTTGTACATCACAAAATTATCTTTTTATCTCTTCTGTTCTCTGTTTCTCTTAGAACTAATCTAATTGCTTCCCTTTCCTACTACTTGTGTCTCCACAGCTGGCACCACATATATCTTTGGTAAAGGAGGGGGTCTGATCACATACACGTGGCCCAATAATGAGAGGCCGAGCACACGGACGGACCGGCTGGCAGTGGGCTTCAGCACCACCATCAAAGACGGCATCCTGGTCCGCATCGACAGCGCCCCGCGTCTGGGCGACTACATCATGCTCCACATCGTAAGTGTTAATCTTGTGCTTTCCAATTCTAGCATTTAAACACATTCACTCCACTGAAGTCATTTATTTAACAAGATTGTGGCTAAACATCTGGGTCACTTAAAAGTCCCTCCCAGGACACTTTTTCAAAGGCTGTAAAAATACTCTGGTATAATTAAGATTTTGTACAACGTTTTTTTTCTTTATAAAAGTAAAGAAAAAGCACATCTAGTCTTTTCATCCTCATTGAAAAATTCTGGTTCTTCTGCTCAACTCTTCACCATTGCGTTAGGCTGACCACTGGGAAAGCTGTGCATATCAGGACGGCCAGCTAGAGAAAGAAATTGGAGAATTCAGCTACAGGCAGCGTATTTGTAACTCACACTAAAGCACAAACATGTGCGAGACTCAGACGAGGAGTCAGCGACTAGCAGACGTATCAGAATAGTAAATGTAGTGAGCATATTTTATTAATGAATCTGTTAGCTTGTTAGCTCGTAACTGGCAGTGGCTGACACAGCATTAGTGGTTGTGCTAATGTTAACTCTCACTCTCAACTGACCCGTCTGCTGGAGGTTGCTGCTTTCTTTACCTGTGATTGGTTTTTGAATTATAGGCGTGCTAACTCAAGCTTGTCCAGATTTGGTTTTAATTTAAGATTTTAGAGAAATGAACAGACATCACCCTCATTATTCGAGGAAAGTGAAAAAAGACCTGTGGTGACAAACTTTTCTTAGATATAATCAGCATAGTCAAGGTCTGACATTTTAGGGGCATAATAATAAGAAAACACGTGTTTTGAGAGGAGGGGGATTCAGGGCTAGTTAATAACTGTTTTTAATGATTTTAGTGCCAGTAATTTACAATGCATCAACCTAAGCTTATTTTCTACTATGAGCTCTCGTGTTTTTTTAGCCTTGCAACCTGTGTCAAGATCATGACCATTAACAAACCACCGCATCATTCGTCAAGGTTTACGTATTGCAGTCTTCAGGCCAAATTCTGCCAATCGTACTCAAACTGAATTATACAAACAGTGCAGATCCATATAAAAAAAAAAAAAGATATCTTACTCCCGCTGCTCTCCATCCTCCTCTAGAATAACCATACCTCTCCACCATTCGAACTGACTCCCAGCATGAATAATGAATGAGGCTCTCCATACTTATGCAGTGTGTTCCCACATGTTGGAGTTACATGCAAGAAACTGCGGGAGCTCCGAGTTGAAATTCTCGGCCGGTCGACCGCGCACCCGCACAGCATCCCAATAATCTCACTTCACGACCTTGAGTTTGACTCGTTTACATAAGCATTAAGCATTTACATAAATATCATCTGCAGCTAGAGCGTCAAGTCAGTGCGATGGGGGATGCTGTATGTAGAGGAAGTGGTGGTTGAAGGAGGGGGGCTGTTGCTGCTGACGCCATACGAAAAGAGATGTGATGATGAGGAGGAGCTACAGTTGCGAGAGCAGATTGAAAGTCTTTTTCTTCTTAAAGAGCTTCCCTCATCTCCTGAGTGCCGGCCATGTGGTGCAGAAAAGCAGCCATCTGCTCTGCAAAGATGAGGGCCAACAACAAGCAGTTTGGAACTGCCTTTACAGTGCAGAGAGATAAAGTGAACGCGTGCACATAGGTGAAAAAGGGAGAGGAATGGCATGGATTGAGAGCAAACGATTAAGATGTTCAGAGACTCGTGAGGGTGATATGGGGAAACGCCTCCCCGCGTCCCTAACCGACTGAGTAATTGCAGGAACCCCTGAAGGATAGAGAAGAAAATGCATTTTTAATTCTGCTTTTTAGATATCACAGCATAGCTAGCCAAGCACTCTTATAATTTGGCTGCCAGTCGCTGGGCGGCGAATGTCTTCATTCCTCCAGTCTCACGGCGCTAATGAATTTATTAATAGAAAAAAGCAACTGGAGATTTCGCCAATTCATTTAGAGAAGCAGCATGTTCTGAACACAGTGTAGGTTTTTTGTTTTTATTTTCTGTTTTTTTGCTGCGTGGGTAACATCACACTGCTGATATTTCAGATGATTTATTGACAGCCAAGGGTGTGCAAACAATGAGGGTTTCATTTAATATTAACAGTGACTGTACCCTCAAACTACGGAATACTTGACAAAGAGCAATCCAAGGCTCCTTTTTCCCACAATTGCACTGCTATTGAACAGAAACCAAATGAAGAAAGCTGCACTGGCCACAGGTGAAGCGTGAATAATTAAATAGACCTTGAGTTGATATGTATCTGTGAGAGTGCTGGATTTGGTTATATCTCGAGGAAAATAAACTACTGCTTGACCTCCCTTCTAAAAACTTGTTGTTGTTATGTGGATTATTATGATTATTCCCCAAATTAGACTATTTCGCTCTCCACTTCTGTTATTATCGGAATACTGGCTCTCCACAAAGTTATGAGTGTGCTCTAATTTGCACCAAAGAGCTACTTTACTGTCTCTACAAGTGTTATGTGTGGAAAAATTTCTATTTAATTAGCAGATATGTCAGACTTCACTGAAATGTCATTAGATAACAACTCCTAATGACAGCAGTCAGGACGTCGCTGTCAGCGTCTAGTAATGAATCTGCAGCAAAAGGTTAAAGGTGTTATCTCTGTCCATTCTGGATATAACCAAAGGTCTTTTCAGGCCCAGGGCCATCACCTTAACCTTTGCAATTATTAAGTCACCACTTGAGAATCAGCACACTAAAGTCAAGATACATTAGGCATGCTGTAACATTTTTGATAGCTGAATATATGACGTGCTACAAAAAGGAGAATAACATGCAGATTTTTACTGCATGCAGATACTCTTACGTTCCTTTTTCAAACTGCAGAAAGATAACATTTATATCTTCGACTGGCTTTGACTCATATTTAAGTATCTAATGCGGTTTTCTGCGGCAGTAAAGAGGGGTGCACATGGTATTTTCTTAAACATGCAGAGCCCAGAGCACAAAGGAGAAACAGACATTTTGAGGCAACACCTAATCACTGACTCCCTCCTTAGTCTCACTCTCTCTTTTGCTTTCTTCATTATCTCCCTCTCCCTCCTCCCCGTGATTAGCTTGAGGCTTGTTTGGCAATCATGAATTAAAATGCTGATTGTAGTGTTTACATTTTAACTGCTAAGAACAACTGCATGCTTGGTTTGAAATCCAAGGGGCAATTTGGGGTAATTTGCCGAGGTGAGCACGACTTTTCTGCCATCGCGGGCGTCTTCATTTACTAGTTCATTTGATTCTGGGGTTCTAATACTGAGTGTGAAACAGTTAGAGACTGTTATCAGGTGACATCCTGTGATTCATATTGGTTGCGTAATTGACTCATAAAGGAAAGATCACCTGAATTAACTGTAACACTGAGATACGAAAGCTAAAACTCTCTGTAAAACCAATATCAAAGATGGTGTCTTAGTGACTTTTAGTGCAAGGGGAGTAAAAGAGGGGCTTGTAGCAATAACACAGTGAAAAGTAGTAATGTGCCTGTGTGTGTATGAGGTATGTACACGTCTATGTGTGTGCGTGTACGTGTGTGTGTGTGTGTGTGTGTGTGTAAGCTTAAGTCCATGACAGAAAGACTCTAAGCTGCAGGCTAGATGTGCCGGTTGTGACTCACACAGTCTCTCACCAGGGACTGCACATGACTGCAGGTGAAGATTACCCAAGACACACAGAAAAACACACATGCACACACACACACTGAAATCCTTCAAAATGTATCCCCACTGCATCATTTAAGTAGATTTTTTTTTTTTAATTATTACAAGAGCAGTTGCCAAAACCAAGAAGGTGGGACAGTTAAGGACATGAACTTAAAGAAACCGCACTGTTTAAAAATCAAGTGATAGACGTGTTGGTGATAGTACATTTTTATTAAAGGCTGCAGTTTCAGTGGTGTTGTCTGAAAATGAAAGGAAAATACAAGACAAAACCTTTTGACAGCATAGTGTCAATTTTGATCACTAGAGACCAAAAGAAACCTGAAATAAACTAAAAGATATTACAGATGCAGCTGATATGTAGGCTACTTTAGCTAGCATGAATCTTGTGCTTGAGAGCTGATACATACTAAGAAGTGACATTAAGAACAGTTGTTAAAGCTGCAGACAGAAAAGAGACAAAGAAGAATGACAGCACCATTGTACGTGCTCCAGCCTCCAGAAAGACCATTTCTTTTCTCTTCTCCATTATTTGAACAAAACAGAGAGTGAAGGAGGTAGAGTAGCACAAGGCGAAGCGGTTGAGGAAGTCGGGTTCATCACGGCTGCAGCGAACCCAGATGAAATCACCTCTCTGGGGATGTTACAGGTGACAAGCTGCAGTCAGATGAGGCTGAAATTGAGAACGCTCCATCAAGTTTCATCTCCAGCAGCTTTTTTTGGCTTCCAATTAAGGGGGAAAATCACAGCGAGACACCTGACAAGATAAAGAATCTGTGGGTCTTTATCTTGTCTGTGTAAGTGACATAAAAATACGCCTCACACCATGCAAAGTCATTATAATGGCAACTTCCATAACCACTTTATGGATAAATGTGACATTTAAGCTCTTTAAAACTGGGAGGCTTTCACTTGAACTTTAAACCCTTCCAGTTGTAATGTTTTGTTTATTGTCTATTTGCATTTAAAATTCTAAGCTTAAAGGGTTTTTTTTTTCAATTTGAATTTGAAGTTCTATCAGAAAGGAGATTAAAACAGCTTTAGAATTCACTTAGTAATCACATTCATAGTTTGAAATTGAGTTTAAATAAAAGCCACTTTTTTGGTGATAATGTTACGGTGTTCATAAAACAAGTTCCAGATATCTTAACTTACAAGCATTAAGCGTTTTTTTATCTGATCCCAGCCAGCCTGTGTAAGACAAACTTAGCCACACTCTCATCTCAATCCCCGGGGATGTTTTAAATCCTCACCCTAACTCAAAAACATACATTGACGACCAATCAGAGGTTTTCTAGCGGAGCCACAGCACACGGAATTCCATTACCCACTTGAGTTTTCCCCTCATGCTAATTCGCGGCTGCTGGATAATTGAAAACCCCAGTGCAGACTCTCAGACCGAAGTTGTGGAATGAGATGAATGGCTGTGGATGGTAAATGCCATATTGCGCGGACCATGCTGTATCCATCTTCCCATCACCCCTGCTTACGTTACACGCATACATACACAAATGCAAGTATATTTCTATGAATTAATGCAGGAGTGCAGATGCATAATTCATTCAGCTCCTCACTCACTCCTGTCTCTCCCCATCCATCCATCAGCTTCCTCACTGTCCGTTTGTGTTTATGTCTGACACTATCTGTTTCCCCATCTGCCTCCCTCTCACCCTTCGTCCCTTTCTCTCTCTCTCCTTTTGACAGACCTAATATAAGATGTTTGATGTTTACCTGTGTGCATCAGCGCGTATATGGCCAGCAATGTATTGCTTCTATCAAGTTACCCAACCTCGGCAGGGAGAGATAGATATTATTGCGGTTATGGCTCATGGCCTCTGATAACATTACAGCTTCTTATTTGTATTTCCTTACCTCCCACATTTGATTCCCCCGACAGAAATAAAGAGCCGGGAAAATATACCTCGCAGCTGTTTTCTCAACTAGTTGCATGCAGTACATGCAGTCAGCATTGTTGTAAGTCTGATAAATAAGTCTTTCTCTGAAGCTGAACAGCAGAGTCATTTTTATCTCCTCTGTTTTGTTATTCAAACATTCCATGTTATACAACAGACAGTATTACTTTACCTTATGACTGTTATTTGTTCTAATAAACAACTAAATGTTATCATCACAGGACTGTTATTGGCTCTAGCGCAGGTTGCCTTCTGAGGTCAATATATAATACCAGATTATTGGCACTATATCTTCCCTGGGGGTGACACTGTTGACATAATGCCTTTTCACAGCAGGCTGAGCTTAACTGGCATACTAGCTGCCAGATGGTGCATTTGTGTGCAAGGTTAACCTTTACATGCTACAGTAGGTAGTTACATAAGAGGCTGTGGAACACATGCTATCATAATGGATCATTTTTGTTTGGTTTTTGGGGGAGATTTTAAGATGTCATTGTGTTGACGCATGGTTTAAGAACCAGACAAGTTTGATTTGACAAACAGTGCCGCATTGGCCTTGCATAATTATTTCAATCATTATAAAGGATTTCAAAAACTGTTGCTTAAATAACGTACTACCACAGTACAAAAAAAACTTTTTATGGAGGACCTTTTCACAACAGTAAAAAAAACCACATAAATAGCTCAAGTAATGAAGGCTGAGTTTCTTTTAGCTGCTTCAGGGTCGTTGTATTGTGCCTGCTGACACACTGTCACGCTGTCATGCCTTACTGGGACTCTTAGATAGACAAATTGTTAACTATAGAAGTTACAGCTGTGTTTTTCCTACTATGATGAGTCAGAACGTTTGCTGTAAAAAGGCTTATTCATTTGTTATGTGCACTTAATGAGGCCTAAGATGCTGTGGCACTAAAACCTGAGTTGATGGTCCAAAGTAAATGAATGATTAGAACTATTTATGTAAAAATCTGAGGTTCATAATGACACTGACAAAGAGACTTGATCAATCACATTTGGCAGATACCAGATCTGCTTCATTAAGTGAATATTATGATACCAGTCCAGCATATCTGATGGGTACATCCTCGTAGTAACCTCTACAATGAAATTAAACTACTTAACTACAAGTTTAATATGAGTGTCACTTAGTTTGTAGTGATTTGCAACCCTATTTTAATTAACAATGTGCAGCATGTAAACACAGACTTAACAAATATAATAACAACTTTAAAACCAGACTGACTTGTTTAGTTAATAATGCAGAACCTGCCTCAGATTATATTTTGGTTAATTGTGGTTTATTTGTGGTTCATTTATTACTTGGGCCAATATAAAGCATGAACCTGGTACTTAATGTCTGGTTAGAAGTCCAGGGCCTCGGGGCAGATGTCTGCTCTGCCTGTTTGGTAAGTCAGACTTGCCTTTAAGTGTTATATGTATTTTAAAAGAAGAACTTTATTAAAAATCTTTTTTGGTGTTGTTTTTTTGCCCAAATGAATCTACTAGAGTAACTTGATGGTGCTGCTGTAAGACAATGGATGAACTCCAATAATAGATAATAACATTTTTTAAAATAATTTTCTTATATTTTTCAGAAAAGTTGGTAATAAGGTATTCACAAGAAAATCCCCAGAAAAAGATACAAAAAAATGAGTATCCTCCGGTAATCTATTGTCATTCGTGACTTGATACAGAATAATGAAGACTGGAGGTTTAGGGTTTGGTGCTTGTTTCTCATTAATATTTAACAACCTCACTGGCATCTTAGCTTTAAGTGAAAACACAGAAAATGTTACACACACACACACACACACACACACACACACTTAAATACACATTACACTGAAAGCCTTTCTGCGTCTCGTGTTTTCTCAAACACTGCATGCATGGGTACACAAAAACATATGTAACACAAGCACTCACACTCTTTATTTCTCCCTCTCAGATGCCCATACACACCCTCCCACACGCTCACACTCACTTATTCTCTCGGCCATGTGCATATGTATACACACAGACACACACCAACACACACACACACACACACACACTTCCACAGGCTCCTTCAACAAATGCTCACACCACGGTACACTGGCACTGACACTCCAAACATGATACGAGGGCTCTTCGGGGACATCTGCCTGTCAGTCATCCATGTCATCCAAAGGTACTTCAGGGGGAACAGTTTATGTAGCAGATCCTCTGACACGCACACACTTCACACACACATGCATCACCGCCACCCCCCAATACCTAAGTAAGAATAAGTAATAACTGCTTAAGCTGGACAAACAAAGCAGCATTATTCCAATGTACCCCATGTGGTCTGTGGCCTTAGCCCCTGTATATTTCATGGATTAAGATGAAAAATTCAATGAGAAACAACAAACAGTGTGTCTCGCTCTCCTTACTCTGCTCTCTGACAACCCACCCCTCTGGGGGATGCTCGTGTTTTCACAGCTTCATGGTAGGACATGAATCCCATTCTCACAGTGATGAGAAGACAGAAGGAGAAGATGAAAGAGACAGAAGAGAGCATCGTGTACATCCAAAAGTAGAACAAATACAAGGGGCTGAATGAAATAGAGAGAGAGAGGGGTGAAAAAAGAATAAGGAGAGGTGGGAGGAAAGGAGTTTCGGAGAGAGATAGAGAGATGTGGGTATTTTATAATTCAGAGCAGGATCAGAGGCAAACTTGGCTCAGATAGGTCTCAGCACATTGGCTGTGAATTCCAAATTATGTGTTGCCTTTCTGTCTCACTCTGACGCCACCCCCTCCCCTCACCACTCACTACCAGCTTTCTCCCTCTTATCTCTCACTCCTTCTTATCCCTTTCTCCTTCTTTCTTTTTCTGCTACAGTGCCACGGCACTATTGTTTTCATACTAAAGGCTAGATTGGGCTCTGGTAGCCGGTCAGTCAGCCTGTTGAAATTCAGCTGCAGTGCGAAAAAAAACATTTCTGCAGAGGCTTCTGGAGGAGGCAAAGGTTATACTCACAGAGATGTGGACAGATGTGGCCATTTTAGCTGTGGCCATTTAATACTATTGATTCACAATACCACTCAGTCACCAGACTATTAATTATGTGATCACAAATGTGTGATTATCAGTTAAGTTCACCAAAAAAATATACTATTTCTTCCTTGTTATACATTAATCAAACATTACTATCTGCTCAACAGCAGCATTGTCTGTATTAAACATGTGTAGAAATAAAGGAACAACACATTCTTGGGGACTGCAAACAGTCTTTACAGTGAACCTGCAGGTTTTACACACTCTCAAACTCTAAATATAAGCAAGCCAGATGCTTTGGCGTTCGACCCTTTAGAACTATTAGAAAACAAACAGAGAACAGTCATCGAACTCAAACCTGATTAAAATGAGAGAAACATGTTCAGATTACGCATGCTAGAAAACTCTCATGATGGCTGTGTTTTTGTATACTAACCTATTAATCGTTGTTTGAAGGAATGGTGTGAACTTTGAAAAGACATTCCTGATTACATTCTTGCTGAGAGTTACATATGGCGAAGGGGACCATTCTGAAGTCTGTGCACCAAATATGAGGCCACAGAGTTCAGCAGGTTGGCTGAACTTAAACAGTTAACATTTTTGCCAACTCTATTCCAATAAACAGAACTAACATTAGCTTTAAAAGTTGCTAAAAGTCATCATATGGAATCCTGTGTACCTTAATGTACATCGATGAAATGACTGAAATGCTTAAAGACAGGTTGCAGGAGAGAGATAAGCTTAAACCTTGTGTAAAAAGATAATAGAGAAGTCTTCAGCCAAATATACTTATTGTATGATTGAAGAAAAAGGGAAAAAAAATAAAATAAAGTAAATAAATCAGATCAAACAAACTAAATATTTGCAAGCTATTAAAAAAAAAACATAATCTAATCAAGAGAGTGAGATACAAACTCAAATGAACTATTTATATCCACAAGTTATCCTGGACCAGAGATCCAAAGGTTAGAGATGAGTAAAATGAAGAAGGTGAAATCTTTACTGACTGACTGATGTAACAGTCTTTATCATCCTGTGACATAAGCAAAAACATTTTACAACTTAGCTGGATTGGATTCAATAGAAACATCATTAATAAAACATTTGGCTTTGGCATGAGTGTGTTGGCTCTTATAGCGCAGAAAGTTTAAGAGCAAGAGCATCAATGTAACTATAGCAACTCAAGCAACTCACACAACTGAACTCCACTCCCGCATACACGGCGTCCTCCTTCCTGCCCCACATGCCACAACTTTCGACTGCCCACACACAGCACAAGAGGAGAGTGAGAGACCCCGATGCTGTTGGCAGGAGAAGCGTGGACTGCATTAGTCTGAGCAGCATGAATGAATTATCATATGATACACTTGAATATATATCTTGCCTATTGAATAATGGTCTGAGTATGTTATTAAATTAGTTGCTAGTCACTTTGTAGAAATAAACTCCCAGAAAAGGGTTTGAAAAGTCAATAAATTTTGTGAGAAAGTCGCCAAATTGGCAACAGTGAGGAATAAAAGTGGAGGCAGCTGTTCTGCTCTGTCCAAAGCAACAAAATCCACACATCAATAAACACGACAAACTTTTTAGGATGACTTCCTTAAGTGCTTTAGTTCATGTTCTTTTATCTAAGAATCCCAAAAAACACATCTCACTTTCATCAGCGAGACAGATGAAATAAAAACTTCCAGTGAGAGACTGCATGGACTTAAAGAAGCTACTCGAACAGTGACTAGTTGACCAAAAGTAATGTCAGGACTCCTCTGGCCACTTCCCACCACCTGCAGTCCCTTTGACGGACTAACTCGTCCTCTGCCAATCTTACCCCTGGCTGAATGCACTTTATATATCAGCTTCTTCCCATTCAACTCCTTGTAGAAAAGCAAACAAGTGGAACCTCCCAAACTGCCACAGTGACACACACCTAGGATCAGTGGAGAGGCCGTACTGCCCAGTACTGGTGCTAACTGAGCATTACTCAGTCTTCAAGTCGCTAAACAATCTCAGATTGAGACAGATGTTCTGTGAGATCAAAGCACCTTTCTTCAGTCAGCAGCGTTTTATAATTTCCCCTATTTACTCAGCTCCAGACGCCACCCTATGAGTGCTAGAGTGATAAGTGGGACAGCTTGTGATGAGCACCTAATGAAAGATCAGAGGGATCTGGAATCGATTGAGGTGTGTCACACACACAAGGCTAGGTGCCATGTCAGCTCCAAAGACACTCCTAAATCCTCCCACAGGGCTCACCGTTACCCTGTTACAGCCACTCTGTGCCCCTCTGCCGTCTTTCACCTGAACCGCCACAGGACAGAAAGATAGATAGGAAGACAGAGATGGAGTGAGGGGGAGGTGGGGGGAGTTAAGGCAAATAAAAAAAAAAAGAGATTCACATTTTAGCAAATTGACTCCCTTTCGGATTATCGACAAGAAGGGGGGGTGGTGATGATGAATTGCGGGCCCGCTCAAGTGATAAACGTCAACATTAGAAAATAAATCTAGCGGAAAGAAGGCAAAAAAAAAATCTTCTGCCTTCAATATCAGCGACGGTGTGGCAGATTGACTTACTCACAAACACACACATACGTACACATATGTACACACTGCAAATGTATTCAGGGAGGATTAAGCAAGAAGTTGTTTTTTTTTTCCCTCCCTCTCGCTGATAAAGAAAGAAGGGGGATCAAATTTGAGTGCGAAGCTCCTTCACAGATGGAGTGAGAATGTGAAAGTGAGTACCTGTGCATTTTACCGAGTGCGAGTTTGTATTTATTTAATCCTCCCATTATTGACTCTCACCATGACAAAGCTCTATTGACAAGGAGACAAAAAAAGACTATATCACTTTTTTATGATGCTGGGATCATCAGAAAACCAATCTGTGGGGATAAAAGATATTTCCTACTGGATGGCTCTTATATAGAATTATTATAAGCACTGAATCACTGAAGGTTATAGAGTGTATCTCGGAGTTTTATTGATCCTCAAACGTTCTGGGCAGGCAGCGGGGCAAATGGCCAAGGACATGACAGCCAAGTCTTCCATCTCCTCATCTCTTGTTCTTCTTCTCTGTTGCCCTCAGCCATTTCCTGTCTCTATTGTGGGGAAAAAAAAGAACATATTTTCTATTTTTAGCGTAAGCTGGAGCTCTGCAAAGCACTGTGCCCGGCACACACACATAGACACACACAGAGGCAGCGCATTTCCTGTCAGGTCAAAGCTGGCTCCAAAGAGGCCATGGCCCTCGATAGAATCCAGTCTGATTGGGCGCCTGAGACGACCAGTAAGGTCGTAACCTTTTTTATGTGATGTCATGCTGTGTGCAACTCGGAGACGAGTATCCACGTGCGGCGATCGGTCGGGGGTTTTTCTGGATATTGGAATGGTTCATGGTTAAAGATCAGGAGTTGATTTAAAGGAAAATGGAATGAAGAATCTACTTCCATACTCTTTATTATCATATTTATTATCAATGCATGTTCTCCCCTGCATTCTGGTAATTATTTTCAGCTGGAGTGTTCACCTAAAATTTTCTGCAGTTCAGTCCCTTACGTCTGCACTGGAACTCAAAAAATGTCTAGTTGTCTGAATTTGTTCTGCTTGTTTAATAGTCCCATAGTTTCTTTCTAATTAGAAAAAAATGTATATTTACCTGCAATTTCTGAGAAAGAGACTGAAAAGAACAGTGTAATTTTATAGTAATTAATAGGAAAATGGGCACAGTGTTCCACTGGTTCATCTTGTTAGATTAATAAATTGAGAATGTAAAGGTGGGAACCAAAGGTTGGCTGAACATGTAGAGATATAAAATGTGTCCGTCTGTACAATTTTAAAAGGCAGGTGAGGAAAAAATTCAACTATGCTGGGATACAGAAGCATAAACTATAAGAAATACCTGGCCTTGAATGGATTTCTGTCAGTTTCAAGATTTTAAATGGTGCTGTTTCACTGCAGTCCAACATTAACAATTACTTTCTTTATGCTTCACTTCTGTATCAATACTTGTGCATGCAGTGAATGACAGTTAGAACGCTACTCAAGGACAGCACTTTCAATTTCGAACCACTTCTAATTTGGTCTACTTTATATCTCTAGTCAGCTATTATTCAGTGGGAAATTACATTGTACTTCTTACTCCATTTATTTAATATTAAAGTTCAGATAAATAATACAAAATATGAGCATAAATAACTTATGATATACAGTTAAAGGGTTATAGATCCCTTGGGAGCTCCCTGAGAGAGCTCTGCTGAGGAATGAAATCCTAATGACATCAGTCGAGTTATTTTAAATTGGTTTATCAGAAGTTTTGCTGTCACAAACTGAGGGTTGTTAAAGTTGGACTGAGAATCTAACAGACAGTGGGCTTAAATTAAGAAATACTATTGGTTGCAGTATTGGAAATGTTGAATGTAGTGCTTTTGGAACTTGAACATTCTTTTTTTTAATCTGTCCACTGGGACTCTCCCAAACTTTATGGAAGTGCAGTACTAAATCTCTTGAGCACCCCTTCAAGAAATCTAGAACCTGTCAAGTTCCTAGAATTGCCAAAAAAATACATCATCACACAAGAAAATTTGAATTATCCTGTAAGGTTATGATGATAATGTGTACTTGAACATGTGCAAACAAAAAGTATAATTTAGTTCAGGGAGGTCTCATAAAGTAAATAAAGTCAGTAGAAGGTCTTTGTGTAAATTCTGTCCTTGTGCTATAACCCTGTATGTCCTACCATCTGCATGTCTGTAGCCTATTGCCATAACAGCATGAGTCAGCACAAAGGTGACAGATGTGACGATTGACATGGGTGAAAGCGCACCTCTTGACCACTTAAAGGTGCCCTCCCTTCCTCCGCTGAAATTTCACACGACCCCTTTGATTGAGTTGGTTTGAAGGCAAAAGGCAAATGGTTAATTCATTCTTCCCACATTATCTTTAATTTATTCACATCTTGTTCGAACATGTCAGACTGGTCAAAGAGGAAAAAAGAAAAGGCACAACTTCTTTCTTTCATGATTGAACCGGCTCATTCACTGGACAGATTTAAAATTCATCATATTTTCTCTGTCTGACAAGACTCGGTGTTCTTTGATAAACCACCACTCTTGACACATGACGCAATTGCACACATTTTCTATAAAAAAAAAAAACAAGCTGTGCCTGTTTTTGCAGTGCACCCAGTGCTGAATTGCCCTAACCTGCGCATGTGTTGGCCTTTTTCCAGCCGGCTTCTGCCTGGACAGCAATTAATGTCATTTGGAGCGAAGAGGGACCTCATGACTCATTACATATGCCTTTTGCTCAGAAAAAGCCTCTGAGGGGCCTTCTCCTCTTGTGTGCCAATGCTGCCACTTGGGGGATGGCACAAGTTGGATAACACTCTCATTATAAAATTCACTATGAAAAACGTCTTCTGCAGTGCTGGCAGGGATGAGATTAAACCTTGTTTTGGCTTTCGTTTATTCGAGCTTCTTGTGCACACACTGAATATGTATTGTATGGAGACTGGGGTTTTTTTAGTTTGTGCCATTATTGTCTAACTTGCAAAAGTCTCGTTTTTTTTTTTAACGAAATATAAATTTTCCTGAATGGCTATTCATTAGTCAAGCTGTAGGAGAGAAAATCCTATTAGTGGTAAGCTTAAAAAAAAGTCAGGTTAAATTTCATGTACTGCAGAAATCTGTCCCAGCAACTGAGAAGGAATAAATGAGTTATTTTGACAGTGACAGCTATGTATTTTTGGCATTTTACAAAGCATTATCTGACATTATTTCAGTGGCTTTGCTGTCAACTACAGCGGAAAGAAGAGATTGAAATACATCTTGCATTTGTGTTCCATAACCTCGTATGTCAACAGTCTCGCTGAATGGCCAAGGAGGCCCGTCTTGTGCATCGCATGGCTGGATCCTGGTGGACCTCCCCTCTGGACTACTGTAACCTGTTCACAGTCCTGGCTCAGTGGAGCGCATGCTGGCAAATAGCAGGGGGAAAAGGGAGGGAGAGGTAAAGAGAATGAGATAGAAGACAGAGACAGTGACAGCAAGAGAGAGAGAGAGAGAGAGAGAGAGAGAGAGGACATGTTGACAGGGAGAGAGAGAGCAACAGACAAATGCAGGGGATATGGAGAGAGAGGAAAACCGGAGCTAGATAGAGGTGGAGAGAGTCAGTGCAGTGTGTCTAATCTCCCCTCAGGGGCGGTGGTGTAAGGACGCCTTCTATGACAGATAAACTCACCCGACAGCGAGCCCGGAACGACAAACGCCCACCAGTCGTGAACAGGAACTGAGTAAATTTAAGTTCTGTACTCGAGTAAACTTTTGAGGTTCTTTACTTGAGTAATTCCATTTTTCTTCATTTCAGGGACAAATATTGTACTTTCTGATTCACTTCATTCATCCAGCAGCTGTAGTTACTTTTCAGATTTAAATTCTTTATATAGAATATGATCATCTAATACATTTTAATGTATTAATATATATTTGAAGCTAAACTAATAGTGTATAAAGAATATGCAATTAGTTTTGGTTGGGGGAATTTAACTTGGTTTTACAATGAAGTCTTTCTACAATGTGGTAGTTCTACATTACTTATGTAAAAGATCTGGCAGAAGGAAGAATGCAGCACCTAGTTTCTATCCAAGTTTATTGAAAGAGGGAGATGATGGTGGCGGGTGGGTGGTTTTGCTCGTGGGGCAGGTTGAGCCGGGAGATGAAAAGGACAGAGTGAGTGGAGTCATGTTTGCTCTACTGAAAAGAGAAGGACGCAGCAGGAGTTGTTGTTTTCATCCTCTTTTTTTCTCCATATCCCCTCCTTCTAATCTGTTAAAGATTGTTTAGGTCTTAAGGAAGAGCCGGACAAGCCACCTAAACAGTTTGTCACCCTTTTTTTTCAGCTTTTTTTTTTATGCACACCAGAGTCCATTCATGAACACCCTTTCTGCCTTCCCTAATTCCCTTCGGAGTATGGCTTGCTTGTTCGATATTAACAAAGGGAAAATTGCCTTGAAAGCCTCTGCACCTCTATGTGTTTTTGTCAGGCTGCACTGCTCTTTGTCTCTTTTTCTGCAGCTTAGTTTTTAAAAATAAAACGAACACTGGCCGCACTGCTCGGGCACTCTTAAAGGGAGGCCTCAAGAAAATATTCTTTGTATTCCACAAAAAATATTCCAAATTATGGTAGCCCTCTCCATTGAGTTCAGCTTCACTCACGCACATCAAAATTGACATGTCAGAGTGTGTGTGCTTGTCTCCACCTTTTCCAGAGAAGGTCTTCAGTATGAAGTTGATTCTTCTGGAGCTTTTTGAGCAGGCAAGGTGGCCCATGCTGATTATGGGGGCTTGCGTGTGTGTGTGTGTGTGTGTGTGTGTGTGTGTCTGTGTGCTGCAGTGATGAGTCTCCTGCAGTCTTGTTTTGGAGCAGCAACACAGTCCGATCTGGGACAGACCTTGAGAGTCACTGTGACATTTAAAAACAACCTCCCACCGTCTCACAAGATAGACAAAATATGTCACCTTCTCTGGCTCTCTGTTCCCAGCCCCCTGCAAACCTCTGTGTAGTTATCTCTGAATAGAAAAAGATAAATATATATATATGTGCCAACATATATATCTGTCTATATTTCTCCTTCTGACACTGTTATATGGGGTAAAATATAGGCGTGTGCACACAGGATTTGGCATCACATCACTCATGTTCACACACACGCCATTGCTGCACTCGTCAGCAACCACCACACTCTCAATACCCATGCAATTAGAACCCTAAGAGGCTAGATAAAGCACCGTGATAAATGAGCCAGATTCTTTGATCGTGCACTCTGACATGCTTACAACAGGCATGCTAAGGCTACGCGCATCAGCATGCAACACATGCAGGGCATGCATGCAGAAAGGCAAAGGCACAGTCACACATTTGGAGCCCCTGATTAACATTAATGGCGTTTCTCAGAATTGCATTGGCATCTCCTTGCATTCCAATCACCTAGATTTCATGCCTCGTCTCTGCAGGCAGCCCTGTTAATTGTGAGAGAGGAGAGCGGCAATGAGTGCTATCTGCTGAGCCTTTGATATGCACTTATCTTTTAGCAGTTTCATATTATGGAAAAGAAAATTGCCTTTAAAAATGACTGGTGCTTTATTACTTTTGGGCCAATTAATTTAAAGAAAAATAATGCCTTTTTCAAAATAGCGAGGAAAAAATAATTATGGAGTAATTGACAAGGAAAGACGAGCATGCAAAGAGGATGTAAGTAGGCGTCAATGGAAATTTACTATTTCGTGGTTCACAGCTCTACTTTATGAACTGTTTCAGACAGACCTCATGGTTATAACATATCCAGAAGTATCGGGGAGACACACTTTGACAAAAGCATGCCCTGAAAGTGTCCAATGCATTCAAGAAGTAGGGCACTCGCCTCAACGTTCCTTGAAGTGGGAGAGACATACCGACCTAGATTTCCTCCTGTTTATTCAGCCATTTTAGGTGCTTGCTATTCATGTCTCCATTTCAGTGCTCCACTTTCCCTGTCTACGTGTGTTTTTTTTTACCCCTGAACATGGCTACTTTTGTTTGCTTTCTTGTTTGTTGGTTCATTCTTTTTGTCTTTCTTTCTCCCCTTGTGCCCTCTGTCCATATAACCTCATGAAAGTACATGAAAGTAACACTAACTAGCAGTGACACATATGGACAGCTGCTGAGATGCCCCATGTTGCTTATCATCAGGGGGTCTGATGCTTGACTTATCTCAAAAAACCCTGGTGTAACCCACTCCTAAATTTTACTTTTCCACCCCCGAAAACAATCACCTTATCTCATTCATTCAATCCCATATTAATCCCCCACTGATAACTCAAATGCAGTATTGCCCCATAATGTAGGGCAAAGCTGAACAATCAGTCAAACAGTTACTTCAAAAACGTCTTTAATCAGTCATCAGAGCTCATCATCTGTTTATGCATTCCAGGGAGTTTGGTGCCGTTCTGGTTGATTTAACACAGCTGTAACGCTCCGGATGTGGTCATGAATTGGAAATGAATAAATGCAAAGTGTGACTTGGACTGTTGACCAGTATCAAGCTGATATGACAGCCACGCACACAGAGATGGCATATGTTTCCCAGTGTGGCGTCTGAGCCGTCGCCACAGGAGAGTTTTGCCTCGGCTGCTGCACCGTGCCCGTTCAGGTTCTCTTCCATACATACAAACATAAATTATAAATAACATCAGCATGCTGAAGAAGATGAACTGCTCCCACAAAAAATTCTGACATATGACATTATTAGATTGTTTACAGTGAATCATTCATGAGGAAGTGGCTTTGTACTGTTGTAGCTGGTTGGGTGAAGCTAGTTTTTAAGCACTTTACAAATAGTTCAGCGGTTTGACAGGGGTTCCTTGCCAATGGGTTGCACATCCTCCAAGGATAAATCTGGGAGGTTGAGATATGATTATTTATAGGTCAGGAAGAGAAAATATGTCCTGCTATACAAATTTGCTTTGGACTTTTCTCTAGTGTTTTTTGGAAATATTAGATAATTTGACCTCTTTGTACTCTGCAAATGTTAAAATATGAGGAGTTTGGAACATGACAAGGGGCTCCAGCTAGACTCTGCTATTTGTAAAGGTTCACAAGCCAAAGAAGCTTTTACCTTTGAAAGTGCAGTCCTGTCTAAGTTTACTATGAGTTTTTCACAAACAAGTATAAAATGCTATAAAAATGCAAATAATCATGGAAAGTACATTTTGCTTTTATGTGTCCATAGCGAGTATTTTAGTGTTTAACTCAGTCAGTTTTCAGTGAAGCTGAAGGACAACAAATGACTGTGATGTAATCATCATGTGTTAAAGTTTCCCAAACAGGTTTGGTACAAATTTCACAAGCCCTGATAATCTATCTCCATTATTACTGTGTTTTTAGCAACTGTATCTTCTTATCAAATCATAATCTCTGGAAGTTGAAGCAATTACACTGCAAATGGTGCGAATTTAAACGGCAGCGAACGGTGTCTTTGGTGCTTAGTGGGAGGGAGCGACCCATGAATTGATATTATCACAGAATAGACTTTGTGGATTTGAAACTAAATGAATCTCAAATCAAAATAAAATGAATCTCCTCTTCAGTAGACTATCAAAGACGGAGAGAAATGGAGAGAAGGGGGGAAAAAAGGAGTGCGGTTAGGACCGGGGCGCCTAATGCACTCCATTCTGAGTTAATCATTTTTCTGCAGCGCGCTCTCTCCACCTCACCTCGTCGCCTGTTTTTTTGTTACACGTCCACTCTCATCCAGGGAGTCTTTTCTCTTGCTCTTCATTTCTTTCTCTCAACCTGAGACCTCGGTGTGCAAGATGGAGGGTCGCCTCTTGAACCCAGGAAAGTTACCCTCACCAACAGACCACCTACCCCTCTGCTGCCAGCACAGTTAAGGGCAGTCCAGCTAGCTTTTAGCACCAACTCTGGCAGCTACCCTCACTACCTTGGCTGAGACCAGAGCAGACCCCTTTTTTTCTGTCTCATCATCTCCTGTGATTGGGGGAACATGCACCTTCTTTTACTTCACTTTGCCCTCCACAATCTGAACCTGACACAGCCAGCGAGGGATCAAAACGCTGTCTACTGTAGATGCCAGCCATTAGCATTAGACATTTTAACACCTGTTCCCAGGCACGTGGGTGTTAGCACTTCTCATTTTAATGCAGCATGCAGAGACAACATTGGACAAACAAGGGCTGTGACAAAAAGTGTGTGTGTGGGTGTGCGATCGGTGTGTGTGTGTGTGTGTGTGTGTGGTTCACATGCCCATTTATTTGTGTGTTTACATTTATCAGGCCGTCTGTTTGTGCCTGGAAGTGCGTGCCCAGAATAGCACGTGTATATAAACAGATGGATGAGAAGCTGTGTCTCTTTCTTTCTCTGTCTCCTTGTCTGTCTGTTTCTTCCTCACTCAATGAACTGTGGTCCAAGCTTTGCTCGACGGCCAGAGTCGGGTCCGTGGCCATCACACACAACACCGGAGAACAAATCTGTCCGCCCCATTTTATTAGAAAGATCCTCCGTGTTACGTCTCCTCCCCGTTTAGATTTTTTTAATCTTGCTCCAGTTAATTACCATTGGTTTTGTTAATTGAGATGATGAGCAGCTATCTGAAATAGCTACAGTGGAGAGGTTTTTTTTTTCCCTCTTTGCTTCCTTTCTCTCCGTGTTGTTTTAGTTTTGCATATTACCCAGACATGGTAGAGAGAGCGTGCAAAGTACAGAGGGCAGCTCTTCAAACATGCTGCAATCTTTTGTGCGTCTATTCAAATAATTTCACCCGGTGACTCTTTACCAAGCAGCTGCAGCGATGCATGTGATTGTGACTGAGGGTATTCTCTATGGGAAGACGCAGGGAAAGGTCAAAGATAAAGTCACTTACTTTTTGTGTGGAACACCTTTATCGTATGTCTTTGCTTTTTCTCAATTTTTTTTCTTCACCACATACAAACTTTAGTCTGTTTTGTTTCATGCTTTTGTGCAAATACAGTTATTAGAAAGTTATTCATTTCAGAAAAAATGGTGGGAGGAGAGAATGTTGGAGGAAATGTGTGCGCGCTTGATTTATTGTGCACTGGTTTCATTCTGGGGCTACCAAATAGAAAGTGCTCGAATTCAGCAGCACATTAAATTAAATATCTGCAGAACAGATTCTAATTTGATCACCAAGCTGTTTCAATTTCATTAGCCTAGTCCCTAATGGACTTTCACAGCATATTATTCCATCTAGCACAAATCCCATTCATTGGCTCTTTTTTTTTTTTTTTTTTTTCCCCTAAATGAGCCCCCTGGCGCATGGGGAGCATGTGGGCCGACACGGTGCAGTGTGGGGTCACGCAAAAACCTGCTTTTTCTTTAATGGATGCTGGTGCAGAGCTACAAATAAATGAAATCAAATCTGAATTCACACCGAGTGAATGAAATCAAAGAAAAGATTTATGCACGGCAACATCATAACAGCTGCGCCTCAACATCAGTCCAAGCAGAGTTTAAATGCGATCAGAGAGTGGAGAGTATGTGTGTGTGTGCATGCATTTGGGCTTGTGTGTGTGTTTACATTTATGTCCAGGAGACTGAGGCTCTTTGCTTTTGCATATGGCCTGATTGCATGTTGGTGGTGGCCGGCGCACAGGGCTTTGTAAAGGTACAAATGTTAACATAGCAGCAGGTCAAGTCAGGCGGATAAAAAAAACTCATGGCTGAAGTTTAACCACGCTTCTGTGGTTTAGCGAGCTTGTAATTATACAGTATGCATTATAATTACTTCAGCTGTGAAGTATTCTGACCATAAACAGAAATGGAGCAACACTTAGCACCTTTGACTGGATCTGGTCTCCAGAAATGCTGTTTTTAACTGTTTGCTATCTATAATAACATGTTAGAACAAAGTAATATCTGATATTTTATGAAGGTCCATAATTGTATGGAAGGTTGCAAATAGATGGGTTCTGCCCGCAGCAATTTTCATCAGCTGTGCTGTTCGTGTAAAAACTTACAATAAAAATAAACTGATCAAATGCACAATGCTTAATTTTAGTAAAAAATCAAACATAGATATTTAATTTAGTATAAAACAAGTAAACAGAAATAAACAACCTAAATCCTCAAAGATGGATATATTTAAAGGTTGACATTGTTTTTCATATACTCATACAATACAATGCAGTTATGTGCAGTAAAAGAGCAAGTGCTATATTTTCAGGCTCATGTGATGTTAAAATCAATGCTAAAATTTTAAAGATGAAAAAATAGAAACATTTGGAGCAAGTATTAAGATAAATGCAAGATTTATGAGTGTATGTTTTCCTGGTGTGTTGGTGGGCGTTGGAATTTTTCAATACATAAAAATATAAAATGTGCATTATCGTAGTCCAGTAATCCATAGAGAAAAAAAGTGCTAGACAAGGCCAAGAGGTGAAGCAACATATGTTAGCATCCTGATGGCCTGATGGAAAAAAAATCTTTTTTATTAGAAGTATATTAAAAATAAAAATTCAATAAATACTGGTCCATAGTTTTCAAAATTAGGTGCAGACTTTTTGGCAATACAGTATGCAGCACCTGAAGGTTCTTTCAGGGACAGTGACTTTACTGAGACAATGCAGCCGAGGCGCATGCAGTGAAGTATAGTAGTGATGATTAGGATCAGTGCAGTGTCAGTACTCTAAGTTCCAAAAGGCTGAAAGTGATAGTATAGAGCAGGAGAGGACTCTGCGGTAACATTGATAAATGTTTTCACCAAGCCGTCTGCCATTAGTGTCAGGGCAAGTTACAGCCACAAGAGCGGACAAACAGGAAATAGAGAAAGAGTGGGTGTAAATAATTGATAAGGCTGACCCTGCGCGATTCATATTCTGCGGCAGAGGATCAAAGAGCGAGGCTCAGAGTTTGACATTGAGCCCGAGCGCAGGAGTCAAAGCCATTACCTTCCCCGCAACGCTGCTGCATGTGTTTGTATTAAAAATGCAATGACTCTTCCTTTTCAGTCTGGGCTAACGCTAGCTGGCACTCCCAGGCATTAACCAACTGGCTAATGGATTCGATGGTATTGCCCTAGCAATTACCCATAGCCTCACTAAGTAAGGCAAGGTGGATGCCATTTTGTTCCTGTCTGTCCGATGAAGCCGTCCCTGGCTCTCTCAGGTGTGAAATGTTGCCTGTGTTAGACCTCTGGGTTCTTTTAGGTGTGATCAATATTTCAAAGGCACTCGGCCTCTGTAGCGCTGTATCCTCCCACATCGCCTCTCACAACAGCTCTTCAGCCGATTGCGGATGTCTGAATGAACCTTTGAGCCAATTAATGATTAATGGAATTTCACAGTTTTCAGAGGGATGTTTATTTGAATAGTGCATTAAGACTGTCACCGTTGGAAGCCAGGAATCCTGAACCAGCAGCCTCTGCTTCTAATCTGAGAGAGTAAAACCGTGTCTGCAGTGTTTTATTCAGGCCCACTGCGGACTGTGTCTTTCCAAAATTAGTCCCTTTTTGTGGTCCGCGTCTGTCAGCAGCACTTTGTATGCATCACTGCCATGTGCATCTGCATGTATATCATATAAACCGTACTTTATTCATAACATTGAAATATGTACCCCCTCCTCACAGACACACACACTTTCCTTTTTAAGACATTATATACAAGACTAATTAATTTACTTTATCATTTTACATCAGGGTTATTTATTGATATTAACTCCCTGTATGCTACTCGCAAAAACAAAATGTGAATAATTAAAGATTAATATATAATAAGTCATAAAAATAAACCCTTTCAGAATTATATTGCCCATGAGTTGCAGTATACATGCTTAATTAGGCGGCGCCCTTCATTGAAATTACAGTTTATAAGAAAAAAAAAAAAACACAGTTGTAGTCACGCAGATAGTTTTTTAATTTAGTTTAGTTTATTTGGTTGGTTAGGTTTCTGCTGCAACACCGAAACCATGGAGGAGAATAAAATTTGTTTTGCAGTGCTCTAAACACTGAAAAATTGGATCTAAAATCTTAAATTTTCTTTTCAGAGTCATTGGCCTTGTTACTCTGTGTACTCACACAGAACTCTCTGTGCCCGGTTTTCAAAGAAACGGCTCTCTATCAACAAAATAGCCCCCGTGAAACCTCCTGACAGTGTGTTCTGTGGATTATCCAGAGTAACAGGGACATTGTTTTCAGTAAGACACATTGCTGCTCGAGTTTTTCAATCTACTTATTCGATGTTGTGAGCACCACAAATTAAGGGACAAGGCTTGTGTTACAAATATTTTTTTCTTACAAAAGAAAAGATCTCATTTATTCATCTTCATCAGCCTGTCTGTGGCAGTCAACCCAGTGCCTGTTGGATCTACTGAAGAGGTGAATTAGTAAAAAATTGGTCAACAAATGTATTGTTTTATGTATAAAAATGTTAAGCAATTTCCAGGAGCAGCACTGTGGATTTAAAAATGCTTTATATAGACAGGATTTAATAATGCATTCATTGGGGTTTATTTTCAGCGATGAATTTTTGTGCTTTTTTTTTTTTCTGCTCAAGAGAGTTTTTAAATGAGCAGTGCAGCGTGTCTTTGGCCAGTACCTATTTGATTGGATCCAGCACCTCACTCTATCATCTGCTCTGTCATTTTTTTAATTTTTCCCATTAAACTTCATTATAAATTGGTTCTTTGCCTATATTCTATGCGGTTTAAATTCAATATTAAAAGACAGAGAGAGACAGCCAAAGGGAGAGACATGCCAGGTGACACCTGAAGCCTGTGAGTTTTCTGCACGTCATGTGAGCTAATTTGAGCAGCTGGGATCTGAAGTAGGATATGTAAAAGACTGTCCGCAACACGGAAGACATTGGCAAAATGTCTGTTACAATTACTGTAAGCCCCACGGCTAAGTAAGTAGGCGTTTGTGCTGTGAAATGGTGAAATGAGCACGGATCAATTAGGAGGGCTGTGTGTGGGTGTGGCACTGTCCATGGTGCTGAAAGTATGAGAGAGTGAGATCACTTAACAGAGACAGACTGACAGAAAATGTCTCTCAGTTTCTCAGCATGCTTACTTTCTGTGGTTGTAAAAAGAAGCTTCAGCACTAATTCAGTTTCCCCCCTTCATAGCAATCCACAGACAGAAGGGAAATGACGGGGAAGTAAAGGTAGAGTGCAGGAGAGAGAGAGAAAGAGAGAAAGCTGTCTGCACACCTTTAACAGCTGTTTTCACACCTCCTCCTGCAGACTTTGAGTGAATATTGAACATTCTCAGATCAACATGAATGAATACGTTTATATATATGATGTATTTTTGTTTCATTTTGTTTAGTTTTAACAGCGAGCACCTAGTTGTTGTCCAGGTACTGTGAGTTTTTTTGATGCATTCAGTGACTTCTTCTCCCCCTCTGAGTTTCTGAACAGCAACCTCACTGCATATATTAAAGCTTTGTCTTTAACCAATAATTAATTTCCTAATAATAATCTTCGGATTGACAATTTAACAGTAGCGGGTTATCTTGATGAATCTTCACAATTTAATCGTCAGAAGGTATGATCAAGAAATTCGCAACCTTTTTGATTGTAGACATTGTAATTGCTTTGTAAGACTGATCAATTTAAGTGATTGCTTTTGGTTTGGGCCTCTCTAGTTGTCAGTCCATTCTGCACATGAAGACATGACTTACACACACACACACACACACACACAACCTCCTCCGCAGCCTCTATCGTCCTACTCCTTAGCAAATTTCTGACTCTAGAGCCTGATGCGTACAAGAGCAGACAGCTACAAATCACGGCGCCCTCCATGAGTTATCTCTGTCAATTACTGACGATAAATGGCTTCGGCACTGTGAAGGCCAGGTGCATCAATCCACCGTGTCTCACGTTGTCCTAGCTTCTCCACTCTATCGATTCTGCTTCCACCGCTTCCATGATCCACTTTTGATAGCCCCTGACCACAATAGCTAACTTGAGCGCTGATGTCAGATGAAAGGGTGGATATGTAACCCAAACTCCCACCTTGGGACATGTTCACATTCTTGATATCAGATCTTCCTCCCTCCCAACTGAGACTCAATATAGATCCGCTGGAGTCGTCCCACTACAACCACTCTATGCCCGTACCAGATTTCAATCAAGGCTTCATTGCAATGTAATACCTTTTGTGGTGGGGAAAAAACTCCCACTTTAATAACATTCTCTGACCTTAAAGTGCTTTCAATGCATGGCTTCTTATAGAACATATCTGGGACATAACAGCATAAATTTATATGTTTCTCTCTGACTCCATACCTCTTTTGTCAGCTTATTTTTTTTCCCCCTCCAGCAGAGTTAAATGTGCTAATATTACCCATCTCACCTCCATAAAACAGCCTACAGATGTATGTATCTGTCCGGGCCTGTGGCGTAGCAGAATGACCATTCAGCAAGCTGGGGATGGGGTCCATTGTGAGCGTTTTGTCCCCCACTACAGCAGCTGTCTGCTATAGTCTGTGATGGCTGTCTGCAGGATCACCCACCACTGCTTTGAGTGATTCTCTCTCCACTCTGCCCGGGGCGCTGCTTGTGTTGGAGGCATCGATCGGCCCTGAATTGGATTGCGGCGGGCCTGATTACTGATGTCAGTGTGTGCCGGGTCACGTGGGACCGCTGGAGCTCCTCGTGCCAAGCCCTGGCCGGCTCGCAATAGAGGATGGGGGGTGGGGGGCGGGGTGTTGCTCTGCTGGAATTACATTTATTAGAGTGCGAACACAACATGCCCACACATACTGTACGCTTAAGTGACGCACAAACAAACCGCCAACATATTCTCATTCTATTCCTGTAGTGATAAAAAGAGTTAGTGTTTGTGATTGGCATTAAATAGAGAGTGTGGGAGCATGTTGGAGTATGAAAGAGCTTGAGCACAGCATACCAGTAAATTACCACTTTTCATACTGTAATATCACAGAACGTTGGCTTAAGGTGTTAGTGAGGGTGACTGATTGAAAACTGACAGCAACAGAGGTGCATTAAGATGCAGTGGCCGGGAGATCGTTCACACTACTTTTTTTGTGTTTTGAAATTTTTCAGCTTTATTGCAAAACATATGCTAGCTGTGAGAGAAATAAACTCTTTAGCATTGGGAGAGAAAGAACTGAGTTTGGATTAAGAGCAGCAGATTTTTTTTTTTTTTGAGACAATGGCTGCCACCTTCCATCCACCAAGCCAGACCAGTCAGACTGCTCCTGGAACAGAGGGATCATAGCTGAAGTGAGAGCCGTTAGCACAGCTTGGACTTAAGGCTGAACCTCACAAACGTCTGGTCTTGTGAAATTGAAATGCATGTAAATGGGCAGACCAAGCAATGGAAGATAGAAAAACCGTTGTGTCCACAATTTGACCTGCATGCACCACAACAACCCAGATTAAGTTGTTGAACTCGACAGGTGGACCGTGTTCAGAAGCAACAGAGCGCTGGACTCCAGCAGGACGAGGGGAGGAAGATTCTGTGTTTTACATCAGTGCTGCTGGCTGCTCAAACAAGTTAAGGTTGATGGGCTGTGTTTCCCAGACTGAACTTTCAATAAGAAGATGTCAACCATTTTATTTTTAAAACCTATTTGCTGCTGTTTCAACTCCATCAGATGCAAAATTATTTCCTTGGTATACATATGTATGAATATGAACGACTATATCACACTGTATTAATGTTTAAGCCTGGTCTCCTGTGAATTTAATTAACTGTGGGCCTCTATGTTCAATGTTTGTAGCATTAAGGACTGCAATTTAATAATGCTGTGCAACCCTGTGTTGTACAAGGACAAATAAATCACCTTGATTCTTTGATAACTTGAATGTTCGGACACTGCTTTGCATTTTGCTATGTGACATTAGCGAAACCAAGATTCTTTACAGCAAGGTCACAGTCTGTGACTTTGTGTGTGTGTGTGTGTGTTTATGTGTGTTTCTCTTCACATTCAAGTGTGTGTGAGTTTGGAAGTGATTCTCCGCACATCATTTGTTTACGCCTGGAATAGTGGCCATCATCTTTTCCACTAAGAGAACAATAGCCATTTTTCCCCTTTGCTCAGGAGACAATGAAGTGCCTTCCCGCCTCGCGAGCGACAGGCCAATAAAAAACGTAATTGGATCTGTCAATCAAACATTGCTGCAGCGCAGGGGTGGGCTGGCAGGTGGGTGGGTGGCCGGACAACAGGAGTAGTGCGACGAAAGAGAGAGAGAGAGAGAGAGACGGAAAGAGAGAGGGAGAGCTGTGCCATTGCAAGGCACTGGCTCACACAGTTCCCTCTCTGCACACTGCCCGGAGGCACTCAGCAACGGTTACAGAGGTGTGCAATTGTTGTGTTCTGTTGTTTGTTTGTACCAGGGCCAGGGGGGTGACGATCTGTCTTTGTTTGTAGGTATTAGTGGGTCGCTGATGTGGCTTTGATGCGACTACACAGGAGAGCCAGGGCTGCCAGAGCCTCTGAAGGTCACAGTGGATGTACTAGTGCTGATGTGTCTGTCTGTGTTTTGTATGCGCTCAGGCCGTCAGACATAGTGTTTTTTTTCCTACCAGGGAAAGGTCCTGTCATTAGTCAGGAGAAGCAGGATGCTTTAGTAGTATTCTTCACGGTACAACACACACACTGAACATCACCTTGTCACATTAAATCATAGACATATTCATGTGTGTGCTTACCTAAGCCTGTCTAGGTGCATGGATTATGTGTATTTGCTGCAGGATAAGCAGCGAGCATGCCCGCACACTTGTGCACACATGCTTTTTATTGTCTGCATTTGTCTGTTGCTCTAAGTTTTAATGACAACTACTTAAATTAAGAGCCCATTTGCAGCCTGTCTGACAAAGACATTAAGTGCACATTCAAATATTCTATTTGTCTGGCTCCCACTCTGGGCCCTTACCTCAGCTTTTAGGAAATGGCTTTCTCGTGTCTTTGGTGCCATTCTTTTTCCATTATTAACTGAGCAGGAGATTGTTACAGAGGACAGCCACTCTGTCGTTCCATGCATTATGGTCTCAAGCACACTGTAACTCTCTTTTCATGAACATACAAAGGATGTTTTAACTTTTAGTACAAGTGGAGGCACTGAATACAGTGCGCAGGTCTTCAGACATCCCTGAGAGGGAGAAAGACTTGTTGAAGAAACTACGCTGTGCTTTGTCACTGCAGGGTGTCCACACAAAGTCATTTTAGTGCATTCTTTGAGCAACTTTCTGTTCCTTTAAAAAGTTGAAGAAAGGTCACCTTTCTGCTGGATGCACAATACCTTAAATCACAACAAGAATATACTCGCTCTTACAAAAATGCAGGAACACAAAGGCAACTTAAAAAAATGAGAACAGAGCTGTCTGCTGTCTTTAAAAGGCTTATTCTGATTTTTTTTAAAACCTCTGCCATATTTAAGGGTCTAAATACATAATTGGCACAGGAAAATGGCTGCAGTCGCTGTAACTTAATCCTTAGGAGCAAATGTGCCAAAGTGTCAAAGCATGTCCACTAAAATGGATTTTTTTGCCACTTGAGGCTCAGGATGTCATTCTAAGTGCCTGGCAACATTGTGGGAAACAGCGGTAGACCAGCAACTTTCATGTTCTGCGAGGTAAAATTACCGTTTTTTGTCAAAGGAGTCTGGTGGCTTCAACAAAACCACATAAGGGCTTCAGCTCCCGGACAGAAAAGTCTGACAAGGTTCATCTCTGCATGGATCCCTCCTACAAGTAGGGCCCAGGCTTAGAAACCCCAGAGTTAGTCTTGAAAAAAAATGGAATTGTGGGAATAAACTTGATATAAAGGTTAATATTTGTTCTTTATTGATCTTATATGTATTTCTTTTTTCTTTTCATAAATAGAGTGAAAAACCAGAGTGAACAAACTCAGCAGAATGGGCCAACGAACAAAACTTAAGGTCTACAGGCCTGCCGGCACCAATAAAATGACAGACTTCATTTATGACTGCACACTGCAGCTCACCATAATGGTCTGGTGATATAGTACTGTAATATAATATTCTTCAACTTGGGGAATGTTTGAGAATCTAAAGGCATGAGGGACTGCAAGTATAGGCTGGCCTTATTAAGTGCTCTTCTAAGGTATTAAGAGTCTGTAACATTAAAAAGAGACGCACAGGTTTAAGTGTCATTTGAGTTGTCGCGGCCTTGCAGTGCTTGTGTGCCGATGAGCATTGTTAATTTCAGGCATTATCAAGGTGTGTGTTGTAATAGTTAGCCGGTGCCGGCGTCTCAGCTGATCAGTTAACAATATGTGTCTGTCCCCCATGCAAGCCTTCTTAATTTTGGTTTTGTTATGAGAAACGGTCCCCCTGCTTCGGGCTTCCAAAGTAGGTAATTACACTGAGAGATTCCCTGTGGGGGATTAAAACAAATGACACAGAAAAACACAGCCTTTCCCCTCCGCCACTCATTCAGGCCCTGCCATCGCTCTCAAACCTCTCGCTTCTAATGCCTACATGCCTATGAATATGCAAACAGTCACAATAAAACACACTGGCGGCTCTAAAAATTAGTGGGGTCGAGAGGAGAGGAGTCAGGAGATGATGGGGAGGGAGTCACGATTTATGGACATGGTAAAAACTGCTTGAGCATTAGCTGCTAAACAAAACATATGGTATTCATGCAGTTCGTAAGGATCGCAGCAGAAAAGGCATCTGTCCTGCCAGTTTTTCAGTGACAGGCTGCGGGGAGCATTACTCATCATTACAATCTCTGCTGGCAGCCTATTTTCATCACATTACAGTGGTATAATGAAGCGTAGCGCGCTAGCGTCCTCAGGTTCTCTGAGCAGTTCACTATTAGCTCCATCCGAGGGCATTCATCCAAGTAGCTTTATTGAACTTTTTACAGTTAGTTTATTGTATAATTAATTAATTACAGCACAACAATAGGTGGAATCTTGGCACAGAAGCAGCTCCAATATTCAAATTCGTCAAGCTTTGACAGTCCAGATTTGATGTGACTTGCTCTTATTGAGAAATAAAGCCTCTGCATTTAAAGGGAATTGCCAGTTCAATTAAGTTTCGTATTCAAAGGTTTTGGATTCATTCAGCGCCTGAATCAAACCACTTACTCTTTCTGCTCTTTTTTTGTGTGTGTGTCTTTTTCAGGAACAAGGGAAAGTAGGAGTGACATTCAACATTGGGACAGTGGACATCAGTGTAAAGGAGACAACCACAGCAGTAAATGACGGCAAATACCATTTAGTTCGATTCACCAGGAACGGAGGCAATGCCACTTTGCAGGTGGACAACTGGCCAGTAAATGAACACTTTCCCACAGGTACTGCCTCTCTTCTTCCAATCTTTGATGAATTTCTGCAGTTAGAGTAAAATTTCAGTCTTCGAATCACTGGACACCACCTATTTGTTAAACTGAAAGGGCACTGCAGATCACATAAAAATGAGATTCACTCTCTCCTGTGAGTCATATTAACTGGTACACCCTATGCCCTTGTGTGAAACCATACTTCAAAAACTCTTCTATCATGACTCACACCTGACTCCGCAGGAGAGGTTCACTCCGAGCTACAATCTTTTGTCTTGGAAGAGGCATTAACAGTGCAACATCTGGCCAGTTCATTTCAGGAAAGGGATTAAAAGGCACCAAAAGGCATTTGGTCGTCGGGCAAGCAAGGAGAGGATAGAGGCAGAAACCAAGGGTGGCCTGTTGGCCAGATAAAGCTGCTGCCTGCCTGCATCTCTCACTCCCAGGTCAGCAGAAGCAGCACAGCTACAGAATACAAATCGGGTCATCAAACAGAGCCTGCTCCATTTGGAGGCTCAGGCGCTCCCTTCATTTGGCACAGAGATGTGCTGCTCAGCTAGCTAGGTGAGGGAGCGAGAGAAAAGGGTGTGAGAGAGAGAGAGAGGGAGGAGAAAGGACGGAGGAAAAAAAATCCTCTCCCTCTTCTACTTAAAAATCCATTAAATTAAGTTGGCTCTCCTGGTCTTTGATACCTGTGTCTCCATGCCAGGCAGCTTAGAAGAGACCACCTTTGCTACCCCGCTTCCCTATTACACACTCTTCAATTTCACTCAGTCCAACAGAGCAGACACACAGGGAGGGATCCTGCACACAAAGTGGCAGTTCAGATAAGGAGAAGTTGGGATGACAAAAGATAATATGAAACTTCATTGATCTCTGAGGTGAAATTGCGCCATAGCAATAAGACATAATTGGACAGAAACAGATGCTGAATAAATAGTCGATGTTTAAGATTAAATAGTGTTGCGTTACCAGATGTGAGGCTATCGGGTCCAGAAATACAATTGCGCATTACTAGCTCAAATATATTTATCTTCCAAACACTGAAAGAACAAAAAAAAAAGCTGTAAAAATGCTGTGTTACCCTAATGGGAAGAAGCAAACAAATAGGATTTGATCCCTTTCACTTCTCAGCCTGATGTCTCAGCAGCCCTACAGCATGCTCCTAGTTGCACGCCTTTACCGAGGACAGGGCAGCATCCTCTCCTGGGTTGACCTGGCACGCTGTTTTGGTTTGGTTCAATGCCAGCGCAGGTGATGCTAATCCCTTCTGTCTTTGGCTTTCTTTTGCCGTTGGCTGTCTTTCGCTTTTCTTTGAGCAGATAAAGTTAGACGGGTTTCATAACTGCGTCTCAGCCACACTTATACTGGAAAATACTGAGAAACTCCTTAACATGTGGCGCACAACATGCACACGAGTGACATCTCCATCACGTGGATGTAAACACTCACTGAAGGAATTTGAGTAGTTTAAAAAAAAAACTGAGTTTCCTTATAAAAATCAGTCCTGTATTACACATGAATTCAAACAGCTGCATCTGGAATAGTCAGTAATTTTCAGGTAACAAATGAACACCTCCTACTAGAGGTGTAACGATAAACCGATTTGAATCGGTTATCGGTCTGTGGCGTATGAGATCCGAGTGCATCGGTCGATGGA
>JAQMCX010000023.1:5408851-5509860 GCA_029814765.1 Acanthurus leucopareius | reverse complement strand
CGTCCCTGAATCGGATCGTAGCCTGTGAATCGAGATTTGAATCGGATCGTTTTGTGAGTGAAAGATTCACACCCCTACCTCCTACCTTTATTGTTGTCTATGAGTTCTTTCTGAATCAGAGTTCAATTGTTGTAACTCCAATTTCTGTCAATATGTCTGTCAATCAAAAGGGGAGTAAGCCAGAAATGTGCAAGTTACTAGCAAGTCAATACCCCCACTATGTCCCATAGGGTGCAGGTTTGCGTGCATTGCACTAAAAATCCTCTAATCATGTTTCAAAAACTAAGACTAACAACTCAATATCTATATAAAGACAAATATTTCATTAAAAGTTAAGTCCTTTCTCATCTTCTTTCTCAAGTCCAAGTCAAGTGTAAAGTCACTCATACCAAGTCAAAATCAAGTCTTCAATCAGTGTTAGTCAAGCAAGTCTTAAGTCCTCAAACTTGCAATACAGGTCTTATTTAAGTAAAGTCAAGTCATGTGACTCACGTCCCTGACCTCTGCCATGAAAATTGTCCATCTAGAAACCTCTGTGAAACCGGCTTTGAGTTTAGGTCTGGGTTTAAGCAATGCATACCATAAAGAAGTCGCCATTTTAGCCTTGGGTTCCTTTCAAGTGATCTTATTGAGGTTTATTCCTTTTTCTGTCCTCCTGCCATCGTCTTGAAATGAAGTTGAGGTCGAGGGATCGAATGCGTGGTAATTTCTTTTTCTCCTCTGCACAGGTAATTTGCGGCGCACTCAGTGATAGTAATTCAACGATGATTGATTTTTTTTTTTCCTCCCTCCCTCCCTTGTAAAGGCGTTGTCATCTCATGAGTAATTACATGTTAGGGTGCAGACTCATCGACTGCTTTCTCACACTCCTAATGCTTAACTTGAAGGCAGCAGCCGCCACAAGGCTCTCAGGTCGTTCAATAAACAGTTACCGGATCTGGGCATGCCCTCTCTCCCTGGTGAGGAATAGGGGGAGACAGAGGTGTTGCTGGATTGCTTGTCATTCAAAGCTGCTTTTAAAAATAGCCTGGAGTGTTTATATTGGACATCTCAACAGCAGTGTTTAAAAAGTTGTCCCCAAAGTATGGACGGGTGTTAGGATCTACTTTAAATGGATTTAGAAGGTGATTTACACCATGACCTGATTTTAATTATTGCTGGAGGAATACGTTTTACACACATACACACATATTTCTTAGGAAAGACAATTCTGTGTATTATAACTTTTTCATAATCTTTGTATTTCTGTCCAACATTTCTAACATTTGATATTTCTTTAACCATACCATAGCCCCCCAAGGCAATACCCACCACTCAAAAGCCATTTTGGCCACACCGCCTGTCAATTTCTTTGAGCAACACCAGGTAGCTATCAAAATGAATGGGAAGAAAGCTATAACTCTAACCACCTCTAATGGCTACAGGGATATAAAATCTGTAAGTGGAGAACCTTCAGTTAAATCAGATAAAAATTACCTCAAAATTCTAGTAACTTTGCCCCAAAATGATGTTCAAAATGCGTTTTTCCTTACAGATTATACTTCGCTACTTGCTTATAGTGGAGAATGTAAACTGGTAAGTGTCAGTTTACTTATGACCTGCCCTCTTGCCTGACTTCTTGTTTTGTTGCCCCATTAGACTCCATTATAACAATTTTGCTTTGTTCCAGATAGTTACAATAAAGAGTTCCAGGTTATCATAACTGAACAAAAAGGCAGCTAAAACTTTTAGGTGTCCTTGAGTTATCCAGTAACTTTTTCATTCATTTTGCCTTTGTTAATGGGATAATGAGTGGTAAATATCCAAGGCCGAGGACATAAAACATCATGCCAACTTATTCCACAAATCTGCTTAAAAGAATTTTTTAAAAACTAGTAATAAAATCTACTCTCAGTTCACCATGAGTGATTATCACAGAAAGATTTAAAAAATAAAAATGGTGCGCCGTTATTCCAGAAACTATTGAGAAATAAGACAGAGAAGGACTTATGCACTGCAGAGTCCCTTTCTTCTACATAACAATACAGCCACATTGATCCCATACAGCAGCATTTCTAACAGGCTTCTGCAGCTTAAACGTGCTCGGCGTGTGTGTTTGGCGCGTGGGCGTTGAATGTATGTATGAATGTTGACTGCTTTGTCTCTCTTTTCCTCTAATTATTCCCTTCCTCCAACAGTGCCCTCTCAGATTTCCATTCTTTTTTTGTCCTCAAATTCCTTTTTATCCGCGTTTCTCCTCCTTTTCCATTCGCTGTTCATCAGGCCTGCACATCTCTCATACAATCGTGTGTACTTTTGTGACAGCCCACATTACTGCAGGGGGCTTGTCTTTGTTTAGTGAGAGGGTTCTAATTTCCTTATATAACACTCAAATTCCCTGTACTCTTTGATTTTGGAATACATGATCTTTTTGCGTGAGTTTGAAACGTTGCATCAAAGACCGAGCCAGGCGGAAATTGTGCATCACACTTTGCCGGAGCTGGCTTAGGTTCAGGCGTTGTCTCAGATGAATGACCATTAGCCTAACTACTCTGCCTGGGCCTTGGGGAAAGTGTGTCTGTCTGTGTGTGTGTGTGTGTGTGTGTGTGTGTGTGTGTGTGTGTGTGGTCCATCATTTGTGGTGGGTACAAGAGGGTCGGTCATAATGAGAACAGCTCTTGTGTTCATTTTGTGACACACGTGCACTCAAACACACAAAGATCTTTATCCATGCACCCATGCACACAATGCAACGACTCATACAACCTGAAACAGACACAATGAGTCGTATCGTTCCAAAATATCTGCCAATCTTTGTCTTGAAATACAGACAAAACAATTCCTCGGGAGCAAGATAAAGCCCCACGAGTCCCTGGAGCTAAAAATGATTAGCCCTATCTGAGACACAATCTCTGTCGCTCTCAGAACTCAGACTAGTGTAGAAGCAGCCAGTCTAATTCATCCTTTCAACACCATAAATTTCAGAGCGACCTGATAAATGATGAATTCACTCCCTGGCTTTGTCTGACATCTGAGAGAGAATGTGAGGAGGATGGGGGGAAAGCAAGCTTTGGCTGCGTCTCTTTTGCGAACAGAGAAGAAATGCAGCCACTGAGGGAATACGGAAGCGTTTAATGGAGTAGATGGCAGGAATAAGTTGACAAACTTGAGAAAGAGCTGACATAAAGACAGATAGATGGGTAAAGAAGAGGAGAAAGGGAATAAAGAATGAGTAAAAAGTAGATAAATGATACTAGAATTGTGGCTGCAGTTGAAGAGACCTGATTCAGCCAAGATGAGCCAGGAGGGCTGATTGCATTGGAGAGAAAGAGAGAGGAAGAGAATCACAGGGTGCAGATGAAGAAGCAGAGGATGACTCCATGGACAGTAGAGACAGAATAGAAATAAAGCTGGATGGATGAATGAATAGCCAGAGAGAGAGAGAGAGAGAGAGAGAGAGAGAGAGAGAAGGAGAGACGGAGATGAAAGTCAGGTGTAGATTGGAAAGGAGGTGGGTGGTGCGGGATATTCATAGCCAGGGGGCTGCAACAGCTAGCTATGGAGTTGAGTGGTGAAATGATGATTTTTGGACAGGGCCGCAGTATATCAAATGTACTCATCATCCCCAGATGGAGAGAATGCCAGGAGCCTGTCACGGTAGCCATTTTCACAGTTTTGATGCGCTCTCAGCTCTGGCCCTGTGATGGAACCCCAGTGAGATTAGTCTGGCAAGCAGACTAAATAGAACGAAGCGACCAACCAGCAGATGACTGTCGCCGTGCCAGTGTTTGTGTTGACTGAATGGCTGCCACCAAAGGGGAAACATTTAGACATTGTTTTGGCTGGGAGAAAAAAAAAATGGTGAGAGGCATTCATTAGGGCTACAACAGACACATAATGTAAACAAACACAGAGACAGCAACAAATCATAAAAATATAGGTCTTTTACAAGTTTAAACAGGTCCGCACGCAAAAAGTCTGCCGTGCTGATGCATGCGTGCGATGAAATGGAAATCTGAAAAGTAGTGCATTTTAGAATAAATGAGAGGCTGTCCAGATGTTAATGAGCAAAATTTAATTGGGTATGTTTGCAGACACGCATGTCATAAACAGTATAATGAGATATTATGTGATTGCCGTCTCATCTAAATGTATAAATAGTGATTAAAGTCTTGGAAAACTTGGTGGCATGTCTTGCTTTTTTTTTCTTACTTAGATTAGTGACAACCAGAACAACAGAACAACATGATAATCAAGGCATTTTGAGATCTATACTTTTTAATCCTGAGTGGTTGACAAAACTACACAAATTCCCTTTTCTCTAACTGAGACCTACAAAATCCGAATTTTTCATATCAAACGGCTTTTAACTTCAGCAACTTTCTGTGCTCATAAAGGACCCTTGTAAGTGTGCTAGAAGTTTAGGTCATGCTGCACTAGTAAGAAGTCATAACTTAATTGTCCAACCAAGTCCACACTGTTTTTCACTGTCAAATCGAATAGTGGTTTTCTGTGTTGCTGATAGTAATTGGTCAATCACAAATTGGTTTAAAGTAAAACTACACTTGATTGACAGCAGCAACTGTGGCAACATGTCACAATTTTTATGTTTCTTTGTTTTGTTTCTATTTTAAGACAGCAGACATGAAGGTAGCAATATGTTTTCACTTTTTTTAAATTTTCTTGTGCAATATTCATTGATCAACAGACTATAGAGCGGTAAATCCAGACAAAACAAATTATCCAAAAGACTAACCTATTGTCCCCAGCTAGTTGAGAAAAGTCACCTTAAAAGGGATTTAAAAAATCTTCTTTACAAATAAACAATAAACATGTAAAAAAAAGTTTGGTACACATTTACCAATAAATAGTGCCAAAATTTAAGACATGGTAGCTGGTGAGTCAACTCAAAATGTCAACATTAGCTAATAAGAGCGACCCTAAGCTAATCGTCATACCAGACCAGACTTTTTTATGAGTTGATTTACATATTTCTTACTGCAAAATATGAAGAAAAGAGAAATTAGGGTTTGCTTCACCTGAGATTCCTAACAAAAGCATTACAGAAAACATCTGAACAAAGTTTTTTTATGTAAAAAAATTAAATTACACGTATTACTACTATTAATTTATACCATTACATGTGCATAGGGTTTCTAGTTGACAGTGTGTATGCTCCAAAAACCCCAAAAACTGCAATATAGATTTTGGAAAACTCTAGCTTGGGCTGTTTGGCATTGACAAAACATCAAACACATAATGGTGCTCAACCACACTTTCCTCTTTGCAGCACTGAAAGGTTAATGAAAAAATCTTTGAGGAAATATCTGTCTATCCTGTTTGGAAAAAAAAAAACAACAACTCAAAACCTTGATGGCAAAGTGATTTTATAATAAACAATAGTGCTTTTATTGGCAAGGTCATCCATTCTGGAGTCACCTTTAGAAATTGAATATCAAATTGACAAACTAGAGAGATTTTTCTCATTAGTTGGACAATTAGCTTGTGGTGTATTCATTACAAGGGGACTGTCACCTCATTAATCACCCCGAACAATGTAAGAGCTATACCTGAGACGGCTATTAGAAATACACAGCAAGCTTTTTCCCCCCTCCTCTCTCAGTTGCAGATGTGATTTCACCACAGCTAAGTGACAACATGAAAGGCAGTTTGCAAGATGCTCCATATTTTCCCTCCTCTGTTATTCCCGCCCCAGTCCTCAACCTTCTCACTCAAAATCCTAACCTTTCCATCCATCCCCTTCACATACAACCATCATGCCTCCCTCTGTGGCCCTTGTCCAGCGGTGAGTGTATTTGGCTGCCAACTGAAACCTGTTTGAGATCAAAGGAACGGGGAGGGAGTCCTGCTAGTAGCTGATTAACCTGCTGGCATGCTGCAGACACAGTCCTTTAGCTCCTTGAGCTCCCTTGCAGCCATATCCACACTCCCTCCCAGCTGGCTGTAAGCTGAGCTCTTGGCTGCTTTTTCTCTGAATACGAAAGGTAGAAAGGAACGATGGAAAGATAGAGCTGGGAGGAGGAGAGGATGCCGAGGCGTGCTTATGGTTTACCCAAGTGCTTTTGAGCACAAGTGGCTTAATGAATGGTTTCGTGTAATTGCGGTGCATTCACTGCTTATGTACAGTTTTTAATCAGCAAGTATGAAAAGCACAAAAAGCAAAATAAGATTTGTAGCAAATAACTAAACCAGGAAAGAACATGAAATAAAATGCTCCAAACGATTTTTCTTTTAGCAAAAAGCACACTATTGTCATCTGAAACCCAGTGCTCACACCCTTAATCAGGTCGATCCTATAATTTTGTGTGTGTGCATGATGTCTTCAATAGATAAATCCCCTCGGAGACTTCTAGCAGCCAAAGTAGACACATTTCCAGAAGACCTTTTCTCACAATTATGAAGCCTTGCCCTTTCACTTGTGTTATAAAAGATGACGTACTGGTGCGTTTTTTTCCCCAAATACCTTCCCACCAGGGTGCACTTTGACATCATATTGTCATTCATAATTCCATCCAGGCTTCACAGTCTTTTGTCAAACCTTAAAGTATTTAAAGACGGAGCTGAATCTCTCAGGTCTCACTGTCGACACACTAGTGGCACCTTTAAGGGGGAATGCCTCTCTGATTGTCATACAAAATATTCCAACCTGGCACATGCATCACAAGACATCGTACCATGTCAGGAATAATACTAAGTAGACAGGCAACATTCCCTATAGATGGTGGTCTATAATCCATAATTCCAGTATACCTGGAACATGTTATCCACGGTCTCAGAAGAGGGGAATATAACAGCAGGGGTGTAGCACTGTAGGCCTCCCACCATGTCAGTAATGATCTCATTTGTATGCATTGTCCTCCTCAAATCTGTGTCACTGTGGGACTTCCCTCCCAATAGGTCTGCAGCACTTCAAATTACCACTTCCTCCTCCGCCCTCTCCCTGTGAGCCTACACAGATCCAGCTTTCCAAATAAGCTTCCAAACCAAACCTTTCCTCAATTTTTGAAATTTTAAAGCAGGTGGTGTCCAGTGAGAGAAACAGAGCATGTTTATTCCAATTACTCCAATTTGCTTTAGAGAAAGACAGTAAATGCATCTTGTTTTAATAATGTGATTGGATGAACGTATTATAGAACTTGTTATGTAGACTGTGATGTATTTCCTGTTTTTACTTGTTCTTGCAGGTTGTTTATGTAGTGTCTTTTCCATGACTGTTATGGATATGTATTGTGCTTTTAAATCCATGATTATGTTGTTAAACATAGGTGTGGAGTGTACTATATAAATATAAATTTTAAACATTTAAACTAAAGCTACTACTAGGGGAAAAAATCATCATAAAGCTTTTATAAATACTTCTAAACAAAGATAAAACTCTTTATAAACCACTGTATAAATGTGTGATGTCTGTTGCTGTTGCCAACTGTTTCAAGCTGTTTGTTAAATTTTCAAACTTCAAAGGCAACAGCGACATTGAGCGCTATCAAATGGCAAATAAGAAAATCCCGTTCAAATATACCCGGCCAGTAGAAGATTGGGTTCAAGAGAAAGGTAAATCTTTATCAAACTTCTAGAATGTTTTTTTTTTCTTTCTTTTTCTGTCATTTCATCGGCTTGTTCCCTTTCAGCCTCTGAGAATGAATAACCACCCCTTAAACCCTTTAAAAAACAAGTAAAACAAAGCGTTGTTTGTTACTTTTTGTTCTTTCCTTTTTGTTTTTCTCTCCCGTTTTTTTGTCATTGTCATCTTTTTAAATTTTTGTTGAATCATGGTGTCCAGTTAAAGGGACTGGGAAGAGATTTTATTAAAAAAAAAAGTGCAACAATAAGATTTTAAGTATCAAGTTCTCCTAATCCTTTTTTTGCAAAATTGACTAAGAGATGGCATTTTCTATGCTGCGACAGTAGGCCGATTGTTTTGAGAGGAGAATTAACTCCCTTGGCTCAAATTCTCTGCAATGTTTGAGAACAAACTAATCAGTGGGCATATCCCCCTGAAAACTTTCCAAACAACAGGTGCCTCTCCCTGCTGTAATTTATCTGATTGTAGTTAGACACATCGCACACAATAAAATCCTCACTTGTTTGGTGATGGAGAGCTAATTGGAGCCTTTTTGACGGCAAAGCGTCACATCGAGCCTGCCAAGGTGCACTGCGCCCTGATAGAGTCGTGCTTCTCAATCACTCAGATTATCAAGCCTACTCCTCGTTTGTGTTTGGAAACATTTGCGGAGATTAAACAGTCTGCTCCTCTTCTTCTTCTTTTTTTTTTTTTTTTTTTTGGATGCGTATTAAATTTTCTTAGCTGCCATAATAACATCATAAACTTCACTTAAAGTTCATTGCACATAAACATCTTAACCTGATTATAAAGTCCCTTTAACAACTGCTAAAACACAGACAGGTCTGATAAATGCCATTACTGCTGCATGCATGACTCCACACATGCTGTTTCATTTTGGCTACTGTGATATCAGCGTCCTGTCCCTGTCATTCCATACCCAACGTATTATGTATTATAATTGTTCAAATGCCGCAAACATAACAAGCTTGCGGTGCTATGTGTCTGTAAATTATACAAATGAGATTTTTAATTATGATTCCTGCATTGTGAAAGTTTGCTGTATTTTCATTTCATAATTAATGCATGAGCAGTGTGTTTTGACAGTGATATTTAGGCTTCTCCTAATGAAATTCGCCATGACATGTTGTGAGTGTGTATTGCTCGTACTTTATCATAATATGCCAAAGCTTGTATGCATATTTATTAATCATTTTACTGCATGAGCCCACTGTTTTGTCCAGAGAATATTAAGAGTGCCTGTTGAATGTGTTCAAGCTCATTTTTCAAGCATTTTTTTTTTCACACCTGCATGTGTTTGTTCCCTTACGATAATACTGCTATAGCTGCATATTGTCTCTTGTTTTCAGCAGTCTCCTTTAGGGGTGCTTTTTCTTGTGTATATAAGGGAAAATAAGCCTTGCTATTGTAGATAAGAGTGCATATAGCTGCAGTCTTTTAAAAAACAGAAAGGCGGGGTTGTTAAGAGCTGATACTGTGGTTACTGTACAGTAAATCAATAGTTCTGAAAGACCTATTTAGTCTTTGTTGAAGTTTTCTGTAAATGCATCTGTCTCGCAGTGAAAAGTGATGCATGTCAGAATTCTTTCAGAAGTCTTTTTGACAGTCCTATTATTATTTTCCATCATAAAAATATTAATATGGTTCCCTCCATCCTGCGCCAGGCCGGCAGCTGACAATCTTCAACACCCAGGCCACTATCTCCATCGGCGGGAACGACCGGAAGCGACCCTACCAGGGCCAGCTCTCCGGTCTCTACTATAACGGCCTCAAAGTCCTCAACATGGCTGCCGAGGGTCACGCCAACATTAAGGTGAACGGCAGTGTGCGGCTTGTGGGCGATGTGCCAACAAGTAGGGGTGCAGCACGCACTACCACCTCGGTGCCACCGGAGATGTCTACCACATTCATTGAGACCACCACAACACTTTCCACCACCACCACCCGTAAACAGCGCTCACCACCCACTATTCAGGTAAGGTTGATTGGGGACGAGGAGAAGCGTGTGTTCTCTTGCTTGAAATATAACAGGGTGGATGGATTTGTGAAGGAAAACTGGATAAGAGAGTGTTGCACGACGCATAAAGACAAAAAAGTTCAACTTGTGTACCAGGATCTTCTGCATTGCCTCCTCACTGTGGGCTCATGGAGCATGCACAGTAGAGACCTCCAGTGACCAGGCAGACTCATCTCATGCTTAGTCCTCCACTAACTTGAGTGTGAATTAAAAGAATCTAATCTTGCAATTCTTTTAGACTTTTCGAACGAACTGATTAATCAAATCATTTTGGCAAAACAAGTCATTATGCAGAGGTTTTGATGCCACCCCGCCTTTTAAATCTGCTTACAAAAGTCATGTTGGGCACCAGTGATGTGTTACTAAATGGTTTGGTTACTTTGTGAAATCTTGGAATACTTCCTGAGGAGCAGCATGGATGCCCCTACGATGCTTAAGAGCTACAATACTTATGCTAACTAAGTAAATGCTTATCTTTTGTTCGTTACCCTAATAGTTTCTCCCGTGTTTCTGCAACCCAAGATTTTAGGAAAATGCATTTTAATATCCTAAATATCTTAAATGTGCTTAAATATCTTAAATTTACATTAAAGGAATCCAACAGTTTGCAGTTCCTTGCCATGCATTTTATGTTTAGATAAGTACCACTCTCACGAGCTTCTATTCAAATAGATGTTACAGCAACAACAGCTGGTTATCTGCGAGGTCACCAATTAACACGTCATGTCGTAAGTGTTTAATATGTACAAAAAAAGCAAGTGTAAAAACAACAAGTGGCAGTCTAATGAGGAGCTATGTGCCGGACTTTTTCTTGACTGGGACAAATAAAGGATGAATTGTCATGTTTACTCAAGTGTTGGTGCAGATTGAAAAATAAAATATGAGGTGTTAATTAGTGAGCTTTAGAAGTGCTGCTATGCTAAGCTAAGCTAACTGGCTGCTCTCTCTAGCATTATACTGTATTTATCAGAGTTACATAAAAAAGAGTGGTATCAATCTTAGCTCTGGGATTTGAAAAACTTTTTTCCTATATATCAAACTCTTGACTTTAACCTACTGTTTACAATTCACATTGTTGTGTAGTGTGGTGTTTGGTTGCATTTTTCCTTGTTGGAGATGTGGATACCCGCTTTAAGGATTGTATGGCACATAACCTGAGTCTGTGGGGCCAAGTGTTTCATACTCTTGATGATCAGGTTTAAAAAATGTGACAAAGTGAAACGTCAAAATCAAAAGTCCTCTTGTTCCTCCTCCACTATTTTATCTGTCTCTGTGACTTTTTTTGCGACTGTGCGTGGGTGGACTGTAGCCACGCTGCTTTTTTCCCTGCTTGATCAGTCAAGGTCAGGATACTGCATTTCTCATTCTATCAGGGATTGAAGTGCTGCTGTTCATTGAGGTGTGCAAAGCCGGCCTCGACGCTGCTCCCTTTTTCTGCATTTCTCTCTTTCTCTCTTGTTTCTCTCTTTCTGTCTCTGTCCATCTTCGTCTGTCACTCATTCAATTCAGCCAAACAGAAGCTTTCTCCAATACGTCCTGAGTCCAAGCCAATGAATGTCACCGCAGTGCCAAGAAAGTAATCATGCCAAGCAGTCCTTTGACACCCGGAGGACAAAATTCAACCATTCGTTGTTCATATTAAAGCAATAACTCTCCTTTAGGGGTGAAGCAGAGTTGGGGGGAGAGGTTTGTGGGTAGATGACAGACAGGGACTACTGTTATCAGGCTCTTCACCTCAACCAGAGATGGCCTGGCATGCAGTGATGATTGCCCTTCATGCCAGTGTTGACACTTGTATGTATCTATCAGTGCATGTGTGAGGAGGGGAGCCAGAGTCAGAGCTGTTAGAAAGCAGCTAAATACCCTTTGATTTGGACAGAACTGACAAAGAGAGACCCAGTGTCAAGCCCTCATATGTGTTGCGCGCACATCTGGAGCCAAAGCAAGGCGGTCCAGATCCATCCTGCCTGCGTTTAGCATCAATAACCTGCGACGATGACGACTGAGCTCAGATACATTACACAACCCCAGCCAGCGCCATCAACAAGGTCACATGAGAAGGAAAAAAAAAAAAAAAACAGCATCTCTGGGAAAATGGCATTTGTGTCATAGGCTATTAATATCAGAGGAAGTCAATAAACTTCTGTGTGCCATGAGAAAGCTTTCAAACAAAGCGCTCTCCTTTTCAAGATGAAATGATGAAGCTAGGTATTCCGCTTTTGTCGATAAGCAGCAGGCCGCTGTTAGATGCCAGCTGATGCACTTTGGTAACTTAACAACAGAAATGGCAGTTGTTTTTTTTTTTTGCCTTCACTAACTTTTTACTTCACTTTTGTATTCCTTGTGAGGGCGCACCTTGTTCATTCTTCTTCCACTGACTCCCATGGCAGCGTCTGCTTTGATTCACACAGCTGTGTCACAGAATTTCATTTGCCAGGGCCTTTAATTTTGCTGTTCCCTAGTTGGCTGTCAAATACCGCGGTGTGAGAGGTAAGGAGAGGACCTGTACCCATTTGGCAGATTTCTCCACCCCTCAGGGTAGTGTAAGGGAGTTGAGGGAGTTGAGCTATCATTAGTGATGTACTGCAGTGCTGAAAGAGCTATAGGTATTTGACACGGTGCAGGACTCCAGCATATGTGTGTGTGTGTGTGTGTGTGTGTGTGTGTGTGTGTGTGTGTGTGTGTGTGTGTGCTGGTGTTTTAAGATTAGAGTGTGAACGTGTGGACCAAAATGTGTGTGTTTTGGTATCTTCTCGCATATCTATTTTTCGGTCCGCTTCACCAACACTAGCTGTTTCTTTTTTGGAGGTGAGAAGTGACGAATCCCTCGGCGTCTCAGGATCAACAGAATGAGAGACGGGGGTGGGAAGTGGAGAGAACCAATCTCACGCTTAATTAATGATAGCTCCGCTGGGACGAACCACCACGACTGACACGTTTCATTTTCCCTCTCTCTGTTACTGTGTTACTCGGCCGCTCTGTAGGTCAGATGGTCCGCCAGGGGACCAAAGACTAATGTGGACGAGGAAGAGATTTCACTTCGGCACAGCCCAAAGACCGGGTTAATCAAGGCGACGGCAGTTTTAATTTTTCACTCTTTATAGATTTATTTAAGAGATTTTTAGTTTGTAATGGTTCATAAGACAAAACCATACATCCAATGCTGTCAGAGTCGTGGTGTAAAAGATAGAAATATGCCTTAACAGCCTTTTTAACAAGTTTTTGCCACGTCACATCCGTTTCTTCAGCAGTATTATGGTCTGGGAGGTGTTATTATGTCAGTGAACTGGCTCGATCAGATGATCACTCCCACTTCCTACCCACAGTCTTGTTTTCAAAGCTGACTTACCATTCTGTGTTTCATCCATTTAGCATCCCTTTGATCAAGGCATCAGGGGAGGGGGGTGACTAATGCTAACCGTGTTAGCTTTAGCTCCATGCCATCGACTCCTCTCCTCACAAGGCACATAACCATGGCAGTGAATGCACACAGAGATGCTAATGGGGAGATGCTTCCTGCCGCGCTGTTGTGTTTAAGATATTCACAGTCAATATCTGCTCTTTATCATGCAGGAGTGAGACTGAAAAGTTCACTGTGAAAAAATCTCTCACTTCAAAAAGCCTTTTACTTATCCTTCCTTCATAAATATTAATGAGTTCTTTATTAACTTGACAAGACAAGTAAATAAGGTCTAGAAAAGAAATAATGCAATAGTCAAAAAATATATGAACACTAATAATAGAATAAACATTGTCCTGTTATAAACCTGTTTACTTTAAGCTGCATTTCAGCCTCATACAAACCTTTGGCTGCTTTTATCGAGCAGCTTGTTTTCTGCTGAAGAATAAACAGTTTGACATGAACTCTGTTGGCTGTCTGAGCTCCAGTGTTCATAAGTGGTTTGTGAAATTTTAAATGGTTCAACAATTATTTTTTGAAGTCATGCATAATTAAAATTCTACTAGTAGCTTGCAGCATGAAAAGCAAATAAGAAGGATAGGAGATGATCTCTTATTAAAGGCGAGCTTCACCAATTTTAAACATCAAAGTCTGTTTACAAGTTTTGGGGAGTGCTACTACACATGTGAAGAAAAGTTATATAAAGCCTTTTGCAGCTCCAGGGAAGCTGTGCAAAATTCAGATAAATTGCTTAAAGTGATGTCACTTGAGGCAACTGCGGTTGGGTCTGAAGACCACAGGTCTGAAAATGAAAAAAAAAAATCAGGAGGTTAGTTAGAAAAAAAAAGTGACCTTACAAGAACTCTGTTGCCCTCTCCTCATCTCTGCTTGAGGCTGTGAGCACAAAACACCTGAATCTGCGAAAGTTTTTGATGGCTGACTAGTTGCATTGTTTGCAGCAGGTTTTGACAAGCAAGAGGAAGCGAGAGAAGCAAAAAAGATTTCATCTCTGGTTCTGCTGCATCAATTTGGATCTTATATTTTCCTTTCCGTCATAAGTTTGAGAATGTAAGACTGCACTTCTAACTTAGTGAGTGCTCTTTTAAAAGCTTAAACTGCCATTTAGCACGTTGACAGCAAGCAAAGTGAGCCACAGTGTTTGATGCTGTATACTTGTATAGCAGTTTAAACTGGTTTTTCAAACCTTTTTACATTATGACCCTAAAGAAAGAAGCAATGTCTTGAGCCCCCTTGTCTCACTATGTATGTTAGTGAATTGTTAGAAGTTACATCTGAGATTTTCAAATGTTAGATCATATCAGGAGAAAAGGGAAGGAGGAAAAAGTAAGATTTTTCTTACCCTGTTTGTAATCTTTAATCCTTAAGCTTTACTTTGTGGTGCCTTCAAGATGTCTTGCTCTTCTGGTTGAGAAACTCCAATTTAAAATGTTCAGTTTAAAGCCAAGACTCAAGTCTGGGTTCAGAATCGACCTGTGTATACTAAAAGTTGTAATAACCTATTAAATATAGAATGTAAAATTCTGATGTTGTATCCAAGAAGTTTTTTATTGCAAAGTCATTTATAAATCCAATTTAGAAATGTCTGTCTTACAAAACTTCTTATACATGCAACCTAGGATGTCTAGGAGCTCCTGATGAGCAATTAAAACTATGCTGAACATAATAAAAATCACATTGAACTACTAAATTTACAGATTGTGCTGTGCCTACCTTTCAGCTCTGCAAAATTCTGGCTGAATTAGAGAATGGATTTTACGCTCACTTGTTTGACGTGCATAGTCATTTTGGGAACACTCATTTATGCAAGGCTTTCTATCATGGGAGATCAACATCTCTCATTCTCAATTAACTTGCGCTGCTGGCCTGAGATATTTGGGAACAATTAGGGAAGGAGGCTGCAATCTCGAGTCCATGGGGGAAAACAGCTAAGGGAGAGGCACTGAAAGTGATTTGCATGGTTGCCGTGTTAAAGAAATTGCTCGCGTCCATCATCTTCAACTGGCCTGGTGCTCAGGAGACGGGAAAATGAGAGGTGGTAAATTGTTTGTGGTTTAATTGGGCTTCTTCTGAGAAGCGGGGAATAATGCCCTATCAGTGCACTTGGATACACATTGCATGATTACAATGATTATACATTGAATCGATATAGATTCTACTTTGGCACAGTGTTATTTCTGTATTTTCAGAATTATTTGAATTTTCAGAATTATTTCCAAGCTGTAGATAGGTGTAGATAGCATGAGGGGGGGAGTTTAGATTGACTTGGCCATGTAAAGTAAAGGTCATGAACCAGAATCAGCTTGCACTGCTGCAAGATACGATTTTGCACACTAAGCTGCCTCGATGCCTACTTTTTTTTTTCACACTGTTTTCTTTGACTCGCTTCTTTTGCTCTGTCTGCCTAAAGTACATCAAGGATGTTGCTTAACGCCTGGGGATATATGATAATCACTGATTTATTCTCTCTTCAAGAGGCGGTGAGGAAGGTGCTGTGCAGCATGCTGCGTGTCTCCACGTGGTAGTCTGCTAGATGATGTTTGATGAGTGCGTTCAGCTGGGTGTCGATCTGCTTGTGTGTGTATGAGCACACAGGTGCTTGTGTGTGTTTGTGTGTGTGTGTGTGTAATCATGGGTGTGTGTAGGCAGCTCTGCTCCACTTCTCCACCTGCTGTCAGTTGTCTTTTCTTCTCAGTTAGTTGGTCTCTGTGATCACCTTCCCTCACAACGAGACCTGCCAGTAATTGTGTAAAGGTCAAACTAGTTTGCAGGTGTTCCATGGAATTCTTCCTTTATTCTGTCCTTCCCTTTTTTTTTCTTCTCTCTTTGTCAGTATCCATCTTTCTGCCTCTCCTTTCCAGGGGGGGCCCTCCTGGGCACCTTGGCTCCTAGTGAATTCTGGTAAATGAATGCTGGAGGTCTGCTATTTGCTCAGTAGGTCCAATTAGGAGACAGCAGACTGATGGGGACCCCGCTGGTGTGTATGTGGCTCATTAAGGGAGAAAGACACACATACACGCATGCATGCACACAGTTCGTACGAGAATCTCTTAATCTTTTTCTTGCATGTCAGCATACATGAAGAACCAAATTAAGTTACCTGTTAGCTCAATAGGTATTAAGGTAGTTACATGAGATATTTGTGCACAGACACCCACAGAAATCTGTCAGGCCTGTTGCTCCCACATTCACACGTTGTCACACAACAGAAGCACAATATCAGAGGGTTGTGGTGCCAAATAGTGCACACACCCCCCACCCACCCACCCACCACCCCCACCATCAACATGACAAACTTATTCCAGTGCTGTCACAGATTGCCTGACTCCCCTGCTGCCGCTGTGTGTGCACAATGTTCAGTTGTTACTTTACTGATGAATTTTTTATGGCACTTTGTGTGCAAGAAATATGTACAAGGATCTGTTTCCATTAGGCTTCTTAGGGGAACATGTTTGTAGGTGTTTGTAATTTCTTGTCTGTAGGTCATATGTTTGTTTCTGTATGTGTATGGGTGTGTGTGCGTGTGTGTGTGTGTGTTTTCAGGGCAGTTTGTCTCACAGTGTGTGAGAACCAGTAGCTAGCTCCAGGGGTTTTTAACCACGGGGGTTTTTGTAATGGATGTCCCCCATGCTTCACAACACAGCTTATATAGATCCTGCAGGATTGCTTGTGTGTGTATGTGTGTGTGTGTGTGTGTGAATAAACCTGCTGTCTTGTCAGCCTCCACTGTCACGGTGGGGCACTCACACACCAAGGGGCATTTATACATACAGACACACACACACACACACACACTGTGCAGCAGTTTGTTTCTAAGCTGACTAGCAGGACATCGGTTCATGCTCTGGGTGGTCGTACAGTCTCACCTCATGCTGTGTTGCCTCCACAGATGGCTGACTGGTTATTAGGTGATACACACATTCAGCTAATAACTCCAACTTATAACTGACACAACAAAGTGACACTTCCAACCTAAGAGCACTGGTAGTGCTGATGACGCCAGTTCAAGTTGTCCAAATGATGGATGGAACTTACTTAGACTGTTTACCTTGCTTAAAAGAATTTAAATACCTTTTGAATATATAATCATATTGTTTTGAGTTTATCAGAAAATATGTGGTTAAAAATCAATAGTAATAATAAATAAAATAATAATAGTAAAACAGTAGCATATGCTATTAGACTTGTAAGGCTTATCAAAATGAAAGTCAGTATTAAATCCTGTGCCAAGCCATTTTAAAATTGTACAAGGTTTCTGTGAGATATCACACTCTTGGTGTTTAATTAGCTTGTTTTCAGCACAATGGTTCTTGGAACAAAACTATTACAAAAGTTAAACTTCTGTTGCCAGCAACTTTTTTTTTTAACACATACCAATATTAAGGTACTTAAAATAGCATATTTAGCAAGTTAGGAAGTATGTTTAATGTAATAAAAATCTTTGATTTCTGTCTTTGGCCCTCTATTTTGGCACAAAGGATTATGCTAGTAGCTTCTTTAGTTTTTCATGTTTGATTTTTTTTTTGTATTTTAATATTTGTGGAAGATAAATGTTAATTGAATCACTGTGCTTGACACAGAGATTTAGCTTTGTGTAGCTCTAGCTTAGCTTAGCACTAGACTGGAACAGCAGGAAACAACCAGCTTAGCGCTGCTGAATGTCTGTTCATACAACTTAAAAGCCTTCATATATATTTTTTGAGTGTATTCAACATGTAGAAACAGAAAAAGAGTCATTGTAGTTAGACTAGAACAACAGCAGGGCAAATATAATGCTTATAGCAACAAGATGTCTCATTTTCATGAAGAAGCTGGCTTCTTACGCTTTTGAGTTCTGATTAAAACCCAGCTGACGGTTGGATGTGATGTCAGTAGCATGTTCGCTAACAAGATACAGAAAGTAAATTAGACAGTTTTTGAGATGCAAGATGTATTCTTGTTTCTTTTGAATGTTTTTTTTTTTGCCTTTGGAAAATGCCAGCTCATTCACAGTGCTTCCTGTTTCTGCGCCAAGTTAGTCTGGACATGTTACAAAGATGTTTTACATACTGCACAAAACACAGACTTATAATTGATAATAACTATTTAATCAAACTTTGTAAGACAGAAAATGCACCACAATTTTGAAGTGCCGAAGCATCACCCAGTCAAACGAAGCTCCCTGAGCTGTGTACTGTGTGTGATAATAAATCATAAGTTCTGGTGTGTTTGGAGCTCAAACTCCAGCAGCACTCACAGACCAAGTGACTTATTCTATAGTGGCAGTAATGAATCTCTGTACATGGCTGCTCTGTGAATATATTTGCTTCCAGCCTATAATATACAGTCTGAGCATATGAATTTATGTTTGTATGTGAGAGAGACAGGGAGAGAGCCTACGTCCTTGTGAGAATATTCAGACTTTTAAATGCATTACTGATTCTGTGTGCACAGAATGCACCATGTGTCTGCTGGAGCCAATAGGATTTAATTAAATATGTATCACACAGACACAGTCTTTGATGTTCCATAGCAATAATGTGTTCTGTTTCATTGCTCAACTGAGCTGTTAGCAAGGCCCAGTAATGTTTCCCTTCTGTGTCCACAGAGTTACTGCAGACCACAATGAAGCCTGTTGCTCTTAACAGCAAAGGGTGACAGATAAATGTGAAGATACATGTGTCTGTGTGTGTGTGTGTGTGTGTGCATGGTTAGTCTTCCTTAGATGTGAGTAATCATGTTAAGAGCTCCAACATATAGTCCATTTAAATCATTTCCCTGTTGGTTAATGACCACGTTTCAACTTTCATCTTCTAAAAGGAGACTAAATCGAATACTTATTTTGGTTTGTGCTCATTAGGAATTGCACCCAAATAGGACCCTAATTTGAGACACGTTAAGTTGCCAGCATCAGCCATTACATAACGCTTACATTGATTTGGTATTATAGCCTTGAAGTCATAATAGCCTGTGACTGTGAGAAATACTGCAATATTGAAATGAATTGAAAAGGGAGATCAAAATGTAGTCCACAAGGAGGACAGCCTGCAAGGTCCCATTTCAGCTGCTTGTTTCAGTCTTCACACGTCCTCAATAGAAAGCCAATAGCTCTCCCAGTTGAACATATCGTCTTACTTATTGATTGCATTGTTGCAATTAGTGAGGTCAACTCAGGTTTATTTATAAAGACCTTTTTCACAAAAGTGTGGCCTAAACAACAGTACAAACACAAGCCTTCCTAGCAAATCAACAGCCATTCATAGTGTAGATAATTTACTATTATAACGGAATACCACTGGGACAACATTTTTTTGATATAAAGTTATGAAACTCACTGGTGTTTTATGAGAAAAGCTTGAGTCAAGAGAGATTGACGCATTTATTCAGAATTAAATTCTGTCATAAATGCAATTTAGACCTAATTTGATCTGTTAAATTTAAATCTTGTGCACACATATATATATATTCATGACCTTAAAAGACAAATTTGAAGATTTGAAGAGATGTTTAAAGATATCTGTGTGCTTACACCCACAAACAGCAAATATTTAATATAGTAGTGTACATAAAGAATTTTAAAAAAGATAAAACTGATCAAACGGCTTCTAGAAAAATTAAACTTTTGCAGCACTTTAAGGTCGAACAATGAGCACTGATCTGACAGAAGTATTGATGTCTCGCAATTGATTTTTGTTAACAAATCTCGTTGCTAGCTATCATATTAGCTTGGTAACGCGCTGTGTGTGTAGTGTGTGAGGTTCACAGATTCTGGCCTCTGTTGTGTGAATATTTCCTTGTGGTAACCAGAATGTCTTTGGACTTCACCTATTAGAGAAAATAAGCAAATGAAATGTGATGATGTGCTATGTTCACTATTTCCTGGCATTTTAATGACCAAACAATTATCAAATAGTTCCAAAAACAATCTGCAAGTGAAGTGGAAATTAAAACAGTCAATACTTGCAGCTCTCCTTAAAAAATAAACTACATGTGTGAGATAAAACATGAGAATAGCTGTGAAGAAATAGGATCCTAATCGAGCGAAGTATTTTCATTTATGAAACTGAATTTTATAAGAATTGTTGTGATTTCCTCACATAATCCTGCTCTTCTTGCTTTATGAAACGCCCCTCTACTGGGCTCAGAGCAGGAATAATGTTACCTTCATTTTATTTAGAGGACCAGTCTCTGCCACTGTTTTTTGATCTTCAGCGAAATGGACTCTTTTTTTTTTTATTTTTTTTTTATTCCCCTCCTGTCCTGACACCCCTCCCCGGCCCTGCCAACCCCCCCTCCGTGCTCTCATCTTCTCTCTGCCTCTTCTTTGGTCATGGCTTTCAGCGCAGCTCGCCACCACATCCACATGAAATCCTCACTTCCTCTTTGAAGGAGGAACCACAAACGGTAACACAAACCATAACTCAGAGCTGTAATCGCTGCTCACATTTCCCTTGAGGACGACATGGACTCGCATGGAGCGGTGAAATTTCCTTGCATCTCTTGTCCGCTTGCCTCACATGTACCTCTCTACCTGTCTCTCATCATGTGACCGCTCTCCCTGCACCCTTCTCAGGCTTTTTTGCTCCTCTGTCCATATGCGTGCATGCATGTTTGTGCGTAAGTCTGTTTGTCACAGGGCTTCCCTGATGACCTTGTACACTGTGGCAGGGGGGTGATTAAGGATCTGGGCCAAAGACCATTTCCTTTTCCATGGGAAGATGAATGACCCTGTTTGAAAGTGGCTGGCTGTGGCCTCAGGGCAATTAGAGTTTGCTGTGAGCCAGCAACCCTCACTGCTCTGTGTACAAAGGCAGGTCCTTGAGAAAAAGAGAAATACTCGGCACATAACCCATTCTGCTGAAACCAACACAGCATGGTGATGGTGAACAAATTAAATGCTTTTTTTTCCCCCTTTCCTTCTCCAGCTGTTTTCCCTCCTGCTCTCCTCACCCACCTTCACCGCCCTCTCTCCATTTCTCCATAAACCTGAACAGAAAAAAAAAAAATTGTGCTGACTACGGGAGGCCGCTAATAAAGGCCCACAGAGGGTGCTCATTCAAAATATCAATATTTGATCTTGGAAATCATTTAGCATGTGGCTGTGGCCCCACAAGTTGAATCTGGAGCTCATTTTGGTGTAATTTATCTGCTATATTAAAGACGAGGCTTTACAGCAGGACTCCCAACCTTCTTTTGCACCGCTTGTGTTTGCTTTCATCCTTTGACAATATTGTTACTAATGAAGATTAAACATCAAGATCAAATATTTCATTAGAATCACCGCTGTGTGTTATTTTTAACAAGCTCCTCTGCTGCCATTTCCATTCCTCCTCCTTCTCTTCATTTGCCCACCTTTTTTTTCTGATAAAACATCTTATCTGTCACAGAGCGGGGAGCATGAGCGAAAAGAGTTGTGGCAGCCTATTGATAGGGATATGGCCTGGTGCCATTGATTCCTCTTGTAATACAAGCCTCTCCCTTGTCGGCCTGTCAAAGCCCAGATCGGACATGATAACACGCACATCAGACAGCCGTCAATAGAAAGGCAAAGCTTCCGCCGTGGAGATGACTATCTTATTTTGGTTGGAGGACCGGTGGAGCGGAGGAATGGGAATTAGCGAGATAGCGAGAAAGAGGAGATGGGAGTGGGAGTCTGTCTGACCTCTGATTACTGTCGCTCCCTGGGCACATTTCTCAAACCTGAAAAACGGTCCGAGCTCTGTGTCTCCGTCTAACATGTGTGAGAAATATGTATGTCCGAGGTGACCAGGGAGCACCTGAGGGGAGAAAAAGTTGCTTTGAATCGTGTGTCTTTGATTCGCCCTTGCCTCCGCGTCATCACTTTGATCTCGGAACATGCAACCACGTTAGATATCCATGGCAACTGACTGCCAGGATGAGGCGCTCGAGGAAAATTGATTTGTTTGGGGTTTATTTCCATCAGTTTTAGCCACTGGGCACTCTGGCATTGTAAATAAACCAAACTGGGTTTGATAGCGGGGTTGTAATGTGGATCTAAAGTGTTGTCTCTTCCCTTATTCTCAACGGGCTTCATCTCTCAGTGTTTCCTGCACCCTCTGGGCATGAAAACATGTGAAGGTCATTTGTTATGATGAGACCGGGGTGTGATCAGGAGCAACCTCCCGCCTCCCCTTCCCTGATGATATGACTCAGTTCACTGTACTCAAGCATGTGCGCTCGGTTTCTGCTCGCCTCTCCGAGACGCAGCACTGTTCGCCCTCATATTTCATGTCCTGTTTGTAACCCGGGGGGGGCCATGGCTGAGTTTTAGCCTTTACACAGCTTTTACTGACCCAGGGGAAAACTATAGACAGTGGTCGAGTACATTATGTCTTTCTTTTCTCCCTGCTGAGCACAAGCCGCTGCTTTGATGTGCCCAGTCAAATCACCGTCATGCTCAGCAGAATATTCAGCAGAAGCAGCAGATGCAGCAGCTGCTCTTGTTACCATCCATGTGTTTGAAATTTAATTCCAAGTTGAAACATTCTCTGTTTGATTAGTATTACACTGAGATTATGGCCGTCAGGTATATATTGAGTCAATAGCTGATCAAATTCAATTAGAAATTGAGTAAAATGCGCTCACTGTATTTAATTTTTCCCAAGTTAAAGAATTTGTTGATTAAAAGCCTGTAAAGCATTAGTTTTGCTCTGAGGTGTTTCTATTTTCTTTTTATTTGCAGCACATAAGTGGTTAGTGCTTAATATCCTGTTTAAATTTAAGAGTAAATTCCACAAAGGCTTGTTGTGCAGCTTCTCTGAGCAAGAACATATGCTGAAAATGGCAAACAGTGATGGTTTAGCTTGCAGCTTTAGAGTTCAGTCATGTTTATTATTAGGCACAGGTGTGAAGAGACGGGTGCGAACACACGCTTGCTCCTGCCAGCACAGTATTAGATAGAGTGCTTCGGTGGTTAAGCACGTAAATACACAAAAATATTATGAGATCTAATGAACAAACAAACAAAATGAATCATCTTTTTTTTCTCAGTTTAAAGCTTCCTCTTAGAGCAGATGGACTCCGCTTTGCTGGACAACTTTTAAAGTGTGAGAAGTGTGCCTCGCCTTTATTGAACAGTGGATTTTATTTTGGCGGTGGGAGAAATCTGCCTGACACTGGTTGCATTTATCTTGATGTAGCAGAGCGCCGCAGCCTGCAGTGGAACTGCTGCTGCTACAAATACAGCCAGAAGGGAGCAAGGCTAGATGTTTTTATTTAGTTACTTACATCTTATAAAGATACATCCTCTGCTAAAATGGCCAAAACGTTATAAATATGTTCAAATTAAAGAATATGGCCAGTGTTTTGGCTGCAGTGCTCACATTGAAAAAATTATTGGTTTGCTTTAAATGTTCCTCTTGTCTAGACTGGACCTGTAAGTGATGTACAACATCTTTGTAAAAATTAATAATAAAGCTCAGCTTAAGCTAATGTGAGGCTTCAGCAGCCTGAGTTAGTCATCTTGCAAAGATAAATCTTTTTGGAACTAAATTGTCTTTCTGAGTTTGAGCTCGAGCAACAAGTAAGTGACACAAAGAGGCAGGTGTCTAACAGGGCCTGTACAGCAGTTGCAGCTGCTTTGCAGAACAACAGCAGCTTCAGGCTTAGAGTCTCCAGGTTTAGGTTTAGTGCCTTAAGTGTCTATAGATGTTGTGTTCATGCACAGAATGGGGCGTGAGGGATCCTTGTTTCGGCACTTGCATAAAAAGCATTTGTCAAAGAGAATAAGAAAAATAAACTTGAATAACAAAGATACACTTCAAGTCGCATTTACACTTGTATAATGACAGTAAAATATGAGCTGTAACGCAGCCTGTGCAGACAGCTCGATTGATTGAAATGAAAGGCTATCTGTTCTGTGAGACGGGCTCGAGATGGACGGCTGAAAAACATGGCTGAAACGCCTCCTGTGTTGACAAGCTGTAAAGCTGCCAGCTGAAGCCTTATATGAGCTGCATTTTTGCAAAGACTAAAGACCTGGATCAGACTCTCTTCACATTCAGAAGGCTTCTCTTCATTATGAAACATTTTCGGCACATACCAAAAACTTAGTTATTCAATATGCGTGTGTGCGTGTGAGCACTATTTTAAAACTGAGTCAAATAGATGTGAAAAGGAAAAAACAACTGCACTTGCACGTCTCACATTTATGGGCTCAGCTTTTATTCTATGGAACTCCAGTACTTTGCAAATCATGAAAAATTTAACTTTGTAGTATAAAACAAACAGTTTAATCTCCACTGGACAGACACAGTTGAAGTAAAGAGTTTTAAATAAAAGAAGTTTTGGTTTCCCGAGCTTCAAGTTTATTGTTAATCAATCTTGCAGCGTCTTTGTTCACTCTGAGGTCAGGCCTGACTGGTGATGTAGCTGCTGAGGTAATTGCAGCTTCGCCTGTTAATGGTCTCTGCATTGCTGCTGGCTGATTCACAGTAGTCAGTCCCAGAATTCCTGATTAAAAGCCAGAGAAGCTTTGTCGACACAGGGGCCGTCCAGCGTCTTTGCACATTCTCCATTTTGTTCGTGTCAGTGCCATCAGTTGTGCTGCTGAAAGCTTCGTATTTTGAGACTCGTCTCCCATGGAGGCTGTCTATCTTTATCGATCGCCGGTGTGATCCTTTTAGTTGATGCGCTGAAGTGGTCAGAGGTAAATGCTGTTTTAATGAAGTCAGGCTATTGATTTGCCCGTGGTGTTTGTTTGTGGGGTGAGGAATCTGAGCGTCACTTGAAGGCAGGGTAATCAGGATAATCAGGCATGATGCAGCCTTTGAGTTTTTATGCTCTGAAATCATCTTGTATGATACGCTTTCATACGCACAGGAAGTAAAAGGCATGCGCATGCATATTTAGACTTCCCACACACACACACACACACACAAAAAAAAAACAGCCTGTAAATCCTCCCACCAAGGCTCACTTAAAAATGATGATGAGAGCATTTGTTGTAAATAATAACACCAAAAAAGGAAATCACTTTGCTGCCAAAATATATCCCACTCTATGTTATGGAGATTTAGACAGAGAATTGGATTTCCCCAGCTGTGAAATCAGTTTTTGTAGTCCCGCTGGCCAACCGCATCATTTTGCTATACCCCTACTGTAGGCTTCCATTGCTGCACACACACACACACACACACACACACATGCAGCCTATGCCTTTTCCTCTCCATGATCTCCCTTTGCATTTGCAGCATCCAGCCTCATTTTATTTGTTATTATCGACGTCTCCGGTCGGCCGAGAGAAGACTGTGATCTCTGTGTGTCTTTTCATTGGCTCTGCATTTAGTCCAAATGCGGAAAAATGGCACCCCAAGCCCTTCATGAGAATCACTGCAATCTGACCCATTGTGACTGGCTGAGCTACATCATGTGTTTATGAAAATGAATCAGCCGCACATCTAGTGAGTCTACAAATGTCAGACATCACACTTCAAAAGGTTCTTCAATTTCTCCGAGTGGAATCAAAGTCGCATGCCGCAAGATGAGAGGGTCTTTTACTTCAACTCACGGATGATTTTCAGCCAATCGAAAATTAATACATAGACCATGAGTATGTCCTTCTACTATTTAAATACAACCTTTACAGTGCACAGGGTAAGGCAGCCAGTCCCTCTCTCTCATGTAGATAGGCTTAAAGATGAAGTGCCTAATGATTTTTTTTTGCTGCAGAAGTTCTGCAGTGCTGTGCAGGGCTCTGGCCCCTGTGTGCCAATAAGTCAAGGGAGCGCAGAGACTATAAATATTTTGATGACAATCTGAATTTGAGCTTTAAACTCAGGGCTAAAAGCCAAGCCAGAGTCAGAAAATATAGAACTATCAAGTGAATGATTTTATCTCAATGGCTTAGTTGACGCTTTTTTTTGTGCATGAGACACATTTGCACAGACTTCTCACTGTCATGGTGTAATTCACCTCTGCAGCTGAATCCACAGCTGCACATGTATTGCAATAATACACACTTTTTTACACAATTAACACAAAGTTCCATACATACGCCCTTCTCTTCCAACAAGAACCAAGAATGTGATACAGCATTGCCTAACTCATGCTAAAAATGTTTTTAGAAACATATTTTACTGTACTGTAATGCGAGGCTGTTTGTTACAAGCATGCTCTTATGTTGTTTCCCGTTCTAAAACAGACAAACCAAAACTAAGCACCATCCAACTCCCAGTGTGTCACCCACGTTCATTAGTCCAGTGAAGCAAAGTGCATTCGAGTTTTCTACCTCGTAAGCTAAAGGGATTACCACAGCCATTTTTCTCTGCCACATAGCACCGATTGAAAAATAATTGGTAACTTTTTATTGCAAAGATAGACCAGTTTTGCGATAAAACCTCTTTTGAGCAGTGGAATACTCCTTTAATTTATTGCAGCTCACATGATGTGAATTGCCGCATTGATACTCTCAGCCTTTGAAAATTTAAAACGACTGATGGTCTGATGATTATAGCGTTTATTCTAAGGGTTTTTTTCCTCTTTTGCTCTGCTCTGCGAGGGGAATAACATGAATGAAAACCAATTTTTACAGACTGATCTGACATGAGAAGAATCTCTTCTACTACACAGATACGTCTCATTATGGTACATCATGCTTTATTCAACAGATTTTATTTTCTTTATGCAAAAGAAATGAATCAAATTACAAATTTATTAAAGAGTTCTAAAGAAGATGATCAAGACGTCTTCTAACATCTCTCTTTGCACATTAACTGTAACCTTGGGATGCTGCCGCCCTTATGTCAATGCTTGCATTCACATGCACTATTAGAAGTACTATTGACAGGTTATTCAGAGTCTATACAGTTAGTCAGAGGAGACAATGACATGTCTTAAGTCTTTGTCATTGCATGTTTTCTACAGTCAATTACAAACCCATTAAATTGCACACATGGCAGAGAAATTAGGTGAACAGTGATAGCTGGAGAAACCGGATTTCTCTAATCCCATATCCTGATTACAGAAACCAGGTTTCTTATTTACATAATGTTCAGTAAATCAGCTTACTGCAGAAAGCCAGCTATAACCACAGTGTGTTGCTCGTGTGCACATAAACAGGCTTCATTTGAATGTGAATCTGATTGAGTTCACACTGACCCGTTTTGAATGCTCTGGACTTAGAGCAATTTCCAGCCTTTCAGACTACCATCACAATTATTACAAAAAAAAACTGTCTCAGGCACTTATTCATACATGAGACAGACATGTAAAATTGCTCTAACGAAGTGTACATCTGAAAGTCTGAGAAGTGGCTCATAGCAAATGCAAAGGCTGTGGCCGCATATGCTTTTTTAAGTGAGTGAAGCTCTGTTTTCCAAAATGTTGACAGAAAGAAAAATTTCAAAATAATAAAAGAGAATATATTTATCTAAATTGTGTATTTGGAACACATATATGGGTGCATAAGACTCTGCTAAACTGCTGCATCAAAGGCAGTGAAAATATTTGCTCCGTTGCTGAGATGCTGTCAATATCAGCAGCAGAGAAATGCGGCATGAATGGACAAGGCAGTGTTTTCTGTTAATGCTGGGTTATGGCGTGATGGTCTCGGACTGAAATTGCTGGAACAGGCTTTGAAGTGGCTTCGGTTTTTCATCTCTCTGTGTGTCCCTGCCTCCCACATCTGCCGCTATCATCATAACAAGCAATAACCCTCTTTCAGCAATAACCAAGACTTTTACGCCCATAATGTGGCTTCAATAAATAGTCATGTTTACCAAGGGGCCATATTTACAGCAATTTAGTTTAGAGCCTCCCCTCTTGCTTCGCTTTTTGCCTCTTCATGCTGGAGTACAGTACATAATGTGATGCATTATGCACACCAGCACAAACACGCATTAACACATTGTCAAATGTCCTGATACAGAGAGACAGCACAGTATAATTACGCCACACATTAGGAGTGCGCTTTGAAAAATCTCCCTTTTCACTGTGAGGTTTGGTAGACATACAGTACATGCTGAACATCAGCATATGAGTGTATGCATAGAGGTGGACAGCTTTCTCTGAGCCCTGCTGAAAGCGGCGGCACAAGCACGGGGGCGCGTTTCATTAGTCTGTCAAACTCAATGATATTTAGAGCCCCACACCCTCAGCCAGGACTGGAAAACTCAATCAGCACTCTGATTTCATAACCCTGCTTGGTGACAGGGCTTATTTTATCGCCCCGCTGATTCATTCTAATAAACGCCGGCTGCCCAGCGCACCGCCGCTGAAATACAGCCCCCCTCTTCCCCCACCACCGCCCCCCTCTGTCCTCCATGGGTCGACCCAAAAGAAAAAAAAAAAGAAATAGGGGAAGGAGGGGCAGGATAAATCAGAATTGTGGGAACTGGCGGGTGCAGATAATCCATCGCTGGTCCGGGTGTTGCTAGCAAGCCTGCACCCTCCCCCTCCTCCCCCCTACACCCTTTAGCACAAATCAGAAGCCGGGACAGTGTTGATCTGTGAAGGCTTGGTGGGGCCATTGATTGTGGACGACAGAGGAGGAGAGGAGCGATAAATAATCGGAGGCAGAGTGCGGAGGGTGAAGGAAAACAATTATCTGAGGAGGAGGAAAGCACATAAAGTGAAGAATGATAAACACTGTGAAATATGATTGACTCCAAGTGATATATGGAAGCCGAAGGACAGGCGGAGGGGTCTGTGTGTGCAGAGATATCCTTGAATGGAATGGCTATGGGCAGTATAGTTGAGGACTCACTCTGCTGCCCCGGCCCTAACCACATTCTCCTTGTGTGCATGTGTGTCAATGTGTCTTTTTTTCTCCGCAGACCACGGATGACATTGTCTCATCGGCCGAGTGCTCCAGTGACGACGAGGACCTGGAAGAGTGTGACTCACATGCAGGTGGGATGGGTGTGTCGAGTTGTGCTTGCTCTGAACCTGGTCTATTTCTCCTTATCTTTCTTTGATTTGCTACCGAGGAGCCTCTCCTCTTAGCATCATGTCCCATGGGAGCTTCAAGTGTAACTTCAAAAAAAAAAAGCCCTCCGAAAAGTAGCCACTGTGAGAAATATACACTAGTGTGAGGGGGTTCTCAGTGTATATCTAAAGTTTAAAGAACTCTTTGGAGATGGATGAAAGCAGTAAGAATCAAGTTCCTCTATCCTTAGCATGCTCTCTGTAGGAAGATACAGTTTTAACTTTAACTGTGAATAAGAAAATGCTTACATCTCATAGTCAGCTGCTAGTTAAAGCTCATACCTTTCATCTCTAAGACAAGTTACACTTAGCTATGGGGCCACTGGTTGCAGACATGAGGAAGCGTTGATACTAATTTTGTTCTCTCAGCATTCGGTCGAGAGCAAAACTTTACTCAAAAAAGTACGAAATTAGTATCAGGCCCCATGTCGCCCGCACTGATGCTTCAAAATGTATCTGTCCTGTACTTGGTTGATTTCCTCTTGCTGTGCGTGTGTGTGCGTCTCTCTTGACAGAGGATACATTTTGAGATTCTTTCGAGAACAAAGATGCTTTCAGCATAGATACTGTGATATGTAGCAGACTAACTGCAACAGAGCCTCTTCCTCCCTTCTCCTTCCTTCTTCTTCTTCTCTTGTTTGTACCTCTGTTTTTCTTCGTCGGAGGCTTGCCTTACCTGAAACATTCTAATAGAGAACAGATATCCTCGAATTTCTGTGCGCATCGTCTCTCTTCCCTCCTCCCTTTGCACACACACACACACACATACACAAACACACACACACACACACACACACACATATCACTTTGTGATTGGATCAGAGTGATAAGACATGAAAATAAAAACAGAGCTGGAAACAAAACTGCAGATTTGAAAGGAGTGGTTATTTTGAGACAACTTGGGTTTGGACGGCTTTGAACAAGCAGCTGTCAGTCACACCCGTGCCCGGGAGCAGCTGACATATATCCTAACTATATGGAGAAAAACCAAGAGAGTGTGAGCTCTGTTGGCACATGCTCCGTATGTAAAAGTGTCTTGCCTGAGGCACCCTGGAAAATCATTAACAGCTCAGGCTATGTGATTGCTTCACTGTCCTTCAAAACGCCATTATGGCAGCTAATTGATGCTGCGTTAATCTGGCTAAATATGGCTCAGCTTAGTACCAAGCATATGTCCACTTTTCACCACTAATAATAAGCCTAGGTTGAAACAATGCATTGCCCTTTCACTTCGTTATCTCTGCTCAGAGAACATAACAGATAATCAGGCATTTATTTATTTCTTCCTAAATGAGGTCTTTCCGTGTACTTTAGTAGATATTCCACCGGTAATTTTCTCCATTTTCTCCAATCTGTGGAAGGAACTCATTTACATTGAAGCCTTAGTACACTTTAATAGGGTTTGTTTCCTTGAAATTATGACCACATTTAGGTCCTTGTGCTTATGGCTTTTAGATGTGGAGAGAAAGCCATTTTTTTCGTGCCTTCTTGCAGTATTTAGGTTCCTTATCTATAAGCATGAGTTGCTTTCTTCAGTCAGAGATTAATGAAATTGAATGGACAAATTTTCACAGCTCATGTGTTTTACTTCCCTGTCTCTTTAGGCTACAAACCCAAGTATTCTCAAAAGTGGAGCAAAGTGTAGTGTAAAAAGTTTTTTACTAAGAGAACACGGTACCCTCCCCTCATATAGTGGCAACATATGTAGCCATACACACTCATACACATCGTACATTTCACCATGTTGACACAGAAATTCATATCCTCATTCCTTGCCCCGCTTCCAGTCGTATGAACAGTTGCATGACATGATGTTGGTTTCTTTTCTGTTGCATTTTGTTTGTTTTTGTTTTTTCTCTTGTGATGCACATATGAACATCTCTCTCCTGTATCGATTTGGACCCAGCTGCTGGGTTGCTTAAGATTTGAGCTTTTTTTGTTTTTTTGTTTTTGCTTTACTTTGGGGCCTGGGTGGGTTGAGTGGGGTGTCTTTTGTTTTCTTGATTTGTTGTTGGGTTGTTTTGTTTTGTTTTGTTTTTTTTTTCTTTTTCTTTGGTGTCCTCCTCATCATCCGTCGTCCATCCTCCAAGCAAGGATAGAGCCACTCCTCCCGTTTTTGCCTCATCTTGTGCCGCATGAACTTTTGGTGGTTGGAAAATTCAAAGTTCTCCTCCTCATCAAGTTTGTGTTTATTTCCTTGTGCCATATGGCTTCTAAAGAAACATCCTCCCCCCATTTTTCGATACAACATAGGGAAATGAACGGCAACAAAATCTTTTCTTGCCATCATCCTTTTTTTGGCCTTGTTCAGGCAACCCCATTCTGTCTCAAGAAAGTTGTGTGTGAAAGAATGACTCCCAGTCTCCTCTCCCGAGCGTTAACCTCCCCAACCCCAACCCCAACCCCACCCCCTCCATCCCGACTCACCCACCTTCTTTCTTTTAGCCTTTCTGCATATACATGTCTGTTTGGATGCAGATGGCATAAAAAGACTTTTATTGCCACAAAGTATATCTGTTTTTCTATTCTATCTGTTGCTCCAAGTAGAAGGCATTTGTGGCATGCACCCTGTTACTGGACTGTACCGCAGCTCAACAGACTAACTAATAATCCTCTCCCCCCCAAAAACTCCTCCCCGCTTCTGCATGGATATGATTGGCATCCATTTTGCGCACTGCTTCTTCTCCACCCATAAGTCTCAGGCTAACCCCCAGCTGGCTTCTACTACATGTCAGTGTGTATGTGTGTGTGTGTCTGTGCGTTCGGGGCTACAGCGGGGGTCCTGCGCCGCCGCTGTTCCCCGCTGCTGCTGCTGCTCCTCCCTCGGAGGCGTCTTGTGTTTGTGCTTGTGCCTGCTGTCTGTGTCAGTGGTCCGTCTGTGTCTGCCAAGCAGCCTGTCTCGTCTGCTGTACGTGGTCGTCTCGTGGTTGTGTTGTCCGTGTGTTTAATAAAACTGTTAAACCTTACCTTCTCCTTTAATCCCATGTGAGTTCCACAAGAGAGCAAATAAGGAGTGTGCAGTGCAATTCTTGACAGTCTCCTGAATAAAACCGTGCACATGTTTACATAACCATCAGTTAAAAGTATTACTAGATGCAGGAGTTCACTTGCCTACCTGGAAATAGCTAATGAAAAATATGAGATGCTCAGTGTAGAGAGCAGCAAATAGCAAGTCAATTTCTGATTTAATTTCACAGTGATTAACAGATTAAGCGTTGCATCTTGTCATTACCGTGTAATCAGAGCATTTTTGTGATTAATATGTAATTATATTTTAGTTATTGATGCAAATGATTTTCATAAACCCACAAGTGTGAATCAGAATGTTTGATTTGTACATGCAGCACATACAAGTTTTAATGCTACAAATAGAAAAATAGACAAAATATTAGTCAGACCAAATGAAATAAAATTAGACTCATCACAAGCGCATGTTAAAGGTCCAAGTTTCGCAAGGACAAACCTGTTAGAAATGCGCAAACAGGGAATGATACATCCTTGTCACAGCAGCCTCTTTGACCTGTCATAGCAGAAAAAGCACAGTGTTACTAATAACATTAATGACGGCTTTTTTTACTCTTGTGCTGATGTCTGGGTGACAGAATGCACAATACTCAGGCCGTGGGACATATAAATGGAATGGAGCCGTCATTATCGTCATTAGTCACACCTGTTTTTTCCTGCCACAGAATTTTAATATGCGTACCACGAGAAAGGTGTCTCTTGTAGTTGCTCCACAGAACCAGAGCCAGTAATATATATATATATATATATATATATATATACATTCAAGTCATCATTCCTAAAAGACACACAGGACTGTTTATCTGCATGCAACCAAAGCCACTCACTAAAACAAAAGATTGAACCAGAACACAATTACGCCCCTGAAATTTGGTCCCTTGCCCACAGATTCTGTATTCTTATTTAGATATCAGTTTAAAGAGATTAAGGCCTTCTGAAATGACTCATGGGAACACATTAATCTGCCACCTTTATGTTTAAAATTTGGTTTAGTTTAGGCAAGTAAAAGCACTTAATTAATTAAAGCAGCTCAAATAACAACAATAGATGAAACATTACTGAGTGTAATATTAAAGTGGCAAACCCATCACCCTACTCTGCAGTTTCCCTCTGTTTCCCTCAAATGGATTTTAATATTCTCAGTGTCTACTGGTTGTGTAAGCAATAGTTTGCTAACAAATTATGATTATATGTTAGTATGGCATTTAAAGCTTGTTACATACAACAAGCTTTGATAGCTTTGATTTCCAGAATTGCCAAAAAATCAAGTTTAAGTATAGGAGAAGGTTGTCATTATTGTCAAAGGAAACAAACGTTCACTGAGATGGAAAACAAACTCCTGTGGACGGGCGTATGCTTTGTGCAGCCCCTCTGCTGCACAATGTTAAATCTGTTCCCACATTGCCGCCGAACATAAGAATAAAGGTAGGTTGTTTCAATCTGTTTAAACAATCGACCAACACTGTCATTTCTCTAGACATGACAGCCACCCACAAATCTCAGAACAATGCAAACAGATTCACTGTTGTATATTTGCCAGTCAGATAGATCGTAAAAAGATTGTGTGTTTAATAAAGGGGCCATAAACTGTCCTGCATGCGCCATTACCCTATCAGGCACGGATCTGACAGATGTAACATATTTATAGATGTCTCCTCATCTTATCAGCCCTGGTTGGCAAGTTAGAGAGTCTGTGGTTCATATTAATGTTAGACTGCATGGATGAAATGTTGTGTGATTACTTCATCGCTGTATATGAAGTGGCCCAATGTGTAGGGTACAGAATGAGGTATGATAGGAATGGATCACTGGCTTTTCTTGTGGCATCAGCTATGGCTTCCGTCAAGCCCCATTGGGCCGGCTGTCACTTCAACACAGGCCTCAGATCAGTTTAAAGGTTATTCAGCTGACACATGTCCGCCGAGTGCAGAGGTGCAGCCTAATGGCTGTACAGCAAATCGACCGGCTGACAGGGGCGAGTCGCCACGCCTGCTGAAGATGCCAATTTAATACGCCAGACTGCGCCCAGCCTCATGATGACGGATTAAGAGCTATCTGCCATGCGCTGTGGCTTCAGGACGACTCCGGAAGGGAGCTCCTCCTCCAGCCAGAGGTGGTTCATGCATCCTCACAGAGCAGACCTCTCTGCTTGCTGGAGTTATAAACGGAACACACTTTAACTTCTGGGATGTAAATAAATTGTCCAACAGAGGGAAATTAGACCTCTCCTAGCAAGGGTGTGCACAGGCAAGATAAGATAGTTTAATGGGAGGGTAAAGTGCTCAGCTTTTTAAGATGCATGTTTCTAGAAAGCTCAGCCATTGCACAGGGCGCCAATATAATCCCTGGCATGTCCCTTTACGTGCGTCCAAAGTGTGAATCTGTGTTTTGCTGGCTCTCCGGTAATCAGCTCCCTACCTGTAGTGGGTAGAGGTGAATGAATGTGCTGCAGCAGGTCTCTGGGCACAATGCGTACAGCCACAATGGGATTTCAGGGCCCCCAAACCACTGACTCACCCACAATTTGCAGTGTCGAAATCCCATTGACTCAGTTCATCCATGGCTGGTGCTGGTGCACCGGCTTTCCGCTTTTATGGCGTAGCGTTGTCAAATCCCTGACACACCGTCAGGATTCATATCCATTCGGAAGTCTCAGCAAACGCTGGATGGACACGGGGATCAAGCCAGGAGAGAGAAGAGAAGGAAAAGAGAGAGCAAGTGGAGGGAAGTGAGTGAAAGTGCTGCTGTGAGATTTCTGCATCTGTAGCCTCCAAGCTGCTGAGGTAGTCAATCAGCCATTTAGAAGGGACTATATTTACTTAATTCCTTTTCAAAGGCCAGCACCAGCATTCAGCAGATAGTCTCTTTACCAGGAATAATAAAAAGCAGAATGACTGGAAAATTGTGTTTATTTCATGCACATATTTTTGTGGTTTAAAAAGATAGGTTCAGTTCTGCTCATTGATGCAAAGGCTGGTAGGCACTGGCGCAAAGATACCCCTTTAATTCTAAAGTCCTGACTCCCCTTTTGCTTAAAAAGAAAGAAAACAGAGTTACTGGCTGTAGGTCTAGCCGAGTGGAGAATTATTTGCCAGGGAAGCAGAGGCTTAAAATAAAATCCCCATCCATCTTGACGAGTGCGCAAAACAAACGCAGTCTGGTTAAGCAAACCCATTAGAAACCACAGTGAATGTCTGCCTCAGAAATGCAGCAAGATGTGCAATGCTTGTGCAAGAGCTTACACAGGATTAAAGTGTTTACCAAAACATCAAGGTCCTCTGCTCTGACTTTACTAGAGACCCTTAACTCCAGCAGTTCCCCTCCCATCCAAGTGTTTTGTTGATATAGCGCAAAGCTAACAGTTCCCCGGAAGCTGTTAGCCAAGAATGGAGTGAAAGGATGCAAACAAGGCCAAGACAACAAGGACATAGCTGGATAAATAAAGGCCCGGATGAAATCACTTACTCTATGCTGGTATTGTTTATTTACCAAGGCAAGCAGTTTGGCTCTGTTATTAGAATTTTTTTCATAGCTAACATGAGCCGCGGCTGTTAGCTCAAAGGAAGATGACGCGCTACAGTCATACAGTAGAAAGCCACTTAATATTATATCAGATACTGGTGCATTCTCGCTTCACAGTCAGCAAGTTATCATGTAAAACATCAGTAAAAATAATAGACAGCCTATACAGTGTGACAGCATATTTTCTCAATCATGCTTAACTCATAAACTCAGTTTTACTTAATAATGAACTGTAAGCTGAAATCTTAAGAAAAATATGCCCCCACATCTCCATTAACTCACCAGAGGCACAAATAAACCTCCACCCTGTGCACTCTTGTGGAACTCCTTCCCTACACAGTGTTTATCTGTCAAACGAAGGCTGTTGGTTATGCACATAACACAAAGCATCTAAACGTCTAATAAGAAAGTAGCTCATTAATTATCACCCTACTTCCCCTCTTGATTAATTAGCAGAGGCGATGGGCCTAAATGCCACATAATGTTGGTTATATATCACCCCTGGTGCACCCTCTTCCCCTGTTAACTGCTGATGAATGGCTCCTTTTCCTGAGAAAGTATCCCACAGCCCTTGGTGGCAGAGTCCTTTCACTGACCTTTGACCCCTTTTTAAGCCCTTGCCCCCTACCTGTCCCATGGCTTGCTGTATTGTTATTGTATATTACTCTCCCTAAATGCAACTTACTGAAGCATGCATTAACCCAACTTCTTATAGTGGAACTAAAATCCAAAATAAAACCATGTCTGATTGACCTCTTTTTCTCTGACGTACATCCAGATTGCACGCCCTGTCCTGTGTTTTAAAATACTAACAAGAGAAAATGTATTGAAGTAACTAATAATAAAGTCTTTATTATTAGTTAAATGAAGGTGGTGACACTTTGCCTATAAACTGTCCCCCCTCTCTTTGTCTGCCTCAGTGTGTGCTTTCTGGTTGTTCATCTTTGATAGTGTGAGAAATCTATTGCCTTTCTTTCTTGCTTGCAAATCTGTTTTATTTTTGTCTTTTTTTGTACATATATGTTAAGACACATATATGCGTCTCTCTGTTTCTTTTCTGGAAATGTTCAAATTTTAACTATCTGCTAATTTGCTAAGAACAATTATTGACAATGTTTTGATGATTTTATTCCCTAATTAGAATGAAACTTCCTCTTTTCTCTATGAATAATTACTTTTTTCACAAACGACAGAATGTTTTAAGATTGGGTGTCAAAACCAAGATGCTTTATCGGAACTTTAAAAGTGTGTCCTCATAGAGAAAAAAGAGAAGACACCTCCAAAGTAGACCCTCATCACTATCTGTGAAAACTGTTCCAAACTGTTTCTATGCTTATCTCTAATAGTTTCCTGTTATTTTAAAGCTATCTCTGATTGAAATTTGGATTTAATCAATGAATGAGTCGATTAATTTTGTGCATGGCAAAGAAGTTGCAGCTTAGGGTTTGTAAAACTGTCAGTGTTGAGAGTGCTGTTCTCTTTTGTAGATGGGCATGTATATGCTCATTGTTTGTATATCCCCATCCCTTCCTTACAGCCAAAAGCTCTAATGCCGCCCGACCGCTTCGTGCCGCCTTTACATGGACATGGCAACTGATGTACACGTTCACCCCCATCTATGTCATTTCCTTCCTAGTATGTTCATAGGTCCCACCCCGTCTCACACTCCCTCCTCCCAAACCCTTTACGTAGAGATTCTAAGATATGTACAGTCATCCATTTACTCATTGCTGATGAAGTTAAAGTCGAGCCAAAAAAAAAGAAAAAGAAAAAGAAAAAGAGTAATCTAATCAGGCTGTAGATATTTATGGAGAGACTTATCTATCAAAGCAAGAATTATAGATATACAGTTTTCTTTTTATACAAAATTAAAGGATAATAAAAAGAACAAAAAAAAAGATATCCTGAACAGAATGGTGAAGATTATTTTTCATGTCATGATGTGTGGATGTATGTGTTGTTGCCTCCCTGTACCATCCTGTCTAAAAAGAGAAATATATACTAATTAATCAGAACTTGCTAAAAAGAAACTAACCTAACTTGTCCAAAGGCATTCTTACACAACTTTCTTTTGTAAATTTTTTTTTTCTTCCTGCCAAAATCATGCGGGCAATTTGTTGATGTAAGTTGACAAAACTGATGGTATGCTTTCTTCCTTTGAAAACTGTTTTTTTCTTCTTTCTTTTTTTTGTAGGCTTTTATGATTTTCCGAGCTGACTTTGTTTTTACCTGTTTTTTCTACTTACTTATTATTACTAATCCCTTTCTGGATAGCTCTATCTGTGGCTTTACTTTGTGAATGTTTTTTTTAAAATGTTTGCTCTAACTCTGAACTCTTTTTGCAATGCCTTAATTATTATTTGGGTTTCCTTTCTTTTTTTTGTGTTCTTTTTTCTTTATTGTTCCAAAAGGTTTGCATCTCTTTATAGTGCCCTGTTTGTGAGCCTTTGCAATGTACAAAAAAAGCCACTTTGGCAAGAGGATAAGCAGCTTCAATGGACATCTGAATGTTTCAAGCTCTTTGTTGTAGTCAAACAACAGGTTTAACTAAATAAAGCATGTGATACAGTGTGTTCAAAAATGTGTTTAGTGTAAAGAGTGAATGTGGGAATATTTAAAAGCACCTGGGTCCTTCAGCCTTACACCGTTATGCATAGTACCACTGAACTCCACAATGGACAACATAAGCTATTAGAGGTGAAGTTTTTCCTCGAAAATGTGAAATCACAGCAAACATTCAGGTGTCATTGAACTGCCCAGTGACTTTGTGCCATTGTGGTAACTGTAGGGGTCAAAAGGCAAGAGGCTAGGGCAAAGAGGGGAGCCCGCTAATGCTGAGGAAAAAGAAGTTCCCTCCATTTTTTATGCCTTGTTAGTGGTGACTTTCTGCTAGTAAAGCTTTCTTTTGTAGATCAGTGTGTGACCCTCAGAAGGACTTAAAGTTTTGGGCTTTTAAGAGGCTTGGGGTAATGTTTTTTTTTGGATTTTGAAGCACTGCCTGTCCAAAAACGCTGCCTTTCCCTTTGTAGTTTTCTGTATTTTTTCAGCTTTATGATGCATAAGTTGTTAGTATTTGTTCGCCTGTGTAGGTCAATGGGGTTAAAACACACCTCTCTGAGCAGCTATATCAAACACCTTACAAACACTTTCTCATTTCAGACTTAGTTAACTTGCTCTCAGGCCCAGTGCCTTGCACTTGAATTGCAAACAAATGCTAATACTCTCGGCTTCTTTTTATCCACGGAGCACATCTTTTTCGTGCTCAGTTTTTTGAAAAAGTATTTACACTTGAAGATAAATTAAACAAGCCTCTTAAAGCCCGAACTATAGTTATTTATGTGGAAAAATATGAAGCTTTATCAGACAGATATAAATGTAGAGCCATAATGCGTGGCTTAACACTCAACTCAGACTTTTTTATATACAACCATAGAAAACTATAAGTATGCACACAGCATATGGAACATAAGATAACCATGACTAGTATCTCGTGTAGCAAGTACAAGTAGGAAATATAAGAGTAAATATATGAGGTCAGTTTAATGTGGCTCACCCTTGTGCATCCCTCAAAGCCTTTTGATGCAATGTATACTTTATTTATGGCTGTTGTTTTCTTTCAGTTTGGGTCTTGTTTTGTTCTGAGTTTCATTGTTTTTGCACTGGTACGGTATTTTCTGTTCTTTTTTTCTTTGTTTTCTCTTCATTTCTTTGCTTTATACGTTCTTCAGTTTTCGTTTCTTTTGGTGTTTGGCTGCTTCTTGCTTTGCTGATGAAAGATTTTCTGCCCTCTGACCGATATCTGTGTCTTTGTTTCACTTTCCAGGAGGGGAGCTAGTCATCCCCGTGTTAGTCGAGGATCCCATAGACATCCCTTCTGTATCCACCCGTTCTCCTTTCATCCCCCTCCCCCCGACCCTTCGCCCCGTCCTCACCATTATTGAGACCACCAAAGAATCCTTGGCCATGGCCACTGAGGCGGGGGTACCTTGCTTGTCGGACCGAGGCAGCGATGATTGTGATGATGGTGATGGTGGTGATGATGGTGATGATGATGATGATGATGGCATGGTGATTTCGGGGTTTGGCTCTGGGGAAGCTTTCGACTCTAGCCTGCCCCCGACTGACGATGAAGATTTTTACACCACCTTCTCCCTGGTAACAGATAAGATCTTGACCACATCGGCCTATGAAGGCGGCTACAAAGCCCTCGCGCCCAAGTGGGAGGCCAAGGACTTGAGGCCTAGCAAAGCCTCAGAGGCAGGTAGGACTACACCCACCTCACCTCTGCCCGACCCCAGGGGCACGCCGCCACCGCCGGCGGTCCCCTCGGACACGCCTCCAAAGCTGCCTGCCGGGAAAATGAACAACCGCGAGATAAAACCCCCGCAGCCGGACATAGTCCTGCTGCCCTTGCCCACATCCTTCGATCTGGACGGCACCAAGCCACGGGGCCCTTTCATCACCTCACCCATGCTGCGCACGGTGCCTGCTGCCTTGCCCACGGTGCCCGGAGTGGTGCGGCGGGTGCCCCCGGGGGCCTCAGAGGTGATCAGGGAATCCAGCAGTACCACGGGCATGGTGGTTGGCATTGTCTCAGCCGCTGCCCTCTGCATCCTCATCCTCCTCTACGCCATGTACAAGTACAGGAACAGAGACGAAGGTTCCTACCAGGTGGACGAGACGCGCAACTACATCAGCAACTCAGCGCAAACCAATGGCGCTGTGGTGAAAGATAAAACACCAAGCGGCAGCGCCAAAGGCAGCGCCAGTAGCAAGAGACCGAAAGACAAGGACAAGGAATATTATGTATAGAAATCAAGTCATTTCCCAACACATAGAAAAATTAACTGTTTGGAACAAAGTTATAAACATTTTGACAGTACCATATTGGCAACTGTGATTTAAAAAGGATAAAATCTCTTGAGAACTCAAGACTTAACTGAGTCACTGAAACATTTAAAAAAGAACCTTGGCTTATGGAAGCACACTTACTACTGTAAGCATTGCGAGAGACAATGCAGTACAACTTCACCGGGACTCGGTGTGGATCTTTTTAAGGAGTCCCTGCTGGAGACATTTGGCAGTGTGAATAACATCAATCTAACATCCACACGACCCCAAGTGACTGTCAAGAGGTGTGTGATCCTTGGAGTTCTAATGACCTTGTCCATTGTAACCCTGTAAAATACGATCACTGTCATTTCGGCCATTCTGAGCATGCATGTGAGGTGTATGTGACGTGGTGCTGGCATCTGTGTAAGTGAGGGACCTCAAGAAACTATGATTGTCGGGAAAGTTGGAAGTCAAAACATGATTTCACATTACAAACAGTTTCATTAAATGTAGCTTTCATTGATGCGATACAAGCTAAGGTATATGTGTACTTCAAGCTGTCTTTTTATTTGTTTGTTTGTTTTTTATTCATTCATCTACTAGGTTATATATTTACTTATTGAACTTTAGGTCTGTTTTTGGTTTTTTTGGGTTTTTATTTTTTTGTTGTTGTTTTTCTTTTGAAGGATGATGTCCAGTTAGGGTTGAATAGGCAATGCTCAGTGACCGCTCAGCAGGATGTGATGCAGTAATGTATCTCAATATTTTTCTCTCCCTCCCTCACGTCTCAGCTTGGAATTGGACTGCTATGCAGAGCATCCAAATTCAAGCAATGGTATTCAAGCGTGCAAGAGTGGATCCACCAGGCAAAATGCACAATGAATATTTATTTCTCTGAATTTTAAATCTTTGATAGCAATTCATTTTGTTTGTCCAGGTTTTGTTACATTTTCTGAGATGCTGTGGCAAAATGCATTATAAAATATGTGTCTGGTGGAAATTTAATTGTGGCAATCTTTAAAAAAAAGAAAAAATCCAGGCTAAAGACTTACTCCAGTGTGAACAAGTGTGATTCTGTTGTCACAGACAATTGTGTCAAAAACAGCAAATATGTTTACATATTTTGTTACATCATAGCCGGTGTGCTTTGCAGGTCAATACTGTACAGAAAATTCCAGTTTCTGTTGGTTTTGTCAAATCCTCTTCTTGTATAGACAGACCATTTGATTTGATTTTTCTGCTGTAGCACCATGACAAAAAAAATATCATTTCTATTCTTTTGCTGGGAACGCCCGGAGATAAAAAATGATGTGCACAGAAACATTATTTTTAGACGGGGAGCAAATGTTGTTATATTAGACATCTCGTCTCTCGGGATGGTGTTTCTCTTCAGTCGCATGAATATTTGACCATGGGAAGCTGTCAATCAAACAGAAAACACCTTCCTCAGATCTTGTACTAGGGACTCCTCCTTAGTCTGAAATTACTTTCATCATGTTCTTTATTTTTTTATTGGAAATTTAAAAAACAGAACGAGAATAAAGACAGATTATGATGGATTTGGTGATCTCTTGCTAGCACCTTACTGACTTACAGGTGTTTGTTTTTTTTTTTACTTTCTTTCTTTTTTTAACTGACGTCAGTGTTCTCGTCTGCTTGTCTTTTTGCGTTTGTTTTATTTGTTAATGTGTAGCTTATTTTCATTTCTCATTTTTATGACATTCTCCTCCGGCAGTATGTTGTTTTTTATGTCATTATTTAATGCTGAAGTTATTTGTTCTCAATCATTTTCATGCAAAATCAGTCAGTGTGTATGTTCATTTGATTTTTTGTGTTGGTACTTGGCTTTTTTGACCAGTTAATTATTATTGTCTTATGCTCCTTTGACTCCAAACAATTCCCAGAAATAAAAAAAATGTTGTTCCCAAACTTTCTGGATGTTAGATTGCAAGTGGCTGTCACTCAATCATCCATGTTTTGGTGTAAAGGCAGATGAAGACGGAGCAAGGAGATGGAAATAGATGCCATCTATGCCGCAGACTATTCATCGAACCAAAATTTCTCATCCGTTTGCTATCACTTCAATGATTTCCTTTTATACCAAAAAATGGTATCATTTCCATTCAAATGAAGTCCCGAGCAGAGCAGCTCAACACTTTCATTTACCTATAGATGATTATGCAAATGCATACACTGTTCATCGATGCAACAAGAGAAAAAGGTACGGATGGAGAAAACGGTTATTAGAGGGTCCAGAGTCGTCACAACAGCAGAGGAATGGTTTTGGGTTTCTTTAGAGTCAGGTCTTTGTGTGAGTGCACAGCCAAATGAGATTCTCCACAACCATATGGTCAGGTTATGAGCTACTCAATGGCAGCAGCACCTGCTTTCCCAGCCCGTTTTTACACCGTCCATATTTTGTGCAAATGGGCCTTCACAGAGCTGGTCATTAACTTGCAATAGCCCATTGATGTAGGATATCAGAGCAGCGTATGTGAGTATATCCAGCCCTCACAATGACTACATATTAACTCATTCATCCTGCCACAGGCAAGGGGAGCAAGGAGGCCAGCAGGGATTTCTTCCGCTGAGGGACTGCTTTTTTTGTTCGTTTGTTTGTTTTAAAAAGGTGAGGCAGATCCACATTTCAAGGTTATTTTCTTGTCTTTGTCACAAAATGTGTGGGATTTGGTTATGCATAAGTCAACACAACAGTACACGGTGAGATTCAACCCTGCTACGACTAGAAAGCAACAGAGGAGTTGAGAATTAAAAAGTTTATGGCAGCTGTAATCTTAAGTTTTATTGGAAGGATTTTTATATTTATATTGAAGCACTTTTATTTGAAAGGGATTGCTGTTATTGACGACTCTACAGAGAATCAACACCTGTCTTTACAGCGCCTCTCAGTATTGTGCCATCTTTTAGCTTTTTTCTTATCAATCATCATAGCCACACAGCAATTTTTTCAGGAAAAAGCTGTAATTTTTATTGTAACTGGGTACCAACCATCAGACACACAAGCTGTAACAGCTTGGGACAAGCTTGTAAATATAATGGAACACTTATTTGCTCAAATTTAAGTCAGTTTTGTGTTTAAATTTCATTTTTCTTGCTTCCAAATGACCAAGAATCAGTTAATGGTCAAACTAACTAGGCTATTCTTCAAATTGCATAACTGATAGAAAGTTGTTGTGCTTGTTTCATAGCTTTTTGCAGATTACTGTACCCAAAACAGTCAGAGTACCTATATACCACTGAATTTTGCTAAATCCCACAAAATTTTCCTTCAGCTGTCTTGTTTAGCCAGGTTTTAGGTTATCCATCAATATTGAAGTCAAAATAATATGTAAATTCACAATTTAAAATGTGATTTTAAAGCTCTTTAACCACACCAATTGCTTTAATTCCTTTGTGATCAAAATCAAAGATGGCAACTGACATTTGCTCTGCTAGTCATTATTAAGCTAGCAGTTTAGCTTTTTTTCTATTATCTTTCATCATCCCTGTCTCATTTTTATATGGAATAACTAAATTACAAAAATGTCATTTCACCAATATTTTTATTAAGTGCTGGGAAAAAACTCAGTAAGGGTGTTTAGCTTTGCTGAGGCTAGTCATTGCTATTTCAACAGCGAGCTTTCATTTGGTACAGGATTCCTGCTTTAGCTGTGTGGATTTGTCCTTTTCTGCAGCAGAATCTGTGACTGTGGTTTTTTTGGGTGTTAAATTCTATTTGCACATTTAACAAGCTGTTCTCACAGAAATTTTGCATGTTTTCCATTTTTTTTCTTTGTAAAACAGACATCAAAGAGTAAGACTCAGGTCTTGTTTGGACCAAATATGTAGTTAGGACCACTGTGCTGACTCAGTGTAGAACACTGATGTCAGGCCTACTTTCATTTGAGACATCTCTAACAGTTATAAGAAATACGAAGCTGTTTGCCATCCCTGATTAGTCCTTTCAAAGCTGACTGCCCTTTTTGAAATCATTTCATTTATGGGGTCTTTTGTAAATTGAGCCTCAAGCTGCACCAGTGGTGCAACTTTTTCTACCTTTATCTCTTAACTGTCAGAGCTGATTTGTTCAGGATCAGGAACATCTGTCAGACACAATGAAAATCATTCACCACATTACACCTCCGTATGAATCTCAGTCAAATTTAGGAACTGAACATAAAGAACCAAAACTGGACAGACAACCAAATGAAAACACAAAATTCAGAAAAAAGATTTACTGGCCATTTTTTAATAGACAAAAATGTATGTGGCATTCTGGTTAAAAAAAGAAAGAAAGAAAGAAAGAAAGAAAGAAAGAAAGAAAGAAAGAAAGAAAGCATATAAACAGTCTTTCCCACAGTGCAGAGGGCAGACATTAAAAGGCAAATAGGCTACTACAAGGCACTTAACACGATGCTGACAAGAGAAGCAAAGCAACAAAAACAACCACCAGGGTTTGTAATTGCAGCATAAATCACAACAATAAGAAACAAAAAAGGAATAAAAAGCACTATATTTTCCCAAATTATAAATAAACACATATTAGCAATTAATATTATGATTATAATGAACCTCAGTCCCCAAATAAGACCTGTAACAATGCTGAAATAGAGGAAACAGGTCTACATTCAGCTCCTATAAAGCTTACAGGCGCAAACCCTGAAACAGTGAGCTTTTGCTGTTTTCACAACCATTAGTCACTTTCAGATTTACACCAGCAGGGTGCCAGCAGAGGAAACATATCCATTTGATATTCACAAGCCATTTGCTTACACAGTTGTTGGCTGACAAATTTTATTGATTGGATTTTATGTGTAGCAACTACTTTCCCTTTTAGTCAAATTAGTAGAAGTAGATTACATCAATCCTGCTGATGTCGGCCGGATAATTCATATCTTAATTGACAGAAAAACAATTTACATTTGCTAATGGCTTTTCCAAATGGATTTCTGTGTGTGTTTGACTGCATTAGCTCTGCCTTCACCCTGTATAGGGTCTCTGGAAAGCCAACCAGAGAGCAGCTCTGCTCCCCTTCATGCATTTAAAGGCTGACAGTTGACCTGTCATGAAATTTTACTTCAACTAATGAACTGGTTAATTCCATTTAAACGCTTTATGGCGTGTTTTTCTTTTCAAATAAACAGCAGCTTTGTGAGAGCGATACATCAGCTCTGTCACTGATTACAGATGAAATCCGTTTTTGCTGCTTCCTACACTGAGGCAGGAGGCTGTAAAACACCTTGAGCACTGGGAGCGTCTGCAAACTGAAGCGTTTTATGGCTCTCCTGTATAGATTGTAGATGTGCAGCTTTTTTTTTCTCCCAGTAAAGATTCAGGAGAGATTCTGTATCCTCTACGGACTGAAGCAAAGCAGCTGTGAAGGCGATGGTGATCAGTCTTGACAGATAGAATATGAGCCCGCTGACCTTAACTCCAGTATTATGAAGGGCAAACACATACACACATGTGCAAACCTCAAAAGGAAGCACGTGTGCCTCTTTGTCTGGTTGCGTAGGTGTGTGTATGCCTTAGACATACTTATGCCACATTAAAGTTACACACACCCAGTAGGCAGCGTTGTAGTGGTTGCACATGGGTTAAGCATTTATATTCATATGTCTCAGTGGGTGCCCAAAGTGATACATTAGCAGAATAGTCAGGTGTATATATGTGCACTTAATTCACTTTTGTGTCTCTCAGCAGGGAGCACACCTCCTCTTATTCTTTCCCTCCATCACTCAGCAGCCAAAGCTTTCATTTAGCTCCTCAGCCCTAATTAACTGCCAAGATATGAATGCGCTAATCTGGGCTCTAAATCTTCAGTTCCACTGACAAAAGCTTTTACAGGCTGTCACAGCTGCATGATAAACAGCAGGGCTGCTTTTTCACCTAGTGGACACAGTGCCATCTAGGGACCAGGTCTGGCAGCTCAGGGATTTTTTAACTTGAGGGTATTTATTGCCCTGTGTATAATGATGTAAGTTGCCCTGTATGTGCAGTAGAAAGTCTTAGTCTTTGCAGAAAACCCCCCCAAACCTGCAAATTTCTGTTATCTGTTAAAAAGCACCCATTCCATGTTTTTAATTTAAGACTCCAGTAAAAATACCAAATAATCACAGGAGAGGCACAAAAATTGGAAGATTCAAACAGGTTTGCTTCTTTAAATGAGACTGGGCAGCAAAACGCAGGAGTGAAAGTGAGTAGAGAGCCTGATCTGCACACCAGAACACTGCTTCACTGTTGCCTTGCAGCCAAGCGCATCAATAGGCTGTGTGGATGGAGACGGTGTGCATGATGCCGGCAGAGGGTGCATCAATACGTGGGTGCACATTTATACTCTTTATCTATACTGTATGTCTCCATCTCCATCTGTATGTGTCAGTGAGTGATGTTTAAAACTCTGTGTGAGTGTGTGTGTGTGTGTGTGCTGTATGCACTACCTAGGGAGACAGGCCTCCTATCCAAGCTTGACAGTGTGATTGGATCCAGTGAGAATCCCAATGAAGCAATAAGTATCTCTGCGGCAGCTCCGTTCCCCACGGTCCCTGCACAGCCCACAGGCCGACCCCCAGCCCTGCCTGTTCAGACCAGTTGGGAAGTGAGGAGGGATGGTATCAGGAAAGCGAAAGATTCGAGTGAACTTCAAACCCGTCTGAACTGCCGTGAAGGTGACTGCGGCAAAACCAGCTGGAAGATACGACCTGATCATAAGCGATGGTGGCAGATTATTGTTAAGGCTGTCTGTGTGCAGCTCAAATCAGATGCGACATGTTTGAATTCATAAACACTCAGCTTGGGTTTGAGGTAGTTTGGGTACATCAGGTGATAAAGATCAGGAACAGGAAATTCTAGCAATAAGAGCAACATTTTCATCAAGATTGTGAAAAAAAATATTTTGGCTCTCCCCTTCTGATAACACGCTCCAACTTCAATACAGAATCCCACATAAGGTCTTTTGCTTCTAGCCAGCCAGTCATAGCAAATAACAGTCTGTTCTAATTGAGCTGCCTGGTTATATAAAACTTTTAACACATCCATCTGATTTATTTGGATTGCTTGGTTCTAGCAGGTAAATAGGATTTATATTAGCTTGTACAGAAATAAAAGTACACAAAGGCAGAATTAGTCTGTTCCAGCTATTCATTCATCTATTATTAAGTTTGTACTTACAGTCCTTCCTAAGTGTTAAGTAACAACCAGATAGTTTCATACTGATTTACTAATCGTCTTGCACCAATAAAACTTTTATGTCTTAGCCAATAAATAGTATCCAATGTGTGAATTAGTTTATAAAATCAGAAGCAATCAGCTAAGTAAACAGAGTCACTGTATCGTTACAAACTGTATCATAACATCTAAGAATTTTTTTCAGGGAAAAAAACATATATTATAGTTAGCTACCAGTCATTTGTGAGAGTAGATTTAGCTTTTCCTTATTTATTAGTGTACACAAGGAGAAATAAAAGTATATGTATTTCAGAGTTAATACAGTATTCAGTTTAAAATGAGTTTAAAGTACATGAGTTATTGTAGTTATAAATAACTGGAGTTATTTAATTATTTACAAAGTTATGGACATAATTTTTTTTTAAATTATTAAATATGCTACCATTAAAAATTTTGGAATCATATTTTATGTTAATGTTTTTCTTCTCTCCTTAAAAATTAAACGCTTAACAAAACAGTTTAATTCAGACACTAAGAATAACTTTTACATTTTAAATAGTTTTGGCTCTAACAGAAGAGTAATTTAATAATAAAAACTTTCATTTAGTTGATTTAGTCCCCACTTTGTTGCATGAAAGGGAAGAATATTGTTATGAACGTTTTTTTTCTCCAAATAATTTTGGATTTAAATATGTTTTTCAGTTCACAGAAGCAGAAAACTCTAAGCATTTTGAAAACCTGTTTGTCTTCGGGCCCCTTTGACTGAATGTACTTGCTCAGCAGATAGCCTAATTAGTTTTTCACTTCCAATAGTGCTAACCTTAGACTAACCCTCTATTTCATTAGCTTTTCCAAAGCAACATTAGCTCGTTAGAGGCTTTATTGTACACTTGACACAGAAACAGGATTGTGTTTCTATTAAATCTGCACATATGTATTGCTATCCTATTTTTTTACCAATGACTGGTGACTTCATGTATTATTTAACTGTTGCCAGAGGTATCTGTGTCAGTGTGGTTAAACGACTGAACAGGGCTTTGTTGTCCATGTACAAAAATGACCAGTGCAAACCCTTCTTTCAAAATAACATCTGTAAAGAGGAGTTTTTACAACCTACAAGCATGAGACATTCAAAAACATAAAGTAGTTGTCTCTGCAATCTGACAGGCATATTGAGTCAGCTTCTGTATGGAGTGGTTCCAAACTTTAGCTTGTGAATGTTCACTGTTGTGAAATGCAATGTAAATGTTTGTATAATAGCTAAACACCATCTGTCTAGTTAGATATTTTGACTGTATTTCATATTTTACTTTTTATTCTTCAATCCAGAAGGGACAAATTAGCAAGCTAATGTTAGTGCTAGCTAACAACAGTTCCTTCAGGCAGCTTGCAGGTGTGATTAAATGTAAAGTTAAGTAAAAACTAATCTCTACATAGGAAGTTTATGTGGTGCAACCTGGTTTAAATTAGTAATACACAAAATCACACATTACATGAGTATTACTCATAACTAAGGAAACACTAATTGTAGGTGTGGCTAGGAATTATGGGCCGTGGGGGCAGCAGATGACTCTTGGTCCCCTTTCCTTTCACATCTCTTCCCCCGCATATCATACTGCAGATAGACATTAATGTGTACCCCAGAAATCACATTTCTGTTCAGCATTAATTCCCCCAGCTTTGGGAAAATTAGGCGTTTTAGCATCTATCTCAATAATTTTCTCCTGCATATTTTAATCATAATCCCCCAACAGGTGCTGAAATCTGCCCACAATGGCCAAGTGTTATTCCTGGTCATTGATATAACAGCAGCTGCACAGAGCAGGTGGATTTTGATTTGCTGAATCCAAACCTGTTTCAAATTCAGTGCAGTCTGAAACAGTAGCCCATAAAAAACTTATTAGAAACACATATAGGATTGCTAAGAGAAACTCAGAACAGACTCTGCCTAGAGGCCCAAGAGTCAGAGCCCTTATCCCCCGTTCACAGGCTGAGCATATATACTAATATGATGCAATGAATGATGAGTACCAAATTAATGACAGTGAATCTCTAACTATTAAAGCCACATCACTCCGGTCAATTAACAACTGTGTCATAACAGTCAGTGTCTGGTTGCCGGGAGTCTATGCAGAGCTGCTTCATATGATTTAGCACAGGCCCTCAAAAGTGATGACACTCAAGTGTGGCATAAATGACGTGATGAGACACACATGCACACACACACACACACACACACACACACACACAAGCTCACAGTGCCAGGAGAGGTCATTCTGGCATCACAGTCGGCAGGCTGGTCCTCCACACCTGTCTGCTATCAAACATGGAAATCACTCCACTCCTTTCTCTGTTGCATATTCGATGTGCAAACCCAGTGTACAGCACTTCATCTTATTTTAAAAATGGGTTATAAATACAAATTGTTGCACAACAATCGCACAAAAAGCCTTTTTTTTTTTCTAAGCCCAGAAGAAAATGAGGTTGATACGGAGACTCAGCTGCAATAACCCATTCACTTATTGAACGACAGCGGCTGGATACACTCTCAGCCTCCGGGCTTAAACGAAGAAGCAGAGCATGGCTGCCTGATTGAATGGGTTTGTAATGCAAGCCAAATAGGTTTGTTCTAATGGGAATCAGCTTCTGTGGCTGCTGCAGAGGCTTACGCCAGCACTATAACAGCAGTAAGCTGCTGTGGCAAACACCCCATCGCTGTTTGACTGGCTGTGAAAGGAAGAAGCAACACTATGGGGTTTCTGTGTTTACTAATGGCCGTTTTATTGGGGTAATATTCAATGAGCCTTGACTTAAGGAATCACCATATTAGTGAGGAAGGCTTTTATAGTAATATAAGTATGTGGATGTTGTGTGTCAAGCAGTGTTAGCACAGATGTTTGTACAATTTCATGAAGTCCAAAACTGCACAGTGACTGGGCTTTAAAATTAAACACCCAGCTGCAATGCCCTTGAACAAAAAAAAACATCCTAAATAGATATGTCTAAAGTTTATTTACCTTTATTAGTTTTAAATTTAAACCAGAGAAGCAACAATAAATGTCAAGATAAAGCACTAAAAAGAACGGCTGCAAATCTGTTGAATGTTAGGGTTCAGATGCTGTCACATAATTTAGGGGGGTTGTTTCACTTAGGTAAGACTTTTTTTTTTAACTTTCTTATTTAGCAATCTAGTATTGTACAGTGTTTTTTGCCCAGGTTTAAGATAACATTCATCAGAGATTTCTGCTGCAAAAACAATACAGTGGAGGTAAGTGGAATGTTATTTATGGTGCTGGCCGCACTGAAAAAGTGTATTTAAGAAATTTGGCAGCAATATGTCTTTTCAAAACAAGATGTTCCAGTCTGACAAACACCAGGTCTGTTATTTTCAAAAATGTATGCATGTTCAGAGGTTCTCCTTACTGGATTGAGTAATGTAGTTGTTACGGTCACAGCATCAACTAAGAAATGGTAAAAGTCAAGAACCAGGAGTCATTAGAAGGAGAACATTAGTATCTAAACCAGCGATCATTCTTGAAAAGATTTAGGAGTTGCCATCTCCCCCCTGAGTGTTTAATACATGGCAGGTGGATTCATTGTTTTGTGAACTACTGCTTTAAAGCCTCGTATCTGGCATTTTTGCTGTCACTACATTTGAATTTTGGACCAGAGGGTGGAGCAGGGGAGGTTATGCAGACAGGGACACTCTGTGGTAGTTACTTGTCAATCAAAAGGAAGTCAGCCTAAAGAATACCCTGCCTTGTATCTGTATATATCTTTATATTGACTTGTGGAGGCCATGAGATGTGGCTGGAAGTGATAGTCTGTTCTGTGAATTACTGATTGTGAAATTGAATCTAATAACTTCAATTGTATTGAGATGGAGGCAGAAATATAAACAGATATCTCAAAAATTGGACTCATGGTACAACTACAACAACACAATGTGCTGCTGGATATACTTAAAGTAATTAACTATGTTTAGGGTTATTTTCTTGTGAAGAGCTGACTCTTGAATTCAGGAGATTTTCTTTGCATCTTGTTCTATTATGCGATAAGGCTGTAAGTTTTGTTGACTGTGGCACCTGTAGGAATAGATTGGAGTGTCGAGACCGACGCTAACACATTGAGGGAACTGTCTGACTCGTAATAAGCCACTTATGCGAAACACCAGAGGGACACCAGCAGTGCAAAGGTGGAAAGTTGAGCTGAGGGCGCAACTAAACAGAAGGAAAGGAACATTTTCTAATCTCCTGTAGCTGCTTCACAATAGCTGTACAACAAAACATGCATTCAAGGGCTGAGAAAGAATGTGTATGTGACTAAATGTGTTTGTGTGTGGTGATTGTCAGCTCTGAACATGCATCATCCTGCTAATGACCTGATTTCTCAGCCTCTCTGCATTCATACAGACGGGGGAGGGGGGGAGTATTCTGAGTCCTTCTGAGTAGACTGGAACATACAGGCACATTTTAAATAATGACTTTGACTGTCATGCTGCAATTTATTCTTACAAGCTCAGACTGATGTGTGTTACATTTCTCATGCATTTGCAAATGCAGATTACAAATTGTTTCTTTTACAGAGAGGCTGTATTTTCCTCTGCAGAAAAACAAATAAACACAAACCAGTGGAAAGCTCTGAATTTATTCATTAACATCTCTCAACCTGACAAAGTGGAGTAAAGCTGGACTAATGATGGGGTAGAATGTAAATGGGAAAACTAGTCTGCTGGGAGCAGCAGGACTGATCTATAAGCTTGGATGTTTTGCAACTTAATATAGCTAAGAAAAGCAGACATTCTTCAAGGGATGACGTTACAGAAAAAAGAAGTGTGGAGCCGGTGCTGTTTCTGAGTGTTTCAAATGTGATTTATTCAGACAAATGTGAAAATATCAATCCCATGATGACAAGAGATAAAGAATCAAAACAGTGCGATTGCTCATTATCTTCGAATTTAAGGTTGAACACAAGTTTGAGCTCTTGTGGGGAACAAACTCACTTCGCTCTCGTCTGACAGGTAAAATAAGAGTTACAAAGCAAAACAATCCTAAATTTTCAATTTCATAGGCTCCAGGCATCTGTAAGACATTCTGGACTGGGACCTTAGCATCAGTGTGTGTGCAGTGCTAAGCCCTGAAGTGAACCAGCTACCACAGGATGTAAAATCGACGGTATGTTGAAGGAATCAGCACACAAGAGAAGTCAATCTGTGCTGGAGTATGTGCTCTGAGGATTGTTTAATATTCCCTGGACCTCGGCTGTCCAAATGTACTTAGAACTTAAGAGGGGAAACAAGGATTGAGCAAAGGCTTAGTACAGCTCCACAGCTCATTTTTGCTCTAAGCTTGGTTGAGCTTCGCTTTCCTCTGGATGCTGCCTCATAAAACACAGACACATTTTTGTCCAACCAGACCTGTAATTGCCTGGACTATGAGGAACATTGTGTTTTGCCTTCGCCATTAAGTCCAACAAAAAACTTTGCTTCTTCAAAATAAAGGGCTTTTTTTCCTTTTGAAAATGATTTAAAATTGATAACGGTGCTGTTACTTCAGAGGATGAGGCAGTACATTAGCACTGAAGTGTTCAAAACTGCCAAAACTCCTATAAGCTTTGATTTTTATTAAGACGGAGGACTTAGCTGTCAATTAATTTTTTTTTCTTCTCTTTGAATATTACAGGCTTTTGTACAAAAGACACCTGCAGAGGCTTATAAAGGAGAGGATTTGTGTTGTTCAGTTGGCACATGCAAAGCTCCAAAAACCCCACAAGCTTAGATTTATTAACGGTGCTTGAATCCTAATATTTCTTTTGGGAAGTTTAGCTTAATTAACTCATTCTTGTAAGTCTTGTTTCAGACAACTTGGGAACAGCATGATTTCAGCAGGTAACACTTAAATTATTACCAAAGTAATTGTAATTGCTTTCGGGAAAGTAATAAACAACTACCAGCAGTGCCATTAATCACTTTAAAAAAAAAAAAGTGGACGGTCGTCTATGGAGCCTTGAAACCAATAAAAAGTAAAAGCAAATCAGAAAAGTAAAAAAATCAAGCAAATAAATAAAGTGTTCAGGCCTGTGGCTACAAAAAATACTGTTAGATAATGAAAATGGGTTGTGAAAAATATTAACTTTCATGTATTTTATTCACCTCTAATCAGCTTAAAAAAACAAACAAAATTTTTTTTTTATTTCTTTATACTTTACTGCCCATTACTTTCATTTAATATTGACAAGCTAGTTTGGTTATTTGACTTATTCATATTTTTTAGTGTTTGCACACATTAAGTGGGGTGTGTCAGTGCATGCCCACAGCATTAACTGGTCCAGGCTCTGTGTGTGTGTGTGTGTGTGTGTGTGTTTGTGTGTGTGTGTGTGAGTGCATGTAACATTAGTGGGTTAATTGTGAGCACTATGCCTAGCTTAACTGAATTACAAAAAAAAGTTAAATAAAGTCATGAAGCTCCAGCCTTTTTATTTAACTACTGTACTAAGCTAACTTTGTGCTAATACATTCTTTATTCTGTGTTCTGTGTGTTGTTTTTAGTGCTTATAAAGCTACTTAATAATCTGCCTATCAAAAAATGCTGTAGCCATGGTTACAGAAGTTTTATACACTGACATTACAACAGTATGCTGTAAAATACAGGGATAATTAACCTTACATGCACTTAAGTATGTGCAGGTGCTGCAGGTGTAGAACCAAAATAGCTGGCACTTCATGTCTGAAGCCAGTGTTTTCAGTCAAGCTGGCTAGAGAGGCAAAGTTGGCAAACCATTCATTAACCCTTTTATGCATGGATTTTTTTTAAAAGAGAGAGCAATATTTATCAGCATGCTATTTTTAAAGTAAGGACATGCTCAGTGTATTTTTTAAAAATGTTTAGCAAGTTACAAAACTTTCTGGCCACTGGTGGCAGCACATAGGGTGACTCACTAATGTCCAGTAAAGTAGATGATATTCAATCATACCATCAGAACCCATGCATGTAGAAAATGGCTTTTAAATAGCTGTCCACTGAAGTACCACTTTGCTAGAGAGCATTACAAATCAAAAAAAAAAAACAGGAAATGTGGTGAGGGAAGTTAAATATAAAAAGTTGCCCATAAAAGACACAAGTGTGGACCCATCCCCCCCTTTTTTGTATCTTTTAATAAACTTATCAGTACCTAGAGGATTCCTTTTTTTTTTACACACATTTTTATTATTCAACCAAAAATATCAGATATGTTCTTTGTATTTTTTTACTTATCAGTTTTGAGGCTTCATACCTGCTTGAATGTTCAGTTTTTTTGAGGGTGATTGGTCAGGTTTATACTGTGCACCACTTCACAGAACCTTTCCAAACTACTTAACAAAGTCTTGAAAGATGCAACTCAAACAAGATTATGTACGAACTTTGAAAAATGTTTGCACAGCAGGTACAAAAGTTTACGCCTTTGAAGTTGAGCAGTAAATTAAAAGAGGACATTTCTCTCTCATGTGGCTTTAGGTTGTTCTCTCTGACGAAGGATTTTAGCAAAAAAAGCAAAAGATAAACCAGTGGGAGAAGCTCGAGTCTCTCAGCTGTGGCAAAGCAAATACTTCACTATGAAACGAAGGGGACATCAAGTGTGCTTATAAAACCAAACATTTAGATGCGAGGGGATTTATTCACAGTGCATACACTTCCTTCACATTCCATAAAAAATAGACATCTATTTGTGCTCCATTAGTGCATGTTGTTTAACAAATATAAACTGCATGAAGCAAAAAGTATAAAGTAACGATGAAAATTGGTCAATAAATTTAATTCATGACGGAACCAAAAAAGCATCACATTTTCATGATGAAGACAAAACAATATGTCGGTTACAAAAACTGCATATGGTTTAAAAAGGCACCAGTAGAGATATACTAAATCTTTTCAGCACAAGTATATAATAAAAAAAGCATTATAATAACAGTACAAACTGGCTGTAAGGTCAACAACATTCAACAGCTGAGCAGTTAAATGGTTTGGACTGCAAAAAAAAAAATGTAACAGTGAAACTATTTTGGTTTAAACCTTCTTCACAAGTACAATCTATTCAGGTTCTTATAAATAACACTGGAACGCTTTTAAATAGCATCCTCTTTTACAGTGTCTAAACTTTTATCTCCACTTCAAAGTATTTCTCAAAGTTCAGAACCCTCCTGCTCTTGAGCACCTTCAGTGATTGTCTGGTTGAGGTAGTCGAGGAGGATTAATGTTGAGTGCAAGGCCTCCTGGTACAGTCAAGTTGTTCTTTGTTCTGGATGAGCACCAGGCAGGTAGAATCAGCTGTAAGCACTGTGTGTTTGGTTTTTGCAGAGTTACGGATAAAAGGTTCACTTGAGGTCGAGCTAATCTGAGAGAGGTTTGGCTCCGTTGACTGTGGAGTCATCCAAGTCCGAACTGGTCAGGCGTTTGAGAGGAGCTGCGGCAGAGGGAGGCAGGAGGGAAGGAGAGAAGGGAAGGAAAGTGAGAGACAAACAATTATACTCCCTTTTTGTCTACAAACAGTCAGAGCACAAAAGTGTCAGAGTACACTACATTCCTCTTGGTTGTAAATAGATCTATTCCATTAAAAGTGGTTCCTTGTTCTGCAAACGAAGTCAAGAATAGAGGTAAAAATCTTGCGGTGTATTAACATTAGAGACAAACAGCAGTACATGCGTTTTGGCCACTATAATTCTTGAATGTAAAATGGACACAATGACACAGAAAGTATCCCCCTCTGACACGGTGCCAAATATAAGCAGCTTAAGAAAGTGCTACAGTGACTCTGGCTGTGAGCCACCGGCACTGACACACACACACACACCTCGCTGTTCATTGAGGAAAGGTTAAGCAGCAGTTAACATATTGAGATCCTGAATGGAATGGTTTCTGTGCCTTGAGACATGCTTTATTATTATTATTGTGTACGTCAGAATTTAAGTTTTATAATGACATACTGTACTGTGGAATTGTGCTGTCCTGAAAAATATCTAGTTACAAAAAAAGGGTGGGGGGCATTTGCAGGCTTCTGATGGTGCATTACAAAACATTAAAAACACTAGTACACATTTACTGTATCTAGAAATGCAGCGATGCAAAAAAACATGTCTAGCATCAAACCAGGCAACAGATAAGCTGTCAGAGCACATGTTTTGTAGCTTCAGTATAAAAATGCTCACACAGTGTGTCAGATCTCAGCGAGCTGCTAAGCAATGTGCTGGGGCCTTTGATGGAGGAAGAAAAGGCAGCCAGTCTCTGGCTCCTGGAAGTGGCGTCCAGCTTCTCATCCTGGAAAACAAGACAACAGGGTAACAGACAGTGATAAAAGTTAACGGTTAGCAGCACTGTGAGGCTGCAACCCATGCGACACATCAAGAGAAAAAATGTGTGAAAAAGAGGAAGATGAAAACATCTCCATTAGCCTCAGCTGTATTTTGTCTTTAGTGGTAACTAGCACGCGATTAATGACTGCATGCTCACTAATATGGTGCACACAGTAAAAATCAGACCTCTTGTTAGCACTTAGCTCAGAGTATCACAGCACTCAGCAAGTAGAGCCTGACAAAGGTCAGATGAGAGGTGCAGACTGTCTGGCTTTAGAGAGAGGTGAGTAGAGAGCAGAGATCAAGAGCAGAGCATGTGCATGGACTGACAGAAAGCTGAAACGCAGCTTTGTTTACCTACAAAATAATTGTTTTATTTGTTATGTAAACTACACTTATTATTAGTAACACTGGCAATTTGCTTCTTTAATTGCAAGAAGACACTGAACTCATGATAAGGTGATGCAAATATTCAAAAACTGAATGAATGAGCATTAGTTAAAGCTAGAGCAAATGTCTGTTAAAGTTGGGACATTATATATGTTTGTTGGTCCAAAGTGTGTGTATGTGCGTGACACACCATGTGAGCATACAGCCACATACCTATATACACAGCTAAATTCCATAAGTGTGAATAGCCTTGTATAAGGCATGCCTTGCAGTAGTGCACTGTACACCGACTACACAAAATCAAATTCAAAGCACTATAAAGTGCGAGCGAAACCCAGCTGCCCACAAAATGCTTGTTTGGACATCCCAAGTGCTCTACAGAATGATAAAATATTCTGTTTGGGAAGTGAGTGATTTGGGTTCCTTTATATGTTAAAAGCTTCTCTTACAGACATTTATTTGCCTGTAAACATGCAGGCAAAAGTGTCCTCTCCTGCACAGATATCTCCTGTTACTTTGTGATTCTGATGCACAGCCAAAGTAACTGCCGTCTCTTAAAGTTTGACTTACATTACAGATTTCTTTTATCGTGTGTGTGTGTGCATAGATTATCAACATCTCGAATGTCTTGTCTAAATGGGGCAGAAGAGTAGAAGCTGATGTTACAAGCACCGAGAAGCTATTAGAGTCAGCGTAGAAGCTGTTTGTTGTTAATGGCATTACTGACTCAGAACAAGATGGACGTCTTTTAAAGACATCCCATCCATCCTTTTTCCTTAAACAAACCTTAGACGGGCAGCAGCTATTAAACTAATGTAATCACCACTTATCGCTCAACACAGGAGACATTTGGTAAACAGACAGTGTAATCTTGCAGATTAAATCCATTTAAAAACTGACTGTATGGCTGTTTAGGGGAGGTTTCAAACTGCTGATGGCGATCAGCTGTCAGCAGTGATGTCTTCATGTCTCCCTTGACGGCTTTACTGCACAGAAAAAGACTAGCAATTAACTGTGACTGCTAAAATCCAGGTTTTGTTTAAGAGCACATTTAAGCTGATGCTTGAGATTGTTCCACTTTGTCCAGCCATGATGCATTACCAGCATGTGAAATTATTCATTTATTCATACAAGTTGCAAATTAGGTACAGTGCACACACTGGCACTGGTGTGGGCGAGCTAGACACATAAATGGCTCTCAAAGTCAGGCTATCCTTTTCCAAACCTGGTGTTTGGACAAAGCCGCACCATTAGTGACTGAAATAGAAAAAGTGTGGGTTGCTGTCGGAGAGTAAAGGCTCTTGTGAGGCATTATAAAGCTCATTTTTCTACAATACAGATCTGTATCTGTCTGCGTGTGTGTGTGTGTCGTACCCTGTACTCTTGGATTCTGCGCTTTGATTCATCCAGTTGGTGCTGAAGGTCCCAGACTATCTCTTTGTATTTGATGTAGCGCTGGTCTACCACCTCCCTCTGCCTCTGTGAGTCCTGAAGGCACAAAATGGAGGCCATGTCATCATGACCAAATAGACTTTAGACACAACCATCTTCATCGGATCAAAAGGACAAAAGCCCGAGCATCTAAATAGTCTTAAGCTTTACAAATAGTACAAGACAGCAATGCAGAGCAATATTCAAAGCCACATTGTATGACTTTTTGCCCAAAATGAACCACTTCAAAATCATTTTAATTCCACATACTTGCAATTAGGTGAATGGTGTCTAAGTGTCAGTCTCTCTGCAGCCTGATCACCAGTTACTCTGCTTTGCAACTTGGAGGACCATTATGAAATGGCACAAAACGCTGCGCAGTGTTTTCATCACTCACTGCCTGACAGACTAAACTGCTCTCAGGGGTTCAACTGCCAATTTAAAAACTTGGTTGTGTGACATAATACTGTTACTATGAATTTCGTTTGTAGTTCGCACATATTTTACAACTGATAATGTTGTTAAAAACACCTGAGGTATGTATCCACAACAGTTATTGCATTCAGAAACTGTTGGGGCACCAAATCGACAAAAAACAATTTTTTATACAGTGATGCTTAAGTGCATTAATATGATAATTATAATCAACTCTAACAAATATATGCTCTTGGTGGTTTTCTGTATGGTGATTATTGGATTTGAATTAGTTTTTCATGTTTTACTGCACCCATGGATGGATCTTTTCTACTGTATTTACTGAAAACTGTTTCTGCAACCTTGATTCCAAAAAAGTTGGGATGTTATGAAAAACATAAGTAAAAAGAGTTTGATTATTATTATGTATTGTAAACAGTATTCAAGATAAAGTTCAGTTAAATGGAGTCACCGGTGCATAGTTAAAAAAAGCCAGCACTGCGATGGTACGGGAGTTTTTTAGTGCATGGGTAACCTGCACATCTGTGAAGACACTATTAATGCTGAAAAGGGTTTAGGAGCAACATATGCTGCTACTCAGGCGAGGTCTTTTCAGGGACGTTCCTGCTTATTCCAGACAAGACACATCTTGCATTTGTTACAACAGAGTGGCTTCGTCGTAAAAGTGTGATGGGTGCTGGACTGGCCTGCAGTCAAGACTTGTCTTCCATTTAAAATGTGTTGCACATCATTAAAATTAACAAATGACAACAGAGACCTCACTGTGCAAAAAACTCCAGCTGGCATCAAACTCATAAATTCTAATTTTATGTAAGTATATACAAATTCTATCAGTTTGAACATTAAATACATTGTACTTGTACTGCATTCAACTGAATATAGGTCAGGAAGGACTCTGTTTTTAATTGCCTTCCTCACAAAGCCCAAACCTTTTTAAAAATGGGGCTTCAAGCTTTAAGTTAACTCACCTCTAAATCTATAAAATTCTCCATCAGACACTGTTTCTCTGGTATTGTCTCCAAGTGGTCCAGGGCTACTCTTGTGTTCTGGAAACCACACAAAACAAAATTAGTTTATTAAACAGTAATATAAAATTAGCTTCTTGTTTTGTCTGACATTCATATTTAGCAATGTACTCCAAACAATAATCTGTGACAAGTACAAATGCCACTAACTGTACAGATTTGACTGCGAAATCAATACAATAACAGTGTTTGCACTTAATTAACAAAAATGCAGCTCAAAGGGATTCTTTGAATGAGCAGTAAAAAAGGAGGCAAGAGACTGTAGCTCACAGCACTGAGACCACAGATGCCATTTCAGTGTAGTTAGTTTCATTCGCAGTTATTTTTACAAACATCTTCTGTTATCCATTAAAAACAAAGGGATCAAGTTAAGCCTCCCCAAATCATAAAGACTTTATGATGAACAAACATAAAGCAGAGAGGAGCAAAATGCAAAAACTAAACAGTAAATGGAGAATTTCTATGGGCTGCATTCCAACTCCCTCAACTGTCTCCCCGTCGCCTCATGTGTCTTTTACTCGTTCCTCAGCTCTTCTCACTTAAAGCAGAGGAAAAGATGAATGAGAGCGAAGTGAGGACAGCATAATTGATGAAACACATTCAGTGAAGTGAAATGTCATTCCGAGTCAAAGGTCACCTGAAGTGATGATTACTGATGACCGCTGCACAGCTGGATCAGCTGTCTGTGGGCTTTAACTGCTCTGTGGCGACTAATGATGCATTTGAATTTGCAGAGACAGAGATGTACAACTCAAATAACCAGGGTTCACATCTAAAAATATTAGCACTGCTGTGTGTGACACAACACAATGTGAAAGGCACTTTGCATACAAAATATGTGGCTTTTAAAGGAAGTGTGATAAGAATCCACACGGGCACAACAACCTCATAATCAGACTGCATACGGATCAGCCAAACAGTGCATTTACACGCTCGGATACTCTAAAATGTTGTGACTTCAAAAAGTTTTTTTACTTGAGCTCGATGCAGCAAGTAGACAAGGTGTTATGATTATTAAATAAATAAATAAATAAAAATATTACAATATGTTTAAAAAGTAACAAAAACTTATTCAAAGTATTATTTTACAAGGACAGACACTTATTTAACACATATGTCAGACTTGAAGAAAACAATGTGTTTTGGTGTGAATCCTGGACTGTAAAAATAACTTGTTTGTTTATTGAAAAAAATATTTCACTTTTAATGCAACACTTGCGAATCACACTCTTTGTTGCTGTGATGCTGTGAGGCCTTGCCAAAAAGGCTGAATTTGTTGATGAACTGCAGCTTTGGGTTAGAATAACAGTGGGAAAAGGGGGTTGTGCTGCAGGGATGATGAGGGAGTTTCTGTAAGAGACTGGACACACCTTTTTTCACTCAGATCGCTGTTGTTTGATTCATTTGAATACAAGAACAATATAACTGCCACCCTTATTATCAGAAGCAAGATACTCCTATACAATATATACTCCTATACAATCCACTTTTTTTTCAAGTCTGACCTGGTTGGGATACCTAAGTTTTGGTTTCTGGTACTGGTTTCTGGTTCTGTTGGTGCTGATACCGCCGTCTGCTTTACACACATAACAAACAACTGTCTCACTTCTCTGTGTTTTTAAGAGTAAAATATCCCAAAACTTAGATAATGTTAAGTAAGCCAGCTTTTACTGGCTAATTCAGCTGCAGACTGTCTTATGTTAGATTCATCGTCCATTGCAAACTAAGATACAATCCCATCAGTAAACTGCGTCTGTGTTAGCACTTAACAGCAATATTGGATTGGACTGGTCCTAACTCCACTTTATAGCCACAATCTTAAGGGATTAGTATGGTATTTGATTCTTAAAGGCCATTTTTTTTATTATTACTTCACTATATTGGGTTTATTGGACAATGATGATGTGAAAGACAGACATGAACTTTAGCAGGGCTGGAATTGAATCAGGGATGTTTTTGTTATTACCCCTCGACCACCGGGACCTACAATGTTTTTTGTAGAGTATTCCTTTATTGTAGAAGTCGAACAACAGTTCTAGGCAGTAATGCTGCTTGAGGGGTTTTTTTGTTGTTTTTTAACATCTAAAATTGTATTTCTCAAAATGCAAAAAAATACAATTCCTATTTGATCATTTCCTATGGATTCCCTCATACTCCAACTCTTGTATTATGAACTGAACAGTGTGCTCAAGCCATGATGGGAACAGACATGATGTCGTCCTGCCAGCTCCATTCAAAAGCTAATTGAGGACATTCGCTACAGCACACTCAGTGCAATCTTTGATTAACTACTCTAGCTGCACTCAATTCCATTCATCAGTCCACTGTATGTTTCAATAGCCTTCTCATTCTCATTCAGATGGTGCATTTAAGCATCAAAAGAGCTAGTTGTTACAAGGCATCATGCTGATTGCTTCACTGAATGGCACACTGACATACAAGTAAGACTGCTGGCTGATCCCCATCCCGCAGGCTGAGTGGAGGATCGGTCGATGCATCTTGCTGCTGTGTTGTTGCAGTAAGCAGAAATTATTTGACTTGATGGAGGTCAGAGGTATTTCCTCTTCCTTCTCACAGGAGCTAATTGAAGGTTGAAATGGCCAAGCACCGCATAATTGTGATGGATGGACAACGTGCATGAGACAGCTTCATCTAATTTTTTCCCCCCATAAAGAAAAAAAAACGTTTGGGTCAATGTAACCTTTCAGTGGTGCTAAGTAATTTTGGGCTGACATCTAATGGCTGATTAAGGATGTTAGTGGTGAGTATTAACTGTGTGGATGGTGAGGTCAATACTGTATTGTCAGTGCAGCTCCCTTCTTAACCCCCCAGGAAAGACTTATGATGATTAACAGAGCTCTAGGCCTCGACTGAAGCAATCATTTCTAACTCTCTGTTAGCCTCCATGGGTTGCTAAACAAACATCGCCTTAGGTGAACCTGCCTACACGGCTGCATCAAATCACACTGAAAGTCAACAGACTTATGATTTAACAACTCACCTTCATAACTCTCGCTTTTCAAAACCTGAACATACATACCGATTTTTTCTCTAACTCTATTCATTACTTTGATTTAAAAATAAATAAATAAAGAAAGAAAGTCGAACCTTACCATTTCCAGGTCCAGTATACGGTCCTTGGAGGACAAACAAACACGTCATTTTGTTAGTTTATAAGCTTATAAAAAATAAACTAACAAAATGAAGCAGACAGTAATTCCAAGTAAATGCTTACAATGCTAGATAACAGGAGAGAGACCCAGTGTGTGTGGGGGAGAGCAGTGACAGCGGAGAGAAATAGTGTTCTTCCAACCAAAAGGTAACAAGGGAGGGGAATGCAGGAGGCTGAGGAAAGTCTAGCACACAACAGGCCTCTTATCACACACACTGACTCACACACACAAAGACAAACTGCTCTTGCCGCTCATCCAGCTCCTGACTGATGTTCCCCCTCTAACGATGCATAAGTTATGCTATGCCTCTTATCTGCCACTCAAACACACACCTGCTCCTTCCCCCAACAAGCTGCCCCTCCTCCTCCCCCCCCGTCTGTAATGTGTTGATGGTTTGTAACAAGGGTACTTTCTTTTATTCAGCCCACCCCCCCCCCACTCAACTTCATACACATCCACTTCCCTCACTCTGCCCGTCTCCTCTCTCTACGTCTCTCTCTCTCCTCATCCTTCATAATTAAAAGCTCGGCTGGGTCTGAGAAGGCTGATTAATTGCACACGAGCTCTGGCAGGTGCCATCACGCAGCCACAGATGGGACCCAAGGATCCAAAGCAAACACATGCATGTTAACAGAGGTACAAACGCACGTTTAGAAAGAACAAATGCTAAGCCGACATTTGAGTGTGTGTGTGTGTGCGAGCATGTTTCTTCACTGTTTAACGGTGAGTAAAGGGTGCTGTGAGGTGCTGGGGGCCTGTCCAATCCAGGCTAGGTGAGTTGGTGGCCTGCCAAGTGTAGATGCTGTGGTATTGAGAGACAGAGGCGAGGCCTTTGGTGGCTTTTAAACTCCAAGGCCTCTTGTCTGCAGTAATTAGCTACTTGTCCAAGCAAGGCTGCAAGGAGTCTGTCAGGCCCAGGGCTGTGTACTAATGTCTACAGCACTGCATCACAGAACTCAGATGACTAAAGCCCAGCAGTTCCTCAAAAACAACCCAACAGATATGCAAAACAGAAAAGGAATTTGAAGGCAGTGTAGTGCATAAACAAAAATAGCACCAGCTGTCTCTTTTTTGGCAAAATAGTAGAAATTAGGCCAGCTGGATATTAAAAATCTGCCACTTCTATAAAGGATAAAGTAAGATTTATATCTGCGCTATATTCCAAAAGTGACAGAGGGAGAAAAGGACAAAAGGGATCAGAGTTCAACATAGAAACTACAGATAATTGGTGAAAAAAGCAGAAACAAATCAAAACTCAACAATTCTGGAAAAATCTCATCATTTTTTTGTCACACCCAAGGCCAACAGTAAATTTTTAAACATAAGTCTACTAAGCTAGCCAGTGTGTGGAGTATTAGATTTGGCTCACTTTGCATATATTTTGGAAATGACAGAAAATAATGCTGTTTGGGAAAATGTAACAAAATTTTGCAAATATTAAAACATGATAACCCTTATCACATAGTACTGTTTGTGTAATTTTATTTTACAGAAAACTTTAAAAAAAAAAAAAAAGGAATAGTGATTGGTCAAAAATGTTACCAGTTTTAAAAAATTTGCCATCGCAAGGAAATTAGGTAAGCAGGTATCTCAACCCAGGAACAACTGGATGGAGACAGCAGAAGAAATCTACATAACTGAAAGACTGACACACCGTTTGATGTGCAAGAAGCAGAACTGGAAGAAAAGTTGGAGAAATTCAAGAGCCAAAACAGTAACAGAGACTATGGAGAAAACAACCTCTGTAGTTAATGAAACTGCGAGGATGGATGGGCAACTAAACTAGGTTCTTTCATTATGTTTCTTTTTTGTTTATTTTTGACGTATTCATCTGTTTGTTGTATAAGTATGGTTAGGTCGACAATAAAAAATAAAGTGAAAAAAAAGATCTATGGTGCAGTTTAACAGACAAAAATGAAGAGACAAATAGATGAGGATTAATAAAGATGCCTACCTGAAGGCTCCTCATTTCCTCCTCCTTCCTGCGACTCCTCTCCAACAGCTCTGAAAGAAATATTGTTGCCGTTTTAAAAAAAAAGACTAATATACTATAGTACTAACTTTTGGGGGGAAAAAAAAACAGAGCTCTGACATTTTTTTTTAAGTTGTTTTTAAAATAAGACATTTAAAAATATGTATTAATTTGATGGAATTTTATTCTTCATATACATTTGTTGAATTGTATGCCATTTAAAGGAAACAGAAAAAGGCTCTACTGCTTGAGGAAGCTCTCAAAGACAGCACATTCATGAACATATGACCTTAATTTAATCAATACAAACAATGTTTGATAAGTGTTTTGGCTGGTTGAGGCAGCTGTGGCAGCAAATGATGTTGTCATGGATATATCAGCATAGTAAAAGAGACGAGTCAAGCTGTTATGAAGCTATTTAGTCAGGTTATATCACACACCTGTATGAATGTAAGTGCATAACTAAGCTGGTGGCTAAGCAGCTGACAAACAAGTGCGTAATCTTGAGGCATGAATGAATGTTACAGCTGATACTGAACTGCCAGAGCAGGAACACAGTGAGCGCTCTGCCAGAAGAAAAGTAGGGCTCTATTTTTTTCATGTTCAGCTGACCTGCTGTGCACTAGCTAAAAGGAATTTTGGTTAAGACAGCTCAGAAGATGTCTCTATTTTACATGTAATTTATGACAAATTACATGATTCTTTCCTGTAAACTTCTTATGACATTGTTAGACACTAAAAAACAGTATAAAATAAAGCGCTATCCAAGGCTTTTTAACTGGCAAGCATATCTGACCTACATTTGTTACAGCTGTATTGTGTAGAACATGTGGGGGTCAGGACTTAGTATCTGCTATTATGTGATAAAAAATTCTTTGGATCAGGTTTATGTGCAGAACAGTTTAAGTGGGGCAGACAACAGGACATCCCACAATAATCACTGTCACTATTCCAAGCAATGAGAAATGAAAAAGTAGATGCAGTCACCAAACCTCCCAGCATGCCAGTCATACCACAACTGTTTTCAGCATGTGGTGGATGTGTTTCAAACAAAGTTTGCTGCTACAAGTGGATTATTTTTTTTACCTAAATCAGTGGGGGAAAGTCAAGCTCTGCTTGTGTTTGTTGTTCCCTGTAATGCCAAATTGCTTTTAATTACAATCACTGCTTGTTTGTTTAATGAGGTGTTAATTTAGAAGAATAACTCTGAATTCATTTAGCAAAATAGTTTTATTAGGCAAATATCACAATATTTACCCAAGTTTGCTCTGTTTGGCATTATGCTAAGCAAAATAAGCTTTGTGCAAACTGTTTTAATTAAATTGTGGCAACAACTTACATGAATTCTAAAAAGAAAGAAAATGTTCAAATAATTGTTATTTTTAATGATCTTCAGGAAATTAAATCTATATTTTATAATGACAAAAAAAGGACTATTCTTGCAACATCACATTCTTTTTTTTTTCAACCTCTGTGTTGAAACTGTATTCAGTGACATACTGAGGTCACTTTTTTGGAAGCATGCAGCCTAAAATTCTATTTAAATGTGCCTGCAAACTTTTTACCACGCTTGCTTCTTTTCCATTTCCCTCTTTTTTTCAAAGGTTATTCCCGAGTTCAAGATCCAATTACCTTCACAAGCATGTGTGCATGGCAACAAACATACATCTGACTTGTCTGGCCAACACTTCTATACTTAACCAAACAGCACTTCTGGCTAGGGGACAAATCTCTGGAGTGTGACTCACACCCAGTCACATATCTACTAAAACTCTGGACGGGTCTTGTAATATAAGCACCACTCTTATCTACACAAGCTGTGAAGACTTGTTTTAAAAGGAGAATGCCAAGAGAGAGATCAGTTCTAAAGTGATGAAACGTGTTAAAGAAACTACATAGACTGCAGCCACAATCTGACACTAATAAATTCAGTGTGAGACAATTACCTTAAAACACACAAGGGTTCTGCCCAGTGCTGCCATTAGCAGTTAATCTGCTGAGATGAGCAGACAAGTTATTAGAAAAAAACGAATTCTTATAAGAATACCATCACCAGAGTGAAAATATAAAAGGTAGAAAGAAACAAGAATCAGCTTAGATGAAGACAGGTAAACTAAGACTGTAAGGTTTTTTTTTCCCCACTGCATGGTTGAGTGTGTTGCTGCGAATACATGCTGTCATTAGCGTTCATCATTTTAATACATGGTTGGGATTTGTAAGTCTTGTCTAACTGCAATAATCACAACGAGAAAGCAACAGAGCAAGCACATTACTTGGAAGCTGTATTCAAAGAACAGCTGATAAAATCTTAATTTGAACGCCTTCATTCAAATAACCCGATCCTGTTGTTGTGACGTGCAGATTACTCTTAGCCCTAATTACTGTAGAGACCATATCAGTGTTTCTGCCAGCAGTGGAGACAGACAAGGCTACTTCTGTCGAATAGCTGATTGGTTCTAAAGATAAAGTGAACTGTGTTTCTAAAGGGGGTCTGGAGATGAGGCTGGATCATCCGATGGCTTATCTGAATGGAGCAACTATCGCTGTAGCCAAAAAACCAGAGTGCAATTACAGACAGTTGATTGTCTCTGTGTACAGGTGTTCCAACTCCCTGTTCATGTCTAACTACTCTTCTCTTTACAGGCTCACTGTGTCTTTTAACTCTCTTGCTCTCTCTTAATGGAACACAAATTAGGCCCATTTTCCTGTATTGTGCAGATGACAAAGACAAGGACTTTTTTCTTCTGTGGGTCGGTCATATATTACAGCTCATTAGTGGGAGTTCAGTCAAAAATGGGACTTGGGACACTGAAAAACAAGGCTGTGTCCCAAAAAAGTCTAAGGCTTCACAGACCTCAGGGGTGTTTTATATCACATTTGGGATCATACGCAGGTACAGATAGTCATTTCAACAAGGCTCCAATACAACGTTACGTACAAAAACCACTGGATGACATAAATGTTTCTGTCATATGCAGACATTGCACCGGTTCATGCTCTTAATGACAGGTTTATTATACTGTATAAAAGACGTTACCTAATGAATCAAATGATGTCTAGCACATCCAAAAAGACAAAAGGTTAAATGCGTCAGTCTTTATAAGTTGTGCTTGGCCACTTGAAATAACTTACACTAAAGGCGATCACTGCTAATCTGGTGGATATGAACAGGCTAAAAGCTTGCTTTGAAAGTATTCATACAGTTTCATCATTTTTACTTCTGTAAATATGGACAATGCAGGATTTTAAGTCGGATGTTTTTTTTCTTTTCAAATGGGTTTTTAGCTGCCTAATAAGAAGCACAACACCATTAGTGTTACATGATGCTGTGCTTTGACATTTTATACTTGGAGTGAATCTGACTCACTTGTATGCTTTAATGGCATTAGATCACCGTTAAAGTAAAAAAAAAAAAAACATGTGCCACAACCCACAAAAATCATACACTGCATTCTCATGTGCTTTCTACATGTGAGTGAAATCAACAAGGAGGACTTTTCTTTAGTAAACACTGCGTGTCTACCTCTCTTTTCGGTGCTGAGGGAGTGAAGCAGCTTCTCCTGTTGTTCCAGACGCTGCAGAAGGACTGTCTGCTCCGAGTCCCGGCTCTGCCTGAGCTCCTTCAGCTGATCCCTGGTCTGCTGATGCTGCTTCCTTAGGTGCTGTTCTCTTGTGCTGCCCTCCCGCACCTCCTCGCACAGCCAACGTAACTTGGTCTGGTGATTAAATTTATACGAAATCAATGTATAATTGTTTTTCATAAGGGTGAAGCAGGATGGGCTTTATGGGGATCAGGACATTGGTGGGGATGAAGTATCTATGGAGGTTTTAAAACTTGATACCTTGTTTCCCTGCATTTCAGACTCATCTCTTATCAAACAATTTTGATTTTGAAAAGAGTTTTGTAAAATGTAAGACTGCACTTAAGATTTTAAAGCTTAGAAGCTTTGTTCATGAAATTGACGTATGAGTTCAAAATCAACATTTGATTGTTCACGCTATAGTGAGGCAACTGACTTCTGATGTTGTGTGGGTTGGATGGGCAGAGGGGAGGAACTGACGCCAGCAGACAGCAGCTGCTGCTGCTGCTGCTGCTGATAATGATGATGCTGAAGATGATGACTGTACGTACGAGACAGACCAGCCTCTGGGGGAAAAGATACCTGAGTCACAGCAGATTCTGCCCTGATCTGGGGTTTATTTTTTAAATTTTTTGTGATCAAGATGATGATTTATCTTCAGTTTAACCCTAAAATGATTCAGCAATCAGGTTTGTGTGAGTACTATGAAAATTTTTTGTTTTTTTTGAGGAATGGGGAGGCGGGGGTTGAAGTATAATGGCACACAATAGTAGCATCATTCAAACAAATTAATAGAAGTTTTTTCTGGTGGAGTGTCAATATAAACAGAATAAATTGCAAACAAACAGTGGGAGTTTAAGTTAGTGAGGATAAGCAATTTATCATGTTCTGCTTTGTTAATTTTATACCCAGCACCCAACTTTAATGTAATCAGTTGTTAGAATGATTTTTCTTATATTATATGCATACAGTACTTTGCATCAATTAGTTTTGTGATGTAGAAGTCTGCACACTAATTAATGCAAAGGACATCACATAGGAAGCTAATTAAGTCACCAGAACTGTCTGATATAAGAAAATCACAGGGGAAAACGGTTTTCCCTTGAAAGACGAATCCTTTCATACACAAATTACATCTTAATTCCTCTTGTATTTAAAAGGCTTTTTTGCTTCAGTACAGTTCCAAGCTGCAATTCTCTTGAAATCTCTACGAACGGAAAATATAGTCATTATTTTGTCATTTTGGCTTTGATTGTAGTGTTAAACTCAGAAAAAGAGCACAGCTCAAAATGAGTGAGATAAAAACGCAGTGGCTTAGTCAAAGTGGTGTGGGGCACGCTGTCAGTGCAAAAGGCAATATAAATAAATTAACTATATTTCATTTAAAGGCTTATTACAGCCATGCAAAATGATTGGTTAAATGGGAATTCTAACTGTGCTCTATAAGCCTGTAAATCACACCTGTATTTTATAAAATAAAAACCGCAAACTAGGGAGCTAATTATCACCCTTGTTCTCCAGTGTTTTACTCTTGTAAATGCACAGTGCTCTGAGAGCTTTCTGACAGGAGATATACATTACTGTGATAAACACTATGAATTGTGCAAACACATTTTAACACAGTATCATGTATCACCCACCACGGCCATAATTAGGCATTTCTTTTGCACAGTTCATCATTGCAAAACTAAACGGGAACTTATTTGTTTTGAAAAGAAGCCAGAAGGCAACTATTATTGCAAAAGTGCAGAAGATAACAGCAACCAGGCAACACAATAAATTAAGTGCGTCTTGGTTTTTCATTGACTGAAAGAGACTCAATTATGCAGAACATCATGTTAACCATGATGCTGATTAGAAGAATGGAAACCAGTGGAATAAAATGTCCTAGAACTAAACTTTTAAGGATGATTCCAATTACAAATGTCCTCGCACTTATGATTATTATGGAAACATATTCTGTAACAAATCCCTGAACTTCACAGTTTCATTATTATTGCTGCTAACTCTTACAACACATCAGTGCTCGGCTGTGAAAAGTGGTTTCTTCAATAAAACATCTTTTCTGAAAGATTATATGTAAATGTTGGTTTATACAAGGAAAATACATAAATACAAACATGCATGGTTGGTAAAATACTTTTAGGCTTGAACAAACCAAATCATTGATTTTCTTGTATTCTGTTACTGTCTTTCATTTATCTGCTCCATGGGCCCAAAAATGAACACGATGCCAATAATGTCCCATGCTAATCTTGTGTTCTGCCAGTTATCTGATTAATTATTAAATAGAAAATTTCCTGTAAAGAAGGCAGCATTACTGCATGTAATAATCATACCTTTGTCTCAGCTAGCCAGCGGTGGGGGTCTTTAACTAGTCCAGGTTTCTGGGATATTGCCTGTTAAAGAAAAGCAGAAATTAATGCAAATGTGAGCTTTGTTACCTTGGTTAGCATGAATTATTACAAAAAAAAATCTGTTCTTTAAAAAGTGTACAACGGAAATAAGTGCAAAAAGACTTTGTAGATGGGACTTTGTGGGTGCACAGGAAGTTCTTCAAATAACATGTACCAGCTCCAGTTGAGAACCAACTCTAAATGGCCACATTCATTTGGATTATATGCTTCCCATCTTAATTAACTCCTTTTATAGAAGTTGACATGCTTTTTCTGACATTTGTACATTGAAAGAAGCATGACGTCAAATCCATGCTTCTAGGCTGCTGGACACTTTGTACAAAAAGGAATGACAGCAGGGAGAAGAAATCGTTTAAAGCATTTCTTCATTTCACAAAGTCAGATCATAACAGTGCTAGTTGTAATATCTGTAAAATTGTGATGATGGAAATATCTGCAATATTCGGAAAAATCTTTCCTGAGCAACATGGACTTAAATTTCAGGAATGCTCTGCATTTCATAAACTGGGTATGAAAGCCTGGGTGTCCCAACAGAACAGCACATTCATAACCGAGGGTAAATATCCCATGTTATAACAACACACAGGCAGGCTTAGCAGGCTTTTTCTCTGAATAAGAAAACTAAATGAAAACCAAGGCTGTGCAAATATGCTTTTTATTTCATCCATTTTAGATGAAGACAGACTGTTGCTACAGCTTGCAGCACTTAAACAGTGCAGCTTCTGCACACATGAGTCACAAGCATGTCTTTCTTCTTTTTCCACACTGCTTTTAAACTCAGAGATAATAAACCAGTTGTGCTGCTGATGAAAACCTGGGTCTACCTTTGATTCAAACCAAACCGAAGAAACTGATCAGAAATAAATACAGGAATCAATACAAAATCAGACGGATAAGCAGAATCGATGGGGGCATTGGAATTAATAAATCTTATCAATTCCCATCCTCACTAAACAGGTACAAAAATATATGAAGAGACAAAGTTGTAGTTATAGACCATGAAAAATGAACAGAAACAATGATTGAAAATGTGGATGGACAATCAGAAGAACATCCCCCTGTCAAACCCTTAACTCTCATTGGGAAATGCTTCTGTCAACTTAAATTGGCTAGAATGTGTGTTAACAGCTTATGACACTACACACATCGGCGTACACACACACAAAACTACACACAAAAGTTGTGTGTGTGTAATAAAAATGAGCTCAGAGAGTTTGGCCCATCCTACTCAAACGAGCCTGTCAGCATCAGCAATACAAACTGACTGTCTGCTGATTCTGAATGACTACTGACACACAAACACACGCAGAATGAAAACACACTCCAAAGACAAAAGACACTCAGTTACACAGATAAACATAGTCACATGACTAGATTGCACTCGGCTCGAGGCACACATCCACCAACAGCATGCAATGATTTTCACCAAAGGTTAATAATCACATCTATGCTTCATTACACTCTCGATTCACATGTGGAGATGAAATCATTTGCACACCAGTAAATGAAATGAACATCAAATATGCCTGCAGTATCTCTAGCAACTTTTTTTCTATCTCTGTTTCTGTCTCAGTTTATCACTGAAACCTCATGTAGCCAATCAATTTTCTGTCTCTGCAGAGGCCACAAGAATTTGCACTTTAACCACTTTACCAAGTTTTAGAAAAAAGAGAGGAGGCTTTTTTTTTGTTGTCACCTTTTTAGATAATGATAGTGTAGATACAGACAGGACCATCGAGAAATAGAAGGAAATGATATGCAACAAAGGACCACAGGCCCTCCAGGAGACACCAAAATGGCAGTTTTATCCAAAACAAAAAAAAAGCTCTCCCACACCCCTCAGTTCCCTCTCTAAATCGCTTAATAATGGAGGGGTTGTCTTTTTCTAAGTTCACTGATGGGCAACAAGATCACAGGTAGGCATGTAGACAAAAATACAAAACGCAATTGTGAGTTATAGAATGGGGCTGCATTGATAGGGTGTGTTTTCTTAGGTATAAATATGACAAGAACTGAGGTTTTAGGAAGTCTAATTTGAGTAACAGATTTGTGAATTTCAGGTTTATCAGGGGTCGAAACCTTAAAAAGTTGTTTGTAAAACTGAAACAAGATTTTGCAACTCTGGAAAGTTGTCACAGAGGCGAGTTGATCAGAAACTGTACCCTTTTCACTCATTACATGATGCTGCAAAAGTCGAGCCAGGCAGCAGGTTTGACTTCTGGCACTGAACGACGCTTCCTTTTTTTTTTTGTTTTTGTTTTTTTTTAATTGAGCACCCTGCATTGGCCTACTTGCTTCCTGACCCGCTAGGCCTCATTCAATTAAATACGGGAGCTGCTTTTTTTGACACAAGGCTTAAACATAAGGCTCAGCTTGGTGTAGATGCAACATTATCTTAGTCTTCTAACCATACTAGCAGTTCTGACAGGCTGTATTTAGGCATGGCTTCAAAACATTTGCCAAAAGCAGGTAACTCTGTATGCTAACTTGCTCAGATGAATAATGCCAACCTGCTGCTGTTTAGGATCCACAATGTTTTAACTCTAAACACTAGGTTTTGCAGGTGTATGGTCATTAACCAAAGTGTTGGATTCATGCAATTATACATACATTCCAATTCATCCTAAAAACAGTTTCTATGTGTCAAATTTCCTGACAGCCCATCTAATACTTAAAGAGATACATCAATAAAATGTACAAATGTCAACTCATGTCACTCCAGTGGAAAAGTCAGGAGATCCCAAAAGTCACTGCATTTCATCACCTAGGAACTTTAAAAAGTATGCGCAAAATTTTTACAGCAATCCATCCTTTATTTGTTTAAATATTTTAGTCTAGACAGAAATGGAGGACTGACCATTTCTGGTGTGTAAACAAAAAATTTCAGTTTTATGCCTATGGGATGAAAGTTAAAGGTTCCTATTGAATAAGATATGTAAATAATTTCTACCTTGCTCCCCAACCAACCTTTCATATATCCAAACATAGGGAACAACCTTCCACTCTGCTACCAGAAAAAGCAAAATATAACATCCTGTCCTGCTATATAGGTAGAAACAATAAAAGCCAGGAGATATAACAAACACAAATTCATATGTGCAAACTCACACTGAGCCATGAACAAAGTCAACAAAAAGTATGACTGTTTTTTCAAGTACACCCTTGTGGCAAGGTGTTTACGCATGATCAACAGACATGGAAAGCTAGCAGCAGGGTTTTTTTGGACTCTTTCTGTCCTGTGCCTTGGCAAACAACATCGTCACTGCACAGGTGTCAGGCAACTTTTTCAAGCTGTCACTCAAAACCAGATCCAAGCAAAATGAATTTCCCAAGTTGTTGCCACGGCAGCTCAAAGTACAGCAATGGAGTACTGCTGTGCAGAGGTCCCCGTCTCAGGGAGTGTACAACCGTACGGCAGAGCGTGTGACTGTGTGGGAGGATAAAACATGTCTCTCGCTCTCTTTACTCTTTTCCCGAATCATCAAAGGCTGCTCTGCGCAATGGCAGACAAAAAGGAGGTGAAACTGTTGAAAAACCGAACAAGTAGGCTGGGAGTTGAAAGTGCTATCTGTGGGGTTGAAGGGAAAAGAAATGCCACTATTTTCTCAGCAGCACTGCTGTGGAATCCAATTGTCTGCCACTGCTAATTTAAATGTGTGACTGTGTGGTTGATACATCTCTTTCGGGATGCAAGTGAATCTGTGACTGCTTGTCTTTGGTTACAGTTTGTTTGTTTCACCTCCCGCTGAGAAAATGGTAAAGATGGCAGAGTTTAGAGAAAAACAAAAGGCAGAGATGTCGAGACTAAAAGCAAGTGGAGAGGACACAGCAAGATGTTTTTATAGAGATTATCAGTGTGGAATTTCTCTTTATTAAACAGTTTAAAGTGAAGGAGGCAGGAAAGATTGAAGAGACGAAAGAAAAACCTAACAAATGGCCTGGACTGGATTCAAACACAAAACTCTGTTGCGCTCTCTTTACCCAGCTGTGCCCGGAAAAAAGAGATGTGGACAGGACGTAGGTCACAAGTGAGAGAAGACAAAGAGGGACAAGGAAGTAATCCAGGAGGGATTGTCCCACAAGGCTTAACGCTCAAGGCAAGAAAAACAATTCTTGTAACACAAATTTTGTATTTTGTGTAATGTTGCACTTGTATCAATGTGTACATTAACTTTTCAGTGTACTATAGTCTATGAATTGTGATGCTACAAAAATAATTGAAAAATTTTGGTTGGTGACTAATTTATTAACTACAAACAGTAAACTCCTTATCTCCCATATGACAGCGCTCTGCCTCTGAGAGGTTTGGCCTCAACTTTCAATGCAGTGCTACACTGTTGTATATCTTCTTGCATTAAAGCTTCTAAAGAGAAAGAAGGATGGTTCCACAAGGTAAATGGAAACTAATACGGCCCTTAACTGTTAATGATTCCCCTCATTAAGCCAATCACTAGCGAATTTGACTTCTTTTCAACATGACAGATTACAGATTAGGTAAGGAGTTTGCTTGCAAGTCTAGCTGCAGCACTGCTGGACCAGATTGGGAAATCCATTTGAGCACATAATACCTGGTCAGGTTCATTAGCCTGGAGCAGCAGAGGAAATCTCGCTTTAAGCGTGTGTGTGTTTGTATATGTGTGTGTGTTTGTGGGTGTGTGCATGTGTGTAGGGTGGGTGTGTTGGTGGAATGAAGCAGGAGATGGAAGTTCATTAGTGTGTAAAGGTGTTGGTAAAACATTAGCATTTAAAAGTAGTAATGTAAAATCTTCACTGTGCATAATGTTCCCCAAACTGCAAGCTCTGGGTCTGAAAACTAATTTTTTCAGGCAGATCATCATCTGTTGTTTGATAGTATCGGGGATTTAGGGAAAGTGATGTAATTTGCAAAGTGCATAAGACTTGTGTCTATGCCACAAAGTAACACAACTTGTTTTACAGCCTTCAAAAAAAAAAAAACTGAAATGAGATGCATGAAAGGCAAAGAAGAATTTCTTTTTGGCCTAACGTGACCAAATCCATGTCCTTGTTAAGCATCAAATCAGATATTTTATCATGATAAGTGAAGGCAGTGCTCTTTGTTAAAAATTTGGGTAGAAGGTTTTGGTACAACTTTATTTATATTTTGCTTCACGATGACGCAGTCTAGCCAAGGCCAAGCAGTCTTTTCTTAACTGGTCTTCAAAAGCATTTTCTTCCTGTTAAATCGTGCAATCAAGCAGAAAAATATGATTCATCAGATCGAAGGGTGATAATCTCAAGTCTTAAGGTAGAGAGGGTTTTTCAGGTACGATGCACTGTAAACCAAACCTGTTAGCAAAAATATAATCTCTCACATGATTTACACTCATAAGTAATCTAATCCTCCGACTAGAATCCATCTCTGCAGTATCAGGCAATCATATTGATCTGATTTCTTATGTCTTCAGCAATTTCATCCTCGTCCTCTAAGATGAAAGAAATTAGTCAATAAAAGCCTCCAGTCAGTGAGGCTTCATCACAGCATTCAGTGCAGTGTGTATTTGTAAGATTAGTAAGCCTGAACCAAGATGCATGCTAGTGTGATTTAGAGCTGAATAGATTAGTCAGTTGACAGAAAATGAATTGACTATTTTGAAAACTGCTAATTTGTGCAAAAATTAGGTTTCAGGTTCTCAAATGTGAGATTCTGCTGCTCTACCTCTTCATACACTGAGGCAAATTAAATAACTGGGGGCAAAAAAATTACATCAATTGAAGTCATCGACAGAGATAAATTTTCTCTGCTAAGATTTGCTTTACTGAACACAAACGATTAATTGTTTAATCAAAGTAAAAATAATGTTCAGATATTTTTCTCAGGAGTTTGGGAAACATTAGAGGTAAATAGCTCCTCAATACTGGACCAATATTGACCTCCAACATGATGCTCATGTTCTCCTGTGCCTGTTGGGTGTATATATAGTCAATAGTTTGCCAATATGTTCCTTAACAAGCCTTTGTATATCAGGATTGTGTATCTACAAGTGTGTGTTGGAGCATTTTCTGCCCTTAAGTGGCTAAATGTGACCTTAAACACACACGCACACACCCAAACACACACATGCACAGACGCACACCCACCCACACACAAACACGCACGCACGCATGCACACACGCACACAATATAGCAAACAAACAAAGAACGACACAGGATTAAGCATTATGTAATGAAGTAAATTACCTGCAGTTTGTCTTCACCATTCTTAGCCAGGCTGCGACAAGCTACATCTAGTTCTTCACCCATGGAGGTCAGGACTGCCTCTTGCTCTGCCTCCAACCGCAACACCTTCTCCTCCAGCTTAACAAGCTCGGACTCCGAAGCACGTATCTGCTCACCCGACCTGACCTGAGGAGCATAGGTGAAAACTTAGTGGAGTGTTGTGGATGCAAATTAGAACTCGTGGATGCATATTTTTAAGTTATGTCATTTGTATCTTACAAGACAGTATAAGAACACTCGTAACAGCAGATTTTCAAGGGAGTAAAGAGATCCACATTTACTTATTATAAGATCAATTCCAGTTGCTGTTACAGTGCACTCAATAATACATCCACAGAAAGACAGAGAGACAACCTTGGGCACCAAGAGAGCCATTTAGTTTCCACTCACACAAACAGGCCTAGTTAAGTTTCTCTCTCCGGCCTGCACTGCTGTCAATAGTTTCAGGGTCCCTACCAGGACACAGCCGATCAATGAGTCTGATGCACAGGAACCAACTGATCAGTACTGCCCAGGGACCTTGAATCATTATTCTGTCCCTGGGTTAATAAACCACCCATGTTACATTAATAAGAGCCCCTTTTTCTCCATTCACCCGATTTCAAATCAATACATGGATCCCCCCAAAGAGCCCTATCCAACTTATCTGGAGCCTGTCAGTGAGGTGAATGGGTGTTCAATACCCCATCTGCTGTTGTAAAACACCTGAGGGCGTATTGATAGAGCCTCTTTAAAAAAGGTGCTGATTTGGCACCACTTAACCTTTCGAACCATTCCTAGGGTTGTATAATCACATGACCTTACCAGATATGCTTGATGAAGGAAGAAAGGGAAGAAAAGCAGAATGAATGGAGGAAAGAGGAGTGAGAAAAAAAGCAATGTCCTTTTAGGTTAACAATTACAAATATGTTTGTGGTTTTCTGTTTTGTTAAATTTTTAATCAAAAACAGAAAAAGCAAATACTATCTTGCTGACTGTGTTAATTAACCCTCCTCTAGACCAGAGATGCATTTTCTCATTGTCTTCATATAGCAAAATGCCCTTTTTTAACTTCTTTATGTGCTATTTGATGTTATTAAATAAGATGTCAAAGGTACACTGTGAAACTTGCTCATTCAGTGAAGAGCATGTCTGTTAAATTGGAACTTAGCAGCTGCTGACGGCACTCATGTCTGCAGTTTGTCTTACCATCTGAATTTCTTTCCTTTCAATGTCCTTCGACTCCGTCTGTCACAATTAATTACAATTGGCACACATTTTTCAAATAGTCTGTTGAGCATAGATGGATGTCACCGATATGACAGCAGACACTCAGGTTTTATTAAATGCTTTATGTCAGTCAAATTTAGTCACTTTATTTGAGAAACATGGCAAAGGAGGCAGCACCTACTTTGTCATCCAGTTCCTGTTTGAGTCGGTGGTATTTTCTGTGGAGGAGTGCATGCGCCTCCTCTTTTGTGCTCAGCTGCACTGCCAGCTTATCACACTCATCCTTCATCCTGTCCAACTTGATGCGCAGTGCCCCACACAGCTCCTTGTCTGACGCTGCATCTGCCTGGTAGAGAAGTAGATGTGTTAGAGACCACGACACACACGCAATAATTTGAGATAATGAGGAGTGATGGTTGCAGTTTGTATTTCAGCGATTTCCTAGTTATAAAACATACTGGGAACATTAGAGAGTTGTGTGAGTGCAATTAAAAAAAAAGGCCATTTCACTGTATTAAATGCCACTTTCTGAATCTTGCATAGAGCATGCCATATATTTCCAGACATGATTAGTAAAAGATCTGAGGTCACATTATAGAGGTCCAATGTAAAATCATAACGAGGTCTGACATTTTGAGTTGTGTAAACAAAGAACATCACGTAATGGTCAAGAAATAAGACCAGATAAAAGCTATTGACAAGACTCTGCCACAAAGTCCTTAATTCAGGTTTCAGTCCAGCTGAAGATTCCAAAAGTAAATCCAGCCTTACACATTAGCTTTTAAATCTACAATGATCACAATATCACACACAGCTCAAGATATACTAAAGAGAAATGTGCAACAATGACTGAGGACAGGGAGTGACAGGAGTGACACAAACAAAGAAAAACAGAACTGCTGGAAGCATGAAGAGAGGAAAAACAGATGGAAAATGCAAAATTAGAACTGGAGAGAGGCAGTAAGAGAGGGATTAAGGCAGAGAGAGACAGCGAGAGGGAAGATAGAGTGGAGGATAAATCAAGACTGAGAGGACAAGGACAAGAAAATACGAATATTTTAAGCTTTTTCTGACGGCTGACTGTTTCAAAATTGTAACACAGGCTTCTGGCTATGCTGTGTGAATATTAGGTGGGCTTCTTAGGGACATCTGCAGCACCCCTAGGCTAGTACTTAAAAACATTCCAGCAAACGCCCTTGTCCTTACCGCGCTACGAAATGACACCATTACAATGAGCTATGTCAGATATTAATGCCATTCAGCACAGCTAATGGGCTAAACTCAACCATATCAGCAAGGACCATGCCCCTTAAGAAACAATGTACTCATGAGGGCTCATCACTGCAGATATTGAAGGGAGGGGAGAGCTGGGGGAGTAAGTCAAGTGGAGTCCCCTATCTCCAGCACTGCCTTGATGAGACTTCTGAGGTCTGATATCAGGGGTTTTTAAATATTCACGCTTGGAGCTTTGGAATGGCCATGAGGTTCCACGGGGCACCGCACACCATTACGAGTCCAGCTATCCTTGATTCACCCATACTCTGAGAACAGAGCCCCGGCCAATGAAGAAAATTACTCCAAATGAGAATTTCGTCTGTGTCTCGCTGAGGCGGAAATATGCCAGATGTTTAGTGGCTGAGGCATGTTACCCTGTGCTGAATTTGAAGTGTGTGCCAATGATACTTTAAATGTCAATTAGAGTGTAACGCTCTGTGATCCGTGCCTGGGTGCAGAGAGGAAAAATCACTTTGGTTGGCTTATGACCTTGACATCTCAAAAGATCTGAGAAATTGACAGTGTCGCATCTAATACATAACCCAGAGCTCAGCAGTGCTTTTAGAGTGGAATTAAGGTATGTTTAAAGGGAATTATTTAACATTTCCAGTTATACATACTCCTTCTTTATGGCAAGAGTTTCCGGAGAAGATTGATACTTTTCTCATGTCTGTTTTATAAATACGTTGCTAATATGTCAGCAGCAAGTTAGCTTAGCTTTAGAGCTGTAAAGGTTTAAGCTTTTCATGATATAATAACAATCTTAGAAGTATCACAGTATGGGGTATTACACAGTTACTATGATTGACATTATCAGTTACAATGACTCTGAAAAAAATGAAAGAAAAAGGGTTCTTTGATGGAACAAACACTGTATTTATCATTTCATAAATTGCTATATCCTGACCAACATGAAACCTGATTTAAACTTGTAGTATTTTTTTATAACACTGATATAATAGAATTTAAAACCGTACATAAGAAAATGTAAATGGTATGATAACCATCACCACTGTGTAATATGAAACCAGTGTACCGCTGTATCCATCGTTAGCATTAAAATTGGAATCAGGAGGGAGCTGCTAGCCTGACTCCGTACAATGGTAAAAATATTCTGGTTTTATTACACTATTATTTTAGGGGAGTCTCTCTTTGAGTCAGTACTGTGGCGCATTTAAACAAGAACGTTGATGTAAATCATTTTATTAAAATTAAATCTATTTTATGGTAAAATTCTATCATAAAAAAAATCTTTGGATAGCTTCAGGCGGAAGGGAGGGACTTTATTAGATCATTATTTACTTCATGCTCTGTGTTAGGAAATCTCATTTTTGGGGCTGGCATAACAGATAATGTTTGTTTGTTTGTTGTTTGAATTTACCTTGTTATTTTCTTTAAACCACATACATAAAATTGGAACTCTGCAAAATCTGTTTGACAACAACTCTAAAGATTAGCATACACAAGTTTTACTTACTTTGTTCAATCTCCACTTAGTGGTTGTGAAAAGCCTTTATGTGCCAGACTATTTCTTGGCTAGAACCAAAAACCAGTAGAGGCTCCAGGAAGGAGCTGATCCTGGATTTTCTTAGCTTTGGATAAAGCCATGTTCGCTGAATCCAGTCTTTATGCTAAGCTAAGCTAACAACTTCTGGCTCTAGCTACTCACAGTACAGAGATGTGGTATTACTGAACTCTCTGCAAAAAGTGAATAAGTGCATTTCCCCCAAATTTTCACTTTGAATGTACTGTAAAATACCTAAAAGGCTTACCTTAGCCTCCCTCAGGTGTGTTTGTAAATCATCACGCTCCTGTTGGCAGAGCTTGACCACGTCCTGCAAATCACGATCCTTCTTTGTCCTGCTGTCCTCCATCATCGTCTTTATGCTGTGCAGTTCTTTCTGATGCACTTCCCTCTCAAGCTGCAGCTGCTGTATCAGCGTGCTGCGCTCCTCCTGTGCTGCTGCCAGCTTGGCCTGGAGCTTTGAGGTGCTCATCTGAAGCTCCTTCTTGGAGCTCTCCTCCTCGGCCAACCTCTGGGCGAGCAGGGCGTTGGCTGAGGTCATCTGCTTTAGGGTGGCCTCGAGCTCGGCCTGTGTGTCCTGGTCTCTCTGACGACGTCGGGCCTGGGTGTCAGCTCGTTCCTCTAGCCTCTGCTTCTCTTCCTCCAATCTTGCCTGGACAGAGGCCAGACGCCGGTTCTCCTCCTCCAGGGCAGCTGAGGCCTCTTTCACCTACGGTTGGGTATGCTGTTAGTACCTGATCAAAGTTCTTTTGATGACTCTTGAGCTGAAGTTTCTGCCACACATTTATTTTTTGCCTTAACAACACTTCAAACTAAACAAAAAAAACTGATCTGCAAACAGAATTTAATAAAAATTTCAAGCATGTCTGTTGTTAGGCTGGGATTTGTACGAGAATGTTTTTATGATCAACAAACAAGCATTTTCTTAAAGGGAGCTCATATACATGTCTTCCTTTGCACAACTTTAAGACTTGCTGACTACTTCTAAAACGATGTCTTTCCAACGCGACATCTAGAAATCAAACTTTATGATGGTGGTTTGAGCCCATCAGACAGCCTGAAGGGTTCATATTAAAGGAAAAAGAAGATTACTAATTTAACATTGTTTAACCTGCCTCTCAGTCTATAGCCCTACAAGTGAAGAAGACTTTTTTTCATTGTGCCCCTGTTGATTTGAAAGATATTTTCTATTTCTGGAAGTTGAGCCCCACACCTCCCGCATTTCCTGCTCCAGTGACATCAGGCGCTGGCAGGTCGCGGACAGCTCTACGTCCTTGCGGTGGAGCTCTTCTTCGCGTTGGGCCAAACGGCCTAGGATTTCAGCGAGCTCCCGGCGGGCTGCGTCAGTCTGCTGGCTCAGCGCCTTCAGCTGGGCCTGAGAGCTCTCTTTTTCCCTGGCTGCCTGGAGGGAGAAAGACAGAGTAGGAGAAAAAAAAGAGAGTGAGAGGAGGGGACGTGGGGGTGGGAGAGGGAGAGGAGAAGGGAAATGAAGAATGACAAATGAAGAGGAGGCGGAGGATGGTGTACAAAAAGGAGCTCTAACAATAATGATGAGAGCGAGAGAAAGAGTGACAGAGAGACAGAGGGGGAGAAACATATGCAGTACCAGCTCTTGCACTGATAGGAAAATGCTAGCACTCAGCTCGCTGATAAGGGACAATGGTCAGGTCTGTTCAAGGCAGATTGCTTCTAATACTCTGGCTTTGACTGGAATTTGCAAAGACTTTGCTGTAGCTCAGAACCTAATCATTTAATTGAGCACTTGATTCTCTCCCCTAATTCATTAAGGGGGCAGAAATGATTTTGTAATTAATTCGTGTCACGTTGAGTATGCCAGGTGGGAGTCGGTCTATATGTCTGTCTGTCTGTGAGGCGCGAGGCTGCTGACTGTGAGTTTGGAGGTGACTCGCTCAGTTCAAATGGAATGGAAATCACTGGGAGGTGACTTTCAAGCTAACAATAACAGTCAGCCGTTAATTATTCAACTAGGCACAAATTTTGTAACATACCTTACAAAGGCGCTGCTTGACTTCGTATTTGGTTACACTACGATTATTTTAATTCTAAGTACATAATTCAAGAGTTTTAATCTGACTTTGATATAAAGTCCCCTCTGCTCTATAGATAAAAAAGCATGACATAAAATGAGCAGAGAGGCATGCATTAACATCCAACTACTTTGCTTGGTTTGGGTTGAACAGTGACATCAATAAACAGCTCCAGAACATTTCTCATTACATATTATCTGTATTAGTGCGTATTACTAGGTCCTCAGTAATTTCTAAATAGCATTTTAATTTAACAGCTTCTTTTCATCGTAAGAGTACTGAATAGGAAGCATGTGACATACAATATGGACTACAACAGACATGAACTTCTATCTCCCCTTTACAATCATTACGCTTAAAAAAGGTACAGAAAATACTGCTTTTCCTCATTTTCCAGTCAATTTCTACAATGAGAAGACATGGAGGAATTGAACCAGAAAAACTCATAAATATTTTAACATCTGTATTTCCCCTGTGATGGGAGGGTGTAGATTTGTTTTCTCTAAACCGCTGAGATCTTAACTTGAATGTCCTCCATACTGTAATGCAACAAAGGAGGGAGGAAGGATTTCTTGGAAATACAGATGTGCTAAAAATATTTGAAAAATAACATCTTGAGCAACAGGGAAATATTTTTGTGGTGTAGTGTGTCCATAATGTTCACAACACTTGCCAATTTTCTGTGTATCACCATAGCCAGTTGTAGCAACCTAGTTTGCGCCCACCATTCAAATGACGTCAGTGGGTTTCAGAACTACAGGGAGTGTTTGGCTGAGGTAAGCTTTGTTTTTTTTCTTGCCACCTGGGACGTCACTACAAATCAGTGTACTACTGGAATTGAGAAATGCAATTCAGAGCAAACATTATTGATTTTTTAGAACATTCAGTCAAGGTCAAGGCAGCTAATGCATGACCCAAATTCCCCTGAAAGAAGGAAATGCAACAAAGACAGTAAGTTGTTGTTAACAGTGCTGTTTGTCCAGCCAGCAGCACTATGTGGAACATTTGAGACAGAGCTGCCAGGAGCAAACGAGTAAAACTGACTTGTATTTAAGCTGCAGCTGCCCACAAGCACCAACTGATGTGTAGTCAACAAAGTTCCAGTAAGGTTAACTGTGGTCTGCTAAACTTTTGCTACATTCTGTGCAACAACTGAGAGCTTTTACTTCCATCAAAGAAATTCCCAAAGAAAGACCAATGCCAACAAGAGCAAGAAAGCAGCTGACTATTGAGCTAGTTTAACTCTAATGCACAACAACAATCACAGCTCTTTGTGCCTGTTTCCAATGTCTGTTTACTGTAGAATGTTACTAAGTGTGCAATGCATTTTGTATTTGAACATATTTTGAATGCAGGCTGTTCAGAGGCTTCACCATGAAGTACCTCGTACACAATGCATATTGGTACTTTAAGCCACCGTGGGACAGACTCTTAGCAGGCAAATGGCAATTTCTTTGTCAGCAAGAATGGTGCCAAAGTGTTTTTTGTTTTAATAGACTAAACTCAACATAAATACAGACTCGACATCCCACTAATTAGATGCAAAATGCTGCTTTAAACAGACATTTCAGTGATTTAGTGGCGCAATTCTGTAAATAAGAGGCTGTTGCGTCATTTATTTTCTAAAAGTATCCATGTCTGCCCATCCAGACCTCAATGCAAAAAAGTTTCCAAAATCTCTAAAGCTAATATAACAATATTCACGGGCTGACTAGTATTCTTGGAGAAGGGTAAACAGATGGATTGTCCCCTTAATGCAAATGGAGTAAGACAGTTTTTCTCATTTCAAATGCAGTTTTATAATTCCACTTCTCTCACCAGCAGGATATCAAAGTATCACAGAATAAGACAGATCAGCCCACTAGACTTAACAAATTGTTAAGATGGAAATTTTTCAATCTGGAAATACAGAGAGTATTACCAATATCAGCAGTTACTTAGTCACAGCTGCTACTGTAAGCTATGGTGTCAAAAGTTGTGTAATGAATGCATTTGCCTCAACAGACCTGTGAGGCCTTGTCAGTGTGGAACTGAGCCTCGGCTCGCGCCTCCTCCAGCTCCTTCTGCAGTCTCCTGCACTTTGCCCTCCATCGGCACACAGCCTCCTGGGCCCTGGTCTTCAGTTCATCTCTGGTCCTCGTGCTCTCCTGAAGCAATGCCTCCATCTCCCTCCTCTCCGACTGCCCTCGGCTCTGAAAAGACAAGAATTTAAACATCAGTTGTATATTTATTCTTTACAACCTGAATCACTGCTTTTATTTACCAGAGCGTGGTTCCTAAAATTTGTCATAGGGCTAAAACTGAAAGATCTCATCACTCTAGCATTGTATTTTTGATTCTTTATGCTGTAATTTTGTGAACTTGTGGCCCAAAAAAAGGCACTTCATCCAATCTAAATTGCCACTGTAAAGAACATCTCTTGTTTTAGGTGCTCAAATTAAATTATGCAACATCCGATGTTAAAATACCTGTATCTCCCTCAGCTGTTCCAGCATTCGTAGCTGCTGTTGCTCATGCCGCGCCAGGCCTGATAACAATTCCTGGTAAATACAAGAGCAAAAGGTCAAGGACGTGTGTGTCTGTCTGACTAGTGCTGCTAATGGGAGGAAAAATACAGAGAGGTGGGAGAAAGAGAGACACAGGGGTGAGGAGGAATGTGTTCAGGGCACTGGAAGCCAGGGAAAAAAACAGAGAAAAAAAGAAAAATGTTACAAACAATCTAAAGAAAAGCCGGTAAACAAAAAAAGAGGACAAAAGGCAAAGATGGAAAGGTCAAAGAAGGTTGAGACTGTGTTTACATGGTGCCTACAATTGGATTATCTGCAAGGCTGGTCTGAAAAGTAGTCTGAAAAGTAAAGAATGGCAGTGGATTAACTTCCTATCCACAACTAAATCACAATCACTTTGAAGTTTGGAGCTTGATTGAAGTCTTAACGTAAGGGCAAGTAAGGTTAGCCTTGTGCCGTTTAGGTAATTCTACTGAATAAGTCTGTCAGCAAAGAGTAATTAGTCATAGGCTGATTAGACATAGACCTTTTAGCCTGTATATAAATTCAGTCACTGAGAAATTGAATCTTCCGTTCCATTCTCCTCATTACACTTCATTTTGGCTCATTTACGGTTAAACTGAAACATTTCCAACGTTTATTTTGATCTAGACATAAAAAACCATAAGAGGCGCCCCAGGTGATACATGCAAACACCCACTTCATCTTTTAACACCTACTCAGCAATTGGGGAAGCGTGGGAGTTTAAACACATATTCAGCGAGAGGGAACATCAGAAATCAGGGGAATGTGCCAACGCTTTAAGTGCAGCTATTTCTACTAAAATTTCATTGATACCTACCATAGCTTAGAATACATCTGCTTAGCAAAGGAATGCAGGGTTCTTTTCCCTTCTAGATTTTTTATATGTCTTGTCACAGTGATGGAAGTGACATATTGCACCAGTTTGAGAAGGATAAATGACTGCTGGTTGACTTCTGATCTCCTATTCAAACTGTCACTTCATTGGATGATTTTAAGAGGATCAAGAGGCATGGAGTTGGCGAAGGATGTGACCACGCATGAGAGGCACCCGACAAGCCCAAATAACCCTGATCAGGATGGGAACGGCCACATGGGAAAAGTCAAAAGCATGCTTTTGTTGTGTTTGTTTGCACTCCAGCTGAGAGATTCTCAAGGATTCCCATTTATTCTTCAGAGTACTGCAAAGACAGCCAACTAGATTACGAAGGAATGACCTGCAATACCTTCTCTGAAAAACCGGTGTTAAAAGCTCTTGTTCTTTTCATGTAATACCCACCGTCACACGATTTCTCACATACCCACCTCCACCTGTAAGCTGAGTTGGACCCTCTCCTTCTCCTTGCGGTCCAGAGCCTTTTTCAGTTCTTCAACCTCGCTGAGGACAGAGGCCTTTTGCAGCTGGGCTCGCAGTTCAGCCACTTCCTTCTCCAGGCTCAAATGATCTGAACACATGTGCACACACGTATAGGCACACAAACAAAGTGTTGATACACTGAGTTTCTACATGTAAAGACACAGTGAAAGGTAGACACAGTGACAAGGAGGCAACTAATGGACAGATGTACTGTACCAGCTTAAAAAAAGGGGCAGAAGTGGTTGTGGGGAGATAAATGTTTCAATCCTTTTTGATTTATTTTCCTTGCCTAACATAACCCTGATATTATTTTTTTTACCCCTTCCCCCAACTATATTGGAAAATCATATGCATGATCATTTCACTTGGTCACTTGGGGCAGACCACGACTGCTGATACATGATCAAAATATAACATGACATACACACAATAATGCAATAAGAGGTGAGAATAAAACAGGATTCAATAAATAACAAACCTGAAATAAAAATAATAAAAGCACATGCACCTCTGTCCTTGAATGTCTCTTAGTTTAAGAAATGACTGCAAGGATGTAAGTTTGACGATATGAGAAACAGAGTGGGATGATGGGATTTGTCGATCTCACTGTTAAACAGTCACCACTGCAGATGAAAATTTATCCGACTGACCCAAGTAAGATTATTCACAGATGAGGTCATGTGTTAAAGTTTCATTCCTGTTTTGTCACATTTGCTGACTTCATCACTCTCAGACTGGTTTTATCCTGGAAGTTAATAACAGGCCACAAATTAAACCCATCGTTACTTTAAATAAAATCATGGATCTCTCCAACTTTGACAACTGTTGAAAAAATTGAGATGATGTAAGAATACAAATCAACAAAATATAGAACAAAGATTCATTTTTTCATACATTTTATGTGAAAAGGTTACTTGTTGTATATCAAGTATTGTGGAACGTTATCGCCAGCATTTTAACATATTTTAGAATTCAGACCTAAACAAGTAATCTTAATCTGTTGAATATTTCTAGTGAACTATTACAAAACTGAAGACCCTTTTATGAGAATCTCATTTTCAAACTTTTACTGCCCCTTAAAGCCTTTTAATGCCTTAAAATCGGTATCATTAAAGAAAACCAATGAGTCACTGACGGGTAAAATTGTTTCAATACTTTTCACTAATCTATTCTTAAATTTCTCTCCTTTTATGACCGTATATTTAATTTTTTTCCATTTCGAGAGTACAGTCTAATCAATCTCTGCCTCTCTCTTCTCCAATGCCCTCATTCTCCTACTCTTAAGACTTATTTTGATTTAGGCACTGGTGTTGCATGTACACTGACGAGATTTTCTTCAAGAGTAACAGATAGATAAAAATTACAAGGCATCTGTTTTCATTTCTTTTAATCCAGAGCTATATTCAGTACCTGGACCTCGCTGTCCACCTCTTCCCACCTCCCTGTCAGTGTGGCTGCCATGTGGCTGAGCGATGGACTGAAAAGTGTCCAGTCGAGCCCTCTGAAGCTCAGTCATCTCCTTCCTTGTCCTGAGCAGCTCACCGCGCAAGTCTTCCACCTGGGGGATGGCCGGTCATGTAAGGCAGAAGCAGAGAAAGATATCTAACTGTCTGACTGGGCAAAAATGATATTAAAGTTCCTGAGATGATGCTGCACCATTGTTTCTCTTTCAAGATTTACTGCAGATCTCCATATACTATGAAGACATATACTATCAGGTACAGTATACAGAGATTTAAACAAACCTGTTGGACAAGGGACTCTCTGCTGTCCTCAGACTGATCAAGCTGCCTTCTAGCTCTCTCCAGTTCCTGATCCATTTAAGAAATAACAATATCAGAACAAAAAACAATGAGAAAGCAGCTTTTAAGTTAATAGTAAATAAATTCACCTTGGATCTTTCCCTCTCTGCTTTCAGTAACCTGGCTGTCATGGCCTCCTCTCGTTCCTGGGCTCTTCCTGAAGTCTTTAAAACAAAATCACAGGGTTTACTACTATCAGAGCTTACATATAAGAGTAGCGTAAGGGTGCAACATGAGAGGTGACATTGCATCACATCATCTAGCCTTCCTGGAAGGAGATACCGGCATCATGGTGGATTTGTACAGGGCTTAAAAGTCAGCTCAATCCCACTCACTCTGAGCAGGCTGTGGTGATGAATTACCGGCTGTTAGCAATAACATCTACCCAAGTGACTCATCATCTATTTGATTCACATCACAGTGGGCCCATCGGTGGGGAATAAATGTGCCCTCTGCTCTCCCTCCCTCCCTGCTCTTTTGTGGTAAAAGAGATTATTTTCCTCTTCATTTCCTCATGCTTGTTTATTTACCCTTAATTTTTGGACAAATGCATTATTTCCCATCGCCCCGGGCTCTGCTGGTGTCCCATTAGGGCACTACGGAGGAGCTGGATACAAATGAATTGGTAGCTACTATCATTTAACAGGGTGTTGAAAAAGTCTTGCTCGCAAAGGTAGTCAGCTTGGATACGGCTACACAGCGCCCCTCCGTGGTCTGCTAATAAACTGCAGCGGCAATAAGAGGTTCAAAAAAGGACTGATGCCAGTGACTCTGATAAGCTTATGCAAAACCCTCTCCTATAAACCAGTAACTGAGAGTTAACATGGATCAAGTTTTTCAGAAATAAACCAACATTAAGATGATAATGTATGATATGGATGTTCTAGGTAGCTATATGGACAATAGCAATATCAGAGAGCAACATTAATAAGGAATAATGTGCTCTTTACTGTGACTGTGGGTTTCTATTGTGTGCATCTACGAGTATAAGACACTAAAGTGCACCTAATGACAGAGCTCTCTCGGCTGCTAATGCTGCAAGGAAAAAAAAAATGAACACCTAAAAAACATGATTGGCGTGAAATACTGGGAAAGTAGCAATTACTAGCTTAGCAACCATTTGCACTGCATCACAGTAATTGCCTAGGTGTGCTTTATAGTCTCATAAAGCAGAGCCAGAGGACTGGGTGACACAGTTGGAACACTGCTTTAACAAACAATAGAGGACAGCAGTATATTAAAGAAAACGGCCTTAAGTAAGATGCTGTGATTTTTCTTTTCTGTTCCTCAATTCACAAGCATTTGGTGGAGAACGCAGCAATAAATGTTACATCTAACTGAATGGAAGATTACTAATCGCACCAATTATAGTAGTGGTGATGGTTCTTCTCTGACTTCTTGTTTTGTTACGGAGTATCTACTCAAAGGAGATCTTTTGAGAATATTTCCACATTCGTTTGTTGACACCATCAAACTTGCTTTTTAACCTCTCCGTATCAGAGTTGGCAGCCAGAATAGCTTGTGATTTTTTTTTTTAAAACTGAGCATTAAATAATCAACAGGAATCTATTGCAGCTACTGCTGGATGGTGTGTGTAGAAAATTCTGCTGAGTTTGTTTCTCTCTTGACTGCGCAAGCCAAACGTTGATAAAACAAAAAGATGCCATGACATTTCAGATTAACAGTTTTTCTTCCTCTTTTTGGGCAAATTTGTGAAGTCTACTACAGTAAAAGCAGGTACACGAGCTGTCGTTTGAGACGACAGCATCAGACCGCACTGATTTAAGAGACTTAAAGTATAATAGCTGATGCCAACATGATAATTGATACATTTATATTCTGCTTTGTCAGTGTGTCTTATTTATTCAAAGTCTGCATGCAATTTATGGTGATTAACGTTGCCTTGTTTTTCTGCTTTATTCTTGAAGAGTGTATGTGTGTGTGTGCATCCCTTGTACTTGCTTGAAAGACGTATATTTAGTCGTGTCTGTTGTTTGTCATATGTGCCTGTGAGTATCTGCTCTGTTAAAGCATTAACTGGGTTTCTCATTTAAGCTCTGCCTCTTCTCTGTGCTTTGATGTTGTTTTCTTTGCTTCCGTATGACTTGCTTGTTGTTAGAGTATAGCATTAACATGCTCAAAGTCTGCAGACATTGATGCATACATCATAATGATGTAAATCAATGTGTGTTGTCTCTGATGGGTAAGTAAATAAGGTAAAAGGTATTGCTATGTTCCATCTTGTCCTGTCCACAAGTCTCCATTGTATCCGTGTGTAGTCTTGTTGTCTCTAGATAAGACGCTTTCTTTGAATGTGGGTGAGCATGACGGTTTCAACGGGAGGGTGTGGAACAGAGGGATCACAGCGGATAAGAGATGAGTGATCGGGAGAAGTGTCACCTCCCGTGGCTCCTCAGACATGGCCACCCGTTGATTGGGCCTCCTCTCTCTCCCCACGCCGCTTTGCTCATTGTGCATCTCTCTCTCGAGCTCCTGCAGACACTGCTCTACACGGGACGACACCTGCAGACGGTGAGAAGGGGGACGCCTCAGGTCACGCAAACAAAGCCAGAACAAGAATGGCAGCAAGATATGATAAATGAGACACCAGGAAATTAAAAGGGTGGGTGACAAAAATATCTTTTAGAGTTGACTGGAAGTATTACGTTCACGTTCAAGAATTCCCAATTTAATCAGGAAGCATCACCTTTATCTTGCCGCATCCACAGACATGACAAGATAAAGATTATTAAACATGTTTGCTGTCATTTGAAGCAGCTCATTTGTCAGAGTTGTGATGGCGCAGTGCAGAGCCTTGAGTCTGGAAATGATACTGAAATATTTACTAAAGTAAGACTTGACTAAAGTGACATTCAAAAAACAGGACACAATTTGTCCATGTCTATTTAAAAAATTTAAATATCTGCATACTGTTTTATAAAGAAGCTTTTATTTAACAATAACTGTGATGTGATGTCCTGAAATTTAGGACATCAGGATTCAGACCCACATTTCTTGACAAAAGTCCACAGAGTAAGAAATTATACTTGAAGTATTTATGTTGAAATGCACAACTACAACTCACGGAGGCCTGTCTCTGGGAAGCTGTCATGTGCCCTACCAGGCTCTCCATCGCTCGCCTGGTGTCAATATCAGACCTATGGGAAAAAAAACCACAGACAAATCCAGCAGAGTGAAAATATTTGCACGGCAGAGTTGTCGGTCATTTTGAAAAATCCTATTTCAGAGCACCATTGATCAAAAATGTGAATGTATAATGTGACGCCACTAAAATGAATCATGCAGCTTCAGATGTTGAAAAATGTTGGTGGATCAATTTGGTCTGGTCAGCAGCACAAGGGAGGAGAGATTTTTTAATGACTTGAAAATGTCAAATTTTAATGCATGTTGAAAGAAGGGTCTGCCACCTTATGACCGTCTAATGGCGTCTCTTTATGTTTCCAATGACATTCGTATCACTTTCTCAACAAGGAAATTTCCCTGAAACTAAAAACACATGCATTTGTTTTCAAAGCTCTTTCAAATTCTTTTTATGTAAAGAAGACAGGAATAAACCAAAACTTGCTGCAGAGTGTCATTAGCATAGTAAATTATGCAGAAAATCTGACAGCAGTCCTCAAAAAGAAAGAGAGTGCCATTGTATTTTGTGTGGATAACTAAATTAGTGTGCACTAAATTCTTTAAGCCTTAACCAAACATCCAAACTGGTGTAAATGAGGCAAATGCATCTAAATTTAATTGTTAATTGAATTAATTAAACATAGAAAATTAAAATCATTTACAGTTTACTTTGATTAAACTTAAAGAGGTGAGTAACTTGTACACACTGATTTAACTGGTAACTACTCAAATTAATTAAAAATTAAATATAATACTTAGAAAATAAACATTTACCGGTACATAGATTAAATACATTGACATTTACATAGATTAAACATTTGCTACTGTCTATGTCAAATGTCACCAATACTTAACATTGTAGGTGTAAAATCTGCCAATTAATATATTATCATGTAACATTATAACAGACAATACAATTTGGAGATTCAAATTACTTCCCCAAAATCCTTTTGTCTAATACAAAAATAACAATGACTTGTAAATTCAGTTATGTACCAGCCAGTTTGCTATGTGGAAACAAAAGACACAACACAGTTGTGATGTTCACACTTTGCCCCCTCCCCTTCTGGTACCTATTTCTTCTAAGGATTTCTCTATCCAGTTCATCAGACAGTCTCAGCTGGTCAGAGCACAGATCCCTCAAGGACTGGTGCACAGAGTGAATCTATAGGGAAAACCACAGATTGATAGAGAATACAAAATATCATACAGAAGCAAAGCAAACAAAAAACTTGGCTATTGTTGCCTTTTGCAGAGATGCCTATTTATTGCTCCTATTGTGGAAAAGACAGTCCGAAATAAACTAAGACTCCTGAACACTTCATTGGCCTCTGTGATGGAAAGCAGACTTTAACTTTAACCAACTTATCAAACCCCTTAACATTAACATAAATTTTATTTTAAAGTTGCTAACTCAGTGTGCCCTCTTGTGGATATCCTGTGTAACTACATGACAGTAACGTGAGGCAGTGATTGGTAGGTGGTCTGTTGACGTTCCTTACATCCTCTCCTGAAAGGCTGGCATCCTTGAAGCGAACATTGGCAGAATGAGACCTCCTTCTCCTTCCTGGAGTGCCTCCATAGTCCCTTAAGGGAGAAGTGGGATAGAAACGCTGGCCATCTGAAATAACAGAATTAAATAAGTTGTAAAGTGTCAAAGCAAAAACCAGATTATTTAGGCCAGTTTTTCAAAAGTTTTCAACCAAACAAAAGCAAACTCACATAAGGGGCAGTTCCTTTTTTAAAGGTCTTTGTATATTAACTCTCTGTTTTGAACTTTAATGTTCCATATCCGCAAATCATCTAGACCTAAGACTACAATGTGAGGCAAATCTTTTTTAGTTCTCCATACCTGATCCTGAGCAAGCTTCGAGGTCACTAGTGTGCATAGTAGAGGCTGAAGCTGAAGCACTCCGAGCACCATTGGATCTGCTAATCCTCTGTGTCTGAAGCTGATTGATAGACTCCTCCAGGTTTTCCCTCAGCTGATGCAGAAAAAAGGAGACATAAGAAACAGCAAACTGACGAACAAAAAAGTGTTTCTTGCACTAAAAACCAAATCTAACTGAAATATTACCTTACTAGTATCACTAGGCACTCAGATTAGGATATTACTGTCCTTGAGATATTACTAATATGTGCTTAAGAAATGAATTTATTACAAATGCCACACACTGTCCAGAATGACACAACAGCATTAGGCTTTGTTTCTTTTAACTCAGCTATATTTGTTCAAATAGCTCCTTTAAGTGTCAACGTGATTTTTTTTTGGTGCAACACCAACATGCATTTAAAAAATAAATCAGGCCTCCGCATCTGACATGGCTATATGTGAGATGGGAATACCAATGCCAAATCATTATGGCCCTGAAGGATCATAATTAAATTGCAATAGATAGGAAATGTCTGACCACTGCCATGGCTTCAGCATGATCATCTGTGTGGTCCCTGTACTGGCCAAGCATCTGGTCTACTTTGGTCAAGTTCCTACTGGTGTCCTGCCAGAGGGGAAAAAAAAGCTTTTAGTTGACAAACACTGACATAAGTTTAGAAATCAGTGCATACTATAAATAAACACATAAATCCACAATGCCTTGTAATGTTATAGTAAAGCTGATGTATTGCCTCTGTAAGGGAAGTTTTCACTTATAGGAAGTGGTGGAAAACTTTATAAAGACACAGTCACAGCACTTGACAAGAGATGCTAGGACCACAAAACACAGCTGCATGTCCAGTATTTACAGCTGGATGAAATGAGCAAATAATCTGATGCAGAGCAGAGTACCTGTAAGGTGTTGGCGAGTGTGCTGATCTTCTTCGAGATATCTGCTGCTAGACCATCACCTCCAGTCCCACTGGATTGGCCCCTTTCCCGGCCAGGTCTGCGGTGGGCTTCACGCCCCCGTGGCCTGTGCACTCGCGTCCTGTCGTATGAATCCGACTCACTGGATGTATCCATATTGTGAGACTTGGAAAGTCTACGGCGGAGGCGACTAAAAACGGCTGACTGGACAAATCTGACGATTAGTGACCAGCACTAGCTTCGTCTTCGGAAAACGCTAACTGTTTACTGCAACGTTAATCAGATTAACGGACAAACTGGGCTGGTTTTGAACTTTTTGAACATTGAGTTTCGTCAGAACTAGTAGACATTGTAGCTTTGTCATCGTTACCTTGACAACCCGTGGAGATAGAATACTATCTGACCGGCAGAACACTCCAGTTCAAACTGTCCTCTTCCCAATCAATCACTGTGCAGGGCATTGTTGTGGAAGATGCTCCCCCAGGCTAGCAACAAGTGGCAACTACCGTTAGCTAGCTAACCAAACGTTAGCCAACTCATTTAGCCTTGTGACAATACCGTAAAAGCTGTAATACATTGCATTTATCCAGCGGAAACAGAGCAAATAAATATGATCGAAATAAATGTGCTACACAAAGGCCGTTGATTTTTCAGTTAGCTAACAGAAGAACAGTCTTCACCTGTATCCTGCTATGGCAACTTGAACTAGCCGCGTCTGAGCAGGAAAACAACCGATCACAGCGGTTCCAAAGGAACGCCGGGAACTGTATGCTGCCCACCACGGAGCAGTGTGGGAACTTTTTATTTGTGAACTACAATGTCCAACGGGATGAATTTGCGCCAGTGCTGCCGCTCCTCAGCTGTTCTTCAGCCAGAAAACAGAGGAGAGAAAGAAAAGGAATCCCACGAGAAAAGAAGACATTTTAATAAGCAAAGAAAAGGCAAAATGGGTGAATAAAATAAATGTGGTCATAGAATAAACTTCATGTGCAAAATGGTTGACGGCTCTAGTTTTTAATATATAAGCCTTCAACATTTTTATTTAGTGGAATTATACCATATTATTGGCATATATGACTGCAGGCAAAAAGACAGAAAATCAATAATAGAATAGGTATAAAACATATTTATAGGAATGTGGCTTTACCTTTACTATTTAGGTTTACTCAATAAAACAGAGCACAAAAAAAATACACGGATCAAGGGGGACAACGAAAAAGAAACTATTCTCGAGTATAAAAGTGCCTCCAGAGTCCACCCTCCCCTCAAGTTGAAGACCACCTCCAAACCCACCACAGAGCTGCAGCTGTCCGTCCTACAGCATCCCCACCTTCATAACCTCAGAGAAACTCCTGGGCCCCTGTGCAGAAAACTGAGCATATCACTCCAGTGCAGCTCCACCTGAGGATTACACACCAAAATCAAATATCATAGCATAGACTGTCTTAGTTGAACTGATACAGACTAGTCTGCATATTTGTTGTTGCAGACATCAAGAGGACAATCAGGTGAACAAACAGGAGTCGGTCTGGGGATTTTTTTTCCTTTTTTTTTTTGCACCGACAGTGACAGCGAGCAGCACTCCAGCATGCGGGTGATAACATGTGCGTTGTTTACGCTCGTCACCCTCCCTATCAGCGCCGTGTCGGACGCTGACTCCTGCCCTGCTGTCTGCGAGTGCTCAGAGTGGAGGACTCATACAATCTCTTGCTTTGACATTGATATTCTCCCCAGGTTCCCAGCAAGCACGGAGACACTGTAAGTAGGCGTGCAAAACGCATCTGTAAAAGCGATTCTGCTGTTTTTTCATGCATTTGAAGTGCTCTTAACCCCGAGGAAAAATCATTATAATATCATGAATATTCCTTCAAAGTGTTCCCAGAGGGACTTTGAGGCTGTCTGTGATGTTAAGTAGTTATTCCATTTTAAGGTCGCCCATTATTTTTCGTCTGTTGTTGTGTTACTAACAAATATGTTCCAGTTGTCAGTGTTATATGTGTTACTTGATATGGTGAGAAATGCGGCCAATCTTTAAATTATATTTATACAAAACTCAAAAATTTGCATTATTGATAATTTGAAATATATGATTTAATCTTATTTTAATGAAACTGGAACTGTGCATCTATCGTCACAACATTAGCATACAAGAAAGCATGTATTTGAACAGGTGAAAAAGACAACCTAAGTTCATCAGGTAATACTTTTTCCTAATTTGTAATTGGTTATGGTTTATTTGTGGTTTTGGTTTGTGTTTTTTCCGTCCTCTTTTTTATTTTCATTCCAAATTTACACCACAATACCTAATAAAAATACATAATTAATTATCCCCACCTTAGAATTGAAGTTTTATTGTATTTTATATAAGGATAGACAGAGAGACAGTAACAGAGAGAGAGAGATGAAACCCAGAGCACAGATGTCCAGCTCAGAGGGTTTCACCAAAGGCTGCATTGTATTTAAATATGTAGTTTCCATACTGCAGACATGCACACTGTAGACAGGAGAGACTTTAAAGGACAAAGGCGGATGCTTCTCAGTGCTCGATTAAAATTTAGTTTTTACCATATCTTATTAGCTCTGCATTTAGGGAATTTTTTTAGGAATAACACACATACTTGCTCACATTTATTCATTCAGCCTCAAATACGGAACAGCCAAGCTAAGATTGACAAACACTATTCAGATGATGGGCTCATCTTATTCGGCTTAATCAGGCTGTATACAATATGTAGTTAAGTGGAATCGCAGTACGCCCACTTTCCCCTCCTCAGAACAAACAGTACTTTCAGGATGAGTAATATAATACAGTGTACTATAATTTTACTGCCAGCTAGCACAGCAGCTAATGATTCTTTTTATTATTGATTTTCTGCTGATTATTTTTTCTAATTACTTGCCTATAAAATGTCAGAAAATTGTGAAAAATCCACATTATAAATTCTGAAAGCCCCGTTCATTCACATCCAGTGCTTTACATCTTCTTTCACTCACTACACAGATGATAAACCCAAACTACAAATTAAAAAACTTTGTCAGTTCTTTTAGAGTGGAGCAGAGGCTGTTTTGTTCATGACTGTTAGCAGTAAAAAAATCCATCCGAACGAAACGCACAAACCTGACCCAACCAGCACTGATCTGTGTGCAATCTGTCATCGTGTTATCTGACCCAAAAGAGTCTGTCAAGAATCCTGAGAGCCGACATGATGTAATATGTCAGGGTCACCTCTGAAAAATGTAGCCGGGTTTTTACACTTCCCAAATTGCTCAAGTGCAGGGTGAAAATTATGCAATAGAGAGCGCCCAGTTTGTCATGGCCTTGAGTGATGGAAACACATGCCCTTCTGAGACTCAATGGCATGTGTGGAAACATAGAAGTGAAGGAGCTAGAGAGGATATTTCCATTTAAATCAGCATTCTCGAATGATTAATCAGATGGTACTGTTACATTGTATAAACCCGACTTTTAGTGACCTGTGAAACTTTACCAACTGATGCACTGTCTCTGCTGACTACAGATGTTACCATGTAAGTAAAAACACTAAGCTGCACCTTTTTCCAAAAGAATCAAGGTCAGTGACATATTGCTCCATCCACAAATTAATTCATCTATTTTTTATTGATGACATTTACAGCTATGTTATGTGGCACAATCTCAACAATGGTCGCATTAATCCGTCACTTGGTCAGTCAGTGCACTTCTTCGGCCCCGACTGAAATGACTCATAAATATTGAATGGCTTTCCAATGAAATTTGCTGCAGATATTCATGACCACTGAGAATAAAGCCTCCTGTTTTGTTCTGTTTTTTTACATTACTTTTCCTGTACTACGTCCATGAGGTTGATATTTTGGATTTAAGTGAAATGTCTTACATATTACCAGAATAAAACGTTGGCATTGTATGTTTCATCAAACCACAGATATGTGCAATACCAACATTTTATTCTGGTGACTCGGCTGCAATTTCATGTTGTGATAATACAGTGGTTTCAGTCTAGTTAGGTTTCGACACAAAAAGTTTTTGTCCAAAATACCAACTTCTGTTGCCACAAATTCAGCTGGAAAATTTCCTTAAATCTCCTTAAAGTTACCTGGTTTTACCACTAAATAAACAGTTGGAACATTTCCCAAAAGTCTCATTAAAAATGGCCAGTTTCATCTTCACAAACAAAACAAGAATTCTCCCAGTTACTAAAATAACTCAGTTTTATGAGTTGCAAATCTCAACTTTAAAGTGATCTTGAACACTTGCCTCTGGCTTGGCAGCCGTTGCGCCTAGCTGTCACACAAGCATCCTGCTTCGAATGAGAAAAAGCAGATCATTTATATGTAATGTGACTTACATAACCAATACATACATTCATCATGTACTGTAGAATTATTACCATGATACATATTAAACTTAAAGATTCAATGCATCTATGGTTTACAAAAAAATACAATGCTAACATTCTTTTCTGGCAGTTCGGTTAAATGTCCTGATTTCAAATGACCAAAAATTTGGTTTGGTCATATATACGGCTGCACTTTGTGTTTTGTCCCAAAAACTGCGGCATACAGGTTACATTCTCTTGTTATACTGGCCGCAATAACTGATGATAACATTGAAACCTGTTACTCTTACACACAAAATTCCTCTAAAGCACCGATGTAGAGCTCACCCATGATAAGGCTAAGGAGGAGGTTTTGTGCTATGTTATGATAATCCTCATTCCTTTCTTACAGTTTATCAGAACATCCATCCATTCCAAACACCACTTTGCATCGCCTCCAACAGCACCTATCACATAACATTATCTCCCGATCACTGCCTCAATTCACGTGTCCTTGTGCCCCAATGTCCCCTACGATTTCCTCACATTCCTGCCCAAAGTTTACCTAGAGCCCTCCAGGAGGATAGAGAGACATGAAAGCATGCCACCAAGCATCGGATTGTCACCCCTCCTGATAAAAATATCTGCCAGATAATCCCGAAATAGACTGTGTACTGAACGGGTGTTCCAGCAGATGAGGCGTGAGGAAGTTTGATTTTGTTGTACACACACACAGAGATGAATGACCCCGCTGCCCCAGTCAGGCCAGTGAGGTTCAGTCTCCAGCCAGGACCTGCTGTTAGCTCATTGGTCGCTGTTTTTTTTTTTTTTTTTACCACTGCCAGGACTTATGCATTTTATCAGAATATTCAGTTGTCGTCTGACATTATAGATTTTAAACCCCACAGTACAGATTTTCATGAATTGAACTGATCAAAAATCAAAGTAATTTTTGGAATGACCAAGGCTTGAAATCTTAGTAAGCATATGATGGATAAATACTTACCGGACCCCAGGGATCAAATTCAGTTTTAATTTGACATGTTATGAGAAGTTCAAAGCTTTGGAGATATTATCTGCTTTCAAACTTACATGAAAAGATGAATCCCATCTTCTTATCTAAGTCTGCTAGAAATCAAATAAGTGTATTTCCCCAAATCTGTTTCAAGCCTTTTTTCAGTATTGGTAGAAGTTTGTGCTTTTTAAATGGCTTTTAATTTTTTTTTTTTTTTTCAATTATTGCTCTAAATTTTTTATTGACCCATCATGATCAAAATGTTTGTAACTTTCTGCACTTTTTCTGTTTTCAACATAAGAGTTTGGTTAAAAATTCTTTTGGTGGAGAAAAAAATGCGTAAAAGTTTTATTCACAAAACAAAATGTGAATGCAAAGCAGACGTCTGTGAGAGTTTGTGTGTGAGTGTGCACATGTGGATACTTAGAGTTTGGAGCCCTTTGTGTTTGTGTGTGTGTGTGTGTGTGTGTGTGTGTGTGTGTGTGTGTGTGTGTGTGTGTGTGTGTGTGTGTGTGT
>JAQMCX010000023.1:5369088-5408751 GCA_029814765.1 Acanthurus leucopareius | reverse complement strand
TGTGTGTGTGTGTGTGTGTGTGTGTGTGTGTGTGTGTGTGTGTGTGTGTGTGTGTGTGTGTGTGTGTGTACCTGTGGAGGTTACTCCATGTGTCACTGGGAGTCAGAGAGGTGGAAAGGAAAGCACAGACAGGCTTAAAAGCCTGCGTAGCGTGACTCCCGACTACGTCTGGACGATGCATTCAAATACAATATTTACCTTTTACAGCACATTTCTCAAACACCCAGAGAGTTCCATTTGAGAATAATTAAGAGGAAAAAAAGACTTCAAGGGAAAGGAGGAAAAAAAACACAGCAAACCCAGTCTTTAAAAAGTCTCAGAGTTTTTGGATTGAAGTTCCAACATGTGATAACTTGTGATATTCGTTGTCCCTCGACCTCTCATCTAATAAAACTGACTGATGAGTTAAATTCTAATTCTGATCCCTGAATGGTAACAGATGAGCACTGGGATTAATTGTAGAATAAGAAGTGGGATGTTAAAAACCATGAGCTGTTGCTGAGATTACTGGAAATACTGACTGTTTCACAGCTTTTAATTTGTACTGAGGGATCATGTAATGGAAATTGTTAGTTACTTTGCAGTCTGGAGTAATTACCTCACATATTAATGAGAAAACAAACAGAAATGTTGTCTTTAATTAAACTAAGAAATACAAATAATTTCAAAGATATTATTGTGCAAAACCACCTAGCCTCAACATGATCAGGTTCTTCCTAGATCACTGAAGAAAAATCAAGTAAAATATTACAAGTAACTCTATAGTGCATCCAAGAGTTCTGACTAATGAGAAGTTTTTATAGAGATGGATTTTTCCACATGATAGCAGTTTTAGATTGAATCACATAGGAGAAGGTGCAGGTTTTTATATGCAGGAGAAAATGTAACTGACCCTCTCTACCAGCTACCACAGAGCATGACACATCAAGATGTGACAGAGCCATAGTAAATACAGCTATGTTGTCATTCCAACACTGACAACATTATGAATTATGTGGCTTCTCCCCACTTCAAACTCAATTCCCAATGTGTTTGTTTTTTCAGGTATCTATCCAAAATGACAAATTGAGGGGAGTGCTTTCTTTCCTCAAGCCTCTGAGATGGGCTCGTTGGTCTTTTCACCGCACTACAGAGGCAAAATGCACGCTGGTTATTTGTGTTTGAGCACGGTGGCGAAACGCTGCGTTTCTGACGGGGGTGTTTGGTGTCAGGGTCTGCTCTGTGTCCCCTTTGTTTGTTTGAGTTTGTCAAAGTCCGTGCAGGGTGCTGCGCTCCCATGTCGATTGACTGACTAACCTCTCCACATGAGCGTGATTCAGACTCACAGGCCAGATCTCAGCCTCTGAATTAGTCTATTGTTCCCCAGATGAACCAAAGGTGCATGAGGATGGTGGCTCCGGCTGAGTCACTTTTGGTACCTGTTACTAAATGGATGCATACTGTGTTGCCAGTTGAGGCAGGATGCAAGGGAACAAACAATGAATGTGCATCCAGGGTGGTGGTGAAATATCGCACGAAATGACACATGTGGCTACCATCTTAATCTCCCTTCTTTATTATTATGTTGTGATTCCCAAATCCCCCACAACAAAAACTGCAGCAACATCACAGAAAAGAAGCAACACATTTTAACAAGTGAAGTAGAGGTAAAAGTGCTTGCAAACTACTCTTAGAGAAAAGACTGGACATTTCAAAAGATAGATATTTGCTCTCATTGCTACGAGGCAGATGAGAATATCAGTATCACACACATTTCTGTATGCTAAATATGAATCCACAGCTAGCAAACAGTTAGCTTGATTAGCACAAAGACTGGATAGAGGGGCAAGGTAATAAAAACCACATACAAGCACCTTTAAATCTACCTAATTGACATGTCATATATTTTTTGATACATATATCCATAAATATAAGTATAAGTTGTGAAACAGGAAGCAGAGACTCTACTGCTGTCACCTTAAAGAACAGACAGGAAAATTCCCCTTTATAAAACCACAAACTTAAGTTTTACGATTGGGTTTTTGTATGAGCTGAACAAATGAGTTATAGTGTGTAATATTTGTGTGGGATATTTAAAGGTGCTCTTGGAGGAATTTTCTACCTTTGGACAGAGGCAGACCAGCTGTTTCCCTTATCTTTAGCTTTTATGCTAAGCTAACCATGAATAGTTTCAAATTTTCTGCATAAAAGTGAATTCTAGCTATTGATGTTTTTATCTACCTTTAAGGGGGTAAAAGGGCAAATAAGCCAATGTTTTACTATTAAATTTTATGAAGTACTTTTTAAAATTGTCCAGTTTGTAACAATTTCCTATTTTCACTCAAAAACTTGCATTGTGGATAAAATGTGGGAATATAGATTCTTAATATTTTTCTTTTTTATAACTTAATCCATTTGTTTTACATTGTCACTGTAACATTGGGTTATAATTAATCCTGAACGATGTGGAGGTTCGTTTTAGCCTGTGCTGCATACTTAGGCTTAACCTCACTTTCTGCAACATTGTCCTAAACAGACCCAGACATTGTTTGATTTGGCTGCCAGCTGAGGTCCAGTCAGATCCAAGTTCCTTTTTTTTCCCATGTTCCTAGAATCGGGGGGTCTGTTTCACCATTTGCTTCAAAGGAACCTTTGATCTCACTAAAAGTTATCCTAGTTCGGCCTTTATCTGACTTTTCCTTCCTCTCCTCCTGTACCTGCACACTGTCTAATTTTCTCTTCATGTGTAGAATTATTGATCAATCCTAAAGACAAAATATCTATTTCTGAAATTTACTTTCTGATATTATAGTCATTTCATCACCAAGAGAACTTTTCACCAAGCATTTCCACCATGACATACTGAAAGTCATATTACTTAAAAATATTTCCAGGTGCCTGATGTTAGCCTCGTTCATTCTAGAAATTGTTTGACGTTTGGCAAATTTGATATTCTTGCCTAGAGTTAGATGAGAAGATTGATGCCAGTCTATTTGTGACTAAAGCTAAGAGAAGGTTAGCCTATCATAAATATTTTAAAAACAGGGGAAAGTATTCCCGGATCTGTGCAAACGTAAATCTATCTACCATCACATTTATACTGAACATGTTGTAGTTAAATTGTTAAGTCTGAACAAAACTGAAGTATAAAAACAACAATTAGTCATTTTACGAAAAGTCATGTGGTAGACTATTTCTTGGCCAAGTGGCAACCAGCAATCCAGCATTTGCTCCAGACCAGGAAATAGTCTGGCACATTACCCTATGGAAAACCATTTTATGTAATAAGCACACTTTTAGTGCTTTTACAGATACAGCGACAAGAGATTTTGCGTGCTGATTATTAAGGTGCTGTTAAGCTATTTTGTTCATTTTGGACAATCTAGCTATTTCTAGTTTTTATGCTAAGCTAAGCTAAGAGCTTGCAGTCTCCACTTACATAAATACCATACAGATGTGAGAGCGCAATCGGTCCTCTCATCGAACTGTGCAAGACACAAATGAAGCCTATTTTCCGAAATATTTAGTAATTCTTTTGCATCAAGAATCACCTTGCTAATGAGAAAAAGCCACCGAACATATTGGATGTAAAATGTGTTTGTGACAACTAAAATGTCCGTCTCTATTTTTTAACCAGATGGTTTTTTGAGACCCGTCTGTCATCCGTGCCAGCAGAAGCCTTTTCCAGCATGGTCAACATCTCAAGGATGTGAGTGGCAATTTATTCTGTATGATTGTTCCATTCAAGGCTCATAAACTTCTCATTAGCCGCTTTGCAAACACAAACCCTTCACAGTTGCTCTCGTCCACCTGTTGTCTTTCCACTGCTTTGCTTAAAAAATGGGAACCTTTCCCACTTCCAATCTGCCCACCCCTTTCCCCCGCTTTTTTTTTCCCTCCCACCCAAGCTGATGATATGCTGTCTGTTTAGTATCACCGCTGGCTCCTAATCACAGCTGGAAGCGCTAATGCGTTCCTTCAATAGGAATGTTGGTCCTTCAACCGCAGTGGGGGTTGGACGTTGGTTAGGTATTCGAGCAAAGCTTTTTGGGTGTGTGGTGATTTTAGACTCCCAGTAGAGGTAAAGGCTCTGTGTAGAGGTAAAAGATACACTTGAGCCTCGATCCCGAGCCGCTGAGTACGACGTCTGCATTCAAGTCATGCATGACGAGAGATGGAGCGGCTTGTCTGTAAGTTTTAAACAGCCATGACTACTCACAGCCGGTGTTTCTTTGCCGTCTACCCTAATAAAATGACAGAAAATCAACAAAAAATCCCTCAGACTCTTTAATACAAGTGATATTTTAGTTTGTGAGCGCTGAGGTGAGTCCCAGTGAGTGTTTACACTTATAAGTAAACAGAAGTTGTTTTTTTACCTTTTAAGTAAGTCATTTATAAGGTTGCCCAAGTCTTGAGTTCATGGTTTATTTAAAGAGCATGCTTGTTACCAAGTAATAACAAATGGGAGCGCAGTGACTGATGACTGGGTAATGTATATGTGAGTTGCATACCTTTAAAATTACCCGTGACTTTGGAGGCTTTAGGGAAGGTGGGTTGATAAATTCAGGAAAGAGTTGCAGACTTTAGGATCATTATTTTGTAGACCCGTGTCTTATATTTCGCTTGCATGCTGCCACAGTACTGTCATTCATACGAGTCAGACCGATGGTTAAAAAAAACAACATTATTTTGACATTGCAAAGACAATTTTCATTTCGATTTGATATAAGCCTTGTGTATTTCTTTAAGATATATATCGGTGGATGTGACACTGCAGCGGCTGGAGAGGCACTCCTTCAATAGCCTGAAGAAAATCACCCACATGTGAGTAACTAAAGGAAAAGGGCACGCTCCATATCGATCTTTATTGATTAAGCTGTTTCTTTGGTCTCTGGAGAATAAAAAATGCTTAATTTTGAACCTTGCCAGCAGCAACTGGAAGCCAGGAAGAAACATTAGACATTGAAAAAAACCTTAGAAGCTTATTCCTCTCCTGCACACTGCTTACTGCTCCTCATCAAAGCAGCTTTACCTCACTGGCACTTAAAGAAACTGAAAAAAATGAATACCCTGTTGTGGGATTATTACATGCAAAGTCAATGAGATACAGTTCCATTTGATGAAATAAGTTATTATCTGGACCTTTATTACTGAACCTGTTCCGAACAGACAGTCAGAATGAGCATATCAGAGCAGCGAGGCTGAACAACAGCCAAAATGTAGCTTCTCCCCATGCTGTCTTCATGCTCCAGCTCTTGCTGAAGCAGCTTAGGGGAAAAAAAAAAAAAAAAAGTCTAGCTAGGTGCACTCTATTCTAAATTATGGGATAGAGATTTATGGCGGAGTCCACGGGTGGACCACACACTTTCCAGCAGAACACCTTCTAGCACTTCATATATTACTGCAAGACTTCCTGCCGATGTGAATGATTTGTTCCAAGTTACAGCATCTTGTAACACAGCAGTTTGTGTATACGCTATTTGTTTCCACTCTTTAATTACTGTGTAAAATAAAGGCGTGTGTAACAAGTTGAAAAAAACTATAATTAACAACTACAGAAATTAATTTGACCCAACTTTATTCATGTCTGCATAACATTTAAGTATTATTTTTGTATTAATTATCTGTCCTTCTAGTCTTCTCTTATTAGCTGCTAAATTCAAGACATTAAAATCTAGACTGGAGCGATTATTCAGACTGCCAGCTGAGGGTTCTATCTGTGTTCAGGTGGTGTATTTTGGATCTCTAAGGCCTATTTGCCACTGATTGGTGTGGTGTAGTGCCACACATCAGATAATGGCATCTCTCTCAGGTTTCCTTCAGGGTCAGACACAAATTAATGTTCTGCTTCCTGTCGGCTGCTTGTGGCCGACAGCAGCTGTGGATCCAGGACTGCAGTGGAATCTGAGAATTCAGAGGAAGGAGGGGATGACATTTGTATCATGCCACCATCGAGATAAACCACCAGTTTTTAAAAATTTATATATTTTTTAAAAAGATTAATCTCACTTTTAATCCTTTTACAGATGTTATAATGCAATAATGATCACCCTTTACACACAGAGTTTATGAAAGCTTTTACATTTCAGGTCAAATCTCTGGCACAAACAGAAGTGTGTGTTTTATCTTTACAGTTGCAATGACAGCAGTTTGTTTGGATCCTGTGTAGAAAACAAATTGGGTAGTAAAAGCCTCATTAATCAATATTTTTATAATGACTGTGAGACAAACTAAAATGTTTAAATGTGAAAGAAGCTGCTGGTACTGATGAATTATTAGGTGATTGCAGTTTCCTTTTCCTCTGTGGACCTTAATGTTTTGGTTTTAAGGCACGCGGTTTAACTGTTTGACGCTATCTCACCATTTTCATAACCCTCACTTCCAGCTGCAGAAAGCAGCTGTCTATGGCAAAAAAAAAAAAAAAGCTCTGACAGTATAGCATTCAGGACTACTGCATTTCAGTAGTCATCAACCACTCCCATTATACTGTCCACAATTGATTAATCATGGGAGTTATATCATGTTTTATTTCATCCAGTAACAATAATCAATTCTCCTCACCTCATCATGCCTCAAATACAACGGAGGCTTTACTAATGTAGGCAGAAGGTGAAATAAAGGAATTATTGACTGGCTTTGAGAGGCTGTTTACAAATGTGCTGAGATGTGATTGGACTAAACCTTTAGCAAGCTTGTCTGAACTGGAGATGCTGTTTGACTGCAGTAACAACAGGATGTTGCATGATTGAATAACACACTACATTTATTGACCATGTGACACCTGTACTTCTTGCAGGAGTGACACAAAGGAATCCAGGGTCTGTGGTTAGGTTTAGGCAATAATCTTGTTTTTGAAATAATCTTAGAATATTATATATGTTATTCATAGAGATAGACACCAAGTTCGTCTTCAGAACAACAGAACAAATCCTATTCATTAAATTTTGTGACTATTTCACAACCTGTCATGACTGTGGTCTGTCACCTCTGCCTCTAGATGCTTCCACTTTGGATTTTTTTAGTCTACCTGACAGACTATGTCGTGATTATATTTTCTGATAAACGTTCTATATTTCAATGCAGTTTAAGTCCTCGTTCAGCAATACACTGACGATGAACCCCTCCAGCTCAGACTTGACATGACCACATCTGTCTGTCTGCACGGCTGAATGTGGTTTGCAGTTTGTGTGAAGACGGGCCAGCACACACGTTCCAGAGCACAACACGGCTTCAGAGAGCAGAAAAGGTGTTTCGGTCAAGCCCAGGGCGGACTAGAATAAACACACTAATGAAACACTAATTGGACTCAACTTCCGGCCCTGGCTGTCTGCACCCAGTTTCCCCTTCTCTCGCACACTGGCATGCACCTTGTCCTGTTCTGTCAGCAAGTTATAAGTCAGTGTGTATGTTTCTAAATGTGTGCGCAAATTATTTCATAATGCCCCTTCCACACACATAACACTTCTGTCTTTTGGTTCTGCTTCAAATTACTTCACTTTTTACGTGGAAGTGCATTTCCAGTATGTCTTCATCTTGTCTGCTCTTTCAGAGAGATACGTAATGCAAAAAGTCTGACCTACGTCGACCCAGAAGCCTTTAAAAACCTCCCAAACCTCAAATACCTGTGAGTACTTTTTATTGCAAGTTCTTTTTTTTTTTAAATAATACTTGTTTTGTCTTGAATTTAACATATTAAAACATTATGTTTATGCAAAGAGGTGAGGAGGGTGTATTTAAAATGCTTAAGACTATTAATAATTCAGACATTGTGAATCTATTTATAGCATTATATATTATATATAAGTCATGCACTGTGGACTAAACTGAGTGATGCATCTGAGTTTAAAGCAGCAGTACAGACTGGAAGGGGAATGCACGCTGAACATTTTAGAAGAAATTCAGCGTGTTTGGCCATAGAAAGAAAGATGTCAGTCTTGTGTAATTCTTGCCTCTTGGCTAGAAAATTATAGGTTGTTGTTTCCCCATTGCAGGTCAAAACTATGTGCTTTAGCCTGATCTCATGATTACTTTAAAGTACTCTAAGATTCCCTGGCTTGTAACCAGACCCTTGGCCTATTTGGTGTCACAAATAAATATGTCAGGAAGTAAATTGGGCTAGTTATTATGAAATGATGTCATGTGAAGTCAGATTTTGATGACTGTTTTTTGCATTACACTGATTGTTTCTGTACTCTTCCCAACTCAGGGGAATTTTCAATACCGGCCTCACCTTCTTCCCTGACTTGAGCAACATCCACTCTAACGACATGAACTTCATACTGTAAGTTACTCGAACTTTACAACAGTTAAACTAACCACACTAATCAATATTAATGCTCACTGAAATGGCTACTCATAGCGTTTTAATGTCAGTAATTCATTGCCGCATTAATTCAGAGCCATTACTCTGTCATAAACCAACAAGGGTGTCAGCATGATGATAAGCCATTATCAGCTTTTTCATGCACATTATTTTATGCTGCTTAAGGAACAGGAAGATTGATGTGTTCTTCCAGTATGAGGAGAGCTTTTAGGTTTTATAATTTTTTGACACGTCATAAGGAATAAAGAATGAAAAGTCAATGAACAGAATCAGCTCTTGCATGTTTCTCCTCAATATCGTATTCTCTTGTAAAATAAAACAGAAAAAGGCACAACATTGTAGGAATTATGGGAAATGTGTTCTCAATTTGAAGAAATGCTACCACTAACAAGACCACTTCCCCTCATAAATTGGATTGTGTGTTTTTGATATAGGAAATGATTCAAAAACAGACTCGTGCCTGTGTGTGTGTGTGTGCACTTGTGTGCACATTTTTTCCCTTTTTTTGAGTCAGTAAGCATTGCTTTTCATGTGTGAAATGAGCAGAGTCAACACACAGATGCATCTTTTTGTCACTGTCACCCTCTCATCTCTGCCTAAGTTAATATTCCTACTGAGCCATAATACTTGAGAAAAGATTTATTAAGTACATGTCTATTTTGCAATGAAATGAATTTATTTCTGCCTTTGCAGGGAAATTGTTGATCACCCTTACATCAGTGAGATCCCAACAAACTCATTCCGTGGCATCACCAGCAATGTGCTCACAGTGTAAGATCTCTGCAGCAGCTGCCACATGCATGCACACATGAGTACATGTCACATTTTTTGTATCCTACATTTTAACATACAATGCAAAAGGGAAAGGTGAACTGGACAGAAACTGTAGTAAATACACAGTGAGTGCTTTGACACTGGTATTGTCCTTTATCCCTAAATCCAATCCAAACCCTAAAATAGCCACAAGAAGAAACTTGGGATTGGCCAAAATGACCTCACTATAAAAATATGTCCCCGCTCTGAACTCACTTGAATCCTCACAAAGATAGCAAAAGAAACAAGTACACAGACATTCATACACAACAGGCACTCACATGTATGTGGTTAGGTTAGGGAGTGAGGGAATGCAATTTTAATGCAAAAAAACAGCATTTAATAGAAAATGTTGGGCTAAAAGCCGCAAAATTGCACAAGCAGATAAAACCTCACCATAGAATGTGAAATAAGTAGGTCCTACTTATCTCTGTCACTGCTTGGCTAAAAAAAGATGAATCATCAACACATGGAAAATATTTTCATTCAGCAGATTGGTCGTTAAATTTAAAGAGACAAATTCTGATCATACCATTTTCTTGTGTTACTGGATAAACTTCTTTCGTTCCAGGATGCTGTATGGAAATGGCTTCAGAGAAATCCAACATCATGCCTTCAATGGGACCAAGCTAGATCAAGTGTAGGTATCTATTGTTATGTAAGTCCGTTAAACTCCTTAATTAATTTGAAATCTTTACAAGAAATGTGTTGACATCAGGAGTTAGGTGAGATCAACACTATTTCAGTGAATAATTAGAGTGGTGTTATAGTGTTGCTTCTTGTGTGTTAGGTTTGAGGGTTTCTTATTTTACACTTGAAAACCTTTAAATGTTTTGACTGCGTTTTTTTTAAAGAGTTTAATTTTTAAGTCACATTTGGGTATTGTTTTAATTGGTACAATATTTTTCACTGCAACACCAGAAATCTGTTGATTTAGAGGTTTTAAATTTCTTAAAAATTAGTCAGTATTTTGCCTGGATTAAATCATTTCAGACATCTGGCATGAGTATTTCCTTACCAAAAATTGCACTACAAAAGCAGCAGGATCACAGTTGGGTCTCCACAGGCCTTCTCAGATGTACTCAAAAAGGGCCTAAACCCAGCTCTTGATTAGTAAGGCGAACTTCTCATGGGAAAATATGTTTCCAAAAGAGAACATCAGGAAGTCTGCATTAAGAGTTCTCCTCTCCCATACACTCAGTGACACTGGACCCGAGGTCTGTGTCAGACTTGTAGAAATCAATTTCACACTTACATTTTCAATAGCATCAGTTGAATAAATTAGGACAGAACTAGTAGGCCTAGCCATTGCTTCCTTTTAGCCTTTTGCCACAACATGTTTTCTTTCTTCTTGTCATCCCCTGGATATTCAGGATATGAGGTATTAAGCGTACTAATTTAAGACGGCTCTCTTCTTTATCAACACCTACACACGTCCAGGTCTTATAAGAGCCTAATTAAGCCATTGGTTAGTGACTAGTGGGTCTTAGCACATGGGTGTTTGTCTTGGCGTCTGATTTGCTCTGAGGGGAGAACTGATCCCAGCACAGCCTGACCAAAACAAACAGGCCCCTTACAGGTCTATTATCCTTATAAGATTTAAGGGATTCAGGGAAATGTGTAGTGAGGGTGCAGTGTGTTAAAAGAATACGCAATCACATCTTTTACTATTTTATCTGATTTGAATCAACAGTATGAGAGAGACCCTTTTCTAGCCTTTTTAACCTTTGAAATAGGAGAAAATAAATAGAGAAAAGTTCAGTGATGAAGCTTGGGAAATAATATCCCATGCACATGTCTCACCTCTGTCAGTCTAATTGAAAAGTGAAGGATTATTTTTCCTCTTATTAAACTTAAATTTGTGCTTTCCTGTCCAGGGACCTACACAGAAATAAGTATCTTACAAAGATGGATGAAAGGGCTTTTGCAGGCACCATCAGCGGCCCCATGCTTCTGTAAGTACCTGTAATGTTAATATTTAAGACACTCTTATAAACTCTCTTTGCAAAAAACACATGTACAGTGCCTTTAAGGTTTGAACTTAATCATCTCCAAGAGGTTAGCTTCAGTTTTTCTATTTCTTTCTATTACCATGTAAAAAATGTATATAGTGTAATCTGTCATCAAACAAGATTTCATAAATTAAAAGAAGTTGGTGACATAAGATTGCTCACTTGCTTAGAAGGTTTGTAGTTCGCTAACTTCAGCCTACATTTAAGCAAAACTTTGTTACTTTAACAGCCTTAATAGTCCAGTATGACCTGTAGGATAGGTTACGTTAGCTTATGTTAGCAAACGTAGGATAAATGTGTTTGTGTCATATGTGAATGCATCAGGTCAGATGATACAAGTCTTATCTGATGGCCAGTTGTGAAAGTGGGGCTGTATGTTTTCACCCTTTAAAATCAGATGCATTTACTCCGAGAGACACACTAATTGAAGCAGGAGCAGCCACAGAAGCAGTTTTGAGTACTTTTGCAGGTGCTTACACGTCTGTGGACGGACTTTGGTAATGCTGTAATGTCACAATGTGTGAGATGTAGTCATGAAACTTGACAAGTGTGTAGTTGAGATTACTACAAAGGCACCGTTGGCCAAGCAAAGATGCTGGAAGTAGAGGGGTAGGAAGTAGGGAAGGGGCCATTGCACAGCTCACACATGCGCTTTATGCCCCGACCCACATACATTTTTAAGTGTTTTGGATCACTGGATCCTAGCTTTGCTCATTCCTGTCCACTCCAAGACATTAAGTATTACTAGAGACCAACATGCAATTGGATCACACCAGCTGCAAGGCCAACTCATTTCTTAATGTGCTAATGTTACATTACATTTTTTTACATCATTGACTGTGATATCATCATTTACACTTTTGATTACAGTTGCTCACTTTAAAGAAATTGTTCAATTTTGGGAAATATGCATGCCTTACTTTTTTGCAAATAGTTAAATGACAGATTGATACCCATTTTAAGTATGGAATAGTTAACAAAATTGGATTAATTGATGAGTTTTATAGATTCTGGTAAGTGCAGTTTGTTACTTTTGGGCAGAACCAGGCCTGTTGCTTCCCCCTGTTACCAGACTTTGTGCTAAGCTGAACTAACTGGCTGCTGGCTGCAGCTTCAGATTTACCAGACAGACAGTCATAAAAGAGGTATTAATCTACCCATCTGACTCTCAGCAAGAAGGCAAATACTACTGTTCCAATGCTTCCAATTTCAAAACTTTCAAAGTGTGTATATCAACAAATAATGGGCAAAGTTTGGTTATTTCCCTATTCACATCACATCAATTTATATTTCAACAATTTCCTCATTCATAATGTGCAGACTAGATGAGACATGTCTGCAAAATGGGATAGCATATCATCAAAGAGTAAAAGTCATTCCTCCACAGCTGTTTCTTTGACCAGGAAATCTGAAACGCATTGTGTGCAAGTGTGTGAGGGAGGAACTTCCAACGGTCTTCGATACTGTTGCCTTTTTTTGTCCTTCTTAAGGTTTTTAAAGCTGAGTCCTCATTTATAAAAGGTGTTTGATTCTTCAACCCTCTACCACGGCTATCTGGTTGCTGCTTTGGCTCTGATCTAGCCATTAAGTGTCTGGTAAGGTAAAAGGGGTTCGTGTGCAGGTCTTCTTCCTCTGTTCCACTGAGGAACATGTCCTGAGTGAGGTCATCTCCATGAGGTCATGAGCTAAACATCTGGGAATGACAAAATCAGACTGACACTCGTAGAATCTGTGCTGCTTTTACAGCCTTTCACAATGTACCCCATGAGAGGAAAAAAGAGCAGAGGACAAAGAAGTGAAGAGAGCAAATGGGACTAAAAAAGAACAACTGAGCTCTTAGCAAATATTAAATTGTTGGGCTTGTGTTTCTTTTAGCTTATATAATCAAATTAACCATCAGATACAATGACTTAGGGGTTTAATGGGTTAGGAAACTAAGGAAATCTAGTGAGAACTTGGCCTCTACTTGGCCCCTGGAAGGGGGGAGTGTCCGGTGCTACACAGCGGAATGTCTTGATAATGGGATCACACAGGATGTTGGTGAGATTGTCAATCCCTTGCATGTCTTTGTCCTGATGAGGTTGAGCTGGCTTTGGCATGATGGCCGAGCGCAAGAAATACCACATGTAATTGTTTAAAGATGATTAAAGAGTGTAGAACTGTGCTCTAGGACACAGATGGAGGGTGTTTTTTTAATCCATCTATGAGCTCTCTGGTCTCATCATGTCTACCTCCCCTGTAGATTTGCTGATAGCACTTTTTTCTCTTGTGTTAAAAGGTACTGAGTGGTTCTCTAAGGTAGTCAGAAGAACGTGTTGTTCCTTAGTATTATTTATTAGTATCCAGTAAGTGCAATTTGAAATGTTAACAGCTGTATCAGGGACACAGCTTAGCCCCGTTTGTGGCCTCTGCACTTCATAGATCTTTCTGTGATTTGGTTACACTGAGTTCCCTACTTAAAACTAAAAAAAAAGTCAAATCACACACAGGTATTCTGATGATTCCACAGATGGGTTCACTCTGCCTGGAAAGATAAAATATTTTCCAGGGACATAACCGGCATTTAAATCCAATATTTCCCCAGACTGGACAGACCACTGCCATGACCTTTGCAATGGACTTAGCGTACGTTCTAACAAAGAAGAAGAGAGTAGTGGCACAGTCTGTGGAAACATTGGATTTGAGTATTGGTTCCTACCAGGTCAAACATTTTATCATTACTGGCAAAATGGAACCAGTTGTGAAATCACAAAAAATTCCTTTGAGGGCAAAACCTGCAGCTGGACAACAAGTAAAAAAAGATTGATGAGGAGACAGAGTAACGTGTGGAGTGCTTAAGTCACACAGGCTAGAATTATTGGACCAATGTTTTGGAGGTTACCCTGGAGCCTTCATCATTTTCCTTTCATTCCAACTCTACCTTTATTACAGCCATAAACAAACAAAAACTATCTATGTAAACGCATCTAATGCATCTCATTAAATTCTTTAACTCCTTCTCTGTTTTCAAGAGACGTGTCCCTAACAGGGATCACCTCCCTCCCGACCACAGGTATGGATTCTCTGCGTGAGCTGAAGGCACGCAACGCCTGGGCACTTAAGAAACTGCCACCCATCAAAACCTTCAAGCACCTTAGCATTGTCAACCTCACCTACCCCAGCCACTGCTGTGGCTTCAAAAACCTCAAAAGGAAACGAGGGTGAGATTTTGTCACTTTTTCATTATGTATCTGTTGAAAGTATCTCCTAAAATCATAAAAGTCATGTGGAGGCTTTAGAACTATGTCTATAGTATATGAAAGGCAAATGGCTTTCAACAGAATGCTCTTGTAGTCTGTTTATCTCATTTATTTGGATGGTCTACCACGCTGAGTGAGACAGCTGCTCTTGTATGGTGTGGATTTTGGCAGGGTTTGACTCTACTCTCTGATGTGTTTACCTATAACTTCTTACAGTTCTCTATAATTAGTGTCAGTCATTGCTGTTATTATAGGAAGAAAGTTGAGTCAGACTAATAATAACTCTCAAAACAGAAATTACTTTTCTTCAACTGGACATATTAATTATTTGATGTGATTTGACATTCTAATATGCATTGAAGCCAGGTGTATTTTTTGGTGTAATTCAGGAATACAGTATTATTTTATGTATTCTTTGTGCATATGTGTTTTATAGCTTTTTGGAATACTTCATCTGTAACCTGACAGCTTTCTATGACCAGCATCATAAACGCTCTGTGGGGCCCCTCCGTATGCCTTCCCTCCAAGGGGACAGTGCAGTGGAAACGATCCCAGACCAGGAGCCAAACGACGGAGGCCACAGAGAGTCCCAGCAAGAGTGGAGAAGAGGTGACTTCCATGGCAGCCTTCACTACCACGCCTACTTTGGGGGCCAGCCAGATGAGGATGTGGGTTTTGGAGAAACCCTCAAGAACCCCCAGGAGGACACCAGCCAAGACTTTGACAGTCGTTACGATTATGTGGTGTGTGAGGAGGAAGAGGAGGTGGCGTGTGCACCAGCGCCCGATGAGTTCAATCCTTGTGAGGACATAATGGGTTTTGGCTTCCTTCGAGTGTCTGTGTGGTTTGTGAGTCTGCTGGCCATTCTGGGAAATGTGGTGGTGCTACTGGTGCTGCTCACCAGCCACTACAAGCTCTCGGTCTCCCGCTTCCTCATGTGTCACCTGGCCTTTGCAGATCTCTGCATGGGGATTTATCTGCTGCTTATCGCCTCTGTAGACCTCCACACGCGAGCCGAGTACTTCAACCACGCCATAGACTGGCAGACAGGCCCTGGCTGTGGACTTGCAGGGTTTTTTACGGTCTTTGCGAGTGAGTTGTCTGTCTACACTTTAACAGTTATCACTCTGGAGAGGTGGTACGCTATCACCTTTGCTATGAGGCTAGATCGAAAGCTACATCTGCACCATGCAGCAGCTGTGATGCTAGGTGGATGGATCTTCTGCCTCCTCTTGGCCGTGCTCCCACTGGTAGGAGTGAGCAGTTACCAGAAGGTCAGCATCTGTCTCCCAATGGACACCCAGTCCATAGTGGCTCAGGTCTACATCTTATCAGTTCTTGTCCTCAACATTCTTGCCTTTCTTGTTATCTGTGCTTGCTACATCAAGATCTACTGTGCAGTGCACAACCCTCACTACCATTCTGGATCAAAGGATACCAACATCGCCAAACGCATGGCTGTCCTCATTTTTACTGATTTTTTATGTATGGCGCCCATTTCTTTCTATGCAATGTCAGCCGTGCTGGATCGACCGCTCATAACTGTCTCCAACTCTAAGATATTATTGGTGCTTTTCTACCCTCTTAACTCCTGTGCCAACCCGTTCCTCTATGCCATCTTTACTAAAGCTTTCATGGGGGATGTATTTATCCTCCTCAGTAAGGTGGGTCTTTGTCAGCAGAGAGCTCAACTGTTCAGAGGCCAGACAGTCTCATCAAAGGGCAGCAGCGGGACATCTCAGGTCCGTAGAGACAAGGATAAGGTTAGGAGAGGTGGAAGCAGAGGCCAGGAGGAGGTGCCCATCCATCTAAAGAAGTGCTCTGGACAAGTGTGCCATCAAGCAGTCTGCCAGCAGATGAACCCTGAAGAGAGCCAGAGCCTGAACACATGAGGCGCAACACCAGCTCGAGATAGTAAAGCAAGACAGGTTCAGGTGAGAGAGGAGAGGCCTTGAAGTGTTTGTGGACAGATCTGTTTGGATATTTAACAGAAAGCTCCAGTATTCTGTATCTGCTTTAATTTTCAGGCCAAGTTCAGCTGTTTTCACAATTACGGCTGTGATGATTTTATGGTTCCAGTTGTTGGAGAATATCAAGTGTCACTGAAATATGAGCCAGACTTCATCTCATTTATATTTTTTTGTTTTTGGAGAGACTGGCTGGTATAAAGCAGAGATTTTTAAAGAAGAAGTATTTAAAAAAAAGGAAAAAAAAACAAAAATACATTTATAACTATGAATTAAATCTATTTTTTCAGTATCTCTCACTATATAAAGAGTTTAATTTTGAATGATCACTGCACAGTTTGGCATTGACACAGAAGAAAATATGACAGAATCTTTTAATGTACTTCATTTTCCTGTGATAAAAACTCTTTGGGAAGAACTCTATCTATACATATGTTCAAGGACAGCCTGCTGGCTCAGGGCCGTTCACAGTGGAAACTTTATGGATTTTATAAAAGTGATTTAAAAAATGCATCTCTTATAGTCATATCAATACCTCTGTATGTAATGTAAATACATGTTTAGATTAGGTGATCTATTGATTAAAACAGGACACAATAACTGCTGTTTTTTGCATTTCTTTTGTCTATTTACCTGAAACTAAAATGTAGATATGGATGAGTACAGACTTTGACTGTGTTGATGGAAAGAGTGGTTTTACAGTGGAAGCACACTCTGCAATTGCAATTTTTCTGTTTTGTAATTGCACCAAATTAATGTATTACTGTCGTAGATACATAAAATATTTGTGTACATCTATTCTTTAAGTAAGTTAGTTGTGGGTTTTTTTCTTGCCAAATGTTGTTACTTTCACCTTTTTTCTGACTGATCCAACAAAACAGTTTGCAGAGGTAAGTCCTCATCCCCGGAGAGCATGTGATCCAATTACAAAAGTAAACACTAGACATATTTTGAGTATTAGCAATTTTCTACAAATTACAGACAGGTATGATAATCACAAATATATACGGTTAAAAGCTTGTCTCCCCTTTGGAATGTCATGGTTGTTTTCATAGCATGATCGTGATATTTTTCCATCCTCTTACGGAAACAAGTGACTTATACAATCAGCAGAGATAGCTTTGCCTTTGCAGGGAGAGCTTAAAGCAAATACAGCTGAGACACGTGCAAGCTGCAGAGCTGTAACTTGTGCGATATTGAGCCATTATGAGTTAAAGGACACCCTCTGCCAATGGCAGCTTAACATCTGGTTAGCATTTCATCTGCTGGGTGACATTTCTTCAAGGAAATGTACAGATGAACTGGGGGACTTTCCAAGGAAGAGGGATCATTTCAGACTTTTTCTAAAATTTGCTTGCCAAGTCATCGTAAAGATATTTGATCAGCATGAAAAATTATAGCACAGCATTTTTAGCTCTATATCATATATAATGCACTCTTAAAGCATCAGTGAGTTGGAGATGGTTGGAACCTCAAAACTGGAAGGATTTGGAGTTTAAGGTTGGAAAAAAATTAGGAGTGGCATCTGTTTCGTTGTGTTCCACATTTGACTCGTACTGTAAATTCCTAACAGACTAACAGGACCTTATTTTCAACTGAATGTTTTCCACAGCTTCATGTCAATCTCTTCCAATCACCTATTACCAACAACCCAGTGTGGAACTTACGAATGCTAAGCACACAGAGCTGGAGCATGATGTGCCTGGCTGCGTTTGTGAGGACCTTTTCCCTTCCACTGCCAGTTCACGTTAGCCCACAGTTCATAGCTGTTTGAAAAGTGTGCACATGTCGAGGTTGATCAAAATCAAAATCGCTGCACATTTGGGTGAATGACATACAAATCTTGACGGCTTTGTTTTTTTAAAGCCATCAGGACTGTCGTACAAAATATCAGAAATTTTTTTGCTCCAAACCTAACCAGAGTAAAGGGTCGGAAAAAAAAACGGATTGAGACTTGGACTTTCTTTATTTTGATATTCTTCATGTAACTGGTTCTCAGGCCTGAAGTGATCATTCCTCTCCTGGTATTTCAAATAAACCCATCTCCGAGCCGTTCCTCAAATAAGCACAGCAGGACCTGACGATGCACCTCGCTAACACCAGATTAGGTTGCTAAACTCAAATACAGTTAGAAAAGAATCATGGGTAGGACTGAACAGAAAAACTGAGGTTTCTGTCAGGAGCTTTAGAACAGCCTTGGCTGCTCAGAGGAGGTCAAAGTCTTCAAGTATCCATCCAGCTCTTGTTCTTAGGAACGTAAAATCCCTGCATTCATGACGTCATTCCTTACGTTATTCCACAGGCCAGTAGGCATTAATGATCCTCTTGAAGAGTCAAGTTCCTCTCTCACAGAAAAATGCTTGAATCACTACTAGTGCAGACCACAAAGTTTAAGTCGGTAAAAAACATGTTCCTGTTTTGCTATCAGAGTAGTTCCCTACATCCTAATATTACAAAGTTGGACAAAAGTTTCATAATTCTGACTGTCACCAAATGTTTCCCTTTGATTATACAGATGATCTATGAGCAATCTACATCCATGCATAACATTAGGGACCCAACTCTGTGCTTTTTCTGTTTGCTAGGATTTCTGGGCCATTTCAACCTCATTGCCTTGATGCAGGTGGACTGCATGGCACTGGACCAAAATGACCTAATCAGAATGCCATATTGTTCATTTACTGTGCACAGGAGGAAACCTGGCCAAATGCCTCTGTCAATGAATAAAGTATTTTAATAACCTTAGTGTTCCAATTTTGGTGGTTGCAATTAGTGAATAGGGCTGATTACATGTGCACTGATTGTTGGAAAGGGCTTTTCTTGCTCCAAATTCATTTTTTGCAACACATCCTAATAAAAAGAAACCAAAAGATGCCAAAGCCTTTGGCAACTGAGATACATAACATATGCAGATTTGCATACTTCACAACACAATACAAACCTGTTCTCTTTGGCCAAAGGTGAGTAGGCAGGTGAAGTTTTCTGAATATCATAATCTTCCTAAAAAACCTGTGACCTATCAGTAGAGGTGTGAACTCAAATCACAATTTGGAGTCAAATGACCATACTCAAAGGCAAGACAAGACAATTAAATATGAGGGTAACTGAACACGCTTTCATGGTTCCTTCAAAGCATTTAAAGTGTTAAACTCATTTGTTTGTGCAAAAAGTGTCCACAGTAAATTTTCTAAAGAGTGATGATTTAAGTTTTGTATTCAAACCTTGGCCCCTGCTCACCTCACCTGCTCAATGAAGGCTGGAATGTTCATCTGATACTAGAAAGATGTCAGGGGAGGTGGAGTCAGATGCTGCTTGACCATCCAATAAGCACTTCAGATGGGACCTTTTTTCTTTTGACTTGAGTAGACAAAGTCAAAACAGACCTGCAACTTGATGTCAGAGAGCACAACAATCACCGCTTAATTCCCTTTGCAATGGATATATATTGAATGACTGAAAGTCTTAAGGCCTCTTCACAACTGACATTTTAAATAGGAAGCAGAAATATTACCAATAACATCAAGTGTTTTATCAAGTTGTGACAGTTTGACAGTGAGCCACGATCCACAATGGCATGACCCTGAAACTGCTAAATTAGCTGGATGGAGAGGTGCATCTGGCAGTGCAAACCAGCAGAGAGACAAATAATGAATTGTTTAGGACTTCAAACAAACAATTATGACTTTGTCTTGACTTGGGACTTGTCTTGAAGATGTTATTGCCAAGACTTGAGATTTAGTTGAAACTTTTGAAATAACATTCTACTTATTTGAAAAATATAGGTTCATTATGTTGGGCTGTAAAAAAAAGCACAGGACAGTGGAGGGAAACCAGGAAAGGAGGGATCTCCATTAGAAATGGATAGAGGCTCTTTGTCCCAAAGAGCTTCACATTTTCTGAGGCTCAACATGCCACAGCCAACAGGCCTGGCTACTACATTTCACTGAAGCCTACAAACTCTACTTTGCCATGCAGCTGATTGGCAGTCAGCGTTGGTTAGCTGGTAAGCAGAAAAAGCTATAGCGTCTAAGCTAGACATCTCCAGGGCCTCATTATAAGCCTCATTTGCCAGCAGCACAGACTCTTATGTCTGAGTGCTGAAGAGCAGCAACAGGGCCCACTTCATCAGAAGCAGCATTTTTCCTTCACTAGGTCTGTTCAGGGCTGAATAAGTCTTTGTGAAAAGTGATATATTGTAGGAGTGACAGCCTGCCACAAATCCATTTACAATCAAGGGCAAAAATCTCCATGTAGTTTCTACTTGGCTTTAATCCCAGATAGCACCACACCTTTATCTCATAATTACCCACTAGGAAATACACAGGGATTGTATCAGTTTGGGTAGGAATTAGAGGAAAGGCAGGGAGAACGCCCATGCTGTGCTTACCCTGTCAGCCATCCAGATGCTGGATTATATAGCTTCAAAAGTGGAATTGAAGACAGGCTGGAGTCTGAGTCTCACACGTCCATGTTGCATCAGGTGTAATGAGGAAATGATTCACAACCACCCTGTACCCCAGGTGGTATGTCCGCCTAAAAAGTCACCAGGATATGGTGAAAGATTAGATTGTAACACTTGAACACTAAGTATTGCCAGCAATCACGTGTAACCAGTTAGAAGACGGTTGGCCAAGGTGACTGATAAATGGTGTAAATGAACAGCTATTAAGTATCTATCTTCAAGTAATTGATTAACATTTAAAAAAGTCAATAGCCATTAGTTAGCAGTACAAATACTGCTAAAAATAATGGCTATCAACAGTAATAAACAAAAGAATTAATTAAAAGACAACAACTCTCAAACTGTTGTAATAATATGCTGAAAGTAAATTAGGATGGTCAAACTTGTATAACTGTTGAATGCAAAAATAGCAAATAAATAAATAAGTTAAATAAAAGCTTAATGCACCAAAAGTTAAAATAGAAAACCTAAAAAATGGTAAAATTTTTAAATACAACTATTGGTAGATTAAGATAATTAAGGTTAGCTAATAGAAAGGGAATACTCAAAACTGCTGAAAGTAATGGATAAACCTAAAATTGTTAGATTGTTACTCACCTGTTTAAAGTTTGGGCCAAACGCTGACTGAGAAAATAAAATTTTCTTCTTTGTACAAGACAACTTAATGCATTCAAAGCACAGTCTTCCAAGTTTTGTTCCAAACTTGATTTAATTTAAAAAATTAAATGGATATTAACAATACAATTCCTTAATTGTCTCAACAGCAGCTAGAACACTCATGACAACATTTAGAAAGCAGTGAATACAGTTTCTATAGACATCCTTTCAATAAGCTTGTCTATTTTTTGTGAGTATTGAAAAAATAAAATAAAGCTAAAAAAAGGCACACACAACATTCAATGATGATAAGATGAAAATAGATTTAAGAAACTATGAACCTATTTGATTTGGGTGACTAATACACCATGGAGAGCAACCAAATGTTGACCTGAAAACTCGGAATTTCTCCAGCTTACATTTATTCTTGAAACAGAGATTGAAATGTACTAGAAACGTCTCCCTTGGCGTATTATCTTATCTGTCACTTGAGGACAGTGAAGGGCCATTAACAGCCTCCATTTTTAAGTGATCAGCTCTCTACAGCCACATTGTTTTCAGCATACAAAAAAACAAAAAAGATTAAACTTTTTTTAGCAAGTGGGAACAAAATTTGACTTAAAGAAAGATTCCAATTAGATCTTTCATGTGACAGTGTAGTAAACAATATTATTTCTCACTCCTTGGTTCGGACCAGTTGCCCTATTGCTGTCCCATTGGTGTTAATGAGATTTCTTGAAAAACATACTAGCCTACTCTTAAAGCAACCAGCCACCAATTGACACAACAGTCAAAAAAAAACATACTTTATTTCAAAATGTTGCAACAGGGGCACTAAAAACAAACCGCAGAGAAACACACGGGCCCCCCCCAAAGTTCAACTCACTTTGATAGAAAATATTCTCATTTAAAAGTCATGGATAAAATGAAAGCACAGGAGAACATATGGTGGACGAAATGGTTTGGAACACAGCGTTATGTAGCTTTGTCCAGCCAACAGAAAAAAAAGGAACACTTACTAGATTATAAGAGCACAGTTTGGTGCGGCTTTCCAACCTTCAAAATATAGAACATTTCATGAATCTTTAGAATTAAATAAATAATAATAAAAAAAGGACACCAACCTGCTACCACCCAAAAAAAAAGAAAAATCAACTTTCTATATTACTGTTTTTAAATGTGACATTTTTGAGATTAAGGGGTGTGCAAGAAAAATAAACCAATGCAATTTCAGAGAAAAGCGGGGACAACACACACATCAGTCAACATATACACAAGTGAATCCTCACCACAGGCACTCACATCAGTCAGTCAGTCTCTCTCTTTCTTGCGCACACACAAACATACACACACAGACAGAACACAGCACACTGTGGCTATTGATTAACTTGACTGACTGATTTTACAACACAATGATTAACTGACAGTGCAAATTTTCCGACGGCTGCAGATTACTAAAATAAGAGCAAAGAAGATACAACAACAGGACAAACTGAGACATTTTGTACAATTCTTAGATGAATTCAGTGTTGGATCTGCTCTATGATTTCTTGTCAAGTGTTGGGGTAGAGATGGAATGAAGCTCCAGAGAAGCCACTGAGGAAAATAACTATTTTTGGATTCATTTCTGCTTCAATCATTAAAAGGAAATGCCCCTAAACAACTATGAGTTACTTTAGGATTCTATTTTGAGAGATTTTAGAATTATACCTTCTTTGTAATAATCCTTCATCAAATGCATTTAAAACATGTTTAAAACAATAACAGGTTCTTAACTACATAAAACACTCTGGAGCACCATTTTCATAAACATGAAGTGAGACAGAATTACGATTCAAGAACAAAAAATAGAAGCCAAAGGTGATTCTGGCCGTTCTAAAGGCAGCAATCTTGACTGGTGGCACTAAGTTTGGATTTAAATGTAGAAATGAGTTAATCCAGTCAACCGACTACAGTGCAGTGAATGGGTTACTCATCTACGGGGTTATAATGAATGACCTCTAACCTTCCTGTGACAGAGCAAGTCAGGTCACCCTGGTCCACTACACCTATATGATGTAAAATGCTTATTTTTCCATTATATGTGAATTCCCCCAGGAAAAACAAAGAAGCCTGGAAGAAGCAAAAAAAGATGAGCGCTCTGTTCACAGACTTTCCCTTCCCGTGTAGGTTTCTCGTCCCGCCAGGCTTGTCAAGTGTTTTTGACGACACCCAGGTTTTTACGGTACCTCATATTCCTTTGGGTTTGTCAGAGTTCTCAAAGACTCAGAAAAAAAGTTTCCTGAAATGAATCCAGTCACAGGATATGGAAGGATATTGAAGTGTCTGCTAACTGGATAGAAGGAGTTACAGAGTTCCTGCTCCTGTTGCTTTGTGTTTTTTTTTTCTACTTCACCATTCAGCATCCCCAATGGCTTTGGAGAAGACATAGTCTCTCCCATTCAGATTCATGATCCCGTCCTTCAGGTGGAATTTCCATTTGTTCTTACTTCTGTGAATCTGGGGAGCAAAGAGAAGGAAATGAATGTTGTGGGCGTAAAGGTCACATGGTTTCATCTTACAGTGGATGCAGTTTCTAATGTCTGAAACCCGTGCAACACTGCTATATGAACCAGCCTTCTCTAAGAGCTCTTTATAAGCACTCAATTGGCTTAAAGCGTTGTTAATATATACTACACATACAGTATGGATACAAGGCTGTATGATAATGACAAATTAACACAATTAATCATCTGGAAGGAAACAGGGCTCATATCTATCAGTAAAGCCTCTCAGACACTAAAAGATCATAAAATGATGCCGTAATATTACATTTCATGACAGCAAGTTGGTTTTAGTACTTTAAATGGAAATTGGTGCTTTTACAGTGGAACAGCATGATAGTGACACAATTGCATTAATGTCATGACAACATCCAATAGTATTGGTTTTTGAGCCAGAAGTGACCATATTTGGATGACAGGGTGGATCTGGGGAGGATATGCATCCCTACCAATGACTGCGTGATCCCAAGTAAACAGCAAGGGGCTGCAGTCATTTAAAGAAGCCACTCTCTTAATTTTGCACAATTTTAACTATTGTTAGAATTTTCACAAGAGGGGGTTATATAAAAAGTATATTTGCCATGTACGTGGAAATCTTCTACAGAGAACAAAACTGTGTTTTAAACCAGGCAGTAAACATGTTTATTTCTGCTGGGTACATGCCAGGCTGTGGTGTAGACTATGACTTAAAGTAAGAGACTGTGCTGTATCTGTATTAAATTCAATAGATAGATATTAAATAGACTGGTGAACTGTCCGAGGTTAGAAATAAAATAAAATGAAAAATGGAAAACAAGTGTAAATCCCAAGTATAGAAGGGAAACTGATACAACACAGTTGGAAATTTGGCACTTGAACATTTATTCATACAGACTGAGTTTTGTTTTGCCATATTCTCTCACCAAATAGATCGTTTCTTACCTTGTCATACTGGCACACCACTACATTCTCTGTATCAAACAGCTCCTGGTCCTCCTCATCACTGACATCGTCCCCACTGTTCAGTGGCTCCTGACAAGGAAACCAAACCAACAAATTCAACAATATTTAAAAATCTAGAAAGAAGCCTTTGAAACAGATTTTCTGGTCTACAAAACATGAAGACACAGACTGGATGTCTGCAGCAAAATAAATGTCCCACTCAATTTTTTTTTTCTGTTAGAAGAGACACTAGTAAATGATCTTTATCAACTGTCCACTAGAGCAAATCTAATAGTTTCCTTTGACAACAACATCAAACACTGTGGTACGATAGCCATCAGTTAAAAAACAACACTTGTTCTGTGCCTGTTTGACTTAAAATTTGATAGTTTTATTTCCTGCAGTGCCCACCTCTTCCACTTGCCCATCCTCTCCCCCATCCTTGTCCTTCTCCTCCTCATCATCTTCATCATACTCCTCCTCCTCGTCCTCATCCTCTTCTGAGGAGGTGTCTCCAGCACCATCTACCTGCAGCATCATGGCAGGCTGTTGGGCCTGAGGCTGTGCTTGAGCCTGGGCTGCTTGCTGCTGGGCCTGTGGTGCAGCTGCACCCTGGGCCTGCTGGACCTGCTGGACCTGAGCTGTTGCTGCCTGACCAGGCTGTGGTGCCATAGCTGCAGCCTGCATCACCTGATGCGAAAGGGGTGCCAGAAGAAAGAAAACAGTAATATTCAGTCAATTAGTCTAAGTTGCTTGTTAGAGGTAAAAGTACTGCATTAATATACCTGTGAGGGATTTAAAGGTATCATACAGATGCAATTTTAAATTAAGCTTTTGGTCAAAGTTTGTGTATGCTTATGATAAAGCACAGTAAAGCTGGAAAACAAAACTATATATTAAAAGCAGTGCAAGCTTTCCAGAAAAGATCAATTAAATCAGCAGTGAGAACTCAAAGAGGTGCTAACCTGTGTATTGCCTTGGACTTTGTTTCCGGAAGCTAAGACAATCTGCTGCGGCTGGATGATGACTCCTGTTTGCTGGGGCAGGCCTCCCTGCAGAGGAGCCAGAACCTGCATTGACAGAAAACAGAAGGAAACCATGTTTTTTGGACGTTCCAAAATAAATGTTAGTGCATTACCGTGTTGTAAATTTTAAGCAGTAGTTGTGTTTGGTTAAAAACAGGGAAAGGTGGATTTGAGCTATCATTTTGTGATTAAACTTCATTATACTCTTGCTGGTTTAATTGGAGATTCCACCAATGTAAATGTCACAGATGATATTTCTTAAAAGAATGCGGGTTAAGTAGTAAAATGTCCTCCTACAGTCACAGAATTATTTTGTTTTTCACGGCATTTCTTTTGCAATATTTAAGTTTTTATTTCTATTAGTTTGTTTTTTCACCATTTGAATACTGATGCTCGGGGGATTTATCAACTTTTATTAATTTCTACCATGACTGTGGCTGCCAATGATCACTCAAACAAGATAACAGAGAAGAAAAGTTTCTTGCTTGCGCTATATTTGTTTCATATTAATGCATTAATTTTGTCTTATGTCATCAAGATTGAGTGCACGCCTTTTCTTTCAATTGTTGCACTTTTTTCAACTTTTTAGTTTCTGAATGTAGAGAAGAAACTACAGGTAGAAACGACAATATTCTGCTCTATTCAACTCTCAACTGGGTGACACAGAAACCAATCAACTTGACAGTGGTCTCTAGTTGTCTGCCCAAAATTTCACTGTGCCAGGCTGTGACATGTTTAGTTCAGCTCAAACCAAGATGATGGAAGAGCCCCTTCGGTCAATAAGAATGATGGAATCAGCTGAACTGTAAGGAAGATATTATACGGTGCAGAAGTGTGCACAGCAAGTACATGACACAAACATTCATACAGAGTAAACCTATGTAGGGAAAACAGGCAGGGATGCCTGTTACACACTGTGACAGTCCCAAAACAACATATAAATATGTCAGAAGACAGCATACACACGACAGCTTGCAGTGCATGTATCAGCGCTCTGCTGTGGTGACTGTGCATCCAGAGCTGACAGTTTGTGTATCATGCTGAAAGACAGAATATCAGCCAACAGTGATTCTGCTTTGAATAATTTGTTTCAGTTGACTTATATTTATATTCTCAGAAATTCATTATTGACAATAAGTGTTCTTTAAAGTACAATGAATGCATGTTTTTTTCCAAAGTCAATGAGAAATTGTGTTAAATGACAGTGATCATTATTTCTTTCCACAATTGAGCAGCCCTGTTCAACACCACAGGAGTGGTGGCCATACAGCATCATTTAACTTATTTCTTGCAAATTTAGATAGCTGATGTCAATTATTGTACACTATGAAGTGTGGATTGTCTTCCTAGAGACAACACACAAACAAGATACATATCCATGTTGCCCTTCTAGCCTGCTTTATTTTTACTTCTCCAAAACCTCCTCAGTTTACTGACACTATATGTTCACAGCTGTGTAAAGGGGCTTACCTGTTGTATGACTGGAGCCTGCACGCCGCCAGGCTGCATTTGCTGCTGCAGGAGGATCTGCTGCTGGGGCTGCTGGATGAGGTACTGTGTCCCATTGGGAGTACGGACCACCTGCAGGATCTGACCTGAGAGACCACAAAATGGAAGAAGTGTAAAGAGTTTAATTCGGAAGATCTAAATATCTGAGCATTTCTTCACAATTTAATGCAAAGATAAAGTTGTGCAAGTGTTTCACCATGGCCAGTGATAAGCTGTTGGTATGGGGTGACCCCTGTGGGCAAAGCAAGGGTTGCTGCGGTAGCTGCTGCACTCTAGAGGTGAAGAGGAGAACACATGTTTAAGGTATGGCTTTATCAAAACAGTAATGTTACACACACACACACACACACACACACACACACACACACACACACACACACACACACTTACACACAGACACACAATGTGTAACAAACACAGAAACTGTAGGCTACTAAATAACATATATTCTGCATTAGTTTTAACTATGGAAATGTTTATCGGAAGTGAGTGTTACACAGAGAGAAAGGTTTAGGAATGAGTGTGTGGTGTGCTGACATATGTGCATCCATCCATGTGTATGTGTGTGTGTGTGTGTGTGTGTGTGTGTGTGTGTGTTTCCATGTCAGGGCAGGTCTGCTGTGCTTGCACTTGACAGCACCTGCTGTTATTGGACACACAGGGCTCAGCTGGCACCACAATGAGTCTGTGTGGTTGTGTGAGTGTGGTTGTGTGTGTGTGTGGTTGCGTGTGTGTTTGTGTGTGTGAAAGAGAGAGACATTGTGTTTCTTTGTGTCCAAGCCTTTATGTGTGGGACAGGCTCCATCTCTCTGTCTCTGTGTTTCTTTGTTCATCGGCTTCATTTTATTCTGTAAAAATTGTGTCCTCGCATTGACAATTATATAGTGCTGCAGTTGTGTCTCTCTTACAAACACACACGCACACACACGAACAGAGGCCATTATAAGAAGTCAGAGGCCTCCTAGCCCATTACTGGGGGGCCCTGGGGGCCCCTCTTTCATCACCAATACTATAAACAGTCTTCACTCCAGCTGGGACACACACTTTTCAAAAAACATACAATAAATCAGACACAAACACAAGCTGCAGTGAGAAAATGTGAAAGAGTATAAAGAATTTGTTTTTACAGAATGTAAACAACTATATTGATTTCTCTTGGTTATTAAAACACACGTCCTTAGAGGAGAGTACCATCGCTTAGAAGATGTTCTTTTCATTTAACCGCTCTGTCTATGCAGAGTATTTTTTGAAACTGATGTTCCACAACTAGAGAAAACAGAGAAAAATGGCTGATGTATTCCCTTTTGCTCAAGAAGAAGAAATCTTATAAGAACCAGAATGCATTGAGCTGCACTGGACCAATAAACAAGATGGTGCTTAGTTTTGACTTGTCCATTTTAAACAGGAAAAAACACGGCGCCCAATCATGTGTTACACCTAAAAACTATATTAAATACAATTCTGAACTAGGTAATGCTTATATAATCATGAGATTCTTTTGCTGCCACATTTTACACTTTGATCTGAGCTCCATTAGCTGATCCTCTTTCGATCGGGAAGAAAGAGAATTATTTTGGTCTTTACCCCAAAAAAATAGATTTTCCATAAAAGATTCAGACCTCAGGATATCATACCAAGTTCATAATTGGTAGAAAACTAAAAGAATACTTCACACACTTCATCTATATAGGACTAAAATTGAGTTTAACAGGACATTTTCAAGCGGTTCATGAGCTGAGAGAGAAACCACGCTGGGCTTTTAAAACAAAAACAAAAATACCCATGCTGATTTAATCAAAATTGAGTGCATTATTAAGCCAGTTACAAAACAAGACTTACTGGGATAAACTTAGACACAGCATGCATGAGATTTTTAAGATTATCCTACATGTCTACAGAAAAGTTACAAACAATGCATGCAGGGTGGAATAAGGCCAATACAGATTAATAAAAAAATAGGGCCATTATCTCTGTACATTCCTTAAACTAAGTGATCACCTCCTGTATCACTGCCAAGTGTTGCATTTCCAAGAGTGGAGCAGTAACGGAAACTTTACGGAAAATGATCCTGAGGCTCTATTACACACCTCAGGAACAGAACAGATCACCAATCAGACTCAATCAAATTACAAACCAGTTAAAAATACAAACTGGCTCTAAATCAAGAGTACACTCTGGCATATTATTTAAGCATGATGCTTTAACAACAGCAGAGAAGAGCCTGGAGACTGAGCGAGCACAACCTTTCTACTGAAAAGGGGGAGACACGGAAAAGTGGCACCCTGCAGAGCAAAGACAGTGCTGTCACTGCACCCTCAGCAAACCTGATGCAGAGCTGCACTTCCTCACCCGATGTACAAAATAGAAACATCCTCAAGAAGAATGTTTAAAATAAAATCTGAATGAAATGAATTAAAAAAAGAATCCTAAACCTATTAGATGAAAAAGAAAAAAAAGAAACAAAAAACCCTTCCAGTCCTTGCAGAGTTGGCAGCAGTCGATGTTGCACCGCGCTCATCTTTTGATGTGTAATCCTCATTACATGGGTCAGCTGCACTACACTAACTTCAGCTGCCTCGGTACATCATTCCATGTAATTAAGTCACCGGCTTCTCCTGACAGACAAAAGACAAAGCATGCATATAACCCCCGCTGCCATAATCCCAGCATCCTTTGCATGTGTCAAATGACAGGAGCTTCAGATAAGGTGTGAAGTCACCCGGCCTTTCAACAGCCTTGACTCTTGTGTGTGTGTGTGTGGAGGGGGGTGATGTTAAAGGGATGGGGTTGAATGGAGAGCTGCAGACAGTACAGTCGCCAGCAGCCGCTATGTTAGCAGATATGGCAGATTTGTGATATGTGCGGCTGATGAAAGCTTCGGCGCTGTACAGGTGGAGCTTGGAGCTGGCTGGCAGGGTCCTTTGGGATCCGCTGTGACAGGCTTTGATGCTGCCAACAGAGATGTTCATTTCACTTCTGCTGCTTAAAGCACAAGGGCAGGGGCACATTCACATTTGGCTTGTTTATCGAAGCATCCCGTATACTGTACGCCTGGACACAGCACATTAGTCTTAATAGCAAGTATTGACTGAAGAGATTTGTCCTCTCATAAAGCTGCTTTGGCTCTGCACTGGCTGCACATAACTATGTACAGAGCTCAATAAAAACTAGTAAGTCTGCTATAAAATGTACTTAATTTGTCTATGAATGTAAGTTAAGTATCTGTGTGTGTGTGCTTCAAGAAACATGAGAAACAAGTTGATATGCTCCTGTCAATTTATCAAATTCCCAAGGGAGAAAAAATGTTTATTCCACCTCCTGTATTGTTGGCAATGTTTCATGCTTCTGCTCTTGTTAGTATTAGTTTCCCAAACCACATATTTGGCCAAAAGCCTTCATCCATCACTTTCCTTTTAACTATTCTCAGGCTAATACAGGCCATGTCTCCCCATACAATCTGTCAAAAATCATTTAGTTCTGTAAAGAAAAGGTAAACCAATAAGCAATGATCTGCCTGTTGCTTTGAGGTTTAGCTAGCGCAAACAACAGCTTTTAAGCAAAGCTTTAGTTTAAAAGATTAGACTTTTCTGACCCGAAGGGCTTTGATTTTATTTACATGATTTACTAAAACACCAGCAGGGTGGTGTTCTTGATTTATATCAGACAGCAGGTAGTTTGAAAGTTTGCTGGCTAAAAATAACAAATAGTTTGCCAAAATTTCTACTCTAACTTTTAGCATAGCACATCATCGTTTAAGCCTATGTGCCCTTAAAGCGATAAGCCTGGAGCTCCAGGAGTCAGGGCTGTGAAGCAGCTCCTCCTGTCAGCTGTGTGAAGCTTATGTTAGTGTTCATTCAAAAAGTTGCTCTTTTGTTCAAAAAAAAAAAATTTTATCATACATGACTTAAGTGGTCTTCATAGCAGTTACTAATGATAACACCGAATACGCCACGCTGATCATTACTTCTGTAAATATTATTCAGTAATAGGAAGCACTGCTAATGAAATAGCTTAATGAATTTATTTCAACCCTGATAGGATTTCAAAACCAAGCAACTGTGTTGTTTAATATTATCATATCTTATCTTAGTCTGATTATGTAGAAAAAAATATATAAATGTGTGATTATGACTGATGCAATCACAACACAGGGGGTGTTAAATTCTTAGAAAAAAAAATATCACAATTTAATTGTTTAGAAAAATCACTGTTTTAAACAATATCAGGCATTGTGATCATCACTGCAGATATGTGCTGTGGTGTGGGAGGGTCGGCCCATTTGTGAATGCATAGTCATGACTCTGTACTCCCTCAAAGCAGGTTTGTTCACTTCTGTTTGGTCTGATCAGCCAAACAGCTGATCAGCCACCTCACCAAAAAGTTGACTCTGCTTTAACTTTTCCCAACAGGGCTGCAGCATTTTTTTTGTTAACTCCCAAATGTACTGATGCAACAGGTTAGCCACATATAAATGAAACAGAGAACTATATTTTTCACCGCTATATTTAATTTGTACTGAGTCCTGATGAGGCCTGATCCACAGCAAAGATTTTAATCTCTTTAAATGTTTAAATTTGTCATCTTTTACCTGATATCAGCTGGGAGGCGCTTCTGTTTGAACTGATAAAAATAGTTTTGGATACAAAAGCAAGGTTAAAAGGCAAAGACAAACAGCAATTGGATATTTATGTGGGTAGATGAAGGATTTCTGCATGTTTGTGTGTGTACGTCTGTTTCACCCGTCACTCTCGCGTGCGGATGAACACAGACTGCATTCATGTAGCTGAAGTGATTGAAAAAGACACTCACACTCAAACGCTTAGGGAATAGATCAAGGGTGATGAAAGGGATGGGAGACAGAGAGAGGCAGGGGATAGAAAGAGAGAGAGAGAGAAAGAGAGTTTGTAGTAAGTTTGGAAAAAAAGATCCTGGTCTATTTGATAATGAATGATAAAAAATTATCAAAGAAACACTACTGCTCCAGACAGGAAGACAGCTGCATCGTGTGACCATTATAAGACACTGCAGAGTGATAAAAGTGTCTTTTTATCTGAGAGAGAAGAAGAGAAGACAGAAACAGAGAAGAAAGGGGAGAGAATAAGATGGTGAGGGAGAGAGAGAGACAGGCCAAGAGATCTGATGAGAGGGCCCAAAGAGATGGAGAGGTGATTAAGATCCAACTGTTACTGAGGCAAGAGAAAAAGATGAGAGAGAGGCAGTGGGTGAGAGAAATGAAAATGTCTCATCTTCTCTTTCATTTGTCTCTTGAATCCTCCATCCATACCGTCTTCCTTCTATCGCCCGCTCTTTCTTCTCTCTGCTAATCTTCTCTTATCTTCTCATTTCCTCTCTACCCTTTTTACCCCTTTCCTGTTCTCCTCTTCACCCCCTGCTCTTTTCCCTCTCCTCTCCTCTCCTACATATTTAATATGCATTCATCTGTTACCAGATCGGATGTGTCATACAACAACAAATTACCTCATCTCCTCCCTCTTTTCCTTCAATTGCCGCGTCTCTTTTCTCCATTACTGCTCTACCTTCTCCACCTTCCGTCTCCTCTTAATGCAGCATTTCCTTCTCCAGCTCTCCTGCCTTCCCCTCTCTATACAACCCCCACTCTGCTGGCCTGATCTCCTTCTCTTTCTCTCTATTCTCTTACCTCCTCTCTTCCTCAGTCTCATCTTTGCCTCCCTTGACGCTCAGGCCGAGAGTTTGCCTCTTGGTTCTGTGACCTTTAAAAAACTGCTGATCAAATTCTGCTGCTCATCCCATTATAGACGACAGAGGGGGGGAGGGAAGGCGGGAGGGGTGATGGGAGGGACATGTGGTCAGATGGGGTCGGGTGGGATAGAGTGCGAGCAGGAGATGGAGAAAGACACTGTGGAGGAGAGGAGGTATGGAAGGCAGCTGGGGTGGAGTGGTGGAGAGAGAAAAACAGGCAGAGGAAGTGAGAAAATGTCCAACAAACACTTTTTTATGAGTCAGACAGGGAGCATCACGACTGAGTAGCCACAAATCAGAAACACATCAAGGTAAATATGAGCCATTTTTTTCTCCCTTCAGCTCTGAAACCATTTTTTTTTCAGTCTCTGTATTCATCGTAAACTTTATTCTCCTAATAAAACTCTGAAGCAATCGCGGTTCACTGTTAACTTAATTAAGGCCGCCTGCCTGCGCCGTATCCCGCTGTGTACAGCAAAAAGCAATCTCCTATCGATTCGGTTCACACAACGATCAATTTATCTCCATTGGAGGCTATTAGGGACCATTTGTGGCTACTTAGGGCTCGGAGAGAGAGGAAGAAACGGCAGGGAAGATGGGGCGAGCAAAGTGAGACGGGAAAAGATAAAAGGATGTAGGGGAAAGATAAAGGAAGGGAGAGCAAAGGAGTGGGAGCAAACGGTGGTAGAGGAAAGAGAGACAGAAGGGCGGACATGGGAAGAGACAACGATGATCACAGGTGAAAATCTCTCCATTAAATATCCAATTTCCCTACTCAAGTCCACTCATCGTCGTCACAACTATTCAGTCATATCTGTAATAGCCATAATGTCCCCAGTCACTCTGCCACAGATAGACTGCACGGACCTCCAACTGAGAGTCCCACTTAAATTACATTACAGGAAGGCCATTAGACTGGTAAATGCAGTGGTCATAATCCTTATAACAGCGTTTCATGGGGAAAAAAGCTCTGGAAACACACCTGTGACTCATACAGCTAACTGTGTCACCTTTGCATGAGTTCCCAGAACTTTCCAGAGAGAAATGTTAAGCTCTCCTCTGAGCCCTGAGGTGCACCTGCAATTTTTTCTGATCTTATGGGCTTTCTGGGCCGGTGAGGGATCAAAATACTTCGGGAGATACGGCTTAATTTTTAGGTCTGTGCTACAATTTCATCATGTAGCTCTGCAGCTTTACCGAGGTGAGGTTGAAAAAAAAAAAAGAACACCACCAGGGTTCAAATAATATTGCATTGTGATGTGGGAAATTGTTGCTATGGTGAGGGTATGCTTTGTTCAGTGTTATCCTGTGGATTCTTACAAAACCAAAAATAGCACAATAAATAACTGAACTGATTAGCTGATGGAGTCAAGAGCTGCATGGCATGTTTAATAATGAGACTCAAACAAACACCGATCTTTCAGAATGCTGAAAAACAAGCACCTCTGTTCATTTCAAGAGGTTCATGAACGATGACGTAAACTGGTTCTGACATAGAATTAATAGCATTTTTCTGACCTGCTCAAACCGTCTTTAGTTACACTGTCCACACTTTATATGTAAATGTACCCAAAACACAAGTGAAATTTAACCCTAACCCATCCAATCATTTTAACTATATGGGAAACATTATTGACTTTATATCAAAAGTCCATTGTGAAGGACTTAGTGGCATCAAGCGAAGGACTGCACTTGACTGAATACCTCTCTGTTCAAGCTCCCCATCAAAGCACGTAGGAGAATTTATAGTGACAATCATGAACTAATGTTTCGTTTGTCCATTCTGAGCTACAGTAGACACATGGCATGACTCCCTGGAGGAGGATCTGCTCCCTCTGTAGGTATAAAAGCTCATTCAAAGGTTATGAAAACACAATAATTCTTGTTTTCAGGTGATTATACACTGATGAAAACACTGTCATAAAACTCTAATATAATACACCATGTCTGCCAAAGTCTACAAATAGATTAACAGATTAATTAATTTAATAATAATACCTTAACAACACAGAATTAATAATTTAATGCAAGAATATTGGCAGTTTTAGTAATCTGTTTACATGTCAGGGAAAACCATCAGTTATGTTTTACAGTATGCTGCATGAGTTGCCAATGTCTGATATAAAAAATACTGGCCCAACAAATCAGTCCAGCCCAAAACTTGTCACAGCTCATAGATCCCTGCCTGGATTATACGTATTTAATAAATCTGCCTTGCACTTTTTGCTGGCCACTCATAATGTCGGTATCTGGCTGCCATGGCTGTCAACAGATGGAAAGAGAGGATGGAGGCTGTGTTAGCCAGTTAGCAACACCCTTGTAAGTACCCTGATGTGTCATGTGGAACAACTGAGATGGATCAAGATGGCAGCGTGTTAATGAAAGCTGTGCTGTAGAGGAGCACTCCTAGGCTGTCATTACGGTCACTCATCTCTACACAACTCTAGACAGGCTACTTCGAACTGTGATGAGCAACCGCTGGCCTACAGGCAAAATCCAGTTTCTCGCCTAATTTGCAATAATAAGCCCCAGCACCTGAACAAATTCTAACTGCAATTTAGGTCCTACGGATGTCCGACGTATTTAAATGGAATGTCAGAGGGAAGATAGACGGATAGACCTTACGTAAATCTTATTTCTGCTCCCTAACCAGAAATGCCACAGAGGGAATTACCTTTCTCCGTTACTGTGTCTGCCCCTCTTCTTCTTGTGCTTTTGTCGTTTTTATTCTCGGCTCAGAATGTCACTGACAAAGTGCTTCGGCGCTGCAGTACATTCAGGGTCCTGCTCAGTTGAAATAAGTACCAGAGCGCCATGGTGCCGCATGTTGAGAGGTAGTTTCAGCCCAGCAGTCAAGATAAAGATGTTTCAAGGTGGACAACATGATTTCACCTCTTAACTCAATGGGCTGTGCAGTGTTCGGACCACTGACTTAAATGAGGTTTTATTTTACATTGAAATTACCTGCTGCATGCTTAAAATTTGTTGCATTCCTTCGACTTTAAGGTTCTTTCAATAAAAGCCATCAAAAAAAGTTATTAATTAAGGGTTTTTTGCTCATTTTACGGTTTGCTGAACATCATTTGGTTTTTGAAGGCCATCAGGTTACTTTTACAATGGTCTGATAACAAAGCAGGGCGAGACTTCGCCGTAAATACCAATAAGACACCATCCACCATGTTTCCTCTGTATTCGTCACTAACAGCCTCTTCTATCTGTCCCTTTCTCCCATCACGAGCACCATGGATCCATTTCACATCTCCCTGTGAATTAACTAGAGTGATTAATATTCCTATGAAACATTTCTTTATGTAAACGTGGCATTTAAATGTCAGAAACACCGGCTAATCAGTTTGGTATTTCAACAGATCTTCCCTCCCTGCCTGTGACTGTCCACCCCTCTGTCTCTATCTCTTTCGCCACTGCTCTTTTGTTTTCTGTCAGCTGGATGCTGCTTTCTTTTCGCCTGGAAACAATAACACAAAATCTGGCTTGAAAAGTGTTTTTCCTCCCGCAAGTGTCATTTGAATTTTTTTTTTCTGTATTTACTTGGCCAGAAGTATCTTTTGATTTTGACTGATATTGGATACATTTTTTGAATCTAAAACAAGAAGAAAGGATAAATATTTTTAAGTCATACTTGTTGAAAAATCTAATATTCAGGCCTCTGGGTGAATGTTTTCTGTGGCAGATGCTGATGGAGATTTAAAAGTTATATTGCTTATGCAGTGTTAGCTTCCATTGTGCACTACTGACTGCTTAACTAGCTCTTTAGCTAAACATTTATACAAGGAGTGGCCCTACAGTGGCAAATAAGGCTAGTTACCATCAGAACTGAAGCCAGTGTTTTAGAAACACTGGGGTCATGAGACCTATCGATGGCTTTTCTGGATGGACTTTCACTAAATTTTCTCGTCAAACATGTTAGGTGGAGGAACAGAACTACAGTTTCTGCCAGGTTTTGCCCTGAATTACCTGACAAACGTTCTAACACAAGCCATCTTCAGAGTTTCTGTGTTTACATGCCAGTGTAGACTCAGCCAAGAAAATTTATCAGTTATTTCCTAATATTCACATGAACCACTTTCCACATAAACATAAACTTGGATCCACTGCCTGGCACTTACTCAAAAAGAAAATAAGTCACTTTTAATAGTTAATTACTGGTCCTCCTGTTACTCTTGTTATTTTTGTCTTTAAAAACAGTTGTGAAGAACACAGAGGCAAATGCAAGAAGTGTAATATATTTTAAGATTCGATTACAATATATATTTAGCTTTGTTCTGGGGATTTTAGATCATTTTATTCAAAAGTTACTGAAGTTAACTGTCAGTTAGAAAGCTAGTTAGCTCAGTCACCGCACTTCCACTAGAATGAATTGAATTGAATTCCCTGTGTAATTGCTTGCACGTGCTGCTAACTGCCTGTGTGGCCGCTGGAATTAAAGTTATATATCAAACAATTTCAGTTCCCGTCAGGACAGAGATGGGACCAATCTAATTTAAGGTACCAACACTGTCAGCTGGAACCAAAAAATTTACACCTATGGTGAATATTAATGTAGAAAAACAAATTAAAATGAAAATTTCCTCATTTTGTAGCTCACACTTCTGATGGAATAAGTACACAAGTCAAAACATTCAAGTCTTAGCAAAAGTGTTTTGAATAATTTCAGTCTGATTTCTAATGTTTTTTTTCCTCCACCCAATCAAATTAGTTGGACCTCATTAAACAACTGAGTGTGTCACCTCAAACTGTGAGGAACAATTGATGGCACATCCCAGTCCCAAAATACAGACAGAGGGAGGGTTATTTATAGCAGCGGCAAATGAATAGTGCATACACAACAGCACACCCACGTGCATTCAAATCTATAGCAATCCAAAAACACACATTTAAACAGCATATACACACACACACATACACACACAAGGCTGGGGGACAATTTCTCTCTGCAGACTATCAATCAGATACCATTAGACTGCTATAACAAGAGCCTGTCTGTGTGTGTGTGTGTGTGTGTGTGTGTGTGTGTGTGTGTGTGTGTGTGTGTGTGTGTGTGTGTGTGTGTGTGTGTGTTTGTGTGTTGGACAGTATGTCAGTCCTGGACTGATACTGAGATGAATGTGTCATTATAAATAATTGCAGGTTGCAGCAGAAGCTCTTTACAGTTATTTACCAGATTGACCAACTGATTATAATAAATATACTGGTAACACACGTCATCCGAAGAAAAAGCATCTTTCTTTTTCTACCTCTTCCTTAACCTTCTTTCCCTTCTTCCACTTCTTCATCTGTCTCTCCTGCTCCCCCTTTCCTTGATACTCTGCCTTACTAATCAAACTATGCAGTGACAAATTTAATGTCTCTGATGAAAAGCTTGTCCATCTGTTTGTCTCCCCACTGTTTCCTTTGAAAGCCCCCTCTTCCTCTATCTGTCTGTCAGATTGCCTTTTGGCTGTCTGATCCAGCCGGACCAAAAGGAATGCTGACACTATCAGAGGAAAGCGGAGGGAGTGAAATGCTTGGATTTGTCTCGATACGTTTTATCTGGCGGGACGCTTTGATCTGAACTGGACCGATTTGAACAAAAGCACATAAGAGGAGAGGAAAAGACAACAAGAGCTGGACAAAACTGAGTCAGATTAGATAACCTGTTCAAATATGGAGGAGTGGCGCTTCTTTAGATTTTAAATTATACTTTTGATCCATTATTCAGACCTCCATGATGGATTCTGAAGCAGTTAGGAGGGAAACCTTGTTATCAGAAGTAATTGAACTTTTAGGAATTTGCAGTGAACCGTATAGTTGCAGTTATTTCAAATAGAAGTCGAGATTTGTGCAGAAGTTTTTGTTCTCTTGGTATTTTTTCTCTCTCGACTCCCTCTATGGCTTGGACTTCCTCTCCTTTTTGCTTTTTTTCCCCTCCTACTTTATCTTCTTAACCTCCCAGTGGTCCTGACTTTCTGTTTTCTTGCTATTTTTCTCTCTACTTTGTCAAAAACCTCATATCTATCTTCTTTTATGATTGTCAGTATTTCTTTACCCTTCTCTTCTTTTTTTCTCTCCTTCCATTTTATCTTTCCCTCTCCTTTTCTTCTAAATCACTTCCTTCTCTCTGCTTCCTTTTCTGGTTCTATCTGCCTCACTTGCTCTCTTTCTTTCTTGCCTCCTCTTCCATTATCTCTCCCTCCTCCTCTTTCCTCTGCTCACCCCACACCTCCGTCCTTCCCTCCCTCTCTTAATCGGTTTGTGTGTTACTATTCACCACACACACATACACACACACAGAGTACCATCCTCCTCAGTCAGTTTGTAAATGAATTATCAGCCCACCAGTGGTTTTCTGTTCGTACAGTCTTATATCTTAATGGCCGATCTATGCAGGCAGTGCTTTTATGGGGATAAAATGTGTGTGTGTGTGTGTGTGTGAGAGAGTGTCTGTGTGTGTGTGTGTGTGTGTGTGTGTGTGTGTGTGTGTGGGTGTGTGCGTGTATGTGTGTGTATGTTAGTGTGTGCTGGTTAGAAGGGGAGTGGGGGCTCAACTGCTCA
>JAQMCX010000023.1:5325459-5368988 GCA_029814765.1 Acanthurus leucopareius | reverse complement strand
ACACACACACACACACACACACACACACACACACACACACACACACACACACACACACACACACACACACACAAAAGTCAACAGGCACAGGCCCTAAAGCAGGGTTTAAACAAGACAGTTTATTTTTTAAAGGTATCGAGATGTAAATACACGCGCACAAAGGCGCACGCACACACATAGGTATTTCAGATGCAAATGTTAGGTTTATTTCTCTGGAGAGACTCCAGTATATTTATGAAATACAGCAGAACATCTTTATAATTTAAGTGCTAATATTCATATTCCCTCGGCTGCTATGATAAAAGCAGCCTTTAGTCATTTGCATTTGTTTATTTCATTTGCCACATTCGATGGTGAAAGGTTAAAAAATTACAAGTGAAGCTTAAAAACAATGTTTAAGAATTAAGACAAAAAACGTGTTTTTTTCAAACAGCACAGGTGCAAGCCTTGACATCAACAGATGCCTGGCTGAGCAGAGCTGTTGTTCAGAGTAAGAAGTACTAAAGGAAGGGAAGTGTTTGTACTCCACTGTGCAAAACTAAAACTGATGAATGGAAAGATGTGTTTGTCACTGAGTGTGAGACAGAACAGAAGCATGTGAGAGGATGTTCAACATCCTGCTTGATCTCCACTCTAATCCTCGCAGCTTTGAAGGTCTTTCCTCTCTTTTATTCTCTTGCTTTCCATTTCCCAATGCCTCTCCATCTATCTCCTACTAAAACAGTCCTCCTGCTCTTAAAAATGAAGGGAAAAAACCCCCCTGAGGAGATAAATTAAGATCATCCTCTTCTTTTATGCTGGCTACAAGATATGAGTGTGAAAAAATAATAATAAAAAAAAGAATTCTTGCCGTTCACTCAATCTAAAAATTGAATTATAAAAAATTAAAATAGCAATGTGCCTCTAAGTTTCAATCAAAGTTGTCACATTTTCCAGAGACGTTAAAAGACTTGTTTAAGTATCTCATTGTTGTAGTTAGATGTTAGCTAGTTGCAATGTATTACAAGCACAGGCTTTGACTGTATAGTAACTAACTGTTTTGATTGTATGCAGTTACTAATTTTAGGCCAATTAATTTGAAAAGGTAAACAGTTACCCTGGAACTGTGTGGTTGGTGTCTTTAATTGGGAATCACTGGACATCCTCCAGCCAATCAAAATTAAGTACAAATGTGCATTATCTACTTACCATCCCTGTTGCACTCATGTGCTGTAGAATCTTGGAATCCTGAACAATGACTTGCTGTTGGGAGGCTGTGAAGAGATCAATGCTTTAGTCAAAATATTATATTGCTGAGAACCACAAATTATATCAATAAGAAGTGAGACTAAGCAGATTAAAAGATCAAACGGAAAAAAAACTCTTTGAGCACTGCAAATAACATCACAGAATCTGCAAGTTATTCTCCTGTCAATGTTAGTTTTTTTGTATAACGAATAATCCTTTTTGACACAGTGCCACAGGGATGACAAATTTTTGTAGGCTGATGTTGAATTTAACATCGTCTTGGTTCCATCTAAAAGAACTTAATAGAATTTTTCCATCCAATTTTGCCTCTTAAAACATTAAATGTGACTTGCGCCAACCTGCATAGTCTCCTTTATCCACTTGTTGAAAAACACCCTTTCAATATCAAAAAGCTTAAAAAAGTAATCACTAGTTGGGTGTTCATGAACATATTTTCTGTCATACAACAAAAAGTGTAAGTTTCATGAGCTTGTGTTATTTCAGGCATCTAACCAAAAAACCTTCAAAAAACCTATTACTTTGAAAAAAGAGAACCCAAAGTCCACCAACGCCAGCTCATCTCTAGGTCTTGGGAATATTTCTCGCAACATACTTCAGAAGAATTTTTCTAAAATAATCCGTCTCTTATCTCAATTATTTGCACTACATGATTTGCTGAAATTGACAAATGGACATGGAGAGGAAAAGCATTCACACATCAGATCTTTAGTAGTTCTTTACCACCAATGAGAAGCGGTGCTAGTGCTCACTAACCTTGCTGCTGCTGGGGGGGCAGGATGACTTGCTGCGCCTGTGCTGGCTGAGTCACCTGCTGGACTTGTTGGACCTGCTGGACCTGCTGCTGTTGTTGCTGCTGCTGCTGAGCGGCCTGCAGGGCTGCCTGCTCCTCAGTATGGAAGCCCTCCACTGCCTTTGACTGCAACAATTTGTTTTCCCATAGCTGAAGCATTGGGCAGAAGGGGAGGAGGCAGAAAGACACCATTTATCAAGTGTGAATGAGTAACCAATAGTAGCCATTTAAATAATTGGTTTAGGATTGTTCACTGGTTCAGTGGTTTAGGATGGAGGTCCCTTGTTTTTTAAAATTATATTTTAATGATGTAGTACTTTCATTGGAACAATAAATCTATCCACATAATTGTAAATGGGGGAATTCTCTGATGAGTAGCTGACATTCAAGGAATCAAAACAAAAGCTGGAAGCCAGGTAATTCCCATACTACAATGAATAAGAGGATGGCCCACAGTTCCGCACAGGCGATATTTCCTCCTTTAGTGATTGTACACAGAGACAACAATGCTGTTACCGTTTTCAGCTCCAGAAGCACTTGCTCATCCACTCCCTCGTCCAAAAACAGCTCTCGCACCTCGTTGATCACATCCTCTATCACAGACTTATATAGTTTAGGCTAAGAGGAAGAAAGCACAAGAGGGAAAGAATACACATTTTTATTACTGTGGGTGCAAAAGACACTTGCAAAGTGCAAAAAATTACTCATATCTGCAATAATCAGATCAATTACTAACTGTGACTAACTTTTGAACACAAATGGTGGTGTGTGTGGTATTAAAAAAATGTTTAATAGGAGAAAATTAGCTATTAAAAGTAGTTCACAGATGCTGTAACACATTATATAACAAACTATGTTACATTGCATTACTGTTTCCTTCCTCAAATAAACACAAGTAATTACATTATGATAATATTTGGTGTACAGCTTATGTATACAGGTAGTTCAACTCCTTAACTTGTTTATGGTGGATAATCCCTGGGATTTAACTACAACCCATGGACAACACTATAAGGCTCGTTATCTTAACTAATCCATATGGGTCACACGTCTGCCTGTCACGATCAACAAGGTATACATTGGTCTCTTGGGATACTGTGGCAAGCATGGCGTACGCCGACACCAAATGCACAGCTTTTAAATAAAGGTCTACAACCACACAAACGGTCAGCACGAGAACAAAGCGGTAAAATGTAAACGCGACGGTCACGCAGGCCACCGCACTGCGCTCACTGCACTGCATTGTCCCTAATGTCCGCAGCACGGACCTCGGTCTCTCCTTCCCTCCCCCTCGGCCTGTCTGCTCCACTATTTAAAGCACAGTCTGGTGTTTATATGTGGAGCCGGTGACGTAGCGTCGAGTAGCACCTTCCCATTCCCGGGCAGTCTATATTAGAGAGCCAATATGGCTGTATAAAACCAGGCAGCAGAAAGGAGGAGGGCCAGAACCGAGGCGAGGGGAGACGTGGAAGCCATTTTACGGAGCGGCGAACTGCGCGCTCGACAAGCCCCGTACATTGCACATTTGTGTGGCGGAATGTGAAGGATATTTTCGGTTTCATATCTCATCAGTGCTCAGCGTTGACTAAGTAATATGGCTTTGTCAGTGGGGAGCAGGACAAAACTGTTATGAGATGGGTAAAAGTGGTGGTTTGGGACGGCTAACCTGCTTTCTGGTCGTGGAATGGTGGACAATGATGAGGCGTTAGACTCAACGTTGACGACTTTCAGCTACACAGACTTTAATTACAAAAAGCTTAATTCATTCGCAGTGGATGGTGGCAATGTGCTTTTTGTACATTTGCATATTACAATTTCAAATAAAGAATTCAGCTTAAATGCACCATTTGTCCTTTTTTTAAAAGCGACTCGTCGACATAAGCTATGTTTGAACCGTTAACTCAAGTAACAGCCAAAAACATCCGTTAAACCTTATCTTAAATTTATCCATACACAAAATGTTAGACGCCTTTAAGACAATATCATAAAGTGATAAAAAACCTTCAACCTGACAAAGAGCCCCAAACTTTCAAATTCAAATCAAAATTTCACCACCAATCCTTAATCCTCGACACTATTTTCACTCATTTTCAGATTTATACGATCATTTATAACTGATTTTACATTAGCTATTGCCTTTACCAAATGGTCTTGGATGAAAGAACCTAGTTTCGAAAACTGATAAAAAATGGCCGATTGTCTGAACCTAAGTCTTCGTTTTATTTGATTTAACAGTGAAGTGTTTGTTAAAGCAGATTCATTTTACTGCAGTAAATTAAAACCAGCTCCTCGACAGGTTTCCATTATCTTTACCCCATTTTCCCCCGCTGACAATCCTTAGAGATTGATCCTTACCACTGGGTTCGTGTTAGCCGAGCTCGCCATTATACGCGTAGTGTAAAAACCACACGGAAATAGGCGAGAAATAGAGCCAAAAATTACGAAAAACGACTTAAAACAACTGGGAACGATATTTTAAAACAGCCGGCATCACTTTTGTAAATAAAACACAGTTTTGGCGGTCTTATTTACAATCCCGGGCTGCGACTCCCCAGCCGTCCTCCGTCCGTCGTTGTTCTGCTTTATATACTGAGCGATGGAGCTGCGAGTGCGCGAGACATAGGGCAGGGTCAAGCTGCACTTAGCGCGAGAGTTCGCGCGGATGATGAATCATTACACTTGCTACTGGGAAATGTAGTTTAAAAGTGGTGAACTGAAAATACTGTAGGTAAATATGAACTGATGATATCAGGTTTAAAATGTTCAGCGATTTTGTTGATTTAAATAGACCAACCATTAAAATGACGATTCATATACGGAATAAACACACTGTATCACAGATAATTTTAGATTTTATAGTCCCATTATTAATATGAAGCTGCTTACAATGGATAGATAGATAGATAGATAGATAGATAGATAGATAGATAGATAGATAGATAGATAGATAGATAGATAGATAGATAGATACTTTATTAATAAATCAGAAAGGAAAACTTGGATGTAAAATGTTGAGTTAATAGGAGCAACTTGGTACAAAAAGATCACATGTTATAAACTCTGACGGCAGAGAGCAAACTGTAAAGGGGGTGGTAAAACCATTCTGAAATCCCAGTCCTTTGTAATTGGACTTAGTATATTTAAAAGTGTGTTTTATGTTTAGCCATTTACTTTGAAGTGGTCAGAATTCAAAACTCTGTCTCCATCTTTTTAACAATGGCTTTTTTTTTGCATCCAATAAAACAATTTTCCATTTTTTTTTCTTATTAACCTACATTATTGGTGGTTACTAACTTACTCTGGAATTATTTCAAATGTACTACATTTTTTAAAACGTATTTCACTGAATGTCAGTGTTCAGACTTAACAAAGTAGAAAAGCCATTTGAATGCTTTAGTACTTAGAATTGATTAAAAAAAAACAAAAAACAAACAAACAAAAAAAACCAAATCATAACAAAAAAAAAACCTCTTAATGTACTTAAGTAGCCAGCAATTCTCAAAAAAATTGTACAAATACTAGTTTTGTAGTACCGTGTTCTACTACTTTATACTTCTACTCCTTCACATTGATACATTTTACTTTTTATTTAATTAAGTCTAACAGCTGTAGTTACTCAGATTACTATCAGATAGTTATTTTAGATTAACATTTGTCCTACAAAGCATGAATCATTTTTAATATTTTAACACTCAGTTTTTAGATAAAAATACTGAATACTAAAAACAGTTTAGTTAAATAAGCTCAACCCAGACCAGCTTCAACTTTTAAATGCCTATTATGCATTTATGTATAAATATAATTACTTTATTAATATAATAACATTAGTATATATGATACAGTGACAGCAGCCATTCATCTGCATAGTGAGTATCTTATTGCTCTTTATGCTTTACATATTTTGCCTGATTATGTTTCTCATTCTTTACTCAATAAGATTTTAGTTTTAACCACTGAGAAGACATAACAGCTGCATGCCTGGTCTGATTTTAATACAGCTTTCAGACATAAAGCATCTCAAGACATCTGAGTTGCCACAGGCTACATGTGAACTTTATGGCTTAATTCGAATCAGATTGCTGGTATGTAAAAGGAATTTTTGTTGTGAACTTTGTTTACTTGTGTTTTTGTTTCAAGAGCACTTTTCATGTAGTAACGTTGTGCAGCCACAAGAGTGTGATCAAACTACATACCAGAACTCTCAAAAACAATCTCTCTTTTTCTGATTCCATGACACACACACGCACACACACACACTCACACACTTACAAACACGTTGGCAACTATTTTAAATGTAAATGAATAAATGGGAGGTATGAGTGAATTTTTGGATGAGCAATGGCCACAGGTTCTATCTGTTTAATGCAAAAATACACCTGTCTGAACTACAGGGACAACATTTCCAGAAACAATAAAGCTTTGCAGTAAATGAGAGTTGACAAGAGAAACGTTACCTCCACTTCAGTCTCCATGGAAACTTGCCTCACTGGTCATTCTGTGGATATGGATGATATAGAGCGGGTGAACACACAGCTCTCCGTGCATCAATCCACTTAGCAGTTCAGTGTGCCTCTTCCAAGATGTCACAACAACTGACTTCATTTCTTTTTTTATTTCACTGATGGGGAATTAAAGGCTTACCTGACACTGATGAGAATATGCTTTTGAATACACCTGTAACCTTTCCCTTTGAAAAGAAATAAAGAAGAAGAGTGAGAAAGATGATTGGAGCCTCATGTCTGGTATGTGTTTCTCAGGCTGTGAGATGTGATCAAACACAAAAAGCTGCGTTATCCGCGGCACGTCGTCGCTACCTTTGAGTCTCACTCTTGGTAACTGAGTAGTATGATGCCCTCTAAAGATCTCGAGAATGCACACTTTTTTCTCCCCCCTCTTTCTTTGCTGTAGTTGCATAGCAACAGAGGAGCTGCTAGCTCCAGTTGTGTTGGTGGTGGGAGCGTGCTACACAGGGAGGCACTGGCTCCAGATTAAGCCTGTCTCGGCTTCAATTATGAATGGGCTTCCACTGCCACACGGCTCCAAAATGGCAACACTCAGATTGATAAGGCGTTAAGGAACTCTTTGGTATACTTAACTCTTTTACTTCTTTCCCTAAGGGAGAAGCTGAGTTTGACTTCAATCAGAAGTATTGAACTTAAATGATTAGAATAAGTAAATGAATAATTAACTGGCGGAAGAGGCATGGTTATGATAAGACCCTTGTTGATAGGAATATGTGAGGTTAATGATTAAGGTCAGTCTTGAGTGCAAATTAAAGAGTCTCCAGTCTCACAAAGCCAGCACTTTACCAGTTAGCCTAATGGGGGTTGCATGTTGAAGTGGTGAAAAGGAGGAGGGGGAGTGAAAGAGTGATATGCTTTCTCGTAAGCCTTTACTATATTTAACTGATATTTGGGAGGGGAAATGGTTAGATTGCTGCTTTTGTTAGCCCACATGAAATGCCTACCAGTGATGCTGTTATTAAATGTGTCATAGTACATGCCGTGGGTATCATTCTCTTTGATTATGGTTGTCATGTAAGATCCAACTCTATCAAAAAGAACAGCCAAACTAATCTTCTGCAACTTGTACTTTTTATTATTGCAACCAACTGGAAGACAATACATCACATAAACATCATTGCAGTTTTTCAGAAAATGGAAAACAAAATAAAACAACATTTATATATTTTTTGCCACGGTATTGGACAACGTTGATATTTACATGTAGTGATGAAATAGGTCTTGAAATCATTCTTTGGCAATATGATTGCACAATAAGGAGAGAATTGAACATTTACTGAAAAAACCAACACCTGGGTGTACTCTGCGTCACATCTCACCGATCAATAACAGTTTTGCATTTTGACATCTCTAACCTATGGCTTTCCAATACTCAGCTCAGACAGTCACCGAAAATTAATGGCAGTATTGTAGATAATTTTGTCAGAGAGAGAAAACAAAACAGAAAATGAAAATGCGCATAAAAACATCACAAATAAAAAATGGCAACTATTATCTTTTAGAGCATTTTATTGTATGTTTGGCAGGTTTGAAAGAAACACTTGTTTTGGAGGGGGGGGTTTCAGGCAGTGAAGTATATTATATCTTTGCTTTAAAATGCCCAACGTATATTTTTTTGTGTTGCTCTGTTTTTTCCAGGACTCGTAGGTCAGGAGTTCATCTTTCCTGCATGTCACCGAGTGAGTCAGAGGAAAAAAGGGGGTTGCTAAAGCAACACGTTCTCCCCTCGACATGGCTCTTGCCAGCTGCACACATTATTAGTCACCACAACAGTGGATTGTTACTGCAAATACAGCAGAGTGCTTGACCCGGGCGGCGGGAGCACTCAGACACATATCAGACGAGAGACGGATGGCACACAACAAGAACACTGACAGTGTCTCCTTTTAGCCTTTTTTATATGTCGGCATGGATACCATACAAAATGCAAAGCCAGTGATGCATGCTACAGGTGGCAGAAGACTGTACCAGTGGATGGGACATGCATTTGTTTGCCTGCTTGGCTCGCTGACAATCACTCAACAGCTTCAACAAAAACCCTGTGTGACTCTGCCGCTACAAACAAACCCAGCCTGTGTTTTCACCTCCAAAGCTATATGCGCTGTATCTCTGCAAGCCGGGGAAAAATAATACTTTAATGCATTCCTGTTTCAGCAAAAGCATGCCCAATAATGGCAGTGGAGTATCTAAATCACTTCTGATGTCAAAAATGTCAAAGCTGACTACCCTTATTGAATTTCATTCAAGTCAGTGTTCTATGAGCCTAAGTTAGGTACACATATGCCTATAGAGTGGCACAATATCGATAGAATAACCTCTGATCTTCAGGTTGGGCTCATGAGATAAATGTGTGATAGACTGTGTGCAAGCTTGACATCCACAACGGCAGGTAATTCCTTTAATCAAAGGGTTGACAATACTGTATGCAAATGAAAACACAAACTTCTTTTTGTCATTTATGCCATCTCCTACATTCCCCTTTCTTTTCAACTCAGCTCCCGAGTAGCCTTTTTGTAGATATGAGGTTCTTTTAGGACACTTACAAAGTTTCCCATGCCCGTCTGATCCATACATTTACACTAAACAATGCCAATGGAAAATAAGGACACATGTACATTTACACACAGGAGAGAGAAAAACAATACTGTTATAAATAAAGACAGGTAACGTTCTGTCATAACATGTCAGAGACATGACAACAAAAGTACTAAGGGCAGGCAGGCAGGCAGGCACAATGTTAAAGGGTGTGTGTTCCTGGGCACACAAACTCACACACTCTACAGATGTGTTCTGAAATAACACCGGGGTTAACACTGAACACCTAAAAATCACTGTACAAGCAGAAGAAGACGGAAGCCCACCCCTAAGAGGTGATTCAGCTGGCCTACATAGCCTGAACCCGAAGCCCAGAGGTGGCACCCTCGGGCCTCTAATTGCAGAGTGATCTCCCACGTTCCTCCCTGAAGACGTGTCTTTGAAAGCCCGCTCAGAAAAAAAAAGAAAAAAAAAAGGAACCCAAAAAGATTCAAAGGAAAAAACAAAAACAAAAACAAACAAACTCCAATATAATCACGGGTATAAGAATTGGCGGCAAAACTTTTTTTCTTTCCTCTAGGATCAAGGTTTATATGAAAATAAGTCATGCTTCATGCTAAATACATTGTTTATCTTACATGATCTTTGAATAAAAAAGATTCACTTTTTATCTTATTTACAAGCACCCATGCAATATAACTGAGAAAGTCCTGCAGGTCAAATTGCTTCAATTAAGAAAGGAAAAAAATAAAATATTTTCTAACCTTTTTACAGAGTTGTCCACACGGGACAAATTGCTTATATCTTTATGAGGGTAGAGTGAGGGTAAACAGACACAAACAGAAATCTAAACCCACAGTTTATGTAGTATATAGTTCTTTGACATTGTCAAATGAATAGGAAGGTGTGGTAGCTGCTGGTAGCTACGATATCTATACCAGGTGTCTACGTCTATGGACAGAAGTACTGGGAAAGTTTTAGGGACGTTTACATTATGCAACAACAACAACAAAATGAAGGAGATATTGCCTCAGACCCGGCACACTATCCATCTCTATGGTGATAAACATGACCTTTTTTTTATTTTAAAATATCTATTCTTAAATACTATGAGTGCTCTTGAAATAAACCATGTCTTTACCCATGATGCTTCTATTATAAGTGGCGTTAAATAATCTTAAGTGCATGAATATACATCACATTGGGTTTTACAATTATTTTGACACTTTCTTTCTTGCTCTCCTTTACTACTATGCCTTCTGTTTTTTTTGTTTTTTTTTTTGTTTTGTTTTATGTCAGCTGTCGTATCGGCTACATGAAGCAACCTGGTCGCTTATCTTTGGCACAGTCTCACATTTGTGCTCGTGGATGTAGGCGAGTGATGCCAGCGAGCGGCCGAGGGGAGCCCGACGTCTTGTTAAATAGGCCCCGTCTCGCCGGCGCCGCCGTCTCTGCTGGCATCACTGCGAGATTGCTACAGATTCACATAGAAACAAACAGGTAAGACAAACAGCCATCTTCTGTTTTTCATGTACTGTGCGCTCCTCAATGTGATTCAGTTTTGTCCTGTTCAACTTGTCCAAATTAGTGACAAAACACATGCTTTTTTATGGCTTTCATCCCCTTTTAAACAACAAAAACAACAAAGACACATGAGAAATACCCATTGATGTTAGTGTTGCTGAACATGTAGGAAAACACAGATTTTTGATATTGCCACAAATAAGTAGGATTCACCTAATGCCCTGCAGATAGATAGAGGGAGATGAGAAGTGTCCGTTGAGACTAATGCTGTTGTAACGTTACCTGTTGACCTATTTGTGTATTGTATATGTGTTCGTGTTAATGTGTGTGTGCGTGCTTGTATACCGTCAGTGTGTGTTTGCATGACTATGTACTTGTTCTAGGTGTGTTTCTTAGTTTCTAAGGGCCTCTTTCTGCTCCTTCTGGCCCTTGGCGGTGCGGTTTGTGATGTTGTTGAGGCAGGCTCTGACCCCTGCCAGGTGGAGCAGTGACCCCGCCGCCTCCTTCATCTCCTCGTCGTCGCTCTCGGGCGGCTTCTCCACAGCCGCCGCACGCCGCTTCTTCAGCGGCAGCGTGTCGCTAATGCCCCTCACTCGGTTTTTGGTCCAGGGCAAACTGCTCCCCGCCAGAGTCCCAGCTCCCGTCCCCAAACTACGTCTCTGTCCGCGCAGGGGCTGCTGGGAAATGTAGGTTGCGGCGGCAGTGGTGACGTGAGAATCCAGAGGGATCTCCCGTGGCTCTGGTTTGACGTCTGACTGGATCTCCACGGCGATGATGTCGTCATCGTCCAGTGGGGAGGAAGGGTTGGTGACTTGGGAGGAGCACAGCCTGCTGGGGGATTTGGCGGTGCTGTAAGTGTGGTCGTCTTGGAGGTCCTCGCTGCAGGGCGGAGGAGAGTAGCGGGAAGGGCTGTCCTGTCCTCGGCTCAAATAATCTCCAAGAGATGATCTACATGAAACAACGACACACAAACGCAGAAGAATATTGTAACTGCTGCCGTCAAACTTCCAGCCTGGTGGCACTCCTGCGTGCATTCACTCCACAACAAACACATTTGGCTAAAAGGCAAAAAAGTTCAAGCAGTAAACCATCACCTTCAGATAACCCCATGGTGCCAAGTGTGCACATTTCTGAGTTCAGATTAATCTCCAGAAAGAGTGAGCCTTTCCTTTTAGAAATAAGCAGACTCATTTTTAGATTGGTACCTATGCATTTTTTAAAAATGACACAGTGCATTCTGAGCAGCCCTCACGCTCCCCACACTTGCTCAGCACATAAAAGTCCTTGCGAGCTCTAAAGTTAGCACGACACAGAATGACGATTCTGCAGAGAGGCCATTTAACCGCCGTCTACTATTCGTCTGCTTCTACATGATAGTGCAACACATATTTTGCTCTATTAGTGAGAAGACACTTTTCCCTGTAAGGCATTAAAGGACAGGGGTGCATTCTGACATCCAATAAATCAAAAGCAGCTTCAGCAGCGTGCCCTGTCCCCTGGACATTTTCTCCCTTCATGAGAGGGTGAGCATATTAATATCTTATAAGAAAAACACGCGCCCCTTACGGTGATCAAATATTCACTGCATACCTTTAGTAAGATTTTGCGTATGTTTAATTCATTATGTAGGCCAGGCCATCACACTCTTATGCTCCTATGATGGATGCACATGTCCATACATGCTTTGAATGTTCTTTGAATCATGAGGCCTCTCCCTCTAATAAACCTGTTTGTGTGTAAGTGTGTGTGTGTGTGTGTGTGTGTGTGTGTCTTTGTGTTTGTTTGATAGACTGATATATAAACACACCTGGAAAAACCGGAGCGTGTGAATTCCACTGACTTTTGGACACAGTCAAGTTGTAATTATGTAAACCATGAGTGGAAAGTTTTAATGTGTGGTCTGAGGCTACTGTATGTGTGTTTGTAGGCGTGTCTGTGTCTGTGTCTGTGTACGTCTGCCAGGGAATGTGTTTGGGAAGGAAAAGCCCCGACTGGCGTGATCTGTATGGTTGCAGAGCTTTAGGAGCAGAGCTTTACTCACCTTATGGCCGAGGTTCGGCTCCCCACAGGGCTTACAGGTAGGGGTCTAATCACAGGGAAGAGTGCCTGGCTCCTGACACGGGCGCCATTTTGGATCACACCACGAGGAACTGAAAGAGAGGGGAAAGCGACACATGTAATAACCTAAACACACAGATCCATGCCCACATTAGTCAAGTGCAAAACACAAATCAGTTCCAAGGGAGGGGGGGGCGGACACACAGAGGAAGCTTCTCCAAAACCTGTGTGACCTGGATAAAAACTGGGAGCAGCTCGATGAGCATTCACTGACCGTCTGAGGAGGCCAACAGGGCAATATTGATGAGCAAGGCAAGGTTAAATTGAGCGGGAAAGCGTCATAAATGAGTTAAGGCCGCTGCGAATCATTCAATTACCAACGACCGCTGGGCTCGGCTAAATCCAGCCTGTCTGACGCAGTGGGCTCAACAGCAGGCGGCTGGGACTTAAAGGGAGAAACCACAGATTTAAAAATGATGAATGACGACATGTTTGTCTGATTAAAAAACTTGGTTCAAACTCATTTAATGCACTTTTTAGAGCAATTCATACGTAATACTTTGAATTCAGAATGTAAAGAGGTTTTTCAATGTATAGATTTATTCCAGATTAAATATGGAAACAGACAATTTTCCTATCTCCATATGAAGATTGCCTTCTAAATTAAATGTCCATAACTCTCATATTTAAGTTTAATGACATAAATTACCAAGATAATCAACAACTATTCATATTAAAGAAGCTGAAACCACAGCACATTGTGCCTTTTTTACTATAATAAATTACCTTAACAGCTAAATTCTAAATAATTAGAACTATTTTGGCTCTTAGATTTATCAGTATCTTTTGTCTCTATAAGTAACAGTTTGATATACAGGTGAACTTAATATTAATTCACAATTCTTATCTTGTCTCCCAGGACACTGTGAATGCGTTAAAAGACACCCAGCTGACCTCCAAAATCACACTGAGTAGATGAGACAAAGATTATCCAAGTTCATAATATTTAAGAAGTTTTGCACTAACAAGTCTCTTTCTAGAGCTGTTTCTCTGGTCAGCATCCAGCCAGGTTTACAGAGTCTTCTTCAGGAAGAAGACAGAAAAAGACCAAACAAACTACTAAACCAACAGTCAACCCATCTCTAGTTTACAAAACAGTGCTTTCTCTGAACAAATGAGACAAAATTTCATTGAATTTGAACATCAAACATCAAGTGATAGCTGGCCATCACCTGGTGCCACTGAACTGCTGCACAGCGTTGGCATTGATATTGAAAACACTGACAAATACAGACACGTCTTCGCCACAGAAGCACACGGCACAGAAAGGTGCAAAGATTCACCTTCCAGCAACACAACGACCTGAACCACACATCCTGGATAATGGACTGGCTTTAGAACAAATCCCTGAACGTCCTCGAGTGGCCCCCACAAAGCCTGGACTCGAAGCCATTTGAAAATCTGTAGGGAAGCCTGAAGATCATGGTTTACCAATGCTCATAATCCAATCTGACAGCTGGTAGACTTAAACCTGCAGTGCAAGTTAATGCATCTTCTGTACATTTCTGTTGCCGATTTTTAAAATATTTGTATTTTGAAGAAAAGTTGCAACAGCTTGGGAGAAAGCTTAGTTGCTTTCTTATCACGAGACAGACGAGAAGATTGAAACCACTCTCGAGTGGTCGGTGCTACATATGAAGCCTGAGCTAGCAGTTAGCTTAGCCTCACATACAGACAAGTCCTTTTCACACTTCTGTTTTTACACTGATTAAAAAAACAAGATAAAATGTGTTAACTAGTAGTTGTCAAATGCTAATTTGTTGACCTTTGCACAGATCCTGGCTGACGGTTTTTCTCCTGTTTTTATCTTAATTCTAAGCCAAGCTAACAGGATGCTAGCTGTAGCCAAATATCTTCTGTTAAAACCCGATTCAGTTAGTCTAACATGTCTTTAAGAGTGAAAGAGAGAGAGTAAAAAAATTTACCAAGATGTCAAACAGATAAATCTTAAATTAAATTTTAAACGTGTCTTAATATGTTTGTCACTCTGCTATAATGAAATAGGTTTATATGTAGATTACCGAAAATACAGTAATTCTGAAAAGTAAATGCTGCCATCAAGAATCAAATTAACCCACTTGATTCATTTAAGCTTTCAGTGGGTCCAGGGGGGTTTCTAAAGCAACAACATCTCAGGATAAAAAACAACTTGAGAATTAAATAAACTCAAAGTGCCACCAAATAATGCTTTGGTTCTTACACAGCCTCAGATTTTCTGTCAAGGTCAAAGTCTTGGCTGTGGTTTTCTACTTGTGGAATTATCTGACAATTTCCACAGACACTGAATGGACTGTGAAAGACCAGAAGGGAGATCTGTGCATGTGTTTTCAACTCTGGAACAGCTGTGAATCTTTTAAGTTGAAGAAGATAAAGGAAAGAAGAGACAGGAAGAAAAGGAAAGAAAAGAAAAGAGAGAAGGAAAGGAAAGGAAAGGAAAGGAGAGGAGAGAGAAAATGAGAATAGAGGAGAGAAGAAGAGAAATGTTAAGAGAGAGAAAGACAAAAAAGAGTTAACGCGTGTGTGTCTCATTACTCATGGCAGGCTGCTCACCACAGCCATCTAGTTCACTAAAACAGCTGTCATTTTTATCTCTAGGGTCATTTTGCATTTCGCAAATGACCTGCTGTTTGCTTTGTCTGCTGCAGAAGCATTTGTTAGAACGTAAATCCTAGAGAACGTTTTGACTATAGCATCAACATACTGTGGTTTCAGCTTTTTTTTTTTCCCCTCCTATCCTGGTTTGAAATCTCGGTAAATTTATGATGGATGTTATGAGGAGGAAATTTAATTCGCCCCTAGGAACCGCAAGCTCATTAAAACATACAAGTTGTCATGGCGAGGCCCCCCCCTACCCCCGCAGAAAACCATCCCACAACCTATATATTTGGTTCATCTTGTAACACACACACACAGATGAATTATGACAGATCTGTTTGTTGTTCGTCATTTGTTGCTGTGTTTTTGTAGCTTTTCCCCCGGCCGGCTGTGTCCACAGTAATCTTATTGACTCCAGTTAGTGTGGCTCTGCCCCTGATATCTCCAGCGCTGCTCTCTATAACCTTATAAGTAGGTCCCTGCACACAGTCTCTTTTATAATCTTGATCACTCGCTGCATGGATGTGTGTGTACGTGCGCGCGCCTGTGTGTGTGTGTGTGTGTGTGTGGGCAGTGCATTAGGTCTCCCCGGGTTGATGTGCGCCCACCCCTCCTTCCCCACCTCGCTCCAGTCAGGCTTTGGGTTGCCATGGCAACGGCTCCCCTTCCACATGCCACAGAGTGGTAGATCATGCATCAGCAGAGAAAGTGATAGAGAGAAGCCCAGAGAGAGAGAGAGAGAGAGAGAGAGAGAGAGAGGGAGAAAGAAAAGGGGGAAAGGAAATACCAAGCTCTGTTTGACATGGCCTCTCATAGCTCAGCGACACACTCCTGACCACCACTGTTTACCCTGGATACACACACACACGCACACACACACACGCACACACACCTCCTTCCCAGCACAAGTGCCGACAACTCTCCTCTTCTGTGTGTGTTCTGTATTTTTTCACCTCCTTGCTTTGCAGTTTGGTTTCTCTCTGCAAACCCCTTCTCTTTGTCTTTCTAATTCTGTCCTCTCCTGTTGATTTCTTTGCCTCTCTATCGATCTCGCCGTCATTCTATGTATAGTGGTGACTCATATCTCCAACTGAGCGTGCATGCCGACTCTGCAGGTAAAAAAGCCTGGGACATATGCTATGGAGATGAGGTGACAAAATAAACGGGAAAAGAGCAAGCAGCGCTCTCAAAGCCCCGTCCCCACTCACTGAGATTGAGCAATACATTTTACAAGCTCAAAGCGATGAAAAAAAAATGAAGCAAAAAAGAAAAAAAAAACACTCAGCTTGGTAGCAGAAAGCAGGACACGCTGAGGAGAAAAAAAAATGTAAATACAGAAGAGAAGAGGTGTCTGTCTGCATCTCTGCCTTTTTCCTGGAGAGAAAATATCCTCTAGTCTGTCTTTTTTCCTATGTCTGCTCAGCTGCTCTGTCTGCTTCCTACGTCTTCGCCTGCCGCCCGTCTCCCCGCCTGCCTGTTTTCCAGGGCAAGCGAAGCCCTCAGCCTCCCTCCCCTCTCTGCTCTCATGTGCCGTATACACACTCAGCCTCCTCTGCTCTCCTGTTAAATGAGTTCCACATGGTGCTGCAGGCTGCAGTCTCTGCACGGCTGGCAGAGGAGCACAGCGGACGGGACAGGCACCAAGTGTGCTCAAACACACACATACACATACACACGCACACACACAAACAGTCCAAAGGTTCAAAGGTCACTCCCAGCAGACCTTGAGAACGCAACCATTTGAAAGTGGCCTCTCGCTCAGTCAAAACACCCCCGCCGTGTGTTAAACTGAGTACAGAGTCTGAGGGCAGGATGCGTACTAATGCTGTCTGACTGACTGTCTGGCTTGCTGGTGGGCTGAGGATGCTGCCAGTTTAACCGAGCTCGTCTCGTATCTGACACTCCTGCTGAGCGTCTCAGTGGTTGCTTGACTGACGTGCTATGACTTACAGGAGGGAAGACTTAAAAAAAAAAACAACAACACTTACTTACTGAAACTTCATATACCTCTGTCCACCCCTGTCAGTGCACCTTGCCTGATTTTTGACACTTTTTCCGTGATTTTCAAGTCAACGTCTCAGTAAATTTAGAAACTTTAAACTTTTGACCTGCTGTTTTGGCAAAATCTTTTCAAATCTCACATTGTTTTGAAAACTTAAAGGAGCATTCCATCAATTTTACTCTTGAAGTTTAGTTAACCTGCACAAGAAGCTCTACTCAGCTTGTTAAAAAAAACTTTTCAAATGTTTGTAGCCATTAGTAAGTTTTGTCTTCTGAGAATGAATAACCCTGATGATCTGCTGAAGTTACTACAGAATTAGTCATTTAACTTTTGGAAAGGTAAAGTACCTTTGCTCATACACTATACTTGAATACAGATGAGGTACTTATTTTTAGTTTTATTTTGTGCAACTCTCTACTTTTACTTTGCTACATTTTAGACAGAATCAATGTGCTTTTACTCCACTACACTTATGTTTTAATGATTGACATTGGTCTCAAACTGACAATATAATCAGCATACAAAATATTTAATTATAAGATTCTTAAATATATTAACATTCCTTTAGCAATCAGTACAAAAGACCTGAACTGAGCCTTGACCAGCTACAACATTAAGCTGTTTGCATTAGTGAGAATATCACGGTCATATAATAACATTGAATGCGCTTTTCCTTTTGATATTTGACGAACATATTGCTGATAACACATTATGAATGCAAGGCCAGTCATGAAGTGTATTTACACAGCAGTATCACTACTTTTACACCATGAAAAAATCTGAATTGCCCACTACTTCTCAAGTCAAAAGTAATATAGTTTTATCAGCAAAAGGGATTTAAGTTTCAAAGAGAAAAGTAGTGATCACGGGGCAGAATCGTCCTGTTAATATAACATTATCATACTGGCTTATTTTAACTGATGCAGGTTGAGTTGAAGCTAAAATTAAATATTTTATGACTGGTTCAACTTTATTCATTATGGAAAATCTGAACCTACAAAGTACAGCAACTATAGCTCTTATAGTGGTGTTGAAGTAAAAAGTCCATCATTTCTCTGGAAAATGTAATTGAGAGTAAGTTTAAAGTAGCTTGAAATAAAGTACTCAAGTACGAGTAAATAAAACGTGCCTTTTCTTTCCACCAATGCCCTTAAATTCAGCTTTCGCTGTAACTTCTGAATTATTTAAAAAGCTACTGCTTTTTTTAGGCTGCAATATAAAACACAAACAAAAACAACAAAAAACAAAATGTTTCATCTAAAAATCATGAGTAGAGTACTCAAAGTTTACTTTTCTGCTAGAGCGGAGGAATGATTCATTATGTAATTCAACAGACATATGGATGTAATAAATGTATTATTTACATTATACCAGAACCTTAAAAGTGGTCGTGATGTGCAGAAATGCTGCACTTACACATTCAACAGTTGGTTAACCTTTGCTTTAACTTGGATACACACTTCCTGTGCAGCTGACAGGTAAATAAAGCCTCAGAGCAGGTTTTTAAATAAATATAACTGAAATAAAGCTCCTTCTGAACCACACAATATGTAATTTCTGCCGCTGGAGGTCTCTCAATCAAAACAATGAAAACAAAAGATGTGGTCTGATGATGTTGTGAACTAGAGTGGGATCATGCTATTTGTTTATGTCATTGTTAAACAGCCACCAGTGCAGACGAAAATCTATCCGGCTGACTCAGGCAGAAATGTTCACAGGTAAGTGATTTATTAAAGTTTTATTCAGGATATATTTAGTCATGTTAGCTGACTTCCCTCATCCCTCTCTGACTGGTGTTTTCCTGGAAGGCAGCGATAGGTAACGCACCAAATAAAATAACATATTTCTCTGGTTTGAACATTGTGGAAACATTTGGGATATTAAAAGTAAAAAAAAAAAAACTCCCCTAAATTTATAACAAGAATGGAGTCATTATTAGACACTTTAATGTGGAAATGTTACATATTTTACTTTTATGTGATAACACATGACCTAAGTGCTTAAATTAAATAGAAACTCTTAGCGGATCTCCCACAATTTGGAGCTATTAAGCGCTGAACTTCGGGGTGATGGGTTGGATTAAGGACGCAGCTGCCAGGCATTGTCCTTGTGTTCCTCCTGAGCCGCTGCCGGGTCACAGGGAGAGGCAGATTTCTGCTCAGAGCGCAGCAGCTCTGAAAGCTCTGGGAACGGGGAGATGGAAGTAATAACGGAGGGCACTAACAGCCCCAAACTCACTCTCTCTGGCAGTCCACCCACCTCCCAACCACCCCCACTCCCACTCCCACCCCCTCTCCTCTTTTTCCTTGTCTTTGCCTCTGGCTGCCTGTCACAACTTCCTTTCCCTCCGCTGCCTCTGAATGTCACACCCGACCATTTTTCTGCGCTCCCCTTCTCCTTTCAGAAACACATTACACATTTAAAAAGTTTCCCCCCTTCCTCGTCTCTCCACCGTCACATGTGCACTCCTGAGTCGGCCTTCCTCACTGTCTCCCTCTCAGTCTGTCTGTCTGTCTGTCCCGCCCGTTCAGACACATCACTCTCAGACTGCGTGTGTGTGCGCGCGTGTGTGTCCAGGGGGAGTCCAGGTTTTCAGACACTCTCTCCAACCTCGGCTCCTTGACCATTACTACTCCATTATCAGCGGCGATGGAGGGCGCGCCGCAGACGCCTAATGTATCCATTTCCCCCTCCATTTAGGACTCGGCAGCCCAGCGAGCTCCCGGAGTGCTCCCTGATTGGGATTGAATGTCCATTTAAACTGCCGTCCAGCCACCAGGGAGGAGGTCTGGAGAGGGGGGAGGAGGAGGAGGAGGAGGAGGAGGAGGAGGAGTAATGGGAAATACAGGGAAAAGGAGGTGTGTGAGAGTAAAAAAAAAAAAGGGAGACTGTATGTAGTGTTGAATGAGAAAAGGAGGCGAGGGGATTGCTCCCCAGCCTCTGATTTGAGGCAGAGATTTTCTCTTCCCTCTCTTTCTCTTTTTTCCCTCCCGCACTTGCTGTGTCTCGATCACTTTCTTTTCTCTCTCTCTCTCTCTCTTTTTTTTAAAAAAACTTTCAAATACGCCTCTGTTGAAAAAAAAAAAAAAAAGCATTCCTCCTCTGGCGCCGAGCCAAGTGTCAGAACTCAGCGCTCGGTATTCTCAAGGTGCACTTCTAAAAAAGAGGGATTTGGAATTGAGATGATTGGAGTTGGCACATCCGTAGAGGGTGAAGGGGGGGGCGGTAGGAGGAGCAGGGGGGGAGGAAGAGGGGTGAGACAGTGAGAGAGAGAGAGAGAGAGACATAAAGACGGAGAGAAAAGAAAAAGGAAAGAAAAAGGCGGGAGATCACACACACACGCACACACACATACACGCAGACATACAGTGGAAGACTTGCGGAGGTCAAACGGTACCTTGTAGGAGGACTCCTCCGTTCTTTCTGAAGAGGGGACTCCCCGACCACAATGGAGGACTGGAAAGGAAAGAAAAAGTGGTGGAAGAAGTAGAAGGGATGGGAGGAGAGAGAGAGAGAGAGAGACAGAGAAAACTGGTCAATCATTTGATCATGTTGCAGCAGCCAACCAGCCCAGCAGGCTTCATCACGAGGCAGATAGCAAGGCAGGAATTTGAGCCCATAAGCCAGTGCTTCTGATTATAGTGATTAGATTCCCGGGTGTCCCACTGTTGCCATTATTCCCTGTGATTACCTCGGAGAATTACAGCCTCGCCGCTGTAGTCCATGGGGGTAATTTCTCATGACAACCCCCCACCGCCCGCCACTGGTCCATTCACACACACACTCACACATTGGAAAAAAAAAAAATAAATAAAAAAAAATCATCAACTCACACACATTTAACAGGCGCTCGTGTCACACAGGCATGTTTAAGACAGACGTGAGTGCGGTGTGACACGTTAAAACGCACACTCACACTATATGCTGCAAAGACACACACACACACAGAGATGCACACACATACACATACATACACACAAAGCTGGGGGATTCAGTTTAGGTGATCATTGCACCACTAATGAGGGAGGTAATGACGGCATTTCTCACATAGACGGAGACATCTTCACTCACACACAGGAAGACAACGGATACAGTCCTGCTGTTGAATCCATAATTTTAAGACAGGAGAAGGGAGAAAGATGGAGGGATAAGGAAAGAGAGCAAGAGAAAAAGAAAGAAGGAAAGAAAAAGAGAGAGAGAGAGAGAGAGGCTGTAAGAGCTTTTCCAGGTTGAGTGGTCTTTAGCTCCCCATTAGACAACACGTCTGACTGCTCCTTTCTTTCTCTCTGTGTAGCAAGAAAGGCTGTTCTCAAACACAGTCAATGCGTGTCTGACAACATGGAGCTTGGTCATACGCACACACACACCCACACATGCATGCATACATACGCACGCACACACACACACACATACACACAAGCACGCACACGCACACATGCATGCACACACACAAACACACACACACACACACACACACACTACAGACAAGCAGGACAGAAAACACCTGGGGAAGCTGCGAACTCTGTAATAAAAAAAGCAGCCCACTCGTTTGCACTCATCAGGAGACTTTCCTTTGTAACGTGAGTCCTGTTTTATGTTCTGCTAAGCTGCTCAATGAGAGGATTTGGACGTCTGCACTTGTGATGCGGCTCTCACCTCACCAGATGCAGGGAAATAATGGACTCACACACACACACACACGCACACACACACAGACAGAGAAACATGCACACACAGACACACACACTTACTGTACGTGCACGCATACACAGCAATATGAAAAAAGCAAGAGCAGCTAACGCAAATTTCAGCCCTGAGCCACCTGCTGTTGCCATGGAGAGTTGCCACATTGCGTTGCCACGGCGATAACATATTTTTCCTGCGCTAACAGCCTGTCTGTTTTCCCTACCACCCCACCCCCCACCCATCTCTTTCCCCCATCTCTCTACCCCTCTCTCCCTCTCCCTCTCTCTCTCTCTCTCTCTTTCTGTCCCTCTCTCTCTCCCTCAACAAATGGCTTCACAGCGCGACAGCACCTGCCTTATACTATATGTGTTGCCATGGCGGCGTTCTCGTTACCATGGAGACCCTGTGCATTAAATGTAGTGGGCGAGGGGCTAAACTCGTGGCAGACGCTTGTTCTGCAACGCCCCCTAACCCCCCCCCCCCCAACATCTCCTCTCATCTTTTTTCTTCAAATGGAGGGAGAGGGAGGGTGGGAGGGAAAGAAGGTGAAGGATGGATGGTGAGAGAGAGAGAGAGAGAGAGAGAGAGAGAGGTAGGGGGAGGAAGGGAGGGAGCTCCTCCCCAGACCCCTTGAGACACCCTTCCCTCCTTCCATCCATTCTATCCTCCCCTCCTCCCCTCATCCAGATGCTGATGGGGTGTGAAGGAATGCACCGTGGAGCTGACCTCCTACCCAGCATGCTCTCTCTGTCTCTCTGCCTCTCTCTCTCTCTCTCTCTCTTTCTTACTCCCTCACACACACACACACGCACAGGCATGCATGTGCACACACAACCACACACATGTATACACACTTGCATATGTCAGACACACACTAATATACATTCATTTGGAAATACATGCATAGGGTGCACACATTCTCTCTCTCTCTGTCTCACATACACACACACACACACACACACAGGAAGTGAGAGTTGGACTGAAACACATAACTTCGCTGACAAACACACACAAACGTGTTGACACACACTACGACGCGAACTGCAGGTGGGGGTTGACTGGAGCGGTGTGAGTTATTATGGTCCATGAAAAACCAAGAGGTGTGAGCGACGGTGAGTAGAGGACAAAGCAGCATCCTCGCTCCCTCCCTCCCTCCCTCCTCAGCCTCTTTTTCTCCCCTTTTTCTTCCCATCTCTCCACTCTACCACCTTCTCTCTCTCTCCACACATCCTCTCGCTCTCCAGGTTCATCTGCTGCCTCTGAGTTGTGCAGAACTGCTTGAGACAGTCCTTGACCCTGACATAATAGACATGATGTGCAACCATTCACAGTCATTACACTTCATAACGTAATATTCTTGATAGTGAGGGCTCTTGAAAGAGATACTGTGTTACATTGATTGGACCTATAGACTGCAATATATATATATATAAAGGAAACTGTTAATACCTTCTCTGTGTTCCAAAAAACAGACATTTGTTGCATTTGTGTTATTCTGGCTGGATTTGTCCCCTAAAACTGATTGACTCACTACATGCCAGACTTTATACAGCACCAAACAAACAGCCTGACCTACAATCATAGTAAAATGCTATGATTTAATTTTTAACAGTATTGTTGTTACTTTCATTTAACAAATTATTTATGTTAACTAAATAGTCTGTTTTGGTAGAATGAAAAGTATATTTTTGTGGCACTGAAAATGATGAGTTCTTCATTTTTAATGGGCAGAAATGACAAAGAAAAAAACATTTTGATGAAGCAGTCTCATCTCAGGGTCCACTAACTAGCTTCTTCCTCTGGGGGCCTTCAGCTGTATCACAGGGTCTTCATCAGCAGGTGCAAGAGTTTTTTTTTTTTTTTGTCAACTACAAAGTTTTCAATGAAATCATGTCAGACGTTTTCATCATTATGACACAGATGGACTGTCGGGAAAACTGCGTGGTACTGTTGAAAGCTCAGGTGGAAGACAAAATGAGGGATTTCAAAAAACAAAGCAAAACAAAACAATACTTCCAAGGTCAAGAGTGAACTTTTGGGTCGTTCTATATGCACAGTTTGATTCACTGTGATCTGCAAACTCTGAGCAGCGTAAGTTTATATTTTTTCTAATATAAAAAAAGTGCAACAGACTGCAGTTGCAATTTCTTGCCTTCTGTGCACAGAGCTTCTTCTGTGCCAACAGCACTAAAGGATAATATTAATTACCCTTAGCCTATGGATTTCCCCTTACATTCACCTCTTTAAAGTTGCCTTAAAGTAAGAACTTAGTGTTCCCTTTTACTGCTTATATTCAATTAAGTTTTTGAAAGTTCTCAAAACCCAAGACAGCACCAAACTAAGTATTTTAACACTAATGGAAATGTTTCTTACACTTGCGCTATTATGTCAAATAAAAATATTACATCTTTCCATAATCTTATACTAATTCAGCCTTAATATATTTGGAAACTTTAGCACGTTGATCCAGCAGCATTTCTGTAATCATTGTTGCTGCAGAGGTTAAAGGACCATACAAGTGGTGTTCATGTCTTAGCCCATTAGCAACAAATTGTGCATACTGTACAAGCTGTGCCTGTGCTTTACGCTGCTGCCGGCCAATTTTCTAAAGCATACCATAAATTCCTAGATTGATTTTCTACTTTCCAGGCAGCTGCTGGTTTCTATTAATCTAAGGATGACATAAAAAAGTCAAGTCATAGAGACGTGAAAGATGCTTATTACTCAGTTACAGGTAACGTTTAAAGCCTCAGTGTGTTTTGTCAAAAGTTGAGAGCGGTGACTTTTTGAAAAGCTCTCTTTTTCATGGATTCAAGGATGTTTGAGCGCGCTTTAACGTCTGAGAGTCAAAAGGTTTTCAAGAAGACAAAGTATGCGCTACAACGGAGGATATGAAAAGGCTAGTGTAAATTCGGTCTTTTTTTTTTTTTTTTGCATAAAAAAGTTTGTTGTTCAGCAGTTCACCCTCAGGGATAAAGCTAAACCGCTGCTCAGAACTGCACACAACTGCCATGTGTCTTTGACAAGAAAAGATTTACTGATAAGCCCGTTCCAGCAACATGGAACCTGTTCTGTTATGGTTCACACACGTGATGTTGAACCATCAGGAGGATTTCCACACCAAACGTGGGGTTCTGAACCAGAGAAACTGAACCAAAACAGAGGTTTTCCATACAACACGCTCTGCTGATGACATGTCCTTGATTACAGCGGTTCTGCTTGGTGAAATTTAGGCACCAGAGCCAATTGGTTTTAAAAATCCTTGTGATAAGTTTTGTATTTTGGGCAATTTTAGCCACATCTGGTAGGTCGATAAATCACTTAAGTCACATGGAAAGGAAATTAAAACCCTGGTGATCAATACATCTTTTAATTTATTTTTTTTAAGTGTAAATGGCCACCATTCTCTGGTTTCTGCTCCCTTTTGAAGTTTTGCTACTTTTAAATTAATTTTCTTGCTTTCAGACTTTTTGCCACAGAAAAAAAATGGAAGATTCTGAAAAAATGTGAAGTATTTTTTCAGTTTTTTATGAACTTTTATTGACAGTTCATTGATTTATTGACAGTGTAATCTAATAGTCACTTTAATTGATCCAGAAAATAACTATTAGTTGCAGTCCTTACGAACACCAGTGGCTTCTGGGAAGGTAAGATTACACACAAAAGTAGATTCTGTACATACAACTTCCCACCATGTGAACATGCAGGCTCTTCAGGTGCTGCATCACATGGGACTCCAGGCTTCACTCTGACCAAGAAATGGACTCTCCTCACTTACTCTTTCATTTCCCGCTGTGTGTCACAATGCAAATGAACAGCCTCCTCCCTCTCCTTCCCTCACTCCCCCCACCCGTACTCCGACCTCTCCCCACTACACCCCGCCCCCCCTTCCTCCTCATGTTCCGAATCCGGCCTCCAATTTGTTCCACTTCCCCATACCTCATTGTTCAAAATGACACTTTTACATTTTATGGTGAACCAATTATTCTGTCTTACACAGTCCGCTGGCTCTGCGAGCCAACCTGCCCGGATCAACTGGGGAGCGGGGTGGGGTGGTGGTGGTGGTGGTGTGGTATTCAGAGAGAGAGGGAGAAAAAGAGAGAGAGATGGAGAAAGAGAACAAGCTGTGGAAAAGGGAAAAAAGTCAACTAATAGTCCTCTCCACAGGGATGGTCAGAAGAGCCAGAGAGCGAGAAGTTAGAGGAGGGAGAGGACGGAGGGGTGGAGGAGAGGTCAGGAGAGGGAGGCAACGTGGAGGAAACAACGCAAGTGGATGCCGTGGAGAGGTGTGTGTGTGTAAATGTGGGGAGGTGGGTGATGCTGGAGCTGTGGAATGAGGTGAATGTAGACAAAGGAGGATTTAATTGAATGATAAAGTGGTAGAGAGAGAGTGAAAAGAGAGAATAAATCACAGCAGGGATAAATAAAGAAGACGGAGTGCTGGGTGCCTCACTAGTTGTAATGTATGCCTGAGGATGAGCGGAAGGGTGTGTTGGGACATTAAAAAGAGGAGGCAAGAGAGCGAGAGGAGCGGAACGGAGGAGTGTTAGGAGCCGGAGGAAAGGCGGAACAGGGGGATGGACTGGGGGAGGCTGAGTAGAGGGTGAGAGAGTGAACAAGTGAGCATGCAGAGGGAGGAAAAAAAAAAAAAAGGCAGCCAGTGCTTTTTACCTGTGATGTGCCTGAGGGGGGAAGGAGAAGGGAGGAGGGATGGGAGTGAAAACAGCGTGCAAAAAGATTTAAGGAAAGGATGGGGCGGGTCAGCTATATAACGCCTGGGGCCAGGTGGGCGGAGAGAGAGCGACAGATGGAGAGAGTGAGAGAGAGAAGTGGAGGAGTTTATATGTTTTATGTTGTACGAGCTACAGGGCTTCAACTACCAATTATCCATTTTCACATCAACTATTCTTCAATAAAGCATCAGAACACTGTGAGAAGTGCCTGTTACAGTTTCCCGGAGCTGAAGGTGTTGTGTTCAAAGAGTAAAACACATTTCATTTACAAGCATTGTATGTGACTAAATACCGGCTTTGATTTCTCCATTTCTCACATGAAATGAATTAGATAAATATCAACTTTGCATAATTACAGTATGAAAGCATTTTTCATTTTTCTTATTTGGAGAGTATACATTTTCATTGAAACAACATTTCTTTCTGTTTAAATATAAAATTGCTTTGAGTGTAAACACGTTTCCCTGCTTTAAAACTATGGACCAAAATAAGCAACCGAGTGCACACAAATGGACCATTTATAACAAGTAACCACAGCCTGCGCAAGACATTTCATGCACTTTTACACGTGTTTGCCGAGTGAAAGCAAAGATGCAAAGCTCAGAATCAGAAGAGCTTTTAACTGATATTTTGTCTGAAATCAACAAGAAACAAGCAAATCTACTGAGAAAGTTGGAAATGAAAAATGTTTAGAATTTTGTTTTTTTAGGTTTGTTTGTACAAGTTTACCGAGTCGGATTCTCTTAACTGCACAAACTAACAAATCTTTGGTAAAATGACTGCATTTATAAAGTGCTTATCTAGTTTCCTGACAACTCATAGCACTTTATAAAGCTATCAGTCTTCATCTATTCACACACTAAAGGCAGGGGCTTCATGCAAACCTGCTCAACAGGAACACACCGATGGAAGAGTCATTGACGATGCATTTGAGGTATCTTACTATCTCAGTATCTTGCCCAAGACACTCTGTCATGCAGACTGAAGGAGCCAGAGATTGAAATGTTGACCTTCTATTAAGCAGACAACCAGTTCTATTTCTTGGCTGACTTCTTTTTTTTTGGTAAAAAGGATAAATATTTAGCATTTAGTTCAGATTTTTCTAGTTAATTTGAGTATTATATCAAACTCCATTATAATTCATGATCGTACATCATGATTACACAGTCGAACAAGTGTTTTTCAGCCATGGATAAAGTCAAACTACTTGTTAATGGTATGAAGAAAACATCTAGACCACTTGTAAATTTCGTCCATCCAAGAGCAGTAAAATTAATCAGTCTAATGTTTCAGCAGGGGGCCACTGATAGAACCAGAGATGTGTGAGATATGCATCTATATTTCCAGGCCAGCTCTCAATTAATTAAAGGGTTTATCAATTAGGCAGGAATAAGCCAATCAAAAGCTATGAAGTGATTAGGCAATTAATTAAATCAAGCAGATATGTCATCCGAACGACCTCTTAACCAATCAAGTTGTCTGTCCTTACCTGTGATGAAATGTCTGAGGCAGGGTGGGTGGGGAGGTGGAGGGGGTGGCCAGGCCGGGCGAGTAGGGATGGTACGGCGTCTTCTTCAGCGCCTGGATCAGGTTGTGCCGATACTCCGGATCTATGGACCACAGGGAGCCCTTGCCTATGCTCTGAGAGAGAAAAAAAAACACAAAACAGAAGAGGCAGAGGGTGAGGGACGTGGGAGATATGAGAGATGTTATTGGAAGTGCTATCGGGCCCCTCAAAGCACATCACAAACACAGCACGGCACACGGGTGGGAACCAACAAGTCTAAAGCCTAAACAGAAGCTCAAGGTCCAAACCTTGTGCTGAGTTCTTGTTTACCAAACCACCTGTGCACACGGCCAATATTCCCAAATTCCCAAGGAAGATAACGCTCGGAGGAATGAGAATTAATGCATCCTCAGTGCCCTGGATCTTTATTTTCAAACCCTCTGCCTCTCTGCCGAAAATAATCAGGAGGGTTTTTTTTTTTTTTCCTGATTAAGACACAGGGAGACACTTTAACTTTTTCCACTCCAGAGGCAACGTTGGTGTGTATTTTTAGATCAAAGCAGCTTCCCCTCTCACCTAATGAAGCTGTTGGCTCCCAGTCTGAGTGAAACCAGCCTATAGATTATAGAGAAGGGAGGGATCTCGCCATGAAAATACATCCCTGTCTCTGTGTCTAACTGACTTCTTTGAGCTTTCATCTTGTCATCTGAACGTGGCAAAACCTGGAGTTTGTATACGGCAGAGGCTGAGCAGCAGGGAAAGGAGGGAGAGAGCAAAGTAAATATAAAATTAAAGCTGTCCTGCCTCGTGTTCAGCTCACTTTGTAGTGCTCTGTCATATGATACAGGTACAGGCTACAGGGTGGGGAGATGTCATGACTGCAGGCTTCTGATTTTCTGCAAATACTCAGAGGAATCTATTACGGGGGAAATGTCAGATGTGCTGTGCGTATGAGCATTTAATTGGAGACAGATTTTAAAACCTGAGGAGTATTTTGTATTTAAGTGCTTTCTGTACATCAGTCAAAAAATCAGTGAAAGATAAAAAACACTTAAAAGGTAAATGGAATTTCTGAAGCTTACAGCACTGAAAAATGTCAGGTTAAGAATTATTTAGCCTCCACTTAAGGTCCTAGACCTGTGTTAAAAAAACACACACCTCAGAAATATAGAGATATAAAATCCAGAAACACAAAGAGTCTTTGAAGGGGTGAAAAGGTTCTTCACTAAAAGTTAAAAATAAGAAGAATTTATCCAATAACTTAGTCTTGCTGTCAGAAAGGTGAAAGGGCAACATTTAAGAGCAACTCTCAACTGATTACACAATGGATCACACATGTTCGTGTGTGTCGCTGATGAGACAGTCAGTGATGAGGATTCACACTAAAATCCTCACATTTTTGCATTTTATCTTTATTGAATTATATTAATTTTCCTTGATTATTTAATCTTTCAAGTAATTTTGTTAAGTAATGAGTACAAACCATACACAACAGTCTATATATTTCTACTATATATACAGCAATGTGATACTCAGTTATTTGCCGAAATGGAAAATTTGCAACTTTCAGTGATTAAAAAAACAACATGACATCCTATTAAATGCATGTTTGACATCTAATGAGAAAGCAACAGCTTTCAATTGTGGCTTTTATCCCAGAATAAGTGTTTTTGTACTTCAGCCATCCAAGAAAAAAATATATTATTATTTTTTTTTAATTATTCTTAGTTTTTAGTCAGAAGAAATTGGACAAAAAGCTTTTATTTGTAAGTCTACAATATGGCTAAAAATAAAAGCTTTTAATGTTTTTTAATGTTTTTCCTTTAAAGATCCTCTCCAGAAAAGTTTTAAAGTATGTTCTTTGCTATGAATAATATTTAGCTTATTACATGGTTACTTCGCTAAAACCCACAATTTCTGCCTGTGCTAGGTTGACCAGTAAAAGAGTTTGAGATTCAGCCAAACATGTTGAAGCCTCAGTCAGACACAGACTCAGATAGAGTCTGTTGTACACCAAAATCAATGACTAGCAGAGGCATGAGAATAGTAAGTGTAGTTAGCATTTTATATTTGTGTTGTTTTTTAGCTTGTGCTTGTGTTTGGCTTTTGAGTTTATGACAAACCAAATCTTTCTGTTCCGCACTATTTTTTAAATCTCAGATCTTGGGGAAGTGTACAGAAATTTCCCTTCTGAGTGACAAACTTTGCACATATACAAGTCAGTATAGTCTGTAGTCTGACATTTTAAGGGAAATAAATATAAGAAAACACATTTTGGAGTGAAGGGGATCCAAAATATTACATTTTATTTACAGGCCCTAACCCCCAGGTTGAGAAAAATGAAACTAAACCGAAACATGTAAAGTTGAGCTCTATAAAGTTACTGTAATGCTAATACTGTTAACAAATGTTGCTCTATTTTAATCATGTCACAAAAATAAGTGTAGGGTGAGGGTATATAACACATACACCAACCAATTTTTTAAATGAAAACAACTGAAATATTATCAAGTACATTACTGTCAGTGTAACTGCAAATTGAATCATCATTTCACATAAATGAAAAAAGCATTAACATCTGATACACAAAGAAATCCTCCTGCAGGCTTCAGACTTTGTCTCAGATTCAATTTATGTCTGTTGCCAGACTTTTATCTTAAAAATGATTTTTTTGTGAAGTATGACAATGTAAACGGCTTCAGGCCAAATAAGCGATGATCATATGGAAACCTTGTGTCTCTGTGTGTCTCCTGATCCCAGGATGTCCAGTCAGTGAGTCAATATTGTGCCACCACTCAGCAGCTGACCTTGTAAGAAAGTAAGAAGAAATATGATGTGTGCACTGTTGATTCGTCTTCCCCTGTCTAGATCTTTGTATTAGCATGTGAGTCGTGTTGAACACAGGCCATATGTGCTATGTTTTGCTGTGTGTGTGTGTTTGTGTGTGTATATGTAGGGGTGAGTGTGTGTATGGCAAGTTCCCTGGGGAGTGTGATATTACCCAGCGTGGTCTGCTCCTGGGAGTGCTTCTATTACTGCCAGCAACGCCTCTCCTGGAGAGCATGATATTACACACACATACGCTCGCTCCCACAGAGGTGACCCCCACTGGGCCAAATTTCCCCTTGCACCTCCAGCCCGCCAGCCGATTGTGTATATGTGTGTGTGTGTGTGTGTGTGTGTATGTGTGTGTGTGTGTGTGTGTGCTTGTGTGCTGCTATCTGCCCACTTGCCAGCCGATTAAATCAATGCTCCCTACAGAATTTCTGTCTGCTGGGGCTCCTGCCTCTGCCAAACAGCCAGCCAATCAAAATTCTCAATCTGCAGACCCCCCCTGCTCAATAGACCAATCGCAGATCGCAGGGCCCTGCTCAAAGGAAGGGTCTGTCACCTGGGTTATATCGGCCGCCTTGGCAACAGGCATCATCTGGACTTGGAAGCTAGAGGAGGTGAAATGGACTTTCATTTTCTGACAAATTCACAAAGTTGAGAAAAAGGAAGAGGGTGTCAAAAAGGAAAAAAAAAAAAAAACGCTTATCACAAAAAGTATTTAAGGTCAGAGATTGGCTTTGACTTTTCAGCAGGGTTCAACTTTGATACAGTACGACACAGATTTTAAAAATAGCACACCTCCACAAGGTGGATCTTACAGCTTAAAAGCAGGTGATAAAGGACTGTGGTCTTGACATTCACCTGAAGCTGTGTTTGTGATCTCCATTTATATTATTTCCTCCCTCCATCCTTTGATCCCATCTGGTCTTACTCCTCTCCCATGAACACTATTTTCTGGATGATGTGTTCATATGTGTTGAATCTACATGCTGGAAAGTAGTCACATCACTGTGGTGTTTGCAGCTAAAAAGCAGGATTATACAACAAATAATCCACCACTCTAAATGTTAACCTTTACTTTAAGATAATCGCATACAGCGTGAGAAAAAAAAAAAAGACCAGACGCTGCATAAAATTTTAAATTGCAGGTTTAAACAACGTTACACTTAAAAGAACTGGAGATTATTATATGTATCTGTGTCTCTCCACCGGTTTGTAGCAGTTTTGATAAGGAAAGCAGCAGTTTTTTATACACCTCTGAGTTATACGCTGTAGAACAGTGTGCAGGTATTTTCACAATGGAGAAAACAAACATACTGTAACTTGCCTGGGACACATCATCATGTGAGTAAAGACAAAAAGGGAATGAAGAGGAGACAAAGGCAGAAAGCGAGAGAGAGAGAGAGAGAGAGAGAGAGAGAGAGAGGGGGAGAGAGAGATGATTGTGTGTTGCCAACATCTGTTTCCTGTGTTATATAAGCTGTGGGGGCTGGTCTCCCTTGGAAATGGGAGATATTAAAACGTCCTGCTGCCACTGACCCCGCCAGTAACACTATACAACTGCTACTGCATTCCTATCTGCACTTTCATCTCTTCACATGTACATTTACTCAGCACGCAGAGCACAACATGTACTGTGTGTCATGACCTGGAACACAATAGGACAGGTCACCTCATTTTTGATCAAATATTCAAAAAAAAACATAAAAGTCAATACAATACAAATACAAACAGCGCTTCATTGTTTTTATAAACCCACGCTTATTTACTCTCTAAATGTCACCAACATTTGAAAGAATAAAACATGGTTCAACTTATAGAAATTGATAGAAATCATTTATATGAAATATTTGAAGTTGACTAAATGTTCATTAATTTATCAAAGTTATATCCAAATTAAAAAAAAGATGAACAATAAATCTTTAGAACATTGAAAAATACATATTTTTTGGCAGTTGGAGAAAAAAAAATACACATTAAACAAGCTCTCTTAGCTGTACTTTTTCCAGTGAATTCTCATGTACTTTAAAGGTTAAAGAGGAAGTCTGACATTTTGGAAAATTGTGGTGAATCTTCTTTCACTTATTTGTCAAGAGATTGGTGGGAAGATTGATACCACCTTCATGTCTGTAAGATAATTATGAAGCTAGAGCCAGCAGCTGGTTAGCTTAGCTTGGTTTAGCATAAAGGCTGTGAGAACAGGAAACAGCTAGCGATGCTTTGTGGAAACGTAACGAAATCTGCCTGCCAACACTGCTAAAGTTCAACAATTAACATGATGTATCCTGTTCGTTTAAAGCACAGCAAAAACCATAATAAACTCAGGTTTAAGGGAGAAATTGTATATAATAAATGATAAGTAACAAAAACAAAAAATTTCCTGTAAATATTCAGATTTTTTTTCTTTTGCTAGCTGTTTTCCTGTTGCCATGCTTAGCTACGCTAACTGTTTAATTCATATCAAATGTCACGCAAGTGGTCTGAACAGTAATCTCATCTGACTCTTAACAAAGAAGAAAAAAATCACATCCTAAAATTCTCAATATCTACTTTAAGACTGAAGACAAATTTTTTTGTGTTACTTTTAACAAATCCCATTAAAAAAGAAGCAACAATGTATTAATGCTCCTACCTTGTGCTTCCTGTGCACACTGTACCCATATCCTGGTGTATGCTATTTCTCTGTGCCACAGAGCTCCATAGCTGTCAACAACCTATTAAAAACACATTAAGGAGCCTCTCTGTTGCACTGGCTAACATGTTGCTTTATCACAATGAATGCAGCCACTGTGTGTTCATGTCAATCAATATCACAGACACTGTCCTGATGTTACAATTCTCATTAAGGCACCAAACAAGTAAAAATCCGCAGCTAAAAGTAGTTCCCAACAGACACACTATTTTCCTGTTTGGCAATGTTTGATGAAAAGCACAGTACCCAGCCTTTTTAGGAAACTACTGAGACCATTTTACAGTCGTAACCTGTTACATCATCATTACAAACCAATTGGCATGGTGCTTAGCGTCATAAACAGAGTAGGAGAGTCAGAAATTATTAAGAGCTGGATGTACTGTTGGTTTTCGTCTTTATGGGATCTGACAATTATTAAAATATCCTTTTACTCTTTAATAATTATAACAGCTGTTATAATGCAGCTTTATACTACCCATCACAGGAACTACAGCTTTAAAAAGTTAAATCATATCGATAACAATTACATCCACCCACTGTAAAGACCAATTTAAACAGTTCATATTGGCTATTATGAGAGGACAAAGAATATTTGGGTTTAAGCTCAGTAATGAAATTAGATTACAAAAAAGTACGGTGCACAAAAGCCACAGAGCTGCCAGTCTCGATACAGGGAAACCTGTAAGGCATCAGCATAAGAGGCTTTGTTGTCGCATGCATTTTAATATGCACTCTGACCTTACCTATACGACCAGTCTTAAGTATTATGACAGCACACATTTTAAACTGGATATCCACAGTTAGAGTGAAAGCATTAACCCTAGTTGTCTTTAAGCCTGATTAAACACAACAGCTGTGTTGCAAGGGTGCATCAATACTTTACACATACAGATCAACAGCGGATTAATATTATAGTACAGCATAGGTTAAGTAAGGTGTGGACCCAGATGGATGTTTGAACAGCAGCTGTTATACAACACAGACTGAACACCGAACACAGTCATAAGTCTCTGTTTTCGTCAAAGATAAATAAACTGCATATCCTTAAAAAAAACTTGCAGGTCATTTGCCAACACTGGAGACATTTCCAGATTCCCCAGAGACTCTGTCCTGCTGGTATTAAAAATATTCCATCCAGTTCACAGTACATTTTAACCAATCTCACAAGGTACAACTCTATTCCTTCAACCAAACCTAGATCAGTGACTGGAATATAATCATAACTGCTTATAAAGTCTCTGCAAAAGCACTGAGTACATGAGAGGCACAAACTGGGCCTATTCCAATGAAAGCAGCTCCCAAAACACCAATGATGTGTTGTCACTTAGCAGTTTATTCAGTGAGGTCATTTAAGTTTTGTCATGGTGGCATAATTTCCAAGGACATGACCAAGAACTAATCCTACAGATGTTTAAATTGCATCCTTTAGGCTATACTGAACAAATGGAATGTGACAAAAATTACTAGACTTCACACTCATGATGCAGGATATCAGGAAAAAAATGTCACACACCAGTTTTAAACAAGGTAAGAAGTCATCATACATTTTAATAGCTCATTAAATTTATATCATCTGTTTTTGGCAACTCAGAAAAAGCTGAACAAGCTGTAAACACGGCACTGGCATATTATCACCCTTAAAAAGTTGCTATGAATAACATGTTAGCAGACAAGAGGCTGTTAACACATCCAGCAGACAGGACGCAACATTTGCATATATTTGGAGTCGTGCTTCTCTCCTTTTAGGACTGTTTTGGTCGTCACCAACTCCTAATAGAAATATTTGGCTCTCTAGCAGCTAAATGCTCCACTATTTTTACCAACTAATTATTAACTTTCGCCATCTATTCTTTGGTTATGAGCAGGCAGTGTACTGTAATGGATTGATCATAGCCTATTTTTCCTCAAAAATATTATATCATCATATTATTACTGAAAATAGAGACGCAAAAGGGTTAGACTGAACAAAAACAGTCAAGCTTACACACCAAAAAACTAAAGCAGTGAGTTGACAGATGCTCAAAAGTTTCCTTGAGCTAATGGAAACAGCTAAATCTGCTGGTAGCTGTCTGTGGGTTTGTCACTATGAGTAAGCACTTTTATATTACACACAGTAAATTAAACTATTTTATACAGTCAAAATTAGTGGTTGACTGATATGGGATACTTGTGCCAATGACAATATTTAAAGAACAAGGCAGCCAATGGCTCATACTTAATGCTGAAACCAAAACGAGGAGAAATCATGTATAATTCCATTAATAAATGCAATTACAATCCAATACAAATACATTAGCTTGTCACATGTTGTTTTAAATGGAATTATTATTCATTAATGAAGTTGTGAATTACACTGGATTATTCTATAGATTTCAGTATAATGATGTCGTTCAACTGTATTATTCTATACATTACAACATAATACATTAGAGGCTGAGCAGTGATGGTTATAGATTAGATTTGCCATCTTTTAAAATGGGAAATATATGTTAGATTTTGAAAAGACAGCAGGATATACTAGAAAAAAAGGGATGGAACTAACATTTTTACCACTTTTCCAAAACTCCCATGAGGTAGATCAACATTGTTCTACAGCAGCACCCTGATGATGTCACGGTTTGCATTTTAAGTTCAGTTTTTTCCTGTATTATTTTGGGTTTTTTTCTGTCAAGCTTTTGTTATGTATTTCCTTTTTTTATCACATTTTTTGATTACGAGTTTAACCTGTGCCTCGTTTGATCTCTCTCCCTTGTGAATGTATTTAAGTCTTCCTCTCTTCCTGTATCTCTGTATCTATCCTGCCTGTTTTCCCAGTGTTATACTGGTTTGTGTTCATTTCAGCTCTTGTGTTTCCTTCATTGTTTTTGGGGTACCATTTGATGCTACTTTGTTTTCCGTTGCGCATATCAGCCTTTGTAATTAATGCTCGCTTTTTGTTCTCATCCCTGTTGTGTTCTGTGTTTTGCTTTTGGGTCTGTTTTGTTCAAATCTGACAGATGAGCCTGTCTGCAGATGCGTCTGCAGACGCTTTGTTTATCGGTTTTCAGACCAGAAAAATAAAGCCGATCATTTTAAAAATAACAGAAAACATGGCTGATTAATCTTTGGAAGTTTATTGGTCCAAACTTATCGAAACAATAATAGTTAAAACTTAAAAAATGTTCAAAAACTTATCAAACTTATCCGAGACAAGGAAGATGCTAGTTCCATGCACTATCATGTTTTTGTAGCTAAATTTCATTCATATTTTCATCGATGATATGTGGTTTCATAAATTTTTTCACAATTTTTGTCTTCTAAGTTTCAAAGGAAGCATCTCTGTTCTCCACTTTACATTAATACAGTGTCCTAAGGAAATTAAAAACTTTAAAAGCAATTTTTTTTTTGTTTTTATTTTGAAATGACAATATTTTTCTCAAAATAAAAATTAGACCATCAAATATTATTTTTTTGCAGATTTTTGGCAGATACACAAGTGGCTCTGCTGATATATGAACATCAAAGAAACAACTTAAAATATGTGAGCAGACCTTTGATGCTCCTCAGTAAAGCCTTAAAGAATCAAGGACGGCTCTCATCTAAACAGGGCAAAGTTAAGTTAGAGGTGACACACTTAAGAGCAGCACCGAGAGAATTCATAGTGAGACTTAGATTACAAAACTGCCTGTTGTCTCTGCTGTGATTTCATAAGAGGCTTTGAGAAATCTATCTCTGCGAGTGAGACAGTGTGTGTGTTCGTTCGTGTGTTCGTGTGTGTGTGTGTGTGCTGGGCTGTTACAACACCGATCTTCAGCACTGATCCAGAAGTCTGAGGGCAACAACACTTGTCATTAAGGCATGTCATTCAGCACAGTGAGGAATCCTGTTTGTAAACAAAGCCATGGCAACCGTGGGACTCACACTCTCTCACGCTCTCTCGCTCACAAGTTTGCACACCCACAAGCAAGGCTGACACACACACACACACACATACATGCACACGGACACACACACTCACACGCAGAGCTCAAGCTTATTCTAAACTAGTCCCCATCTTGTCATCTGCCTGGATATGACCCAGAAATACAGTCACTGGAACAAATAGGCCACTGTCATATTAATCTCCACCTCTGTAAATTGATGGAAATATGATTTGGTGCATTCACAGTAAGCCATGTCTATGCGCTTCCTCCTTTCCGTCTCTCCCTACGTGTGTGTGTGCGTGTGTGTCTGTGTCTCTCCATCTATCCCTTCGCAACAATAACTTGACCTCCCCTTAACCAAATCCCTTTCTTCTTTTGCGAGTGAAACATAATGCAACATAAAGAAATATAACTGAGACCCTGTAATTGCATGCTCGATTCAGAAAGACATAAACAAGTCAAGGAAAAAGCAAAGCAGGGACAAAAAAAGGAGTATTCACATGCAGATATTCTCAGTGAAAAGCTTTGAATGGCGGAGTCTGACTAAAATTACAGAGATTCTGTAATTGCAGCTTCAGATAAAGCACGGCACTTGGCAGGTAGAGTAGGAGTCTGCAGAGATGTGCCCTCATTTCTACACCGACACAGCGCTCGCCTGTGTGTTTGTGTGTGTGTGAGTCCTTTTAAGCATTCATGCATGCTTGAGAGTGTGCGTATGCGTGTGCACTTGTTTGTTTGTGTGTCAGACATGCCCTATGTGTGTGTGTTTGCGTGTGTGAGAGGGGAATAGGTTTGAAGGGTTAATTAGTGCGCTGTCTTAAACGGTGTGCAGTGACAGGAAGACAAGACAGGCTGTCCTTGCCAAAATCACCTCTGCACATGCTGCTCTGCACGGACACACACGCACACACACGTAAGTACACATGTGCATATAACACAAGATGAGGACATACACTCATTCCCCTCCTCTCAGCACCTCAGTTCTCATCTAAAGCTCATACACACATGCTCATTTTTTCAAAGACACACACACACACATACACACACACACACACACACACACACACACACATGCCTAAGTCAGTGAAGCCAAATCAGTTTTCCCGTTGCTACAGCAACAGCATACTTTTATGTCAACTGCAACCTAGTTACTATGGAGATATGTATACAAGAGAAACTCTGTGCCGTTGTAGTCAAGGGCCAGATGACAGCATAGCGTGAGGGTGTGCGCACACACACACGCACACACATACACACAAACACCATGTCCTCTTCATCCTTCATCCATTTTGCTCCAAAACGCACACACACACACACAGAGTCAAAGCGAAGTTAAAAGGAGGAGTTCAAGTTCACACGCTGGTCAAGGAAAGAATAAAAAGCTCCCATATCCTCCAATATAATCTCAATCAAGCTAAACACTCAAAGCTAGCATTGATCCTGGCTGTTTATCCCCCAACCCCAACACCCTCAGGCAAGATGAAATCTAAAGTCTGCTGGCATCTGTGTTATTAAATCCTCCAGTATTAATTTAGCACTAATTGAGTGAGGGATTCATTCCCCGTTTACCCCAGGTCTTTAATGGAGTAAAATCTGGATAGGAAAGCCAGTATAAAAGACTGTATCGAGACTTAAATCAAAAGCGAAACGCTGTTCCCACTGGGGAAGCGTAGAACGTCTGAGTGAAAAAGAACTATGAAAGCAGAGATCATCAACTATTGATAAGGCTGAATCTGGTACAGCTGTAGACAAAATACAGAATATGTTTGACTTCAAGTTAGATATGCCTGCAAACTGCTGATAACTGTCTGGCTGTGAAGTAAGTTAAAACCTCACATGATAGAGGGAATAATGGCTGCGTGTTTACCATGTGGTCGCTCTGTATTTCTACCAAATGAGATTTTAGAACGTGACTGATAAGTGATGAAAGACCCTATACTGGTTTAAATTGGGCATCATTTAAAATTGGGAGGGGCTCAAATTGGCCAATTAGGACTTTTTTCAAAACTAAGATGTTGAAACACCTGTACATCAAACTCAATGTAAGTAAGATGATGGAGGAATTTATTTTATTTCTTATTTTTCACCTTTTCACATCAACCTTTGGGCAGTGCCTGTGTAATCCCCAGACAACGACAGCGTACAGGTTTTCAGGGCTACAGGTGGGACACTACGCTGTGTTCTGTAACTGTGATCAGGAGGAAGCAAGGCCAAAGAATGTTGTGTTTACAAATTGCTTTAGACAAATTCTGCTCATTCTGCCATTAAAGAAATGAGAACTTTTAGAAAATTACTGAAACAAAAACATAAATGTACCTTTTTGTTTAATCATGAATGATTGTGCCACTGAAAATGTTATTAGTATTTCACTTGGAAGTCATTCCTTCATGCATATTGAAAAAAAAAGACAAATAACTCATACACTGCGTGAGGAAATAGCTTTTTAGCAGAAGAATTGCTTTATCCTTGTTCCCAGAATAAATATTAAACCAATGATATCTTTCAGTTTATGAGGACTGCTGTTCTGATTAAAATGATCTTATATTATGATTTGAAATGTTTTAAAAGTGAAACAGAGAGTACAAGCTTAAGTTTGCTGTTAGCATTTCCTCTTGGTCAGTGTTTCACTGTTAAGTGCAGTAAGCTAATGCCACATTGTTGATCCACAGACAAACTCCCCACCCCGCTGGTCTCTCTTTTTTGGCAAAAGAATTCACTGGCTATCTCTAAAAATCCTAAAGAGAGACAAAGAAGCTGTTTGTATGACAACCAAAGAAATCACAATGTCAACAGTTCCATTTTTAAGATAAAGTTTGGCCAAATCCTAAACTTGATGTTCACTTACTAAAATATAAAAGAAGGGAAAAGCCTGCTAATGGCATTCATTCTGATTTTCAAAAGGCCAATTTGGATGCAGGCAAGCTGCAGAACATCTCATATTTTAACTAGAGTTTTGATAGGATACTTCAGTGATACTTCTCACTATGTAAGATTATGTAATTTCACACAAGAATTTTATGTTTTGCACATTTCTCTGATTCAACGATCAGGTCAGGGAATATGATCAAAAAAAAAAAAACTGAATTGAAAAAGAACCAGAACAAGTTGTTGATTGTCAAATTTTAGTACTGCTTCATTTGGAAATCAAACAGTTTTGTAGATCAATACCAAGCCCTTAAGCTGAAGGAAAGTAAAAATTTTCCAAAAAATTCTCTGTAAAACTGCTGATGTCTTTACCTGGCTCCGGTCCTTATCCACCTTCTTGAAGCACTTGTTGAGCGACAGATTGTGACGCACTGAGTTCTTCCACCCTGTGGGAGCGCTTGCAAAGTAAGGGAAGTGCTCCAGGATCCAGCCGTAGATATCTTTCACTGGCAGCCTCTTGTTCGGCGCATCCTCGATGGCCATGAAGATCAGGCAGCTGAAGGAATACGGCGGTTTTCGGTTCGCCCCCGCTGCCAGGTCGTATGCCGAGTGCGCATCGCCCAGCAGGGGGTCGTCGGGGGAGGGAGATGAGGAGGAGGGCGAGCGTGGGTGCTGACCGTCGGGGTCCTGCAGTGGGGAGACACTGCGCAGCCCTGAGTGGCTGAAGCTGTTGAGGAGGTCGGTGCTCTCGTGGAGCCAGGAGAGGCTGGTCAGCTCCTCATCCTCGGCCTTGGAGAAGGAGGCAGACAGGGACAGGGAGAGGTCAGCCGCCTCGGCCTCAGACGCTGCTGTGGCGGCCTCCCCCTGCCGGTACGGCGGGCTCATGCCCTGCGAGGCACTGGCTCCACTACTGGGGCTCTGGGCCTTCTTACTGGGGGGCATGGTGGGTCCCATCCAGCCCAGAGCTCACTCCTGGAGAGCAGAGAGAGGAAAAGAGGACGGCAAGAGGAGCAGAAGGGAGAGAAAAAAAGAAAAAAAGGAGAAACAAGGTCAGTTTATGAAACTCAGTTGGCTTCTCAAATAAAGCCTTAATTTTTGTTAAAGGCCAAAGGGTGGAGACACGAAACAAGACTTTGACCACATTCCCAATTAGGCTGTTAGATCTGAGGGGAAAAGTATACATCATTATTTTTCTCTGGGGCTTTCTATCCAAATTCTGACTGGGATGGCAAATTAAGTGCTTCACTGGTTGAGGAAATCTTTCCTTGTACGACTACCCTCTAATTACTAGTGTACCAGCAAAGTATTGACATTACATGAGGTTGCTGTCATTACACGCTGAATACTGTCACAGGTCTGATAGTTGCAGGGTAGAAATGATTCAGGAGCTTTAACATCTGTGCAGCAGAAGACAATCTTATTGTCAAGGCTGAAGCTACAAGGAGTGCATGATAAACTCAAACAGCTGGATTTACACCATCACAAACAGTAAAAGTGTGCGATGCTCAGACTTAAGTTTTAGAGCAGGGAATGATCACGATTGGGAGATCTGCCAAAAAAAAAAGAAAAAAGAAAAAAAACAAACACCCCCACCCCCCACAAATTACAGTGTGAGTTCAAATCCAGCCCAATTCTAATCAGAGCATTATTCTCCCAACATAAGAGCAATGCTGTGCTCATTAGACGCAGGCAGTGTGGTAATTGAAGAGGACTGGGGCTGACTATCACACCACAATCAGAAGACTCGCAACCAGGCCTTTGATTGTCCTCTAGCACAGACAGCTGTGAGAAGAACCCAGGCAGCAGCTACAGCTACATGTAATCTGCTCCACTCACCCTGTGAACGTGTTTTTTTAAGAATACACACACACACACACACACACACACACACACACACACACACGCACTCGCTAGGATGCACACGTGCACGGACACATGCAACTGAAAAAAAAACGTGGACCTGAATTTGCATTCACACACAAGTTCTAGCAAAAACAGAGACACAAACAGGGATACGCGACTAAAAGCATGCACACATATACATTAAATTATGAAAGACTACACACTCGCAGTTTTTGAAAACACACGCACACACGCACACACCAGAGAGCTACACCATTAGGACATGGGGATTAAGTCCAGATATGTTCTGGCTGGCCCCTGTGTGCTGCGATCGCTCTCTAATCCAAGGTGATCATCGGCCGATCTGTCCCCGCACTCTGCGTGATTGACTGACAGCTGTCACCCATGGCAACCCGCTGCGCCGTGACAACTGTCACTTCGCTACAGCTCCTGCCGATGTGTCACCATAGCAACAGGGCAAAACAACTCAGCTCCTCTCTCCTCTCTGATGCTTTTTTTTTTCTTTCCTCCTCTCTGTGTCTGCTGCTCTTCCACCTATCCCACCCCCCTCATCTCCCTTATATATATATATATATTTTTTTTTTCCCACTTTTCTATCGGTGCCGATAACTCTGCTTAACAGTGTTGATAGGCTGTAGCGGAGGGACTGAGCTAAATATAGAATTGTGATGTATAGCTGCTTTGCGGATGCTCCGCGTATAGTTGGCCAGCCTATAGTCACCCCGCTGCTCCCTCCAACTCTCTGCGCAACGCGGGGAAAACGCTCGGCGGAGCTGGATGTCTTTGATCTGCTCTCCACTTCGTCTCTCCTCTCTTTTCACTTCTTACACTCTCTGACAGCGCGCACACTCATTCAACAAGCTGTACCTGTCTGTGGTACGGCGTTGTTGCACCAATATTGACATTGAGCGTAATGAATTCAAATTGCCCCGGTGACGATAACGCCGCAGCTGAAAATAGTAAGCGCATAATCAAAGGGATGGGCGAGGTGGAAAGGGTGTTTGACAAGCTTTTTTTTTTTTTTTTTAAGAAAAAAAAAAAAAAGGTATGGGTGGATGTGTTTTTGCGGGTCTTCTTGTGCGTGCGCTAATGTATGTGTTTTAAAGGCTTGTCA
>JAQMCX010000023.1:5305480-5317999 GCA_029814765.1 Acanthurus leucopareius | reverse complement strand
TGTATAATTGACCTGTTGTTTTGTGTGTTGTCTTCTCATTTCAGAGGGCCCCATATCTGCCTTTGCCTTGGGCCCCAAATTTCCTAAATCCGCCACTGCATCCGTGCATGCTCACCCAGCTATGCGCCTGCTCGCCTGCTCTGGTCAGTGTGCTCTACATGTGTTATATGTGTTAGAAAATAACATTACTACCACTTCTGCTTCTGCTAGATGCCAAGAGGTTCAGTTTCTGTCTTGGCTCTGGTTCCAAAGTGTTAAAACACCCAGATCTGATTATCTAAGAGTCCAACAAATTGTTTGCTTCCCCTTAATCTATTTTCATTAGCAAGAGCAAGTCATGTATAAAACATGCAAGTCACTGGTCTTCTCATTCATACTGGGCACTGATCATTGCTTTTGCCATTTAAAATGACAAATGCAGCCAAAGGCCAAAATAAGACTCTTGGCCACTGTCTATTTAAAGTCCTCTTGCAAGCTGAAAGGGGGAACTGAACTAAAGATCATTTGTTTAAAAAAGACACAAAACTCTTTAAAACAGTGTTACTTTTTACAAGCGTGGATGCTGGTTTTGCAGCAACAGATTGGTGAGTATTCTCTCATGTAGTCTGACTCACCGGATGTAGACTGTGGGTATAACCCTGCCATTGGGGCGACTATGTCAGTCGGCCTTCTGCTCTCCTTCCACTATCAGCAGGTGACTGTTTTGCAAGGGCACTGTCACTGAATCCAGGGTTTAGCGTAGCCTAAAATGATTGTGATCGGTTTAACTCTTAAAGAAGGACAAATAAGCATATTCCCAAAAATGTACAAGTGTTCCTTTATTGTAAATTTTGTGAAATGATCTTATTACATAAGCACATTTGACAAGAAGAATAACAGTGATGAAAAGATACACTCTGACAGTAACTCTCTCACTGTTGCCACTTTTTCCTCCTCACCACCCTCTCCCAGTCCCTCCCTCACTCCTTCTAAGGCCTCCCTGTCTTTTAACAGTGAGCAGGTCCCTGCTGGCACTCTCTGCTCTTTTACAATATTGTGGGAAAGGAGAGAGAGAGATGGAGAGAGAGAGAGAGAGAGTAAGAAAAAGACAGAGAGAGGGAGACAGCCAGAAACACTATACGATATCAAAGCAGCCAGTGCACAGCCAACAGAGCTTTGATAGTGGGCAGGGAGGGGTGCGGGTCAGAAAAACGCCAGGAGAAGGGCTCGCTGAACTGTTTAAAGGGGGGGAGCGGGATCTATCGGGATCCCCACATTGAGGGGGAGAGTTGGGGTGGACGAAGCTTTGAGGTGGTGAGTGTTTTTTAGCTTGATGTCCTGCAGTCAAAAAGAAAAATAAATAAGCAGGGCTCCCTTTCTGTGTCTGTCTGTCTCCCTCTTTCCCTCTCCCCTCTGGCTTTTCCACTTATCTTTAACAAACAGCAGCTCAGGCTCTCAGCCACTGGCCGACAGTTTGTCCCGACAACAAAAAACCATGGCAACAACCACTGGAAGAGCCTGTCCGGTTCCAAAAGTCCACCCTCTCTGGCTTCTCCAACTCCCTCTGCTCTTTTAGCCTTTTGACAATTTGGCTGAAATGAAGATTGGAATAAGCGAATGAGCCCAAACTCGATGTTTAAAGTTTGCGATCATGAAACTGCACGGCCTCGTGTTTAGATTTAGAAAGGGTATCAAGAGATTAAAGCTCACCTTTGGCAGAGAAAGGCTACTGGAGCAGAAAAAAATGTGCTCTTGTTGAAAGAAGAGAAAGTGGAGTTTGGAAAAAAAGTGAAAAGAGAAGGACAAGGGAGTGAGGCAGCAGTTTGTCAGTAGCCACAGTCCTCTCTGGCCTGCCTTTGCTGACGATACTTACACCGCTTCTGCTGATGATACAACTCTGCTTACATCCTTCACTCCTCCCTCCCACTCCTACAAGCTGTTTTTAACACTGCACAAGATACCTTATGTCAACTGAAACGTGTTCTGAATGCTGACAAAACAAAATTCAGGCTGTTTACTAACTCACAAACAAGCCAAAAAAAAAGAAAATAGCACACTAGCATGTAAGCTGCAAATGCATTGCTCTTCATAAGGCTTGTTCAGCACCTTGCTTGGAAGTTAATAAGAGTGTTTTATCTAATTAATATTCCACACATTTTTTCATTCAAAATTTATTTACTGCAGGAAATTTGTTCAGGATATAATTTCTAGTTATGTAAATATTTGCACAATTCCAAAAGATTAATTGGTCATCGACTCAATGTGTAAGCACAGCTTCTAATTTAAGTTAAATATACCAAATATCTTAACATTTATAGAAAAAAGAAGGTGGGCAAAATCCTTTCCACATATGTGTTTAGTGCTAGTTCTAAAAACACAACACTACAAAAGTGTCAGGTTCTGATATCTGGTATAAAATGTTCAAATTTCTGGTCAGTCATAGTCTTATTTAACTTCTGATCAAATAATTTCTTTTAAATCAAAATTTTTTTGAAAAATTCTGTCTTTCAAGAACTTTTGAAACTTTTGCTTTTTTTGTGTGTTCATAATTTTTAAAATAAGAAAATAAAAAAGTCTCAGTATGTCTTCCTTTTTTACAAGGCCGCAGTACAAAACAAGGGAAAACGCATTTTTTTAAGACCAGACAGTAGTCACAAATTATTTAAATGAAGTGACTCCTTGGAAATTCAAAAATTATGACCTATCCCTTTAAAACATAATCCATGCTAAATACCAGTGTCTTCATTTTAACGATGTTTGCATGCTAACATTAGCATTAAGCTCGAAGCACCACCATGTCCACCTTAGGAAGCAGCAAGCATGACTGCAAACTCTTGTTTGAAATTTTAGACACAGAGATTATTAACAACTTTTGTCTCAAAGTGTGATAGTACAGAAAGGAAGTTAGCAGTCTGACTAGAAAACGGAAATGTCAGAACTGACCAGGAAACGTTGCAGTTTCATGGTAGGCAACATCAGACCTCACAAGCACAAGGATGATTTCAATGTGATTTTCCGAGTTCTTTAATGTTTGAGAGTCAAGTTGGAAATGAACTGGAAGATTTGTGCATCCCATTAAAATGACTATAGAAGGATAAAGTAAATTTGACAGGAGTAAACCTCAGCGGGTCTCTCTAGTTTACGCAATTTTAAAATCCTTGCAATTCAATTTGGTTGCTGTCAAAGCTGAAAGATATTTAAAAAAACCCTGTGTAAAAGAGCTAAAATGTCATGATTCTTCCCTTTAGGCTGACAGAATGGTTACTACTCTTCTCATACTAGCTGTGTGTATTACTTCCTTTACCTCTGTATCTCATCAGTGTCGCCTTCTTTGCTCCATCTAACAGCCTCCTTGTCCACTGCTCAACTTATTTCCCCTCTATAGTTTTATATTCAGATGTGTACCACTCTGGGTCTACCAATTCACAGTTTTCTTATATCTCTAAAAGAAAGTAGGAGGAAAATTACTGCTTGTGGTCCCAGAATTTGTTTATGTTATCTGTCCCCGAGGTCAGAGCTGAATTAGGCAAAAGAGCCTTTATGTACTCTGCTCGCTCTTCATGGAACTGGCTGCAAACTTATTTAAAGCTGAAAGCTCTCTCGGTGAGTTTACACGGATAATGAAGGTTCTTGTGGCAGACTCAATAAGGAGCTGTCTTTGCTTTGTTTAGTCAAGATTTAAATGGGTTTGGCAATGAGCCTGCTGGGTTGATGCTGAAGTGTTGCCTATTGGACAGCTTATAAAGAAGTCTCTAGGCTATGTGGCTTTGATTGTATTTTGCTTTTGTGTGTTTTTCCGTCTGAGGCTTTTATGTTTGTCTGGATGCTGCGTCTTGGCTGGCCTCCCTTGATGGAGGAGATTTTTAATCTGTGAGGCTGCCCAGTTTAAATACAGGTTAAATAACAATTGGACAGAAGCACGTCTTCACATTAACCCTTAACGACTTTGCTGCACTGCCTGTCCTCATTCAGTTTGATTCATCTTGCATATGAAAAAAAAAGGTACGATTCCTTGTTTCCTCTCACACCCACTCCTTTGCATTTTCTAATCAGCAGATCCAGAGTGCAGCAGGGAACAAGAAAGAGGATGGCCGTGAGTGTAAGTGACAGGAGTGGACAAGAGAGAAAGAGTGAGGGGGAGTAAAGGAGAGAGAGGGTAGTTATATCCTAGGGTCATTAGCAGCATTTCAAAGTCACCCCGTCTTTCAGCGTATGCTGTTTGACAGGTCCTGCCAACAGAATTAGAGATGAGGAATGATGCTGCCGTGATTAGATGATGTGTAACTCAGGGGAAAGACAGGGTCTAATCCATGGTTACAGTCCATTCACACTCACAAAGATGCATGCGGTAGAAATAAAAGGATCTTGAATAAAGGGGAGGGGGATAAGAGATGATGATAACCCCGGTCTTAAGATGTGGTCATCGATTAGCTCCGTTTCAATGTGCAGACCTGATGCTAGTCGGCCTGATAAACACCACGGGCTCCTCTGACTCCCCCCTTATGACTGAACTGAATTCCCAAATTACAAGGCTTAAGATAACATACCTGGCTAAATTGCCGCTCTTTATAAGTCTCAAATCTCTTTGTAGATATTCATCAAAGGCTGCTTCACTCCTGATGCGGAGAACACAGGAGATGGGAAACAGGAGAACACACAATGTGGTTTGTATTAAGGTCTCTGATCTCCTATCTCGAGTCCTTCGTTTTCCGCTACATTCCTTTAGCCAGGGTTGAACTGTGTGTGTGTGTTTGTGTGTGTGTGTGTGTGTTGGGGGGGTTGGTTGGCATCCTCTCTTCCAGCGCAAAATATGTGGTTGAACTTTCCTGTTAGTTGAGGATTTCTGAAGGAAAGTGGAAGTCAACAACTGATGCTTTATCTGTCTCCACTTCTTCTGTCTTTTATTATACTGTAACATGATCTAGCTTTGCTTGAGTTCTGATGCAACAACTGTATCCTCCGAGCTGTCTCTGCATTACTTATGAAAGGTTATTTCAAACCTCCTGTTGTGTACTTTCAGTTCGTCTTACAGCATCTTCTCTCACTCCTGCCTGACATCCACTCAGGAGCAGAGTCTGAAGTTTCCATCTGCCCGGTGCTAAATGAATGCCAGTGATAGTAGTGCTTGTTGGATAAACTGAGAAGGATCCATCTGTTGGCTGCAGACTCACTTAAAGACACACCCTATTTAACAGTAACCCTAAACACAACCAACATGCCCACTCAAAGACAGGACAGCCCATAAGTAGGCCTCGAAAAAAAGGGTCTGCCAAGTTGTGGGTATGATGCAGTGGGGGGGCCAGAAAGTCAAGGAAATGCGACCAAAGATCAGTAACTATAATTCAATGGCTAGATATCATAAACCTTAGAGAGTTTTAAAGGATCATATTCTTGAATGACAGTCATGAGGTAGAAGGTAGAACTGAGTAGCTCAAGCTGCTGCTTTTCATTGCCAGTGCAGCGTGTTGCATGTTGTTTTGAAGGAAAAGTAGAAACTTTTTTGCCTGAAGACTGTTTTTTTTTTTTAAAAAAGCTCTCTGTTTCAGCAGCTCCAATGCATCAATGCAGTGCTGATCTAAACATAGCCGAAGGTCTTTTACACATTATTTGATGCAATACACTGAATTTTTACCCCATCAGTGCTGACCTATCAATTTCTTTTAAGATATGAAGCTTAAGCATAAAGAAATTTTTTTGTACGAAAGCAAAGCTCACAGCCACCATATTTCAAGTTTGAGAGAAAATATAGTTAATAAATAATCCGCCAAGCATAAGCACTTGCATCTATCTGATTCGCCATCACAGCACCCTGTCGTCTTATACAGTTTGACATTGCAGCTACAATTTACCCAAGTAAAATCTATCTACTACTTGACCCACTTCAAAAAGCCCCCTTTTTGGCTCCACCATGACATGTATGGACTAGTCTTATTCTAATAATGAGCTGTACTTTTTTAAAGCAGGGCTGAGGCCAGGCTGAATGCTATTTTACAATGAAAGTTGGGGTTTAATTTCTTCAGCATGAGTTTAACAGTTCTTGTATTTATACTATATATCATATATAAGTGTGTTACTCAGGCACTAGTTGCTGTTTGATAACTGGCAGGTTCTCTTTTTTGTTTAACAGCCCTCGACAGGTGAGGTAAAAAGTTAGTTTCAGTCACTCTGAGAAATGTGAGCCATAGCATGAAGACAAACCATCAGCAAGACAAGTAAATAAAACTAAGTTCTCTAGTGTTTCCATAATTGTGTTCTTGTAAAGGAGAAAACGCCTGTGAAACACAATCTGACACCGCAGCTCTACAGTGGAAGCCATACTAATGAAATATTTTTAGGCGTGCTGGAAGCTACTCAAATGAAATTCCACTTTAGATCACATAAACCTAAATGAAGTCTGGTCCCATTTTGTTGTTAAGTGATGGATTTTGGACAACTTGTGTAACTTGACTGCTTGTCAGCAGATGAATGAACAGTTACAGAATGAGGTTTTATCCTGTTTTTTAGGATCCAAGGAAGAGAGTTTTTTCCTCGAGCCTCCAGAAAGCAATTAAATGTGTTTGTACTGGAAGAAATCCTTCATAGAGGATTTTACATACACCATTAACAGTATCAATGGTATGGAACATAATGCAATGCAACCACAAAACATGATGTGTTCAAGGATGGCAACAAAATTTCTAAACTGGAGAGGAAATCCTGCAATAACTCTCCCTTTCGACATCTGTGCACCAGCAGCTGAAAATCAACAAGTTAGGGTAAAGTGACAATTTCAAGGACTAAAAAAATCAATCCAAAGCAAAAGTGCCAAAACATGCAGTTCCTCAAATGGCCACTCGAGGCAGGCTCAAAACATGAGTCAATCACCATGGACACTTTTCTAGATCATCCAAACTCATAGCAGAAAGAAACATACTTAAAGTCTGGTACAAACATGGTTTTGTTATCTGTAACATTTTTTTTAGTTCATGACAAATAGAGGCAGCTACTTTTTATACTTATAACATTTTTTTGTGTATTATATAATAAGGCTCACTGAAATGCACAAAAAGGATGTGGCTGCTTGCAGAAAGCTAGCTTCTAACTGCTAACTGTCTACTAGGAATTATTTCAGCTTATTCAAGTTGTTTGTTAGCGGTAAATGAAAACAATTGATCACATTACCTTCATTCTGATTTCCTATGATTAAGAAATTTCACAAATGCAAAAAAAATTGATTTTCTAAATGACAGCTAAAAACATGCTGTTGACAAAATAAAGCACAGCTGTGAGATTAGCTGAACATATGCATAGTCCACAGTACAAACACACAACATTTTAATCTCAAAACTTTTTTTTTTTCTTTAGATCTAGATTTAAAAGGCAGCGGTGATCGCTTTGTTTAAATGACTCATCACCTAAATTTTCTCGGCCGTCACTCGGAGACTCAGAGTGGAGGAACAGTGATCAGCAGTAACAAATATGATCCACAGGTCAACACACTGCATCATGAAACAACTCAATAAAAAATAAAGAAAATAACTAGGCACTTAGTCTGTTTCCTGTCAAAAAAAAGTACGCCTGCTCAGTACAATGATGGTTCTCCCCTGAGCTAAAAGTGCAGCAGAGAGGCTCACCGTAAATAACTCAGCAGAGTGTTCAGCCTCATTTTGTTATTAATATACAGGCAAGACACTGTTAGATGCTTCCTAATTAATGAATTCATTAATTAATGCTGTTAACTTTTTCAAATTAAAAGGCTGCTGATCATTTATTTTAATTGCTAATTATGTTTCATGGGATCTAAGGACACCAGTGACTGGTTTGCACCAAAGTATACTGACTGATAATAATGCCCCCTTTTTATCAGTTCAATCAAGGATAGGTTTTAAATTTAATTGCTTTTGATAAAAACTCGTTTTAAATTGAGTCTTGACCCCAAACATTTAAAACAAATTGAACTGTGAGATTACTAAAGATTTACACCCCCAGTGTTTGTGGTGTTGATGCCTTTTGGAGAATTTCTCGTTCTAAAATCAGACAAATAATATGGTTTACTGTGCAGTTAATTTACTAACAGACTGTCCAGGAAGTCTGTCCTCCACCCACACTCCACATCTTTGCCCATTTTTGGATTAACTGGGAGTTAAGCAGAGTCAAACACTGCCAGGATGGCAACGGTCGGAGCAACCACATTGAGCTTCACAATGGCTCTTCAGAAACTTATGAGTGACTTCATGGAGACTGTGTCAATGTTTTTAACAGTCTTTAGTTGAGGCACATTCTCAGGTTGGGGAATGTGTTGGAAGATGGGATACTGACAGGCATTCTAGGAAAGATATTAAGATACTAATTAAAGATGACGAGAGCGGCTGAGTGGAAGGTGGATGCACGAAAAAAAGACGAGAGATAAACCTGCTTATTCACAAAACAAGTGAATCCATTGGACATCTCAGCCTGATGATTTACAACAGTGTAGGAGATGGAATTTTCCTCTGAGGCAGGGCGTTTCATTCTTTCACCAAACAGTGAGGGAAACTCCAGTGTTCGCACTTGCACACAAACACACTCTTGTTGCATTCCTGCACAGAAACACACATTAAAAGCGAAACGCAGGCTGACAAAAACCCTGCACAAAAATGTATGCATTTTTCCCATATACATGCACGTGTTCTCTCTTTCCCACTTGTTCTCACTGCTCTTTCTCTTTTGGTCTTTTTACAGCACTTTCCTGCACACACTGTCTACCTCTCATGCTACATTCAGAGCATGAACATCCAGAGTCAGCAAGTCTGGACACAGCTGCTGAATATTCAGCCCTGCGCTGCCTCCTGTTCTTCCCTTTCTCTCACCATCTCTGTCCTCTCACACCTTAAACTCTACTGATTTCTCCCTCTCTCTCTCTCTCCATTCTTAGTCTGCTCCTAGCTCAATTTCTCTCTGCCTCTCTCTGTAGCTCTCTACGGCTCTGCCGCTGCTGCCTTTGCTCTCTGTGCTCCACTTTCATTAAGGGGCTCTCCTCTGATAGCCCTTCATATAACACTTAATCATCATAACAATAAGAGCACTCTCTCTCAGACGAATCACCTCGAGGGGCCGGTCCTAAAGATCCTCCGCTAACTGATGTCATTAACTGCCAAGGCTCCTGATTGGCTGCAGTGACGCGGGAAAGCCCGCCCCAGGTGTTTGACGGAGGGCTCAGTGGGAGTACGCAGGTCGGACAGGCCAAGGACATTCCTCTCATGGAGAAGAGCAGAGAAAAACACACACACATACACGCACATGAGCGCTGGTGTGTGTACAGGCACAAAGGCTCTTGCTGGGAAGCAGAAGACAAGGCGTGTTTGGTTTTGCAGTCAAGAGAGAGATGAATAAGACTATTGAATAAGGGGGAGGGAGGTTTGAATAACAGTATTTTACATGAATGGATCTTCAGGGAAATGACTGCTCCGTCGCTCCCTCGGCTCTCTATTTTCGGATGAGATTTGACAACAGGGTTGAGTGTGTGTGTGTGTATGTGTGTGTGTGTGTGGGTGCATGTGTGTGTGTGTGTGTGTTTGTGTGTCGGAGATGGGGGGTGCATTTTGGCTGATTGAGTCTATGCCGCTATCACGCTGTGGAAGTGACAGCACGCCATATTATGTTGTTGTGGGTGTGTGTGTAGATGAGCAGTGACAGGCTTCACGCGGACCTAAACACACAAAAACAATGCTGCACACACACACGCCCTCACACACACACACCGACACACACACACCGACACACACACACACACACACACACACACACACACACACTCTCATCCAAACCACAGTGAAAATCACAGCTGTTCTCAGTTGCTATGCGGCAGTCGCACCATCATCTCAGATAACACACACATACGAGTGTGAGACGGGGACAGTAACACCAGACTTGGCAGGGTCGGAAGGTCACATGGGTATTATGACAAAGCTGCCTAGCAACAAACACACTGCACATATGATTTCTAATGTGATCTCCCATGTGGCCCCTGACCAGATCTGAATGCACTTCTGATGAACATGTTGACAGTCGATGATTGTTGCACCTGGCTCTCAGTGTTTGCGGAGAAATGTGCTGAACGCGCTGCTGCTTCATTATAGACTTTAATAAATCTTGCACCATTGTTAGCACTCCACAGTGAAACCAAAGAGTACAGTTAGTAGCACGAACGCTTGTTACTGTGCAGCAACCGGTGTAATAAAAATAACATGTAGTTGTGTTTTAATGTAGGGTTCTGTATTTTTGTTTAAAGTGCACACGTTAGGTGTAAACTTGCACACTGTGGCTTTAACACCCCTCCAGACTTGAAACCAGTAGTGAAAACATGTCTCACACCAAAAACTAGGTACCAAGTCAAATTCTAACTGCTGAGTAAACTTTGGGTCAGTTGGTCCATAATTAACTCAAGTTCTTAAAGTTTTATTTGCCTTATGTTTTCTTATTTTGTCCCTCGAGGCTTGCCATTCTCCTGTTGTCCTATAAGCCTGTACAACAAGCCCCCCTCGGACAGCCACAGCAAAAACACACTTAATACAACCTACAAAAGTGTTTCATCAGGACTGCAGGTAGCTCAGCCCATCTGTGTACTGAATTCTTTATAGGTTATCACAGGAACAAGGCTGCTGTCCTCTCTACCTCTATCGCTTTGTGCACAGTGGTGTTTTAAATTGTAAACAGTGAGCTGGAGAGAAATTCCAGGGCTCTGCAGAAGCTAAATTAAACACAGTTTTCAGTTTATAAAAACGCATCATCCAAGTAGCCCAGTGGTTCTTAAACTGTTTCAGGCGTGTCCCCTATCAGAAACCAAAAAAAAAGTTCATGCCGATCACCTTACTTTTTTCTTTTTTTTTTCATCAACTGTTTACAATTAGAGGGGAAGCAGCTAATATAAAAAAATCTGATTTAAATTTTAGTTTAAAAAAAAGTTAGCAGGATAGCATCAGCAAACACTTGTTTGTTTGCCTTCCCTGCTTTAATCAAAATCATGCGACATAGCTTCTCTCCATATTTTTTTCCCCCTTGTTATTTATTTTCCCCCTGCATTGGCTGTTTGTGCCCCCCCCCCCCGAGTGGGCACACTAGCCAAAAGTTGCATTCAGACCGATCACAGCTTGTTAAATCAGGCTCAACTTTCACTGCAGTACACAGTCATAAAGCAAGGTGCGGCGCTGGCCAATCAAATACTTGCAAGAACATATTCCTGGCAGATCATCTTTAAAAATAAATTATTATTTCTACTGTTTACTTGAGATAGCAGCGATGAAAGATCATGATAACTTCTCAGGTTTTACAAACCGCTGTGCAGTGTTTTGACATCTGATAAATCTTTCAGTGCGTTAATTTATTAGTTCAACTGGACTTCCTGAGCTCTGAGATTACGCATGGGGTAAAAGAAGTTTTACTCTGCAACATCATGAATAAACATGAGTGAACTGAGTCTTTAGAAAGTCCCCACAACTCCTACAGTGTGAGACCTCTTTTCTCTCTAGTTGATCATAAAAATGCCAGTTTCAAGAGTCACATTCAGTAATTATTTTTTTATTAATATTACATAACCAATTTTAGCATATTACCTTATTAGTTTAAAATGAAGACCTACAGTATTTCAGTCAAGTGACCTGTAAATATTTAACATATTAACATTTTTGTTAACATAAATAGCAGATCAGAATTGCTATTAGCGTATATCCAACATCTGAGGACTGGGATTCAGGTGATGATGTCATCATGATTTTCCTCAGTTGGCATTTGATGTTTTTGGAGCTTGACTCATAAACCAGACTTCAAATACAGTTGCTGCTCAATTTTGTCGCTGCTTATCAGGCAGAGTACCCCCTTAAGTAAACTTTTACAGCATGCTGTTTCCCTTGTTTAAATGCTTAAATATATTACTGTGTCTCAGCTTAGAGTCCCTTTATCCATCACAATATAAGCAGGCAGTTTTTTTATTTACTATAAGCACACACACAATAAAAACAGAAATTCACATTAATTATGTTACTCTTGAAAGCAAAAAAAAAAACCTAACAAAAAATGGAAGACTCAGTGATTATATTTTCTGTAAAACACTAAAAATAATTAAGTTCACTTGTTTGGTATAACTCAAAACAACTCCTGCCTGCTCTGAAACTATCAAAAAAATCAATGAAACCATTTTTTAAAATTGAGTTAAAAGTACTGGCCTTTGTTTTTAGCTCACTTCCTTGCTTTAGTCAGTGATGTCACATGTCAGCCCCTCTGTCTCCTCCATCTTCGCTGTCTCTTTTCCACTGTGTGCAGTGGAACAAAGCAGAGATGGCAGAGAAACTTATCTTTAAAAAGAAACTGCACAGTGTTGTGGAATAATTTGGAAAACTGTCACAGAGAGCGAATCCTATCTCTGAGAATGCCAGTCACACACACACACACGCACACACACACACAAGCTAACACTCATGCATACACACACACACACACACACACACACACACACACACACACACAGAACACACACGCAGGGACAGTGGTGTTTAAATCATATGGGAGGGTATTTTTTAACCTCAC
>JAQMCX010000023.1:5282888-5305417 GCA_029814765.1 Acanthurus leucopareius | reverse complement strand
GTGTGTGTGTGTGTGTGTGTGTGTGTGTGTGTATGTGCGTGCATGTGTATATAATTACCGCGGTTGTGTAAGTCCAGCTGTTGCTCGTTGTAATGAAGTTCGGACATCATTTGGACTGCGTCTATGATTTATTTGTGCTGTTATGATGTAAAGCATGTGGGTTTTGTCTTTGTGTTTATTTATGCGTGTGTGTGTGCATGTTTATGCAGTGGTGTCAAATCATCCTGCTCAGTGTTAAGCTGTTGTGTGTTTAGTAGAATGTACAGTACACTGTTTGTGGTGTGGTCTTAGCTAGCTCTAATCTGTTTATTAGGAAAATCTGCATATTTTGCACTTGTGCGTGTGCATTTTTGTGTGTTTAAGCCACTTGCATTTGTGTTGCTTCTCAGTTCCTAAACTGTTAAGTCATTGTGTGGTGTGATTTCCCTTTGGTTTGGGGGTTAGAGAGAGGAGAAGTGGTGAAGGACGGCAGAAAAACAAAGTGTGTTTGTGCGTCTTTGTGCATTTATTCAGGTCTGTTAAAACCTCCCAGTTCTCCCATCCAAAGCTGGCTGATGTTCAGAGCTTCAACCACAACGCTTGGAGAGCACAACAGGCGGCTCATTCAACTCAAGACACAAATACAGCACTCTTCCTCTGTGCCTAAAACCCCGTAGCTCAAACAGTGAGCTAAAAACAGATATTTTGGTCGAGAGCTTAAGAAGGCCAACCACCACATCACTCCTCTTTCTCCATGACTCTGTGTTTTCTTTTGTTAAAATAAGAACTGGCAAGTACAGTATCTGTGGAGACGACCCAGTATCATCTCTTTTTTTCCTTTCATTCGCTGCCTGGCTGCGATAGTTGGCGAGTCTAAGGAAGAGAATCAACAGAGGTCAGACAGTTGCAGACGGAGGGCAACAAGGCGATGGAGTTGCGAGACACTGGGATATCCATTTAAACTAGAGACTGCTCTCAAGGGGCTGCAACAGGCTGCAACCGTGTGCGCATGTGTTGCACCAGAATCCTTAAACACCTCATGTTGCCTAGAACAACACATACAGAACAATACAGATTCTATTGGCTGTTCCATTGGATGTCAAGTCTCTCCACTTTAAGGGAAAGAAAGAGGGGAAAAGAGGGGGAAGAGTTAACAAATTATATAAATCAGATGGATCCTGAGGTCATCTTTGTCTCCACACATGATAATGCATGCCAACACACACACACAAACACACAATGCGTATGGCTGCATCCACTTATGACATCACTGTAGCTAGCCAGAAAGACAGGAGTTAGAGGGAGAGAGCCAAGCTGACGTCACCCCATTCACTCAATGTCAATTACGTAATCATGGGGTCCAACGCCTGCAGGACAGACATGCTGTGTGTGTGTGTGTGTGTTTTTTTGTGATCGCATGCAGGGCAAGAACACATAATTGCAATCTCATGTGTGAGAGGAGACATAAAATGAGGCATGCTGATGACATCATTAGCGGGAGGCAGCCTGGCGTGAGCATGGCGGCTGTGACATGGTGAAAGTGTTTGGGTAGAAGAGGAGGAGACAGCGCTGCGAGCAGACCTGGCTAGAGGAATTATGCAACACAAATCCAACTCAACAGACTAGAAAGGGCCTTTTTTGTCTTCCTTCTGTGTGCACACTGTACACACATGGTGTATGTGTGTGTGTGCGTGTGTCTTAAGTGACTTTTCTGTAGCACTTTTACTTGAGGCAGAGTGCATTAAAAACACACAGGCACACAAGCATACTGCTGAAATGCACACTGAAATCTACACACACACACACACACACACACACACACACACACACACACACACATGCATATACACGCATACACACTCTCCCCCCACTTATAAACAAAGCTTCCTAAGGACAGGAAATCCTTCCACCCATGTTCCTGTGTTGCTTGGCAACCAGAGCAGCGTCACTGTGTGCATGCCTCCGCCGCTGAAAACAACATACACGCACAAACACGAAGACAGAGACACACATAAACACACAGCACACACACGAACTGCAACTCCTTGAACTCCGCTCCTTTAAAATCACCAAAAAAACCCTCCTGATAGCTGAGCCAAAGCTGAGCAGGCTGATACTCGCCACAGCTGCCCTCCAACTCGTCGGCTATGGATCTAAACCAAACATGACATCACCCCTTGTAAACAAAAAAACACTTTTTCCCCTATTTATAAGCTCTATTTTTACACCGACTGACGTCTTTCTATGCACGATAGTGTGTTTGAGAGTGCATATGCATGCTATTCTGTATGTGTCAGTGTGTATTTATGAGCCATTGTGTGAGGATGCTACCAGCACTAGCTTAGCACAGCTAAGCAGAGTGAGGCTAATTGAGCAGCGGTGCCCAGGACTGTGGACAATGAGTCCATTTCAAATCAACAGGAGGCCTCTTGAAGACAATTATAACCTGGGGGATACAGAGCAGCATTATTCTTTAGAACCATCTTGGCCAGTTAGGCTGATTTTCCACTGCTGTTTAAAACCTTGCTTTTAACTTTCTAGTTGTTTCAACACATGAACCAGTACATGACAGGCACAGGTCGCCTACAGAAAGGTTTAACTTATTAACTAATAATACCATGTCTGAAAAAAAAACTCACAAAGAAAGAGCACAGCAACAAAGATTTTTAGTAGCTAAATGAAAAGACTGCAATATGTATACAAAATTCATATATATTGTTTTATTGTCCTATACATTAGCTTCTATTTAAAATGTCACTTAACATCACAGTGGGAACAAGTGACAGTTAACTAGGGACAAAAAAGATACACCCTGTTTTTGGGACAGTGCCTTATTATAAAATTTCCTCCCAGCTCACTATCAACATTGTCAAAGTCAACGCAGTCATATTTGAGTTTTTTAGAGTGAGCTGCTTTCCAAACCTTTGGTTGTAATACGTTGACTTATTTGACAAATTTTTATGAAGGACTGAAAACAATTTCAAGAGTGTACAAAAGGCTTAGTGTGTAAGATGTAAAAAAAAAACACAACAATGTCCATTGTTCAATTCCAACTGAGTATCTTTGTTGCATATCTTACACATCTCTCCCTAGAAAAGACTATTGAGGAACTGTAACATGCTACAAGGGGCATACATAGACTAACCACTAACAAGCTAATCTATTAGGACGTTTAATGCTAAATGCCCGTTATTGTTGGATTATTATAGAACTTTCAATTGAACTTATTATCTTAAACTATTATTAGAGCCTTAGTGGCAGTGTTAAGAATGCAGACACACTTTTCCTACATGGTTAGCTAGTTACTACACTTTTAGAAGTTACCCTCCACTCAAAAAAAATTGTTTGTCTGATGTTAATGTCCTCTAAAATGTCTAAAGTGGACTATACTGACTCTAGTTAAGAGGTGAAATCAGCGCACTTTCCCGAAATCTAAGATTTTAATTTACTCCAGACAAGCTAGATATAATAAATCACATCACAAGTTTAAAAGCTAATCACAGGCATGGAAATGTGAAACCTCCAGCACAGAGCGCATTTGTCAGTACGGAGACTGAGAGTTAGCATTAGCACAATGGCTAACACTGTGTCATCCCCTACCAGTCAATAGCTATCAAGCTAACAAAAAAACATAAACAACCAACCAAAAGATGCTAACTACACTAATTACTGTGACATATAACAAAGGCATTGTCTTTGGGGTAGTTTTGACATTTTGTGGTGGAAATTTTACATACTTCAAGTTAAAAAAATACTCCAGCTGTGAGTGTAATGATACTTTTTCAACAGTTGTTTTTAAGCTATAATAGATACATCTCAATGGAAAATAATTATTAAAAAGGCATATGGTGTCTTATTACTACATTAGCATTAAGTCATACCCTCTAAATTATCTGATATTTCTCTAGAGTGTCATTTTTTGATAATAATATAACTGCAACAGAAACTGGATATTAATTTATACTAAGGGGATACAAAGTTTGATCATCAGTTAGGTATGCGTGCATATTTATAAAGGATAGGCTATTATGTCATAACTTAGAGGAATTGTGAACTACTATCTTCTTCTCTCATAATTATTGTTTACACATTTAAACATTTTTTGCATTGATCACATCAAATCACTTTAATAAGGTTCAGTTTCGTCAGAATTATGTAGAACTGGAAAAATAAAACACAACAGGATGGTTATGAAATTTCACCACATTTCTCCTTTTGATATACAGAGTTTTACAGGGACAAATAAGTCTTGCACTTTTTCACAGATTATGCCCTTACAGTTCAAGTAGACATGCTAGAAAGGATATTAAAAAAATGTAGCTAGGTAATGCCCTCAGATTGTTTCATCAGTCAGGTGACCTTTGTTTTGTAGGTTCTAGTGGTCCCTTGAAAAGATGCTTTGGGTGTTGTCAAAAAGTTTTTCTGTTGTTGGCAATAATGGAAATATGAGGTTATTTCCATTTTATTTTAGTGCAGTCTTTAGGAAAGTGTTTTATTGATCTAGAAATGAATGGTTAATGACTTGAATTGCTTTAATTTTAGATTTTCTTTTCCTTATTAGGGGATGGGGGGCTGCCTTTAATTAGTTTAGCTATATTTAGTCTGCTTGAATCCAATGGGATTGACACTGGCAGTGGCAGCACCATGATGTACAGTCCTGAGACAGAAGTGCCTCACTTTGTATCTTTACATTACAGCAGCTCTGCAAATCAGAACTCATTGTAATACATGACTGCACAAAAAGGTGCAATAACAAAACCTTTTAGCAGTCATATGAGAAGATACTATGCCAACACTACTTTCCTCTTTTACTTGTGTCCATCACACCCATAAAACTAAAGAATGCAGGATATTTTTTTATCATTTTGCTGATAAATTCACTTCTGCACTCTCTACCTTTTAGAAGTAAATGTACCTCAGCAGTACACTTTTCTTCTGACGGTGCATTTTATCCACTCTGCCATATGGCTCATGGGCCACAGCTGACCAGATCACAGCAGTTGGTTGTATTGTAGGGTAGCTCTAGGCACGGCTAATACAATCAGAAATATCAAAACAGACATTTCTGTGTATTAACGCTGAATAAATCATGCTTCCAGCGTCCAAGAAACTGTCTGATGCTTTTATTCAAAAGAAAGACTATTCAATTCATTCACACATGAATTATAGATCCATTATGGACTGCTTTAGCTGTGTTGAGGGAATCAGACTAACAACAGTTGTACTGAGAGCACTAACCCACTGAGCCATCCATACCAATTATCTGTGTCTAGGGTGGAGTCAGAATTCAATATTCAATTTACACAATTCGGTCTAACACAGAGCATCCAACTGAAAAAGTCCTGGTGTCAAAAGAGCCATAACGGACAAAAACAGTGTGGGCTTTCTCTAAGAATCTCAACTGTCTCCAAAGTGAAAAAGAAGCGGGCTAACTGAACGTCGCGCCACAGGGGTGTCCATTGAGAGACAGGGAGAGGTGGAGGGGCGAGAACTCCATTGAGCGCAGCCATGGGGGGTCAATATGTGAATGAACGTTTGCCATGGAGGTGAATTATGAATGAGCACTCCCGGAGAGAGCATGTCAGCCCCCGTCTCCTTCACTCCATCTCTTCTGCTTTCTTTCCGTTTCTCCTCCTCTACCGCCTCCTCCTCCTCCTCCTCCTGTCCTAAAATCTCCATCATCCTTCCCTTTCTCTCTGTCTCTATTTCATCACTCGCTTCTGGAATTAATCCTCTCATCTGCCCTTATTCTCGGCCATCTGATCGCTTTCCCTCCCTCCAAACCTTCCTCCACCTCCTGCCTCCAGACCAGGGGGAAGACGGAGGTAGACACACACGCAGACTGTCTGAAGAGATGACAGAACATTCTTTCCCTGCACATACATATTTACACAGCCTCAGATGGGTACACACGCACACACACTCGCTCAGAAACGCACACACAGTAGCAAAAGATAATACAAAAGCAAACAGTCCAGCACGTGCAAAGGCAGACACATGCATTAAGTGAAATGCTCTCAGGCACTGACACACACACACGCACACACACATACACACACACACACACACAAAATCACACACACACACACACACACACATTTCTCCCAGCTGTTCTGCTGGCCACGGAGCTTGTGTGTGTGTGTGTGTGTGTGTGTGTGTGTGTATTCGTCTGGGTGTAATCCAATGTGCTGCTGCTCAGCCTGTGCCACGCTCTCTCCTCTGTTGCTGTGCGTCTGATCAGATCTGCCTCCCTCAACCTGTTTGCCGTCTATGGCACACACATACACACATACACACACACACACACACACACACACACTCTTACACGCATATATTCACAGACACAAGAAGCTGCTACTATCTGTCAAGCTCCATTCAGCGTCAGCGGAGCTATCAGAAAACACAGAAAATTCATCTGCTGCTGCTTTTGCAACCTCTGACCAGAGACTGTGTGTGTTACCTGCTGCACTAAAAACTCTGCTCACAAATAGGCTATACACACATGTATATTCAAACACACACACACACACACTGTGGAGGGAAGGGGGGGGGGGGCATTCAAATGTACTCTTAAAGATAGTGTTATTCCTTCCTTTTTCTCTAGTTTAACTTAAAGTAGCATACCTGAAAGTGTGTGTATATGTATGTGCGTGTGTGTGTTCTGGAATGAGATCACTCCGTTCCCTAAAAAAGTATCCACTCCTTTTGATCCCTTCACTCCAGTTTATAGCGGTCAGCTCAGCTCGCTTACACACTTTGGACCCTTTTTTAGCTGGTGGAAAAACAACTCTAAAAACTCTCTGACACACAAATGTACATAAAGGCTACCCCCCCACACACAGACACACACGCACTTACACAGTCACACACATACACATATGCCCCACTACATACACACACACCTCCACTGTTCCCTTTAAGTGCAGAGCCATACAGCACATGTCAACACCAGACACAGGCGCGCGCGCGCACACACACGCGTAAACACACACGATCACACACACACAGCCAGACCTGCATACAGCCATGAAAGCCCCATAAAGTCACCTTAGGATCCTTCTGTTTTCCAGACGAGCCCCTTCTTCACAGTCTTCCTCTCCTCTGTTACACTTCTCTCTCTCCTCCTCTCCTCCTTTCCTTCCTTCCTTCCTTCCGTGCTGTCCGTCCGTCCTTCCTCTCTCTCTTCTCTCTTTCTTTCCCTCTCTTCGTCTCGGTGCTCGGTCAGTTCCCAGCGTTTTTCCCGAGCCCCTCCATATCCGCCCCGCCAGTCGTTTCTACCACCGAGCGAGCGTACCTACACACACACACACGCACACACACACACAAGCCGCTGCGTTCCTGTAGTCTCTCTCTCTCTCTCTCTTTCCCTCTCTCCCTCTGTTTATCCCTCTCTGCGCTCGCGCTCTCTCTCCCCCGTTGGAGAAGAGCTGGGTGAGTGTGTATGAGTGTGTATGTGTGCATGCGTAGATGTGTGTGTATGTGTGTGTTTCTGTGCTCTGCCTTGCCCCGCCATCAGCAGAGGACTTTCCCCCTGCGCCCGCCCTGGGTCCTAACGCCAGTTGATTTCCGTGAAAGAATGCTATTGTGTACGAAAGGTAGAGTCAAAGATCGTCAATTCACTTAATTTTTTGTCATTTTTGCATCGTTGACACTTCCTGTCCCTAGGTCTAACCAGGTCTATCAAAGTAAAAAATATAAATATAGAGATGATCATTTAAGAAAAAATATTTGACAAAAAATACAAAACATGTGTTAAGAAAAAGCGCAAATTGTCTTATCTTCAGGAAAATCTTCTATAGAATATTGCATGCACACAGACACACACTTGTACCACTATCATGCAATATAGAAAGTTAAGGGCATTAATGAAAACATTTAGGATAAAAAGAGCTGTGTGTGTAATTTTGGTATTTTCAGGGCAAAAACTTTACACAGTGGAAGCTCAGAACTTTCCATATACCATAAACACAATTGCAAAATGCATCAAGACAAAATTGTGCAGAGTATGCAAATCTTGTTGCCACATACCACAAACACAGGCTCTAACTGAGAGATAAATGCTCAGTGCCACAAAGAGCTGCTGTTCAACCCATCTGAGGCTCATTTAGAGCAGTTAACATCCAAAGTTAAAATGTAGGTTTTTGTCAGCAAGTTGTTTTGAGTCTGTACCCGATTGGTCGCTATGGCAACAGCAGGGCAGAAGCAGAGGCAGAGAGCCATGCAAGGGGTGTAGGAGCCATTATAGGTGGAGGATGGAGGGGACATGTCCTCTGTACACAATAACTTCTAAGCGCTATTCGACCTATTTGTTTAGGTGATGAATAATATTTTCACATTTTCTGTGCTAAAGTCAGATGAGTTGAGCACCTCTTCCTTTCAGATTGTGAATGAAAATCCTTCCTAGTTCATTCCACTCGCACATACTTGCAAAGTTTCCTTCCACCCACTTCTAAAAATACTTTGTAAACTGCATTTCTGTGTAGAGCAAATGGAAAGACTGCAAATGTGAGAGGTGGCATACAGTTTTAATTTTAACAGAGTAAGTCATCCTCACAAACATAAACAATCTTTGGTGCAGCTACCTTCTTCCTCATGTCCCTACCCTCCCTCTCTCGTTTCTCCCTCCCATCCTTCCTCAGAGCGTCATCAGGTTGCCATAGCAACGGCCCGCCTATGGGAGACAGAGACCAGATCATTATGGACCATGGGATCCAGAAACTGAAGGACATAATTTTTTTTTTTTTTTTTTTTGGGAACACAGGAAATGGGGACCCTTAACAGGAGAGCTTGAACTCTTTCATAGTTAAACACCCAGATCAGCAGTGCAAAGCTTTCCAGAGGGAAGTTTGGCTGATTGCTGTTTGAATAAACAACAGAAGCTCTGATGATCCATTTAAAAGGCTTTCAAAACATAAGCAGTGCATCTAGATTCCAGCATGTTGTTAGAAATAAACCAGCTTTTATTCATTTTTGAAAATGTTTGAGATGTAAACATGTTGCTTCAAGAAACAGTTAACCAGAACTTGCTTGCACACTTCAGAATTAATGGATCTGACAGACGTGGCAGTGATCGGCCTGCTGAGAGCCCACAGTCAGGAAATCCAAATATGCTCTCATTTTATTTATGCGTTGGGAAATCGAAGCGCGAAAAGTGCATTGCAGCATGTTCAAGTTGAGAGATGGAAACACAAAATACACCAAGGAAACTGTTTTGTTTGATAGAGATCAAAGAGAATTGTTGGGAGGAAGAAGTGTGTTTACAAGTCTTCATATCCAGGCTGCGTCTCCCTGCCCCTGTTATTAGTGGGAGGCCCTGTGTGTACGTGTGTATGTGTGTGTTTGTACAGAGAGCCCAGAGGGCTGCATTAAGCTGAAGTGACAGTGGGGATCTTTAAGATGTCTTCCAAAGTTTGCCATTGAGGGAGATCTTATCTCCGAGCCCCAAAAAACAGTCGATGAGAGGAGAGGAGAAGAAGAAAAAGAGGAGAGGAGGAGAAAAGAGCTTTACAAGACATCAGAGAGGAAAACAGGAAGACAGAATCCAGGTAGCAGTTAAGCTCAGAAATATGAGACCAATCTCAGGGTCAACAAATAGCTGCCAAAAAATGTAGCAGGCTCAGTATCTTTGTGTATCTGCAGACAAAGAATCAAGTTCAGATTTCTAAAGAAATGGGTCCTCTGTTTTTTTTAAAGTGTAACTGGTATTGATGACTTATATAGTTAAAGTAAACAGGTATAGGGTGTGTGGTACATTTTGCTGATTAAGATCAAAACCACACTAAGAGTCAGTACAAACCTCTCTAAACCTTTCCTGTTTGTCTGCTGTGAGGGTGACGGTCTGACGCTGCTCTGCTGACTAATCATAGGTTACCACAGACTGACTGCAGTAAATCTTTACTTAAGCAATTCTTGTAGATATTAAAGATTAGTTCAAATCTTTTCATGCAAAGGGTGAAAGTAACAAATTATATCTAAGCTTGTTATGGCAATAAAGTTGTTTTTGAACTTGTGGAGTTTTTTTTTACCCATAATTTTACTTTTTCTGCATTGTACTTTGCTGAGTTTCAAGTCAAATCCGTAACAAAGCAAAAACAAAAGTCTTTTTAAAAAGTCCTGGTAAACTCTGTGAGAATAGAACAAAAAGAATCAAATCAGCAGCTACAACAGAGCAGAAGCTGCTGGTGTGTCTGCAGCTGCGTGACACACACCATATCAGGTGGGCTAATCAAACACAGCCAAGAAGTTGCCTGATCAACAAGTGACCAAATGCTGGTTTGGCTAAATACAAGACACTATAGTGATTAGAGTGGGTCCTCCAGGAATCCACCTGACTCAGACTGATTGCTGCTGTGTTCAAGTGCCAGAGGACCAAATGTGAGCCGCTTTGGGCCCAAGTACGGCTGTAGATGTAGCAGATTTGGCCAGGTTTAGAAGGTTCAAAGTTGTCTTATCAGAAAGCAATCAGCTCTGGATAGCAGCACTCAGACCCTCAGGCCAGCTGAATGCATGATACCCTGTTTACTACTGGTGTAAACAGGAAATCTGTATCTGGCCTGGTTATCAAAATAATGACATCTGATCCTGGGCTTTTTTTCATTTACACCTGGTGTTAATAAAGGTTCTGTTATTGTAATTCTGCCCACATTGTGATTGTGTGACTGATGTGATCTCAAATGAACATTCTGTGGTTCAACACAAGCACAAAATATTCTAAGTTAGACAACTTTTGTTTAGTTCAGATCAGAGATTTCGTTTTGTTTTGTTTCGTTTGTGTACTTCTCATTGGTGTAAAGTGATCAGGGGTTGGTTACAGAAAATGAAACAAAAAACAGAAAAAAAAACTGTCACCAATCAGAATTTAGCACCATTTGAATCAACGTTTGACAGCAGTCGTGATTATGCCAGGCCTCTGTCAGTACAATGATCAAACCACAGTCAAAATGTCCTGATGAAGCAGATTAGCTGAGTTGTTTAATGTCTTAAACTTTAAAAAACAAAAATAAAATGAAGATGTTTTTTAAACCTTGGTAGTTACAAATTAAACATATCAACAGCTATAAATCGATACTTTAGGTTTAGAAGTGCATTTTCAGGGGCTTTATGGATGTGAAAAAAAATGTACAAACAATATATACATCTTGTAGATACACAATTATAACATCAGCAAATATAATAGCATTTTAATTGCAATGTGCTCTCTGTGAATTTACTCTTCATATCAAATGTGGTTTTCCTTAGTCTTATGTCTCATTAACTAGATGCAGCCTGTATGAATTCAAGGTGTTAATGTAGTCAAACTATGACCTAAATCTCTAAGCAGACGCAGGATATGTTTTTTTTTTTTTTTTTTTTTCGGGCTGTGCTGATAATCTCGCATTGTAAACTGATGGTTAGAAAGGCTAAATAATAGTAAGCGAAGATGGATGATTTGAGTTTTGATCAAACCACATCTAACTCATGTCACTATTACAACAAAAACAAACAGTTCTGACTTTTCACATGCTTTTTTTGTTTGGAAAATATATTAAAGAACTTCACAAACATAGCTCTTATGGAGCCTTTTACAGAACTTTAATATTCTTTAACAAAATTAGTAAAATCAGACAACTATTTATAAAGTACTTAATAAAATTTTAAAAATGTTTTATAGACCTGAGATCATATGGCTGCATAGTCTGCAGATTAAACACTAGGGACATATGGGCATATAGTAGACTGTTATGCTCAATAAAGACATGGAAGAGGTTTTGGGGACAGCTATGCTGATTTTAGTGCATGAGGTCAAGACAATAATTTGGCTTTATTTTGAATATATGCTATTCATCAGCTATAACTTCAATTTTTAAAATGAGACATAATAAGGCAATTTTCCTAATAATGATTGAGGTGATAATGTTTGAGTATCCTTAATTCATTATTTATCAAGACTTTGGACAAGAACCTGGTCATGTTTGACTAAGATGAAACTATTTAGGGTCTTGAAAAAGTTTCATAAAGTTTCAATGACTGTAATTCTATGGTTTGACATTGATGTGCAAAGTTTTTGGAGGAGCTGTAGTGTCACCAGCAACACTGGATCCCCATGTGAACCCCCATGTCAACTTCAGTCAGCTGTGTTTGACAGATTGTTGCACTGTGCACATGTTTCTTGCAATAAAATAATTCTTTCTAAACATTTGTCCAGTTATGTCTCAAGCATTAAGCTGGACATTACACGCCATAGACAACAACCTGCGAGGCTCATTCTGGCAGGATTAAGACTTTGAGATTAAATTTAGGCTGATGGTAACAAGGTGAAATGAGGTAAACCACTCACAGAAACACACGCAAATGCACTAACTCTACATACACACAGACACACTGCAGACAGTGAGGCCAGGAGGGGCGTCCATCCATTTGTGATCCTTCATTCTTTAGGAGGGGCTGCCCTGTTGGCCTGACTGCCCAGAGGGCTCAGCTAGGTGGGGGGGCTGGGTCAGTAATCATGTGTGTGACAGAAAGCAGGCAGGTGTATTGGTTGTCAATCAAACAGCCTCTTTATTGCGTCTCTTCGCTCTGTCTCTCCATGTGTGTTTCTCTGCTTTTCACTGTCTCTTTTTCCTCACCCCGTCTCTCCCTGAAGTCTGACAAGCAAAAGATTTTCACTTACTTCAGAGAGGGAAAATAAGTGAGAGGGAGGTGTAAGAGTCTCCCTGTCTCGTTTTACCATTCCCTTACTCACTCACACACACTCACACACTCACTCACACACACACACACACACTCTTTGTCTCACATGTCTGAAAGACAGCTAGCAGTGGTTTGTCATTGTAACAGTTTAGTGGACTGTGTTTCCAAATCATCCCTTACACTTTTTCTGCAGACAGGCAGACACATAACATTCCTCAGAAGACAGGCCGAGAGAAAGAAAGAGAGAGAGCGAGAGAGCGAGAGAGAGAGAGAGAGAGAGAGAGAGGAAGTTGTGTGCTGTCTCTCTCACTCTCTCTCTCTTTCCAAATGCAGCTGAGTGCTCCACACGGATCGATAGTAATCCTCGGTGGGAGCCGTTTATTTTGGAATGTGTGTGAGGCCCAGTGGGTGACAGAATCCACATTCACACTCACACATGTGTGCAACATTATAAATCTCGCTGCAGCTGGAGACGGTGCTGCACTTGCACACATGAGCATGACGCCGCACGCACTGGCGCAGACAAACTGACACACAAACTTACGCACACCGACAAGTACACACTCAACACGCTCAGGGCCTGACAAGCAAAGCCTCCTGTTGGGCTGGGCTCTCTTCTCTCCTCCACTGAGCAGAACTCACAGGGCTCCAGGCTGGAGGAGGGGACCCAGTGTGTCTCAACACCGTCCCCTGCCAAGGTCTCTGTTTCTAGGGATGGCAGCTCTCAGCAGCTGGCTAGGCTGGAGTTCTCTGTATGCTGACTCCAAGCCGCTGGCTGCTCAGTCCTGCCAGGAATATATAATTCTACAAGGAGGAACTTTTATTTTTTTAACAAATAAAAGAAGGGATTCATTTTTTAAATCATCAGACAGTTCAGTGATTTGTTCTAAAGAAGTCCGGTTGCATCAGCATCTAAATTAAGAAAAACTTCATGGCAAAATCAGTTCACGTCAGTGGAGTTTGTGCATTCAGTGGTTTCAAAGTGGGGGTTGAAATAAATTTGATGGAAACACAAATTTCTATTGTTGATCAATAACAAAGTCTCTCAAGCAGTGCTGACCTTTGTGAGAAGCTGAGCTATAATAAGCTGTGGAGGCTTATTAGCTGTGATGCATCATCCACTTTTTAGGTAACCCTCCTCTGCAACAACGGAAATATTTTAATTAGACATTTAGGAGACAGGCGTTGATGGTAGCTTACAAAAACATCTCATGACTAAATTGTCTTCCCTTGTTGTTTCGATAGCAGCCAAGCTTATAACATTTACCAAAGACAGATAGTAAGCTAACTTAGAAAGGTTTTCTTCTTCTTCTCTTAAAGAACAGTTAAACTTACAACATGTTACATTCACACATTACTTTTTTTGTTGAGCTGTGTACTTAGATTATCCCACATGTTTCCAAGAATGTAAAACTCAGAGAAATCAGTCATTTTATTTGAGGCAATGATTTGTTATATGTTGTTATCTGTTGCTAACACCAGTCATAGAGTGAAGAAGAATGGCAAACGAGACTAAACGCAATGAGAATAATAGAATAGAATTTTGATGTAAAGACCTCTTTTGGTGGAAATGACATATTTTGCATTTAAATTTCTGGAGACAAAATGACAAAAAAACAGTTAAATGAATATATACATCAAAGAGAAACACTAATGTTAGCTGTTAACCTGCCAGTTACAATGGTTGACCAGAAAGTCCTCAATAAGTCGTTAGCACTGCCTCTTTTCATTAAGATTAGCTTTGTTGTGTTACTTTCTGCTGTAAGTTTAAAGATCTTAATCTGAGCAGTGCCAAGTTATTAAAGACATCATCATTTTATTTTTTATCATGTTGATCTATTGGCACTTATACCAATTAACACCAATTTCCTGCACATAATTTAAGAAATGACTGCAAATAAGCTTTTAAATTGTTAGCTAGGACGCTGTGTATGGTTTACACTGAGGTCCAGTACTCACAGCAAAAACCTCTGGAGGGTTTGTTTGGCAGCGTGCTGTGAGGGCTTGTCTGGGCTTGCTGTTGGACTTTTTTGGGGATCAGTTTGGATCTCTGGGCAGAAGCGTTCCCCTTAGAGGCAGCCAGCCGAGCCCAAACCACACACACGCACAGCCACGCACACACCTACACACACACACACACACACATATACACACCTGTGCTTCGCCTGAAAGCATTGCATTATCTGAGGCAATCTAGCAGCACTTCCAATCCTGCTGCCATTTCTGTGGGGCAAAAAGTGAGAGCAGTAAAAATGACCAAAAGCAGAGAAAGGAGCATAAAGCTAAAAAAACCCCCCAAAAGATGGTCATTTTCAACATGAAATTTCATGGTATGGAACGACACGCTACAGGAAATACTGATGAGGAAATTGGTCTTTGCTAACATAAATCCATTTAGTTACTGCTCTAACAATGAATTAGGGGATCTGAGTTTCAGTTGAGGCCCATTTTGGATATAATTTTAAGCTACTACTATGCCATACCGCAACAAAATGCCAATGTTTCATTACAGAGGCATTACAAGACAGTCTAGCTGATATCCAATTTTAATGGTCAAGTTTAAGTCCCTTTAAAATCTAGTCAGATATGGGGACTTTCTATTATCAGATGATATATCTAACCACTGAGCAACCTTAGTGCCCTTAAAAGGTTCAGTAAAGGATAGAATAATGGTGCAGTAGGGGCTTTTGCTGTATGTTGCTCTACAGGCACATGGGACCTGACCACTCAACTATCTCTGAGCTTTGCTCACTCAACAATACAGACATGTCCTCAGCAATACACTCTTATCCTCAGCAATACAGCCAGCTCAGTAGTGTACCTCCTTCAGTGCAGTATAATCACCTCTTGTGACAACATCCCTTGCTCCTCAGGAGTCTATCTACCTCCTCAAATACCCTCACACCATAAGATAAAGACATTAGAGACTATGGGATTTGGAGCGAGTTAAGAATTGGGTCTACGGTCTGTGATGCACAGTTGATACAGACCTGAAACACATAGAAAGTTTGAGATCTCTCTAACAGATACAATCAGATGAGCAGAGCAGAGCGGCAGGGCAGACTGGAGCAAAGCTCAGTGTGTTGCTGAGGGTGTCTGTTGTTTGTAGCTGAAGAATGCAAAGAGGGAAAAGCATTTTCAAACAAGAAAAACAAATGATGAGGGAATACACTGTGAGACTCCATGTGGGACTGGTGATAATCATAATGCATGTTTGCTGGGAATAACTTTTACAATAACACGCACAATCGGATTAGCATAGCATTGAAATAAAAGGTCAGTAAGAAAAAAAACTCCGTGCCATATGTCTTCTCTGTGAATCTAGCTTTTTTTCCTCTCCACCGTTGTGACGCGCCGCACACTCTCCCATCCGTCTCCTCTCTCTCCTCCCTCACTCTCCCTCTCCCTCGCTCGCTCGCTGTCCCTGGGTGGGATGAGTCATCGAGGAGAGAGAAGAAAAGGAAGGAGAGGAGGTGTATTTGTGTGTGTGTGTGTGTGTGCGTGAGTGCGTGCACGCATGTGTTGTGTCATTCCTCCTGAGGTGCTGTGCCCTTCACACTCCTTCTCAGCTTCATGTCAACCTTGCTGCTAGAGTGCAGACATATGCAGCAAAGGTACACATGCCCAATGCAAACTTTACTTTGATATCTCTACATGCCATAACATAAGTTAAAGTCTCCATCTGGATAAAAACTGTCTTTTGTTCAAAGAGGCAGGTGATTGCATTGATTTAAACCTTTTGAATGTGTAAATATTTTTCACATGACTGGACGAAACCACCTACATTGTGACCACCTACATTTGTTCCTTATAAACAATGAAGTCACCCACAAGGGTTTTACAGTTGCTATCCCTCACAAACAGACATGATACACCATAAGTGCCTCTTTTAACTTCTTCACTTCTTTTCTAATATAAAAATTCTTAAATGTGAGATCATTTCATGTCGCTTTATTTGAAGTTAACACTTGTTTCCGAGCTCCCACTCTGTAGAGTTTACATTCATCTTTGAAGGTTCTATATTTGACATTTTATTACTTTTTACGGTTCAGTTTCTATGTATAGATTAAATTAGCTCTGTGTCCTGTAGGTACAGGGGAGATCTCTTGTTTTAGCTTTGCAACAGAAGTACAAAAGTGTATAGCAGCATAATAATTGTCAAATGAAACAATTTAAACTGGGCCAACTATGTGAAAAACCAGGAGTCGTTGCTGTTAGACTATATGAGACCTGTATCTCATCTCAAGCAATTTACATCTTGACATTTGACCACTTTTTTAGCCACATTTGACAAAAGTCATGTTAAAAGGTACCTAGAATGTATATAAAGTGTATTTAAATTTAGTGATCACAATTAAAATTCTTTATACATATATGTACCCAGCCTGATTAATGTGTTGAAGCCATTTACTGCCCCACAAAACATCTGCAGAGCCTGTTTTATATACATTTTAAATCCTGCATTGTTTTTATCAAACACTTTCACACAAACAAGTCATTAAATACTGACTTCAGTACTTGGCGCCACTTTTTAAGCACCGGGGATCTTTTAACATCTGTTCCAGTTTGTTGTGTGGCTTTTCAAATGTTCAGTTTTAAAATGTAGATAAAATGACTATGAAATTGTTTTTACACTGTTATATTATCCAGCAACTACCACTTCATAATTGCTTGAAATATTTGAGCAGATGAAACAGTGATAACTCTGAATATTCATGTGTATTACACAACGTCGTTATTAAGTCATATCTTTTATTACCGATCCTGTTAAACAGTAACTGTATAATATTGTAATAATGTGATGATTGTTCGGATAAAGAGTGAAATTTTTACATTTTGATCGTCACATTTTCTAACATTTCTTTTAGCAGGTGACAGCGACACTGTCAGTGCTTTCTGTCATCGCTGTCTTCTAATGGCTGAAAGCTGTTTACCCAGACTTTCTCAGAAGCCTCAACCACTTACCGAAAAATGAGAAATATAACATTCATCATCAACCCTCATTTCATCCGAAACCTGTTTGTTTCACGCAGCATCTACATTTCCTGTGCAGCTGTGGCTGCTGGAGGCGAATCAGTCCAAAATCTCGATGATAAGGAGTCTGAACTGCCACAGAGCTGTCCAAAGAGACAGACAGACAGACGGATAGATGGAGGGAAAAAGAGATGGACACTTCAGCTCTCTTTCTCTCTTTCTCCCTCCCTCCCAGTCTCTCTCTCTCTCTCTCTCTCTCTCTCTCTCTCTCTCAGACAGCCAGAGTGGATCGGCTGTAAGATATTTGGCTTTCATTTGCAGTGACAGGTCGGCCTCCCCGCACTCTTGCCAAATGTGCAGCGCAGTCGCTGCTCAGTCCAGTTCAAGTCATACAAGCCAGGTTCTTCGCCCAAATATGAAAAAAAAAAAAAAAAAATTAATAGTAAAGCACCCCTCATAACGAGCCACACACTCACACATACACACATTTTCTTGTGCATGGCCACAGACGCTGGCTGATATTTACACAAGTGAGCTTTCAAATCCTCCCTGTGCTTACACACACGTGCACACATGGATACACATACAACACACGCACAAACACACATTAAGCAACCAAGCAGCGTGCAGCCCTCCAGAGTGCTGTACTGTCATTTCCATAAATACTCTTAAAAGGTGCAGCCAAAACCATGGAAGGGTGCGATTGCCTCTCAGCTAGAAACGCACAAAAAAGCTCTTTTCTCTTTCAAGAGACTGTAGGAGAGGATGACCCACTTAATCGAACAATTTGGAGCGCCTGCGTATGTGTGTGTGCGTGTGTTTGTGTATCCCTGTGTGTGTGTGTGTGTGTGTGTATGTGTGTGTGTACGTGTGTAAAAGGGCCTCCCAGTGCCCAGAGACAAACAATAAACAAAACCAATGAGCTTATGGTGTTGCAGAGACATGGCATGATGGCTGTCTTGCAAGAGTTACATGTGTGTTTATGTGTGTTTGTGCGTGTGTGAGCGTGTGTCTGTGTGCAGAGGAGAATTGCGTATGAGCGCTACATTTATGAGTCACAGCTTTTATATTTCCAGCCTGTGTACAGGTATGTTTTATTGTGGGGACACTGAGCAAGGCCTGACCAGAGGTTTTTATATATTTTAGTGGCATCTTTGTGTGTGTGTGTGTGTGTGTGTGTGTTTGTCTGTCATTCCCATAGTAGCAGCAGTAATGATGCCGTCCATCTGCTGTTTGGAGCTGTGTAAAGTGGAGTGGGGCTGGTGTGCGTGTGTTACATGGGGGGGGGGGGGTCAATCATGGTTTAGCCTCTAACTGCTCCTAAAGTCACCCATGCCAATTTTCATGATGTATCTGCTGATGTTTCCTTCTTCTTCTTCTCTTCTTCTTATTTAGAAAGCAATCTTCAATTTTTTCGTTGCAGGCTCATAAAAAATATTTCATTTAATTACATGGCATCATGTTGAGGACATCACTGGATTCTCCCTCTCTTTTATTCTCTTTTTATTTTTTGTTCTTTCCTCTATCACTCACTCAATCCCCCTCCACCCCCCACCCCACTCCACCTCAACCCCCGCCTCTTTCCAGCCATTGAGATCCACTTTCATCTCATTTTATAAAGCCATGAAACATCAGGCGGCAGCATAAATCTAACATGTGATTGCTGTAATGACCACGAGCCGTGGCATCGAAGCAGGAGCCCCGACAGATGTACGACTCACACAACACCAGCGGGGTCAAGGCTGCCTGTCGCATGCAGTATCCGTGCCATGCACGCAGCCGCACGCCCAGTGTACAGTAATGCAACTTAGCCCGCTTCGACAGAGCTGGCTAGTTTGACATGCTACTCATGTGCAGGCTCACGCAGGGGCAAATCTCACAGCTCAGATAGCGCTTTATGCACATCCAGAGACACATAGGCTGAATAGAACACTAATGGGATTCAATTTTCTTGGTCCTCCGAAGCTCTGATACAAGCCGTTCAGCCTAACACAAACACCACTCACAGAGTACACAACACTGAGAACCATTCATACGAGAAAGGAAAATAAATGCGGCTACTTTAAACAGCTCGTCTGCCTACATGCTCAACAATTTCATAGAAACAAAAGCTCTGTTAGGCATTGGCAGTGCCCTAACGCTAAACCTTTGAAGTGAAGGACTTTGGAAACTTGCATTTTTAAGTAAGTGGCTTCAGACACATATACTAAGTGCTATGCCTTTTGTTTTGATGATTGTATGTGATATAAACCTTTTGAAGAACAGTTTTACTTTCATACGGGGGGATGGGAGGCTGCCTAATTAAAGCTGCATTTGATCTATTTTAACTCATACCCCTGTTTCCTTAAAGGTACGTTCATCAAGTACAACCAATCTGCTACATGTTGACTGTACAGTATGTACCAACTGCTGATCTGTGCACAAAAAAAGCAGAATCATCAGTACAGAGGGCAACACTGCTGCTCTTCATATCTGGCACTGACATGAGTCTTGGATGATCCAATCAAAAGTGGACACCTTTAATAACAGGTGTGAATAAAGACAAGATGCATCGAGGAAATGCTGAGGTCCAATCTACCAAACCACATTGAGGCAGTCTACGATGAATATGGCCACATTCTTTTAGGAGAGAATGCAGAATGTGTCCTGGGCCACATTGAGGGACCGCCTACTCAACAGACTGCATAAGTAGGCTACATGAATAACAGTGACGTCCATTTGGTTCACTGTAATGTAAATTACATGTTTTGGCTCTTTCCTGCCAATATATTCAGACCAAAACTCTGCACCGAAAAACAAGAATTCCCCATTAATTTTGACGTGAAAGGTCCAATGAATAGGAGAGTTGTATAAAACAAAAAACACAAACTGAACAATCCTGCTGCACGAGAATTAAAAGATTAATTTGCATTTGAAAATCTTTGCACAAGACACAAAAAGCTGAAAGCAAGCATTGAATACAATGCATCAATTTGTTTTCCTCTTTTTAAAAAACATCAGTTTGTTGCTACACTGGTCTTTCAGCTGGGTACATACAGTGCTCTGGAGAGAGAGGTCTGCTGATCCCTGTCCATTTGTCTCATTGTTTTGGCTGATTCTATTGGTCTGCTGGTTTAAAACAGTAAAGACAAGTTTGTCTTTGCAAATGGAAAGAGTAAAGTATTTATTTGCATAAAGAACAGAGGAATGAGATCTGATCTCCAGTCGTCACTTGAGACGCATGTGGGGATACATCGTCACACCAAGTGTGACACTTGGGGCTGTCCATTCGTGATTGGACCACCCAAGATGCATGTTAAGCCTCACAGTGTACTGTTTGGCAACTGGTTGCAAATTTCAGGAGGCTAAAGTCGACTCCCACAATCTTGCCTTATCTTGAGATCCTGTCTCACAGAGGGGCCCTCAATCAAATCTAGTTTTAATACCTAAAATATTCCAGTTGATATCATGCTTACATGCAGATTAATCTGGCCACTGTCCACATCAGTGTCCATTTTGGACTTTGTTATGTTAAACATGCACACAAACAGTATATCTGCAGTTTATAACTAAGGCATGATGAATCATTTGTTGCGTTCAGGTTAGAATTTTAAGGCAAATCAAAGCTCTTAAGTAGGGACAGATCTTGGTCTTAGTTATATATTTAAAGAATAAACACCAACTCATTGTATGACACGGGTTGTGTTTGGCACTTTTTTTATGACACTTTTCTTTCTTTAACCAAAACTTTGTTCTGAACCTTAGTCAGGGCCAAAACTGTCATCGTGAGGAGTTTAGAGTGGTTTTATTAGAATTAAAGAAGCTTGTAACTTTGAGATGGACGACCGCTAGAAACATTTATTTTTCTGAAAACAGTCAACATTTGAATCTCGTCTTTTTTAATAGTGACCACAAAGGCTCCCTTTAGCAAGTTTATGTGTTTATGTGCCTAAAACTAACAACACCTTGTCTTTGGAGCCTGACATTTTAAGCACTATCATTTGTAATGTTTTAAACTTCTGCCTTGGGTGTCAAAGTCTTTTGCTTTATATGCCCACCACCCACCTCCTCATTATGACTCTTTCTGAACTGGTAAACATCATCCTCAGTGGAATTACTCCAAGCAACCATGATGTTTCCCTCAAAGTAAATTCAGCAAAGAAAACAGGATTCAGAATCAGCATTTATGATTACTAATGAAATATACTTGACAACAGAAAAAAAACCTTTCAAGTCTCCTTTAAGCAGAGCCATGACAACATGCATTTCCTTCAAATTGCCGTAATGCTTTTGGCTGTGTGAGCGTTAAGTGCGTCCCCATTGAGACAGGCCTGACCCTGATGGCAGCGCCGAGGGCCGTACATCACTGTGACCTTTCTGAGCACCGCTGCAGCCCGCTGCCTTTGTTCGCCAAACGGGCCTCGCACAAAGCGACTTTTGACCAACAACAGAGAGAGAAAGAGGGCAGAGATGGAGAGATAGCTACGGAGAGGAGGGGATGAATGGATAAAGGGACAGGCGTCGGCTGGAGGTCCGCGCTAATGGCCCCTGTGTGTTTTCTAATTAGGAGCAGTGTCAAGAGACGCAGGGGAAGAAATGGGGGAGGTCAGGGGACGGGCAAAGAGAAACAGGCTATGAGAGAAAGGAAAACAGAAAGAGGACAGATATCCAGACAGACAGAATAAAGCAAGTGTTTGAGAGAGAGGAAGAAACAGAATACTGAAAAGAAGAGATTAGGGGCCAATTAAGAGAGAGCAAAGAAGTTGAAAGCCAAGAGAAGGAGATCCAATCATCTGATCATTCATTGGTCTTGTGCCACTGTGCCTTCTGCATCCAGATAAGTATGTAAGTTTCTGTGTGTTTGTGTGTGTGTGTGTGTGTGTGTGTGTGTGTGTGTGTGTGTGTGTGTGTGTGTGTGTGTGTGTGTG
>JAQMCX010000023.1:5259097-5282788 GCA_029814765.1 Acanthurus leucopareius | reverse complement strand
CTTCTGCATCCAGATAAGTATGTAAGTTTCTGTGTGTTTGTGTGTGTGTGTGTGTGTGTGTGTGTGTGTCTGTGTGTGTGTGTGCGTGCGTGTGTGTGTGCATGGGAGGGGCAGCAGTAGTTTGCAGTTTGCAGCACTTTCTGTAAGCGAACTTAAAATGGATATCAATAAGTGGAGAGCATGTTTTTATCTGGTATTCAGGCTTATCAAGCTCACTTTGAGATATGAGTCAAATTATTTTGCTTTGCTGACAGTCTCAAGGGAATTTACGTGTTTTCTGAAATACCCATACTCAAGATATTTGCTTGAGACAGAAGAGGTGATTTTGTAAGCTGTTTCTTAAGTTGTGGTTTATTACAGTAATAGATCAACAATACTGTACGTTCTTGATTGATATGAGATTCTTAACAGGATAATTATTAAAAGAAGTGGCTGCTGGTAAGTAAACACACTTTTTCTACTCTCTTATAAGTTCCTGTTGGATCTTTTTTGTAAGAAGATCTAAGATGGTTTTCAATGACAACCCATTCTTGACTCTTCTGATGCTCCAAGTAGGTAACTTTCCCTTTTCCCAAATTCATACTTAGGTAGATTCCAAACAAAACCTACCACTTGTTACTTCTCAAAGAGCTGCCACAGATATATGAGGTGTCACAAGCTCCTATACTTGACCACTTCATCAATATAGGTAACCATAGAGCTAAACCCCTTTGGGATGATATTTATTAGCCACTAAAAAGTAGTAAGTGCAGCTTTCATGCCAAATTATAGAATACTGCACGCATATCTGCCATTAGGGGTCAAAAAAGACGATATCTTCTTAGCCCTTAGGGGTCAAAGGCACCTATCAGTACATCTTCAGTAAATCAATCTTTGACACAGCCTCAGCTCTGCTGATCCCATCTATGCAGTCTGCCATTCTGAGAATTTGGAAAGCATCAGACTGAGTCTCCTGATTTACTTTCCTGTAGTCAAGACATGTTCTCTGGTTTTGAGAGAAGCACAGCTGGAGAACACTAGTCACTTTGCCAGTGTTCATTTGCACCAATACTCAACATATAAGACAACTCTTGCCTATATACAGAGTTAGAGTTAACTGTGGATGTTGTTTGATTGGAGCTGCTCCACCCACATCCACATCATGAAGGGTTACAGGGAGATCCTGAAACGGGAGGAGAACTCTGTTTACAACTGTTCCTTGAACAGTGTCAGTAGACACTTAACTGCATGACAGAGAACCAGTTCAAAAGAGGTGAATCCTTTAGATTCAGTAACAGGATCTCTTATAGCAAGCAGCAAAAATGTAGCCTCAGGAAATGAACAGTGGCATCTTTTGCAGTCAACAAAACCCAGTCTTTTCTCAGTTTTAGGCAAAGGGCAAACACAATCTGCAACCACTTAAGACAAAAGCTCTCCGACCGCAGGAAGAGGAGTCAGTGGAGCTACAGGGACTTTTTGATTGGGTTTCTCTAGCATTGATGCCTAAGTAGCCTGCCAATGACGTCTCATGGACCGAACGTAACAGCGCACCAGCTGTCTCTAACTAGGCGAGCTCTGTCGGCTTTCTTCAGGAACTACATTCCTCTGTCCAGTTGGCCAGCCGCATTTCAGTGTTGTTGTTTAATTTTCCACCTCCTCCCTCCCCAGGTGAAGCTTACTGGCTGCTTAGATGAGTTAGAGCCTCAACACGATAAGGCCTTCCACTATAATGTTCATAGGATCCTTTATTTCTTTGCTTGACAACAATTCATCAAACCCATTTCTACAAAACACTTCAATAACAAAAGAAACAAAACTGCTGACTTTTTAATGTTTGAGTCATTTCAAATCACCTTTATGACACCAGGCAGATGTGCCATGGTTAAAAAAGTTTTGGGACCTCTGCTGTAAATACACTGCTGCACCGTATGTCCATGCCTCAGCCATAATGAATGCTGGGAAGAACCTCATTTACAGAGTGTTAGAGAGCATATGTCGTTTTTTTTTTTTTTTATGTGAGACTTGCTTTGCGTGTGCTGTGTGTGTCTATGCAACTACTCATCCCCTGTGTGGGAGTGTGTGTGTGTGTGAGTGTGTGTGTGTGTATTAGCGTCTATGCATGTGCGAACGCCTTTGAATGCGTGTTTTCACTGCACATGCAATGAGGGATGGACATCACCAGGGCAGCGCTACAAGTGAAGCAGGCAGATCAGTCAAAGACTTAAAGCCCAGCTCCCCACTGGAGGAAATGGACAGGCTTTGATGTTGATGTGAACAAATAAAAGGAAGCCAAAATGAGTGGAATGGACCATTATCTGCTATAGAGAGGCCCTCCCATGGAACTGAGCCTGCCTGCTTTGCCTCCAATCAGGGGGTTGGGGGAGTGAAGTGGGGGGGATTGAGGAAGATGGAGAAAGAGAAAGAGGGAGAGAGTGTAAGACACACACAAAAAGACTGGGAGAGAGGGGGTAGGGGGTCCAGAATCCTATTGATTTTTCACTCTTGTGCTAAATCCAAATACTGCAGTGTTCTATATTTGCTCGTGTGTGCAACCTCTTACAAAGCACATTTGTATATGCAATATTCATTTTAACACTGCAAGAGGCCAAGTGAGGATGATGATCAGTGGAGCATGCTAAAAATGCTTAATAAATATATATAAACTCACCTCTCTATTTATTGGGCAGACTAATTTAAGCATATGTTTTAAATACTATAAAATTTCTATGCTGATAAACAAGTTAAAGACATAATTTAACTGCTGCATTGGGAGTATTTTCAGTGGCACCAATAATAAGACTTGGCTAGTCCTTATTAAGCATTGCTAATGTTAACTCACAGAGGAAGACACAAGGCTTTTGCCAAAGACACAAATAGATAAACTCCAAAAATAAAATCCTGACGCTGAAGCTAAAAGCAGGAAAATAAAATACCAATACCTAATTTATGTGACAGCTTCACAGAAGAAGGCCTACTAATTCAATTAATATTGGATGTTTGTCAGAGGCCAATTCAAAATCAGACTTTGCCAAAAGCAAAAACCAGCATTCTACAAAGGTCATGCAAGAAATGAAAAAAAGAAGTATTTAAAGAAACAGGGAACTTGTTTGCACAAGCTGACACATGTTAACCATCTTTTGTACTGGCTGGAAAAAGTGGGTCAGACACACAACAGCAAATGTGTGCAGGGATAACAACGGAGAGCAAGAGAGACAGAGGGAGAAGGATTCATACAATTCTGACCCACAAAGGAAAGTTATTCCCTCTTAAAAAATGGTATGTAGTGTGTGGTTACAGCATATGATTAGTGCCAGAAGAGATGCAGCATGTGTGCGTCTGGAAAAGAAAAAAGTTTCCAAAAGAGGATGTTTAAACCCAAATTTGGTTCAAAACAGAGTGACAAGGCTTGCCTGAGCTGTGAATTTCCCAGTGACTCATCAATTTTGTTGTTTGCACCATTTTAGCCATGCACGGCTCTTTGGATGTCTGACCAATTTGGGTCAGGCACAAACATATCATCAACTTGCCGTTAAAACTTTATACAGATAGAGTCAAAAGATTTTGGTGATCCCCTGACTTGTTTTCCACTACCTCCAACATGGTAAGGTTTTCACTTACCCACTGACATATCTGAACATCTAGCAGGTGGATTGGTACAATTTTTTGGACATACATTCATGGTTTTCTCAAGACGAATCCTGAGTAATCCCCTGTCGTTTCCCTAAAGCAGCTACTGGATTACTTGCTTTAAAATTTATCAAAGGCTCCATCAAGACAATGGATGAATTTTTATTATCCATTGTTTATGATTAACCACCTACAAAAATAGCATGATAGCTGTTAGCCTTCTGTTGACCTTCTTTTTTTGGTAATTAGCAAATTTTAGCATGCTAATACACTAAGCCATGATGCTAAACATGTTGAATGTTAGAGCTGACATTGTGAGCATGTTCAGGATAGCCATTAGCTCAAAGTGCTAGCTTAGCAGTACACTGTGATAACATTGTCCGTCTTAAACAAACAAGCTAAAAAAAAAAAAGATAACCGTGTTCATTGTTTTCCTGCTGGTGTGACATTCCCCTCGAAAATAAAATAAATATGAGGACACAAAAATAACAAAAGAAAACCAACAGGGGCGCCTAGGCGGAGAACGGGTTCAGGCGCTGGCCACTTGCACTCCCTCCTCTTGTCTTTGTCTTTTGTCACGCTGCATCCCTCTTCTCCTCACTTTCTGCCATCACTCCACTAAGACTGCCAAATAAGGGCATAAAATGGCCAAAAATAACAACCAAGAACTTTTTCCAGGAAGGATAACACAAGCAGTTTACTTTCCAATAAGCTAATTGTTTTGCATCCCAAGTGGGTAAATGAGCATCCATGAGGGGGATTAAGATAATGCAGGAAATTAGATAATGGATTGTTAAGAGTGGCTATGGCAGAAAAGCTTCCCTGCAACCCTATAACTTTACTGCAATTAATAATGAATAATTAATAACTGGACATTTTACCTGCAGGATATGTTGGCATAAACGATTCAGCAGGACTGCAGATAGTTGCTTAACTTAAGTGTTTCCTGCCTGCACACTTGTTGAACCTCAATAACAATCCGCACTTTTTACAGAGTGCTTGTGTTCAGACTCTTTCTAAACTTAGAAACAATGTAACTACCCATCCAAGTTAAACCCGGCGCACCACTTTTTGTTTTTTTCTCTTTCTATACACCATGACAGTGAATGACGGTTTGGGGCGTCGTCTGAGGAAAGTTGTAATTAGTTTGTGATGCCACGTCTGCTGAAGGGCAGTCATCTTTAATGAACATCAGTAGCCCTAATGGAGCGTAAAATGACACTAGGAAATACAAGATGTCGTGGTCAACAAGGGAATGGCTACATCAGTCAGGCCCTTCATTCCCTTACATATGCTTCAGTTAAGAAAGACGACTCAATGAGGAAGATGCTCTCTTTCTGGGTTTCTCTGTCTATCAGCACATTTCTATTTATGCAGCAAAGTGGATTTTCTGCATTTAAACGTATGTACATGCTACATTTAATGTTTCTGGACTCTTACACAGCTTCAACAACTTGATCCGTCTACTTCAGTAAGATCTGCTGAGATCTGAGATGTCCTATTTATTCTGCTCTGTTCTGTTTTCTCTCCTCCCTCTGTCTACTTCTCCTTTATTTTGATAACTTTAAATATTTTCCCCAGGTTCCTCTGTTGAGAGCTTTCGCTGTGAAACACTGAGCTTGACCGAGTCTTTGGTTTATTCATGAAGTCCAATGAGGAAGGCCTTTGATGTGTGTGAATTATTTAAAGTCAACACTTTTTTTTTGAATACATCCTCACTTTGGTAAATATTTCCCAGCACTGCCACACCAAGTCATTACCGCCGTGGTGATTAATTGGATGAATCCAGCCAGAAAATTTGAAAAACAAAAGTGAAAAAGGACAAAAATGGTGTCAACCGCTGATAATGACTATGGCCGTGTTACTGCATTTTATGCATTTGTTTGAAATGCAAGAATAAAGAATTCAGTTAAAGTGATTCAAAAAATTTGTTCAAGACTTTATAAATGCTTTGGTTTGAAGTAGTACATTGTTTCACAATAGCAGGCGTCTCTTTTTATTTGTAAATGCTAAATATGGTACCTCATCTTGGAACAAAAGTCTTCTCATCACAGTGGGTTGATACAGCTACTTAGGTAAAATGCAATAAAATGTGGGGCTTGCAAGTATATTTGTTTAGTGGTCTGAATGCGTCTACAGACAAAAGTGTTCATAGGTATTAAAATAGCTGCACTTGAAGGTGACATAAGTGCCCAAGATGACACTCACTTTGCAAAACTCTTGTCTTTAAGACACTCAAAGTACTGAACATGTTGTACGTACAGAATTGACAGAAGTAGCTGTGTGAAAAACAGAGATAAGTTCAGAAAACCTCGTCTCCTCTCTGACCTCCAGACAGCTGTAACATCACTGTGTGACATGGGTGTGAATGTCTGCGTGTTGGTTTTCAGAAAGTTAGAAAAAAATTGGGGTTTGGAAAAGCGTGTCGTGAGGGTTTCTGAGGTTACTTAAAAACCTGATCAGTAGTTGGAAGCACACTTAGGCCTTTTATACCATCATGAAACTGACTCCATTTCAGTTTGCTTGTCAAATTGTGAACAGTTGGAGTATTTGAATCGTAATAAATTAAATCACAGTTGGAAAAATAACTTGCAGATTTTCCTTGATCTGATATGGGAACTGACTCTGTGTGAAAATTTTTACAGGTTGTTGTGAGTTATGTAAAAATCCTCCATCCTTGATTAAAATGGTACAGTTTAAAGCTGGTGGAAACATGGGCTGCTTCTTCAAAAAGCACCAAGGTTCCAAGAATCCTGAACAGAACCAGTTATATTTTTAACCAGAGCTAATTTGGTGGAAAACCCCAAATCTGGTGTAAATCACAAGAATAAAAAAGTTATGTGATCAATAGTTTCATTGCTAACAGCAGAGGATATAATTAAAATGGTATTTTGTAACAGTCAGTTAGCTTAGGGTTTGCATTCAATTTGTGCAAAAATAATATAAAAAAGCGTCCAACATTTATAAGAAGTTTTAAAAATCATGAGATAAACAATAAGATAAAAATACAAGATAAAGCAGATGTTATGTAGGCTTTAAATGTTTGATAGATGCTGTTTTGCCCTTCTCCTACACAGTTCATCCATTATCCTTAAGGATCAAAATATCAGTTATTGGTACAATCAATCAGTTATAAATTGCTTTGACATTTATTATTTTTTAAGATCACATATAATCAGTCATATATGCGTGTATATATACAACTTTACAAGCAGAATTAGAGCAAGGACATTGCTTTACAGTGCTTTTTCATGTACAGTATTTGAGTCATTTTGCCTCTTTAAAATGACTTGGCTCTTTTCCTACCCCATATGTTTGGATCAACAGTATGTAAACACCATGCACAATAATGATTTTGCATCTTAAAGCAACTGAATACATTAGAACTTTCACAGTCACATTATTTTTCAATTACAACTGTAAAGTTAGTACTTACAGAAAACCAATATGCAGAAAAGGTGAAAAATAATGCATCTCTCATTAGTTCTTATTGATGTGTTCAGCATCATGTATTAGAATTAGGGTGTAAAATTATGTGCACAGTAGATATGCCTGGTGATTAGTGATAGCTGGGACCCCCTGCTGGTCCTCAAAACTAAGTCCAGCAAGCATCAACTGAGCTCTCAACTAATCTCGGCTCATTTCATTTGAATCTCATCTGATTTGTCCACTGAGTGGTAACAGACTGCTGCCTTATATGACATTGTAAAGACCACCATTTCCATCATGTACAGTAGAGCAGCAGCATTACTCTTTTTGCTCTTCTCTCTCTGTCTCTGTTTCTCAGTCACATACCGGCGCAGTGAGCATGCACGCACAAATTCCCTCTGCCTGTCTTTCCTCTGCCTTTGAATGGTGATATTATACGATAGTATCGCATAATGTGGTGTGAGGGCAGCGGAGAGAGCAGTGACTAGGATCCTCACCCAGCCGCGCTCTGCTGTTTTACCCCATGCGGTGGCACACAGCGCAGGCAGGAGTGATATAATTAGAATGGAAATTACAGAAAGTTACAGGCGAGCTAAATCCCCCCGCGCATCGCGTGGCTAAAAATGTCCCGGGCAACGCCAGTGGATGTATCACCATAGCAACAGCCTTCTTCTGCACTCTATTTTCAGACTGAAAAGGGAGAACCATCCAGAGAGAGAGAGAGAGAGAGAGAGAGGAAGAGAGAGCGCGGGAGAGGAGAGGAGAGAGAAATGCAAACATTGCCGTTTCTGTAGAAATTGATACATTATTCAAGTAAGGAAAACATCTCAGAGTGAGCGCTGGCGAAAGGGGAGGTGGGCTGCAGCGCGTGCTCACTTGTCGGGGCTAAGCTGAATTGTCTTGGGGGCAATGGTGTGACGGTCATACAAGGACAATGGGGTTGACTTACACGTCTCAGCAGAGGTCAATGCTGAAATCCACACCAGCTGCGAGAGATGTTAACATCAATGCAGCAGCAGCGTGATGAGGCTTCCTACCCGGCGCTGCACCGGCTTCTATTTTAATCAATCACACATCAGATGGTTAGAGGATGAACTGCTGTGGATAGGGAATCATCTTGCGGAGGGGAATGGAGCAATTTGGGGCATTAAAGACCAGGCTTCAATGAGAGCGAGTGCAAGCCAGCGGTAAAGTTCAGCCTCGTGTCAAGGGCACAGTGTCATTGCTTTGACTCAGCGGATGAGTCAAGCATCTGATTTTTTTTTTTCGGTTTTCTTTCGCAAAATAGCTCTGAAAATAAAATTCAAAATCAAATCATGGAGAAAAAAGAAACCCCCCCCCCTTATGTCCCAATGCACTTATTCTCTATTTCTCAATTCTTTTCAGTTCGGTTCAAGTTATTATAATTCATTTCAGCACAATGTGGTTTATTGGCATGGCTGTTGAGAATGAAATGCCAAAGCGCCAAGACAAAAGATCCACATTTTCTCTCTTTCACTTTCTCTCTCTCTCTCTCTCTCTCTCTCTCTCTCTCTCTGCTGGTCTAATCAAGTCTTAAATGAAAGCATACTCTCTCTCTCACACACACACATACACACACATGCACATGCACATCCACACACACACTCTCTCTCTGTCCATCTTTCCGTCTCCTAATGTTTCTCTCACCCCCCAGGGGGTCTGATTGAGCTGGCTGGGAGGCATGGATCTTTCTCTATTGATCCGCCCGCTGAATCACTTATCCCTTTTCCAATGGCCTTCATCACCACACTCAGGTTTTTAGCACTCTCTGCATGCAGAGATTTCCTTACTTGTACAGCCAAGATCCGGGCTTGGAAAGAAAAAGCTTCACAAGTGAAAAGAATATCGTAATTGGACTGCAAAGAATTTGCTTACTGTAATGAATTACAGTTTTTTTCTAGAAAGGAGACGTATAAATCACACTGATCAGATAACAAATACCTCAAGGAACAAAAGGCAGTGTCGAAGATGAACTCAGTGTTCGGTAGCGATCAATAAGGTTGCTAAAGGAAATTGGGTCAATGTTATATATATACAGAATAGAATACACATGGCAAGGAACATCTCTAACATGCTAATTGACTCTACAAGCACTTGTTTCCACCAGATGTTGTAGTTAATTTGGAGCTTAAACATTTGTATATTGAATTAGTAAATTGACTCCCAATACCACATTTAAAGGTGGACAATCTAGTATCCAGAAATACTGTATCCAAAGGCTTAAAGACTGGAAGACGTCTAAGGTCAGTGTTCCTGAAGTGATGCAATTGATTTAAGCAACAGGAAGAATAATTACTGACAGCGTCAACATGTGGAAGTGCTCTGCAGTATCTGTTTGCAGCAAGTTAAAACTGCAAAGATTCAGGTGTTAGTGACTGACACTGTCCACATTTATCCTGGTGAGTTAAGAGAGGCTTTAATCTCAAAGCATAGCCACACAACAAGGAAATAAATCAGATTAAAACAGAGCTCTGATATATTTAAAATCCCCAAATTTCATAAAAACATGTCCAAATATTAAAATATCTTAATAATTATCAGTAGTATAAATATCAAACCATCAGCTTTTTAGGTACATGATACCACTTTTGATCAAACCCGACATTTTTCAGCATGAAAACATGTGCAACCACATGCGCACCACCTCTATCCACATGGCTGTGAAACTATGCAGACAAAGCAAAGCTGAGACATATATTTATATGGCACACTATGTAGGCTACTGGAGATCATTTGAATGCCGCAGTGCCCTATGCAAACCTTTTATTATCACCATCCATCAACTTGTCATGCATCATTTTTTTGCTCTGCTGAACTGGCCAGCTGAAGAGGAAAAAAGAAATGGAGAAACAAGAAACTGTCCGCACTGGTTGCAATTTGAGCTGCATAAATCAAATAATCACATGATCATTCATTCATTAAATCAATACAGAGAGGAGGGGAAATTTCATCCCTGGCTGATAATCTTAGAGAGTCTAGACACAGCGTATTGTTAGCCTTGTAGACCTTTTTGGCTAGGTAAATTTGGCATGTGACTGTGCTGGTGAAGACTGTAATCATGCATTAAAGCTATGTGGTTTTAATTTTTGGAAAAGCTGAAATGTTTTCAACTTTTCAGCCCGTGGCATACTGAACACTAAAGGATACGTTCACTCCCATACTGCAGGGAATGCGCAAAAACATGTTCTTAACATTGAAAACAACAAGGAAAAAGAGGCCAGCACTGTAAAGACAGGTCCCTAGTGGTCATGCAGCTTTTTGCAATGTCAACCAGATGCCTGTGGGCTGACACAGATGCTTTCATTTCTCCAAGCAGGATGGACTCACTTACACTGCCAGCCTCTGTCCGGGCAGAGAACAAGTCCCTGCATGCATCCTGCTAATGCCTATCTGCCTGTTTCTGTCTCTCTCTCTCTCTCTCTCTGATTCACTTTCTCTGACTGTCTCTCTCTTTTTGTCTCTTTTAATTCTTTTTTTTCCCCATCTGCTTTTTTCATCCTCTCTCTCTCTCTCTCTCTCTCTCTCTCTGCCTCCCTCATGCTTTTGTTTGACTTTATTTTCGTCATCAAACATGACGATTCGTCACTGTTGACACAATCTGCTCTGACCTCTGGTGCACTCTGTCCCTTTGAACCTTCGTCCTCCCATGTTGGGATGACTCGCACAGACAGAGGACACACGCCGAGAGAGAATGGAAGAATAATGATGAGTGTTTAGCATGGGGGGATTGGAAGTCCGCTTAGAAACAAGGGCACCGGATCAAATGAGACAAAAATGCAAAGATGAGAGCCAACAACAGTGGCCAGTTGAATGATTGCAACCTTAAAAAAGTGTCATTTGTAACACCTCTCAGCTGAGATGCTCATATATATGATAAAATGATGTAGTATCATGTTAACTTGTCACGGCAGCTTCCACATGTAAGCGCAACGGGGTCATGTGAGCTATTCCTGGCTGTCGACATAAAGATAAATGCATGGTAACACGTGACATAAACACACAGGCATGCATATATATCTATGCCGCTCTAGCTTGAGTTCACGGCTGTCAATCAAATGTACATGAAGGTCAAATGAGCAGACGGTTGGACTGAAATGGTTGACACAGATCAGTAATAGCAGGCTATGGTATCTGGGTCTGCTATGCAGAGTTAAAATGAAGAGAGAAAGTGGGATGAAGGAAATGAGAGAGCAGAGAGAGTCAAAAGAACGAGAGCTTTAACAAAAGCAGCAAAAGGCACAAACTCTGACAGAAACTACTTCATTTACATTCTCTTTACCTCATTGTTTTAATTTCTTATTTTTATAAAAGCCCTTAAAGGGACAGGTTTTGCAAAGTAGCATCTGCTATAAACAAGATACCTGCACTGGATAGCTGTTCTCAGTTTGTCTGTTTAAACTGAGTTTCTATCAAATAAACTCTTTCATATTACAGTAAAGAAATCCTGATGCTGCTCCATTCCAAAGTGACTGTGTCGATGGGATTATGACCCCTTGTTAAGTGTGATTAAGTATAGTTCTTGTGTGTCTTACACAAAGGAGTATTTGTTGGCTTTTGGAGGGGGAGAATAAGTTTTATGAACATTTGCTGTGTGTTCGTAGAACTGGACTCAAACCAGCACTGAGAGGAAAAAAAAAGAGAGGAGGAACTCACAACCTGTTTTTGCCAAGTCGCCAGTAGCCTCAAACCAACATTTTTCTTTTTCCTTTTTTTTACATGTTGAAGCCAAGAGTGCTTTCAAACAATGAGAGCTTTTTGGTCATTTTTTTCCTAACTACTTGTGTCTTCATGTGCTCCTCCATTATTTTGCTTTTACAATTAAGAAAAACTCTAAAAATAGGTGTTCCAGTGAGGAATGAACCAGATGGATGCAGTGGTTTTGATATCGCACACACAGGCACTGGAATATTCAGCAGCAGAATGAAGACGAGAGACTTGAACATGTAGATATTAGAAACGCAGAAATCCATATTAATCCAAGGATCTTTAGTGAGAAATCCGCATTCAATCCAAAAAGCTTGAGCAAACAGTCAGTGGCTCTGACATATTTTGAGGCAAAAACCCCTTAATACCCCCATTCATTTTCCCTATAGTCCATAACATGATTGTTTCACAAGCTAATTCAAAATTATTTGGTGCCAGTAAAGATGCTAATTTTCTGTCCAATCCGCAGTTTAAAGAGCCTGTGAAATGCGGAGATGAGCTGTTTGGAAAACTGCAGGTGTATCTCAATTTATAACCAAACCTTGGTCATTGTTTTGTAAGTCAAAACAAGTCTGAAGTCAAGGCAAAGTCTGTGTTTTCTTAAGAAATCCACAGGCTCTGAAGGACCCAATATTCATGTGAAGGATAAGAGTTTAGTCTACAGTTAGGACACAGAGACCAAACAGCAGCCTCTGCAGAGGTGAGCCTGCAGTCTCCAAGACTAAAGAATGGTTGGTCAGGAGCTCAACCAAGAGCATGCTGGTGGTTTTCTCTAACATTCCTTCAGGGTCGCTCCCCAGGGTCAGATCTTAAATGCTTAGTACTGTTGTGATATTTTGAGGCGTTTGAGTGAGAACATTTGGTGCGATGACCTGAACTAAACTGAACTGTGGTGCGACGGAGACTGGGCTGTCCAATGTGACAACGTGTCTGCTCACTTTGTAAAAAAATGCAACTTTCTTGCCTGCAACTGCACAGTTGTCGCTTCCTCGGCCACCATATTTGCCAGATTTGAGTGCTTGCTACTTCCTTCTGCTCCCCAAAATGAAGTTGAAGCTGAAGGGTCACCTTTTTGACTCTGTGGAGGAGATTGAGCGTGAATCGCAGATGGTGCTTGATGGGCACATACAACAGGTCTCCAAAGCTTGGCAGGAGCACTGGGAGCGGTGTACCGCTGCACAAAGGGACTTCTTTAAAGGGGATGACAGCCAGATTTAAATCAGGTACGCTTTTCGCTTCTGGTTGAAGCCGCACTGAACTTTCTGATCGCACTTTGTAGTTTAAAGTTGTTGCATCTCCAGCACAGATTTTTTGAGACGTGTGTTTTGCATGTTGCCAACATGCAGCCTCAAGGTCTCATCTGCTGTGTGTCTGCCGTGTTAACAGCCAAAGCATCCTTCCCATCATCATATTAATGATTGCTGTAATTTGTATGCTTATAGTGGGACACTAAATGAAACAGCCATGCTGTGAAAAGGTCCACTGGCAGCTGTCAGATTGATTTTAAGAAATAATGTTGATAGTTCAATGAAAAGTTGATTTACTTTGGCAAACTTTTTTAATAACAGTTACAGTAGTTACAGGATTCGGGGAACTAATATACAGTAAAGTAGCAGATCTCAAGTCTGTTAGCCTTTTGTAAATGCTTCATTGAATCCATCATAACCTTCAATATTACAGCTTGGTTTGGATCCTTATCTAACATCCAGCACAACCCACTGAATAAGATCATATCAATGAGGAGTAAAATAATCAGACCGGAGCAGGAACCACTAATCAGTACTTACAACAGAGGGACTAAATTAAAAAGAACACAAAAAGCTTCAGACACTACACACACACACACACACACACACACACACACACACACTACACAGTCAGAACAGTCCCTTACCCTTAGGTCAGAGATAAATATTGTGCTCACATCAGTTAGACTTTTGAATAGCTGATCATTTCTAACACCACTCTTTTGCCGGATGGATACTATGCTTTTATTTATTATGTTTTTCTTTTATAAGCTGCACTGAGCTTTCTGTTGTTCTACAAATGATGTATGTGATGTGAAGGATGCTGTTGTTTCTGGACGTATGGGTACTATATGAACGCTGTATGTGACATGCATGTGTGGACTGTTGTTAGTGGTTTGCATGTGTATTCTGCATGCATTAATGCTTCTACAAAGTGAAATTCCAACCAATTGAATAGAGTTATTTAATTTGAATTGAACTGAACCCTAAGTGCAAGGTAAACTTGATTAAAGGTCTTGTTGCACGTCTTTGTTGATTTTGTCAAGTCAAGTCTGAAGGTAACAGATATGAGTCTGTTTTTTAAATCCCAGTCATGTGACTCTAGTTCACATCTCTTGTTTGGATGTGTGCAGTGTTATCACAATTAAAGTGACACAAGAATATATGCATATTTTTTAAAAAAAACAAACAAAAAAACAGCTGATCATACTTTCAGCAGGACTCAGAACTAAATTTATAAATTTGAAAGAAGCTGAGACATGTTGTAAACACAATGTAATCTATTTACTATCTATTAACAATCACTTTGCTTCGACTTTGAGACTCTAAATTTTATTGAGGCCTATCAGTGTGTGTGTGTTAATTTCCACTCAGCTAACTGCCACGGTAAAACACTGTTGTACAGAAACAAAAGAGACGAGTACATTACTGCTTAACAGTTTTACAATATTGTATGAAATGTTCAATGGTAACTTCATTTTGCTAAGTGGGCCAAAAAAAAAAAATCTACATCAATGAAAACCATCACACTTTTCTGAACAACCTCTCTTATCAAATCGGATTAGCTGGCTCTTAATAAGCGATGTCAAATTGATTTTCACTTGAGAATAATGTACATACACAGTTTCTATGAGCTGTAATGAAGCATGATGGGATTACTGAGAGCATGAGATGGACAGGTAATAACGAGGTGAAGAGATCTGGAGGGATCGTTAAATCATTGCCCAGTAACCTATAGATCCAAGGTTATAATTATTCCAATTAAATGAAAATTACAGCTTTTTTTATTTCCTGAGCTAATCTCTACGTTTTCTATTTTGTCCAGCCTCAGCATCTTCTTGCTTTCATTAGGAACACCAACACACACACACAGAAACATACACACACACACATTCAGGTATTGTTTAGTCACACACACACACACACACACACACCAGTCTTCACCTGTAGATTTTCATCAGTCCTTAATTATTAAGTGTGTGGTCAGTGTACACATACGGTACGCCTGAATGCAACACACACATTCGACTGGTGTGTAAGTTTGTGATTAGCAGGAGCTGAGTGAGAGCTTTAGCTATGGAGGATGACAACAAAGGAAGGGCGGACGTTACAGAGGCGGAGGGAGGGAGAGACAAATGAACAGCTCGTCACTCGGGTTGACTCTGCATTGACAGCAGAGGTCACGCTGAGAGATTGAGTCTACCTGTAGCTTCTACATGGGGGGGGGCAACATAAAAGGCCTTGGGGGGCTAAGATGGGATGTTCAGGGAGGTCATGTAACATGTTAATGCACAACCCACACACACACAGTGCACAGCAATACTATTAACCAATCTGCTATTCTTAATTAGACATGAGACTGTGGGTTGTCCCTGTGCGCAATAGCAAGCAGATGCACACACACACACACACACACACACACACACACACACACACACAGGGAAATGCCTATATACCTGAATAAATGTATGTATGAGCAGCCATAAGTTACCTAGCCAACCTGCTCCTGTAGGTAACCACTCGCAAAGGCTCCCCTGAGGTCAAGAGGACCAAACACACACAAATAGACATAACACACACGCTTTGGCAGCAGCAGATGACTTCAGATATGTAAGGATTTAATCCACGCCTGGGGTGCTGCAGCGGTATTATGGACAACAAAGGCCTGATAAAGGGGCCATTTTAGTCAATTTAGCTCCAGGATATGATTAGCAACAACCCGCAGCAGGTGAGACGCCGGAGGCTACTGGACTGCTACGCCAATTATGAGAGATGGATGGAGAGAGGGAGAAAGATAGGGAGAGAGTGCGGGAGAGAGTGAGTGGTCATCTTGTAGGTAAATTAAATGCATCCTTAAAGGAGACAAGAATAAAAGGGCTAATTTGGTAAATGGGGCTAAGTAAGAGTGGGAGGGACGGAGTGGAAGCAGAAACAAGTAAGTTTCAGAGGATTAAATGAGGAACAAAAGCTGCACGCCTGCAGTTGATGACAAAACGCCAGCTCATAAGTTATAATGATTTCGAAGCAGACAGGAAAAAATAAAGCAAAATTTCAAAAGGAGGCCCAGGGGAGAGGAGGAAACGAGGGAGGAAGGAGGAAGGAGTATGAATGGGGGCAATGGGAGGAGATAGCGGCAGCTCTCTGTTGGGCACAGCAGGTTAATTTGCTCTTGTCAGAACGAGGGCTTTCCCTCTAGCCGTCCTTATCTTTGTTGTCCTCCTGGATGTCGGTGTCAAACCGAGAGGGGGTGTGTGGATCCCGCCTCGGCACTGTCACCTCGCCGGTTACAGCCTGGGACTGACAGAGTGGCAGCTTTACACTGTAATCCCATAATTATGTCAATTAAGGGGCTGAGTGCGAAATCTAAATTCTCCTTGTAAAGAGGGGAAAGGAAAATGACATACACAGGTACGGGCTGCACAGGTACGCTGAGACGCACTAATAGGTGACAAAGCACACTACACAATACTGGATCTATGCTCAGTTAATGGAGCCTTAATGAGTTAAAGATTTTTAATTGGTTAAACAATGTCCAATCATTGTTAACTGCATTACTGAGAGCTGAAAGAAAAACCAGATACAGCCGGAATAATGACAAGAAGAGCAAAATGCAAATTCGGGATGAGTGTCAGGCAGGAGGACTTAGGGAGCCTTAAAGTGTTGTACATTACCTCAAATAGGATTTACAGCAGCTATAAAGAGAGATTATACAATAACACAGAGTACACAGTCATGTTCTAATCATGTACATGTCAAAGTCCTGCGGAGGACCACTGTCGGATTCTTGTTTTACAGGCAGTGTGTTTGTTAGACCAGATCAAACACAAAAAGGGTCAAGTACTCATTGAAACACGCTGGAGCAGCCAGAGATGGAGCCGAGTGTTGGTCAAGAAACAACACAACGCCACCGTGTATGATTTAGGCACATCTATTGGCAAAAATGCAGCATAATATTGACAATTGTATTTAATTTGTGTTTAAGGTGCGATTAAAACAATTCTAAAATTGATCCTGTTGTGCACGACCGGAGAGCAGCATGGCGATGTGCATGTAGCAGGTGCAGGCAGTAACTGTAAGTTGAGTTTTTCAAGTTACATGCTCTCCATCAGCCTCTGAGTAGCACATGTATTTGTGATCACTTGTGTGTGCACATTTAAGCACAAGTGGACCTGAAATTGGGTCTGTGGCTATGACCAAGATACTGAACTTCATGTTAAGGGAACAGAAAGAAGCCACAGGATGTCAGATCTTGTGGGGGTGGGGGCAGCTTTGTTGTTGTTGTAGGCGAGAAACTCCTGTGTTTTAAATGCACTTTGAACAGGAGAGTTGTCATGTTGGAAAGCCCGGTTTCCACTGCGTCACTGTCACATCTCTGCATCATGAATTAGTCCACTCAGTTGCCTCAAACCCTGTGGGACGAATTCATGATGCACATTTCTGCTAATGTTTGAGAAAACCACCTGCATGGTATTGGTTGCAAATGTGTCCTTGATAATCTCCTCCGGTCTGAGAGACTGCAGGCTCTTCCACTGTGAACACAGCTGCTCGGTCTCTGGGTTGTAGCTGCAGACAAAACTCTAATCACCAAAAAAACCTCAACATGAACTTTGGGTCGTTTCAGGCTTGTTAACAGAGATCTTTACAGACTCTGCCATGATGCTGCTTCTGCTTCTGCTCTGTCTAGAATGTATTTTTTATAGTCGTCTCACTTATTATTGTCTCTTGTATCAGATTTTTTAAGGCTTCGGGGGATGCATGCAGTAGCCTCTTGTGCCATCTGTTGAGAGGCATTTCTGTTTTTGGCCTTTTGAAATTATTTCTTTGTTTTCTTATGTGTAGAATTTCTGGATTTGGAGTACATTTCCCTTGTCTGTCCCTTGTCTGTTTTTTCACTGTTGTATGTTTTAATATGAGTGTTTTTCTTGTAATATTTAGGCTTTGCCATCTATATTTGTTTTGTCCTTGGGGGCAACAGTTAAGTTACACTTGTGGAAAAATATCTTTTGTGCTTGTTCTATTGAAGTGAAGAGAAGATATTTATTTTTAAGGCTCTTTTTTGTTTTGCTCCATGTTATGTTAAAAACTTTTACTTTTAAAAAACTTACACTCATCAACTGTAAAAAAATAAAAAAACAAACAAAAGCTTGTAACTTTCATTCTCAGTTCCAAAGTGGAACACGTGCATGTTTATACCATTAATTACAACTCCAGCTAAGAAGGATGAGTCAAGAATTAAGAGTAAACATTAGTAGCTTTCACATCCCCTGAGAGCAAATATTTCCTCATATTACTCGGAATAAAGGTAAAATATGCACAGATATTTAAACATGTCGGTGCAGCAGATGCAGTGTTATTCTTATGTTCCACTGCAGTGCTGCAGGCTACTTACCCTCGCTGTGGTTCTGATCCATGTCAGCCATCAGCAACAATCCCCCACGAGACGTCCCTCGTTGATGACATCATCTCTCAGCGTGGGAAGTTGATGGATCCCTCGCCATTTTGGTGCCCGCGGTTTGATGAAGTGGCGAGCAGGTAGCTGAGGGGGGAGGCAGGGGGGGAGTGCGACTGCCAAAAACACCCATAGCGCTTTGTCAACGTCAGGGAGGTGCACTCAGGGTCCCCATGCAGCCCAGACAGAGATTAAGAGCAGGGAGAATAGTGGAAGTGGTATGTGTGTGTGTGTGTTTATGTGTGTGCGCGCTTGCACCATCATCAGATATATCAGGTTATCTCACTACAACGCCATCTATTATACAGTGAAATATCTCCTCATGACTCACTACTCACTAGAAGGCTGGGATGTGAAGTCACACACCACCTTCCTGTGATTCCATCCAACCCTTATTGAACCTTTAGCCTGTGAACCAGCCTGAGATAAAAAGTCACACGGGAAGTCAAGTGAAGAGAGAGAAGGAGGGAGGATAGATGGAGTGTGTTCTGTCTGCGTCTGTGCAAAGTCTCTGTTCTTCAAACGGCTTCGTCTCACTTTAGTCTTGAGCTGTATCGGACCAGCAGGGGGCCTCGCAGCCGGGAATCTCGCCATGAGCTTGTACATTTAAAATGTAATTTGACTCCATGAAAGCATGTGTGTGGGCATATAGATGTGTGTAAAAGTGTGTGTGTGTGTGTGTGCGTGTGAACATGACACTATATGCTGCGTACTGTATATGAGACAAGGACAAGGAGAGATGCGAGGCCTGCAGCCGTTTTTTTCTGTCAAGGGCAAATCAGACCTGTCAGAAAGCATCAAGCCGTGCTGCCATGGCAACGACGTTAGCACCCGCGAAGGTCACAAGATGGAGTGTGTTCCCCTCCTGCTGGGCAACTGTTATGAGTGACACACAACTGAAGCCACAAACACACACACACACAAATTCAATCCGTATGAACAATAAACCACCGTACAGACCAGTGTTCATCACCAACTGCTTTTTTTTTGTTTTTTTTTGTGGATTGGTGGGAAGCAGGAAGGACTCTGCGTTACCAAGGGAGACCGCCGATGTTGTGCTTCAGACGAAGTTGATTTCATTCCGTATTTATATTTAGGGAATATGAAGAGCTGCTTTTTCAAACCATAAGAGATGCATCACTCTATAAATGTTCTATTTTTATTCAGTCTTGGGATAAGAATTAAAGATTTGAAAATGCAGGAATGTGTACTCATCCAGGTATATACACACACACATACGTACACCATCACACATCCACCGGCACACACACACACACACACACACACACACACACACTCTTCTCAGCAGGTTCACAGGCTCATTAGAGTTTTCCCAGCTGTCTGGAGAGGATCTGTGAGATGTCGCCATCACTTACCTCAACTACACAGGGATCTAACACCATCAGCTACACACACAAACACGAACACACACACACACATACACACATATGCGTCACTACAAGCAAATGTGAGCTGGAAGCAATGTGTATTGTCTTTTCCACAGGGCCAGCTGCTGGCTAGATGATGAATGTGCTGCTCTCCTCTGTGTCCTCCCTTTGTTAATAGAGTGATAGAGCCACAGTGGCACCCTGTGCTCCTCTTAGCTGCACCCAGGAAATGGTCATAAATAGGCACATAAAGCCATTAAGCCAGTGGCATGTGAATAGGGTCAAGGAAACTTTGTAGTTTTTACTTAATCACAATGCTGGAACTGTTTCATCACCATGCTGCCCCCGGGATGAAGTCCCTCTGCCTTAATTTGGTGTTCACAAATGAAGAAAACAACAAAATGTGTTGTGGTGGGTTGACTACCTTACTTATTGTGTGATGAGAGAAAAAGGGAAAAAAAAACCATTAAATACTCATAAAACTTAGCTAAGCAGTAACTTCCGCCTCTACACTCATGTCATAGTTTTGCCTCATACTTTCATGGCAGCAGACTGAAGCTGCTGTTTGCTTCCTGCTGCCACACAGCTCACCTGAAAGTCATGCCGTCACCACTGCTCTTTTTACAAGTCTTACCACTTGTTGGATTTGAGTACGAGAACTAAGAGGTGCTTCTCATTTATTGCCACCCCATCCTAACTGCTGTAGTGAGTTTGGTTCTTTCATGCTGAGAGTAACAAGAAAAAGCCAATAGTCTATAATCCAGTAAATATCCATTTAGGCTGTCTGAATGAATTTTTGCTTTTGGCTTCTACCACTTAAATGTTGCTCTAAAGCTATAGGCACAGCAACTTTACCTTGTCCTAATCCAGAGAACATTAAAATGAGCTAATAAGAATGAAGCTAATACGGGCAGTAGACAGAAGCAATGTAACTCTGAGTCGGCAGGGAAAAGGACCAGCCAGTACATGGTGGTAAAAAATGTGTCAAAACACCTGCACCTTTTGTTTTCTTTCAGGTTTAAACATCCAGCAGTGTTTTGATGTGCATCATCAGGGCTGACATGTATCACACAGCTTTAAAGGTCCAGTTTGTAGAATTCAGGGAGATTTATTTGTGAAATATGGCTGAAATGTAAAAGAAATGGATTAGAATTAACTCCCATTAATTTATCTGCAAGGAAGCAGGTTCTCCTCCACAGTGACTTGTTTCTGCAGTAGTCCAGAGAGGAGAAACCAAACACTGGCTCTAAAGAGGAACTTTTTGTATTTTCACGTCATCATATGTCCCTGCTGGCTTTGGAAGGGAGGATGAAAGGTGAGATATTCAATCTGGAGCAATGTGTAACCTCGCCACTAGATGCCACTAAATCCTACACACTGGCCCTTAGATTACACAAACAAGAAGAAAAAAAAACTGAACAAGATGTTCCTCTTCTCTTAAACTTAATGTCAGTTCAACAAAGTGCACGTCTCTTCAGGGTCTTTATTTCAGAGTTGGTCACCTTTTTTATCCCACTTGCAGTCGCAGGCCTGACCTTAGCTTTCTGTCCCAGCGGGGGGCTTGAATTTTCTTTGTGGTGAACACAGTCCTGACAAAACGACATTTTACCAAACCTCTAATGAACATACTAGTGCCTTCAAAGAGTAAACACGCAATTTGTGGCGGTGAAAGTTTGCTTTTCCTCTCAGTTAAATTCTCTACTTCACAGCAAGTAGTAGTTACAGCTTATTTTGGAACGACTTTCACAAACCCTTAAACAACAGTAACACAGAACAGAAACACAAGGAAATGTACAATGACTGGTTTTTCATGTGGAATCGGGTTTTGTTTTCTGTCTGTTTATATGAAACGTCCAAATTGTACCACAAGAGTTTTTCAGTGGACCATTTGTACCTTAGCAAAGTTTACTGTGGTTACACAAGAATGAACTCGGGGTTGATCAAAGAACTTGTTTAACAAGGACGCAGTTTATAGCTCAGCTGTAGAATAATACCTGGCAAAGGCGTCTAAAGAAAATGTCAACTGTTGTATTTCAGTGTTTTCTATTTGTATTATGGTGCCAATGTTGTCAGCATGCTGCTTTTCTTCAGAAGGCTGAATAGTCGGTTATGATCTTTTATCACCGCAGGTGCCATGCTGTGTGTGTGACACACTTTCATCATGGTGTAGTTTAACTGTATTCCCCGTTGAACAAAACAAACCTCTCAGCCTCAGGGGTTTCTCATGTCTAAACATAGACCTCAGAGGATCATTCTGATCAACTGCAGAGCTCCCAAGGTAGTGCTTTAGTTGCAGTAATGTCTTACTGTAAATTTAGTGTCTGCGTGCCAGCCAGGCTGTGCATACAAGCAAGAATCTGAGCAATAAAGTGTGACATTTTAATATAAATAAAAAGTCTTTTTCACTTTTTCTTTTCTATTTGCCGTTGTAAACACTGATAAGTGGGTCGCTGTTTCCTCAGAAAAACCCAGGGGTGTGCAGGCAGTAATGAATTTGATGTTGCTCTGGAAGCAGCAACTGTGGTTTGTTTGGAATAAACAGCAATATTGTGCACGGAGCATCAAACTACCCCAGCTGAACACACAAATAAACAATCTGCACTCAAGGCTGCATTCGCAAGCATTCTGCTCAATCGATCATGAGCAACATTATCAATCAGTTAATGTATTAATGGTAAATGAATAAAAATAATATTTTGCTTTGAAAACAACGTCAAATGTGTTTCCCTCCCCAAATCAAAGCCATATCTTCACAACAACATATTGTATATTTTCTGATAGAATGGCGTGGTCTATTAAATGTATAAAGATTTAGAGGCCTTGACATATTAAACACATTGAATATAATTGACTATTAGATTAAATTGATTCAATTTCATGTGTTCAATAAAATCCTTGTTGATAAATCATTATTATTCTCAGTACCACAACCCTTATGAAACTCCAAGTGTATTAACAGATGAAGTGAAGGGAAATGCTATTTTGTAGGTTGAAGAGAAGTGTCTCAATGCCAAATGTGGAGTGAACATCAGTGCTGCCTTTTCAGGATAAAAAGGGCCCAGGAGAGAAGAGCTATTGTGTTTTTTTAACTTTTTTTATTTTTTTGGAATGGTACCATATGAGTTTTATTTTAAAAATATTGCCTAACTTGGCAGCATAGTCGTTGCTGTCAGTTTGAAATGTGATATTTACAAACTTAACAAGTACTTCAAATGTCTAACAATGTCTTCACCACTGTGTATTTTCCATAACCAGCATTTTCCCCAGATTATCATACTTTAGTTGCAATGTGAGGTGGAAATTACAAATCATTTGACTGATTTGTTGTTCAGTTCAGACACAACAATTTAGTCCCAATGTAGTTAAGTATTTTTAAAGGAAAGACAATTTTCCACTGCTATGATTCAGTCCATTACCTAAAAGCAAGTGAATGCATCATATGTAAGGAGTTGAGAGAGACCAGGTCATTCAAAACTCACTGCAAAAATTACTCCTGTAATGAAACATCAGTTGTCTCACCTTAAGTTGATGAGAACATGAGGTAACAAGAGATGTCAAAGAGCAGCATAATGTCACAAATAGTTGTTGGCAGGAGTGAACATTGTTGTCTCTCTAGCTGGATTGGAATTAATGGGATCAAAGATTATTTTTACAGTATGCACCAATTAGTTTCCCAATATCAGTACTATCTGAGCCAAAATTCCCATCCAGTGGAAAGCACTGATAAGGGGGGGGGGGGGGGGGGGGGGGACAAGCCCGGAAAATTATTAAAAAAAGAAATTTTTTCCGCGGGGGTGGGGTTTTATTTTTGACAAAAAAAAAAAAACAAAGTTTAAAAATAAAAAAG
>JAQMCX010000023.1:5202353-5249030 GCA_029814765.1 Acanthurus leucopareius | reverse complement strand
TGTGTGTGTGTGTGTGTGTGTGTGTGTGTGTGTGTGTGTGTGAGTGTGTGTGTGTGTGTGTGTGTGTGTGTGTGAGTGTGTGTGTTTTCATTTGAATTTGTGTCTATGAACGTAAATGTGTATTGAGTGGTGTTTGTGTGCATGAGTTTGGCTCGTTATTTTTGGAGTTTGCGGGTTCCAGCAGAGGTGTGTGTGCTCGTGCGTGTGTGTGTTTTGGCTGAGTCACGGTGGTTCTGGCAGGGTCGCGCGGCGGGCTGGGCTGTGATGGGTTGAGTTTGGACGAGGTGGAGGAGCGGACGTGGGAACCCTCTCTCCTGTTCTCCCATCTGTTCTTCTTGGTGGAGGTGCAAGAGGTGAGGTGCACTGTGTGTGTGTGTGCACTGTGTGTGTGTTTGTTCAGGGGACTTATAGAGATGGGAGTATACAGGTATGTAGAAAAAGAGAGATACACACATGCACACATATATAAACAGCTTCATACTCATATACCCATATGCATGAAGTACTGTTGTATATATTGCACACAGGGGTGCACGCACACACACCAGAAACAATTTCACTCTGCACACAGACATGAAAAATCAAATACTTTTCAAGAATTAAATTGCAGCCATTAAAGCTGCAAATACTGTCTCCTCTATACACACAAATACACACATTCCTATACACAAGCACACACACACGCTCTCACACTCGCACACCTCTGAGCCACAGATGGTTGAGTGAAGGGGTTAGGGCTTCCTGAGGTCTGTGCCTGAGCATCCTGTGGGCAACATCTCTAGAGCCAAATTTCATCTTCCTCCTCTTCCTCTCCTCCTCTCATTCTCCTTCCCTCCTGACATGACACTCATTCATCACCTGCAGGCAGGGATTCTGCTTTACAGCCATTAGGATGCAGGTGGTGCACCACTCTAACCTTGGCCGAGGGTTCGACTCCTTCACTGGCTCTCTGTCGCCTATGAAGTTCTGATGTGGCAGTGAGAGAACTTTGCACTGCCATTTTTAGCTGTTTTGGTATTTTGATTAGGCCAAGAGAGGAAAATATTTAAAGCAAAGTTACAGTTTTACCAAAGTTCAGGGCTTTGATTCATAGTTTGATGACAATTTCCAAAGGTTGTGATAACTTTGAGCTTATTAAGTTCATTTCTGAGAGCTGTGGACATGCAAGTTGCTCCAACAGAGTCAGACAGGGTAAGAAAAATGAGTATTTGTATGAACAGACAGGTTGAAAACAAGCCAACAGTTTAGCCAGATTACTTAAACCCACGGATCGATTACAGCACAGGCATAGCTGGCACAGGCCCAGAGGCCCAGTGAGTCATGTGACCATAAAACCAGGGCTTCTGTTTAAAGTGACTGTTCAAAAAAGGGGAATCCTGATAAGATTTTGTGCTAAAACTTTGGCTAATATGAGCACATGAAAGACAAGCAATTAGTCAAACAATAAAAAAATTAAAAAGGAGAATAGAAATTTAACCTGTTTCCTAAATTACTTTCGTTTCCTTTAAAGCTTGGGTAAAATATGTGGATTGTTTACTTTAAGTGGGTTTTTGATAGTGGTGGAGGAATAATTCACATCTTTTGCCTTTGCTGAAGTACTTACACCACATTATGACATTACTCAAGTACAATATAAAATCCTGCACTGAAAATCACTTTACCACTGAAAATGTTTAAGAAGAGTTATATTCCACTGTTTCGTTTACTGTGTTTGTTTACTGGGTAGTTAAATCTACAGCGATGCATCATCATACTCTATCAGATCGTGTGTTTGTAGCACCTCCGTCCCTGTGAGAATCACTTATCTCTGAAAATATAACTTTTCCTGAGCTCAAACAAACAGCCGTTTTTTTTCTGTTTTGTGACAAGGCATTTCCCAGGTAACCAAAGAGGGTTTTTCAAAATAGTTATCTAAGAAATAAGAGAATTTTCTTGGCCCATTATGTACTTAATCCTTCAGTTTTAAGGGAGGCCTTTACATTTCTGTGCCAAATTAAAATTTCAGCTAATCAAACTTGCAGATCCATGCTTTCTACTGGACAGGAAAGGTATTAATAACAGTATTCTGAATGTTTAACTCGTAACTAACACTGCTCCCTGAGTGGGGTAGAGGATTAAGTGCTATACTTAGATGTAGTGGAGTGGAAGTATAGAGATGCAATAAATGGAAGTTCTCAATTTAAGTTCAAGTAGCTTTGAAGAACTATACTAAAGTGCAGTACTTAAGTAGAAGTTCTTAGTTGCTTTGCTCAACAGTTATGGACATAATGGCTTTTCTATGAGATGGGGGTGGACTTGCAGTGGAGTGGGGGGCTTTACATGTCTGTGTCAAGGACCCTGTTGATTATCTGTATGCTTCTGAACCGTTTTAAGTTTAAATCTAATTTAGAGCATCTAAAATAATAAAGACAATAATAAAAATAACTTCTCATGTAATTTAAGCTCCTTTCCAAAGCCAATGCTTTGTTTTTTCACTTGTCTGCATTCTGCATAGGGATTGCCACCATGTTTCCAGATTTGAACTGGTAATCACATGTGTACAGTATTATCAGTACAGGTCAGGCTACTATAGTTTGACCAAAGCTGCCTGAAACTGGAGTTTTCTTTGAGAGGATCAGGAGAGCAAGCAGAACAGTTTGATACGGTCATGAACAAAATATGCTCTTCTAAAATATTTAGCCGGTCCTATCACCAGACAAGACAGTCAATATTGAACCATTCTTCAAAGAACAGGATAATGTCCAATGCCAATCTATTCTCACTTTCTACAAGGTCTGCTCAACACACTGTGATACGGCTGAGGTTTAGAAAAGATCACGGTTACGATCAACAAAAAAGGCTCTCACAGCAGGTTTGGGAGAGCTAAAACCAAAAAGAAACTACCTTAACCCTTTTCCCTGATCATTTTCCACCTTGCAACAAGAGGGTTAATACTTTGACACACTAGCTGACTCGACCTGCACTGAACACTGGTATTAAATGTGAATTGTGAGGTGAGGAGTTTTCTATTATGGATGTAGTTCCTAAAATGTATGATACTGTACAGCAGCTTCAAACAAAGCAGTGACTTCTGAGGCTGAAAAAAAAAGCTGATGCAAAAATACTTTAAACTGTAGTTCTTCAGTTGGCCATTTGAGGCTTTGTTCAAAAGCATGTTAATCCTCATATAGTCCAATTTTAAAAAGCCCAACTTCACAGGAGATATAAAACATGTATATAGCTCAGTACAAAGTAAGTAATTAGTCAAAAGATGGTTTCCCCGTTCATGAAAACTATATAGGAAGAGATTTTTGCATATAAATAATTTTTTGAAGTTTTTATTAAGGCTTCAGTTTATGCATGGTTAAGTGGATGGCTGTTATGAGTGACAGCAGCTCCTGGCTGTCTGTTAGGTGTCACACAGTCATTGCTCCCCCTTTGCATCCACCTTTGGTCATGTGTCCAAAAACCAACTGAGTAGCATCATTGTGGCTCCATTTACTTTTTAATATACAGGCTATGCTTTAATCTACAGCCTACTGTAAAGCTGACAAATTGATTTAAGGATGACACTATAAATATTGTGGGTACTTGCTCAATGAATATTTTGGTAATTTGAATACATCTGTTTATTTACTGCAACAAAAACATATTAGGGGACTTTACAACTGGCACTTTTGGCTGCACCGAGCCGCACCGAGCCACGCTGGTTTGCATTTCCACAATCATTTTTAGCGCACCAAGCCGCACCAAGCCCCACCCAAAGGGTTTTCTTTCTGGATTGGGGCCAAAACAAGCATGACATGCCTCCAAGCAAGCCCGTGACACCAGGGAGCTTCTTAAAATGTCAAATGTTAGCCACATCAATTTTGTCATCTTGTCTTTGTTTCTCGAGCAATAGATGCTGTACAAAATCAAAACAACAGCCTGAAAATCCATGATGAGAGACGCTAGTAACCATTGCACAGGGCAATAGTATACAGCAGGGATGAAAGTACTGCTTTTTAAAAGGAAGCATAGTGCTGCTCGCGCTCCAGGACTTTTTTCTCTGAGTGAGGAAACAGAATGGGCCTATTTCAAGTTTGCGTAATCTGGTTACAATTTATAAAGACCTTTTTGAGCGTTTTAAGATCTGATAATCACTGATAAGTGTTGGCTGTGTCATGCAAAAGAGATGATAAAAACTAACACAATGGTTAGTCATCATTGACATTTAAGGTGGCTTGATTGATTCACAACATCGACATATGCACTGAACAACAAGAAAAAACACTGCACCTTAAATTTTAGGAAGCTGTCAAAGGAGCCACATGTTAACTGAACACGTGCACACATGATACAATTATTAAAAGGAGGCTGCTTCTTCTCCATAACGAGTCTTTTTTACTCACTGTAAAAAGACATATTCATACGTTGGTTGGCACTTGTACAGACAAACCTATAGAATCACATTAAACCCACATGCATGAATAGCACTGTGATGATAAGATGAGAGAACATCGCTCTCTTGAGGAATTCACCTCCATACCCCTCTTCCACGCACACATGCATAACCTCCTTCCCATAATCCCACCTCCCATGAGTCTCTCCAAACAGGTGACATCCTGTGCTGTAACTGGTTTGAAATAATCTCATACAACAGATGGGTCTTTTTCCCGAAGCCTGCCAGCCAGCCCCGCACTGCACCGCAGGCACTCATGGCAGTGAAAATACGAAAGCTACCCACGCCAGGAGAGTGGTCCAATTCTCACTGCAGTGCCCACCATCGCTGCTGCCGCCACCGCACACGCCAGTGCGCCGGTACGGGTTTCTTTCCGGAAATACCAGTGGGCGTTTGTTTTACTTCCTGTGCTCCTCTGGGCTGAGGCTTTAGTACATGTGTGTTTTTTGAATGTGGTGTGGTCAGTGAAACTCAGATGGGCTGAAGGTGTGATGTGTGGGGCTGCAGTGTCAGGTAGGCAACAATCTGGCTGCATAATATAGAAATGGGCAGGAAACCAACAGGCAGGAAAGGAAAGGAGGCAGTTAATATTATATGAAAGCAGGTATATGTCTTAAGTGCTGCTTAATTCATCAGTCCTCTTGGGTTTGCACAATCAGTTAAGCCCCAATCTGTCTTTACTAACACCATAAGGAAGAAGATAACAAGGAAATTAAGAGACATAAAGAGTGAGAATAAGAGGCATCAGATAAGGCTTTGGATATTCACCTTTAAGGATGTTTGCCATTTGGTCTTTTAAAAAAAAAATAAAAATAAAATAAAATAAAATAAAGTTGTGTTATTCAATAAATTATCTCTGATTTCCAGCTAGTTTAATCAAAATGAAAATACCCAAGAAAATGGTTTGCTTGAGAAACTATTACAATTTTTGACGATGTTTAACGAACGAAAGTTTTCTCTGGGAATAAACTGTTGAGATATATAACAAAATAAAATAAAAACTTGGTACAGGCGTTCATGTCCTCCCCAGGATAAATAATAGTAATGTTGATGATCACTTCACCTTTAATCTATTGCCACCGGCAGGTCAATGGTGTATTTTTACACCAAACTTTGGTTAATGACCAAATAACAGCAAAAGTGACCACATTCCCTTCAGCTCTTAATTATACATTGTGTTTATTGCTAATGAACAAATATAGGAAGCTATCAAGCTAAACTAAGATGTAAATATGGTAAATATGCTTAAAAAGCAGTGTCAATGCAACACAGACAGGGCGAGGCACTGGGTAATTAGCTTGCTGGCCAGAGAGTTAAAGCAAATCAGGAGCCCAGGTTAGCTAGCAACATAAAGATCAGCATATTAGCAATATTATTTAAGCATGTTAGCAAGCTTACAAATATTAAATTTTTGCTGAGAACACCACTATGCCTAATTACAGCCCTGCCATGACCCAATCAGCACCTCCTGCTCCATCCGCACTGTGCAGTACAGCAGGAGGTGTGTATCAGACGCAGACACACATCACAAAGCAGCTACTATGGTCTTAGACTTGCTCAGACTTTGGAGAGATTATCTGTTTCCAGTTTGTCTTTTTCCTCAGTGAAACCATCCTCATGCTGTAGCATTAAATTTAATAAAAAGACACTTTATAAGAGTGGTATCGACTTTCTCATCTAACTCTGGTCAACAAGCAAATAAGTGCACTTCTCAAATGTTGAACTGTTTTATTTTGATATAAATAGCATCTCTACTTGCGGGTACAGCTGTGCCCTTTTGATAAGCCTGAACTGAGGTTTTTATTATATCACACTGATACCAACCTGTAAGACCTGATGGATATTGAATAAGGATAACTTCCAGTTTAAAAGGCCATTTCTCTACAACCACTACCTCCATTCAGATGCTGATGTGTGAGTTCCCGTAAGGGTGTGTATGTGTGTGCACGCGCCGGCCAAAAAAGCTTCCTGCATCCTAAATTAATCACGCCACTTTACCATCTATGTGCTCTCTGCTGAGCCAGCTCTAAAGTTGCAGTGAGTGTGAGGGAGAGAAAGAATGCTAAGCAGCTTCCCAACTCTACGCATCACGAGGAAAGCTCAGCCCAGTTAACAAAACACTCCTCCTTTTCCCATCTTCCTTTATGTCCCTTTATATTCTTCAATGAGCCACCTCTTCATCTCACCAACTTTTATATTTCTCCATCAATCCTCTGCCCTCCTCCTCATATTCCATCTCTGTTACCCCATAAAAATCACCTCAAATCCCCCCTCCTTCCCGATATTTTCCAGCCTCCACCTACTCCCCCATCCTCCCCTGTCCTCCATCCGCATCCTCCTCTCTTGTCGTCCTCCCTCCCTGCCCTCTGAGCGCTGTTCTGTTTCATCTCAGCTGGCGACAGCGTGCTAGTAGACTGCTCCTTTTGTGCCCTGCTGGAAAAGACTCATAGCTTGTGAGCGTACGAAAGTGTGTGCGTGTGTGTGTGTGTGTGTGTATGTGTGTGTGTGTGTGTGTGTGTGCGCGTGTGTGTGTGTATGTGTGAGTGGCGGGGGTGGGGGGTCAGAAAGATTGACATGGGCATCCATCAACAGCGAGTGTGCGGCGTGCCTATTGATGTCACAGAGATACCAGTCGAGCTTGTCGGCATCAATTATCTGTGGTAGAATACTGGGATGTAACTCTGCACACACACACTAACACCTACTATCCCCCTTCCCACACCAAATACCACCTACTGCAGAAAGATTTTATTGATACAAGCCACCCCTCACACCAACACACACACACACATACACACACACATAAAAGTGCTCCAAACTCATCTCTTTCAGCACCCGCTATAATAAAGACACAAAAGAGGGCTGCGTGTTTTGAAGCCCAGTAGAGCATGACACTGAAGGGAAGAAGTAGCCTTGTTAAAAGCACAAGCAACTCTGTCTTCTTCTGTGTCTCCTGCTAATGGATGGGTAAATTTAGAAATATAGTCAAAGGAGAGGAAAGAGGAGGGGGGGAAAATGTGCCAGCCTGAGGAATCTTCTTCTTTTCTTCTTTTTCAGTTGAGGATTGTAAAGAGCTTTCCTTAATACGTTGGAAAGGAGTTTAAAAAGAACAACCTGCCCACAACCTAAACAACCTCATCGAGAACATATAATACACACTTTTCCCTCAACACTTTGTCCCTCCGTTGTCATGTGAGAACAATACCTGCCATAACTTAAAGACTGCGTGGCAAAATGGCGGAGGTATGGTTAGCTATAAAATATGATGAAAATGACAGGAGAAAGAAAGGACCTATGGGGGACAATATCATCAAAATGATATTCATCCTAATGCACCATCTGGAGTAATGGCTTTTGGATGGTCCTTTGACCAAGCCCTGAGCTACAGTGATTTAATGATTTATTGACAGTAGCATGCCTTATGGCTATGCAACTAAATAAAAGCTTATAATCATGCCATTCTGAAATCATTATCTCATGCACATGTAGCGGTTTGCAAGACAATGTGCCTTGAGAACAGTCCTGATCCAAGACCATGCTATACTTCATATGTATTATAGTCCAGGATGACAATTTCCATTAACTATGACATTTCAGTTTTGATTGCTCATGAAATTCTTCACTGGAACAATGTCAAAAATACAATCTTCTTAAGGTGGCGTAAGAAATATCAAGCAAATACCAACAAACATCATGAGCATTTTTTTATTTAGCTCAACCTGACTGATCTCAACAGAAACCAGCTCTTTGCATTATCCCCCGCCCCCCCATTCTCTCCATGTTCTTCTATCTCTGTATGTTTATTATCTGCTCTGTAAAGTATAACCCTGCAGTCTGTATGAGGCAGGAGGCTCTCACAGTCCAACAATTTGAATATTCCCAGAAAAAAAAAAAAACAATTAGGGAGAGTGCACATCATAATATTGACTGTGTTAATTAAATTTGCACTCTGTGACAATGTAAGGAGTAGGAGGAGCCGTCAACATAAGCAGTCTACGTACGTAATTTAACTTAAATATTTTAATTAGCTTGTGTACATAAATTTAAAAGCTGATGTGTCTCATTCAGATGCTTTAAGATAACTTGTGAATCTGTTCAAGACTTTGAGAGGTGTGTCACAATGTTGGTGTTTACTGAGATTGGTCTGTTTGACAAGCTTGCAATTTTAGCTCTTTTTTTTTGGTGACAAATTTCATAAAAATAATAAGTGACTGACATGACAAAGTTCCAAGAGTTAGTTATCAAGGACCACAGACATAGGTGTTGTCGGTCTTGGATTAGCTAGAAACTCCTTTATCTGCACAAAGTAGCCCAAACTTTGGAGAAGAGTGCTTATAAGGAGAACAACTTGACTGTAAAAATGACTGAAGAGATTCTCTCCTGTGCAGTGAGCACACAAAGATGAACAAGGCATGTGTGCTAAAGGACCTACTTTGTTGGAATTGCCATGTTCACATGGACAGGAGCGGGCTAGCTGTAAAAATTGCAGGTGTATTTCGTCAACCTATTGTGGGTCAATGAAGGTTTAAAAAGTGCAATTTTGGCATTCCAAGCATCTTATACACAGTTTAAAATTCGAAAAAAAAAACAAGGCTCTCCTTTGTATGCATGATCCAAAGCTGAAATATGTCACATCTGTGAAAAAGGTAAACGTGGCATGTTTCAATTCATTCCCAGTGAAATGTTCCAGCACGATTGTTATGGTTTCAGCGACAGCCTGCACGCACATCTCCTTGCCTGCCATAAGACACTCAGGCACAAAGACACACGCCACAGCCATGGAAACAGGATTTTTACACTCCCAGACAAAATGAGATTATTTTTGCCATTGAAATTATTCCAGGCAGGCGTTCATGTTGTGTCTCAGCCCTGCTCAAGCGCATATTGCACTTCTGTACATCCAAGAGGAAAAAAAAAATCAAATTATAATAAAAGCAGGAGTCAGTTGCCTGCTTTCACCTACAGGGCTGAAGGCTCACTCATTATTCACATTATTCATTCTTTCACTGAATGTGTTTTTATGCAAGGAGAAATTAATTGTCTGCTGACTGTAGTTTAAAATAAACAAGCGGTGCTTTCAATCCATTTCTGAGTCGGAGATGGTAAACCCTGGCAATGGCCACTTTAGCCTGTGGTTGATAAGTGGTTATTGTAGGAAGGGGATGATACAGTGGTGGCGAATAAATGGCTGCAGGCAAGATCTTATCCTCCCAGCCACATCATAAAAACAACACTTCATCTTCTTAACGTCCCTCTTGGTGAATATGAACAAATTAACCACTGACTGGTTCGCTCTAACTTTGTTCAACATTTTTATTGTCTTTCATGCACAGCTGACATCTCAGACAATATGCAATTTAACCCCTCGGTTGCAGTAGTCTCTGCACAGACAGGACAGAAACACGCCTTACTCTTTTTAATTTGGATGTCAAAAACTTGGGAGTGTCACTTATCAGCTTTGTTGTAATTTATTTTTTTTCAAATTCCTCCTCTAGTGTTTTTTCAATTTTAGAATCTTTGATCTAAAGTTTCTATGGGCCTCACTAATTAAAAGATCAACATCTAACAGGTATGCCTGGTGGAGACAGCAGCGCAGACACTGTAGTAGTTAATTTCCCATACTACTCCTGTGTGGCTTCAAATTGCAGCAATTGGATTTTAATCTGTGTACCACTGATTAGTCATTTGGCTCCCCAGCCGCTGTGTAATTTGTTCCACAACAGAGAGCGGAACAGGCACGTGTGCACACACATACAGTACACACAGTTGACAGACAGTCTCACACACACACACACACAAAAGCAAGCATGGAGACACAACACTCACACATACACACTCACACACAGACAGAGAGATGGTCACTTGAGAGGGATGGAAGAGACTAAGAAAGAGACAGAAAATCAGAAAAAGAAAGACTCCCTCAGAGAAATAGCGAAGCACAGAAGAACAGGAGCAAACTGCAGCTTATTCAAAGAGATTCAAGAGTATCTCAGCACCCTCTTATGGTGACTGAGTGCACACCATGCACTTAAAAATCAGGATTGATTGTCTACACTGAGAATGAGTGTGCAGATGTCCAGAGGGGATGGACAAGGTCGTTCACTCGAGTCAATCCGTTTGGGCTGTCACAGCAAAGTGGCTGCGACTCTTCCAGCCATAGGTCAAGAGCCTAGCGGGGAGCCACAATAGAGAAGAAAAGAGTCATTTCACCTGACAGACAAGGGCATGAGTGTGGACTCAGTGTGTATATGTGTGTGATTAAGTGTCATTGAACACAGCTTATGACCCTTCATCCTCTTCACTGGACCAGCTGTCAAACTATGTAGTCGACACTGTCAGCTAAAACTGTTTCAAATTGAGATTGAAATTATTTAAAACAGCAAATGTTCAATATTTTATGCATAGTTTGAACTGAGGCCATGCAAAGATTCAAAACAGGAATATAATAATAATTTAAAAAAAGAATCAAACATGTTCTATTCTTTAAGAATCTAGCTTTGGTTCTTTTTATTTTGTAATAATAATTTTATAAAATGTTTTTGAAGGCAGAAAAAAGATAAAAAGACCAACTTTCCCCTATCCAAAAAAAAAGGTGGCAAACTAATGATTTTTAGGGAAACTATGCACGTTTTACAAGTTATGCAAGTCTTAATTCTATTTATTTTAACAGAGGTGCTAAGTTTTTTTGGCCAAGTAGTACCATATACCCTGTGTTTGCTGCCACTTAACAGTAATGGTTTTAGTCTCTGCAGTACAGAAGATTCAACACAGAGTTTAACTGCATTTGGTTCATCATTTCAGAGTTAAACCTACTTTAAAGAGATATCCATGTAGAATTTAAACAAGAAGGCTACCCACCAAAAAAAACATAAATGAAATTAGTTGTCTGAATGATAAAAGTGATGCTACATGTGATTTTAGGGAAGGCAAAATACATGGGTTCAGAAAAAGTACTTCGATGATTGTTAAGATGTACTGCATGCCTTTAACCACTAGATGGCAACAGTAATCTAATCTAGACCCCCTAAAATCACAGGCTTGGTGCTTGGAGAAAAGCAGCCTGGTCAGTGTTTAAAGTTGGGGACACTCCGGTCACAAAATTTCATTCTTATCTAAATAGTATTTGAGTCACCATTAAAAATAACGCAATCTGAAAAATATGTATTTCAACATGTTATAGTTATTGCATCTGATAACATGTGAAATGTTTAAATGCTAAGGCAACAGCTGGGACTCAAAGTGCTGTAACATACCATGCAGCCTTTGGCTATAACTATATTCTAGCAAATTGTTGTTGAAACCTGCATTTATTGATCTTTGGCCAGTTGAGAGCAGCAGAAAAAAAATGTAACCGTAACACTGACATATTATCACTTTTTAGTTGCTATAGTGCACTTGTTAGCAAACATATTTGCACAAACCCTTTTTCTTTGTTGTGTTGCTGACATAGTCGAAGTGCAGCATTCACTCATTTAATTTTAGATCTGTTGTAGTCACAATCAGCTCTGAGGGGAAACATCTGAGCCTAATTTTCCACTAAACTCACTAGATGTTCACTAATTCTGTCCGTCCTCTCAACACAGTCTTGTGTCATAGGCCTTATCTCCTCAGTGCTGTGTCTGTGCTGAAGAAGGTCCGGCTGCACACATTAACATTTTGCTATAGTGACCAACACCCTGGCTTGTTTTTTATTTCTTTAAACAAATCACAATTTCCTCACGCAGTGCAAAGGCAGGATGCAGCAACACGGAAAAAGAAGAACATCCAATAAAAGTGCAATCCATCGGCAGACATTTACAGTCAGCATCCAGAAACTGAAACCAAGCACAGTGAGACTGAAACATCGACCAGTAGGATTTGCTGACCAGTCTTCCTAGTTATGAAAAACAGCATTATGGTCTGTGGTAGGTTTTTATTGCACAGCTAAAAACGTGGAATTTTCCAGGGACAGTTTATGCAGGTCACAGGCCACCAAACTCCAGAACTTGAGAACTGTCCCCTTTAAACACTGTCTAAATGTTATCTGTTTGCACTTTGCTGCTGGACAAGAGGCGTACAGTGAGTTTATTGGAGCTTTTTTGCTGAAAACAGCCGCCTGCTGTGGAGTGGAATAACACTGATTAAAGACTGAACCAATCCATGAAATTGCTGGCCATAAACAAAACAATCTGAATCCAGCTTAAATGCTGCGTAGAGCTGAGGGAAACTTCCATTGGGTTACAATGCTCTGTAAGTTCATTACTTGTTAAGAGGTTATCCTTGTTAACATTACATAATACACTTCATTTTTAAAACAAAAAAAATATTGATCAGAGCCGTTTTAAAGAGAAGAACTTAAACTATTTTGTAGAATCAATTAAAGAGAAGCTTTTATGTTACTGCAATATTAATACAAGGCAATGAGGATTTCTCTCCAAATGCTCAGCGCTCATCGGCCTAGTCCAAAAATGCAACAAAACATAATATTAAACAATCAGTCTCTACAAAACATCAGTGTGAAATCAGCTGTTGTTTTGTATTCAATAAAAGAGATATGAGACCATTAGTGGCCCTGTACATGGTTCCTTTCAACAATGAGAACAAAGTAGATGATGATCAGTGAGCGTGTTTGTACCACTTAGCTGCACTACACTATCATCGGTTGTCTTTGTCACTGACAATGACTGATTATCTGACTAATACAGGGTTACTAGTTACATAGCAGGAGAGGTGCTCTTCATTGTTCTTTTAGTTCAAGAACCTAAAGCAAGCTGTTGGTGGAAGTGGACATTGTTGCTGAACTGATAAGCATATCAGTATTCATGCTAACCCTCCTTGTTAATTTCCATCAAGACTAAAACTGAAGATTGGCTTGTGAAACAGATATGCCAGTTAAATAAAAATAATAATGATATAAAAAAACTATTCACATATGACAAAGATATCATGTGGACAAATAACAAAACACCATCCCTCCAGTTTTAATCCCAGTTCAATCATTTACAAAGCAAATATGGTGTTTCAGTGTTGAGACGTGGCCAAAGCACATCATCCTGTCAGGCTTCATTGAATTGGAACAGAGGAAATCTACATTAACACAATTAACTTCACAGGTCTGACTTTTAATTGTACAATCATTATTAGAAATGTGTGATGCTAGATGCTAGTTTTCCAGAAATACAGAAACTTCCACATTTTGTTGTGTGCAGGTACATTGGAACACAGTGTGGGATGAACCTGACTTCAAATGGGGCAACCATGTCAAAAAATATTACATCTGTTGTCCTCCATTGCATTAGAGGCATTGAGACGACTGTGAAAGAGCCTGAAGAGTGTCAGTGCCGTCACTGTCATCTGGATGCTGACAGTCAGCAAGATATTGTCCTTTACTCTTCACACTGCACATTCCTCTAATGTAGCCTGAACTCATATCTGTGAAGAAGCTCTTAAAAAAGTCTGCAGCTTTTGCAGATACCTGTGTAGATACACCACATTGTGTGTGTGTAATTTACCCAGAGTCTTAAGAGGGCACATCGAGATGTTGTCAATGGGTCCTCAGCAAAGGTGGGAGGCTGACATCACACTGCTCTGCTAACCTCTGACCCTGACTGGTGAATGATCTTGCCTGCTACTTACCTCCAAAAATCACACCTAACCTGAACAGATCTTTCTCCAATATCAATGGAGATGGGGCCAGTCATACCAATTAGTACTGATATAGTATTAAGATGATTGGCACTGAAGTTTCCTGTGCTTCATCCACTCCTGTTGTTAGCTGTTTACTAAACTGTTTAACAAACCAAATAAAGAGAAGCAGAATGCAGCTACTGTGCACCACAGAATTGGAGCAAACTCATAGGGTGTGCAAGATATTCCCTGATGTTTATAGCATTATATACAGTTTAAAGACTTCAGTGTTCTCATCTGCCTTTTACTGAACCTTCTCATCTTTGCACTGAACTATATTTACTTATCTTATTTTTTTTCTGTTTTAACCTTTCATTTCTTTTTAAAGTGGTTTCTAACCTTTCAGTTTGTGTTGTTTCGTTCTGTCTTTTCCCAGTTTTTTTTTCTTCCATTATGTAAAGCATTTTGCATTCCCTCTGAGTTTCAAACATCTTGTCTTGCCATTGCAATTTATTTTGATGGCTGGAGAGTACAAAAGACATTAGTCACATGTTGAAAATGTTTAGTCCGTGCTCACAGCTTTCAATTTGTTCCTTTTTTCTTTTATTTTCAGAAACCAGCGTGATGCACCAACTTGATGACTTCAACTTAAAAAAAATCTATCTAAGCCACTTTAACTGTTATGCTTGATTTTTTCCCTTAAGGAGTAGCTTGGGCAAAATTCTCTATGCATGTCTGTGAGCCTGGTGGTGGAGGCGATGAACTTGGTTTAGTATAAACTTGGAGAGGAAGAAATTAACCTTGGCCCCTCCATATTTAAAAAGATGCCCCTTTAAAAACCTGTTAACATGTTTTGCATTGTCTTCAGTGGTACACAATCTTAATATAACAAAGGTGGTTTGTGGTGTTAGGGAGAGTTATGGTGTTATTGCCAAATTGATGGATAAACTATAAGTCATCAAGAAAATGTTCCAGGATGTAATTTTCCTTTAAACCCAGAACTTACATTATTACTGTTTTTTGTTGTTGATGTTGTTTTATTATTATTATTATTATTTTTACAGATTACTCATTAACAAGCTGTTTCTTCTGAAGTTTAGAAGTGTTGGTCCCCCTGAGTCCAGTTTGCTAGCCTAATTACCTCTTGACCTAAGCTCTGTATCTAGTAGTATCAATATTTTTTTTGACTCTACGAGCAACTTATAACCATATTTCCCCAAATTATTTTTCATCATTAAATTTAGGCAAGCATGTTTGTCCCTGCTGTACCAGCATCATTTCTGGCTGGTACATTTTGCACAAAACACAGTCTCTTATTGTTGGAAAGAGCCCAGAGCCTCTCTCTTGAGTTTAAAAAAGCCCAAAGACACACAAGCAGCTCAGGATATTCACACTTATTAAAATGGCATTTGCCCAAGTTCTCCTATTCTACCACTAAAATGCCTAACTCCAAAGAGATGCATCAGCAACCACATCTCAATTGCAATCTCACTACTACATTGTCAAATATTAACATTTTGTTTCCTGTCTTTTACAGACAAATAATGTTCCTTTTAGTTTCTGTTAAATAAGCTCTGAGCTTTTTACAAAATTCCACTGAATACCAGTTATTAGTGATATTGTACACTCAGAACAAAGTGCCATGGAATGAAGAGGGAAAAAGTCTGTGTACAGAAGAGGTTGAGGTGGGTGGTTGGGTTTATGGGTTAACTTATCTACACAGATATCATATTTAAATGTACTTAAACAATCCAAACCATTATATCAACCTCAACCTAACAGTGGTTATGGTGCCTAAAAACCAAAACCAACTGTGACTGTTTCTCAAAGGCTTTATTCCTAGCATTTCACACAGCCGCTAAAAGGCCCCGTTTGTTTGTATGTGACGCAGAGCGGCGTAACAAAATATCGTAAATATTTTACGACCTGGAAATGAGAACAGGTCTCGATTAATGGACCTCATTCAACAACATTTTCGTTTTCTTATCTTAACTTTCGCTTACCTTTTTGACGGTGGAGTCCAATGAGAACGCCAAGTCGGCGTTAGCAAACGCCTCTAACTTGAAAAAAAAAAAATGTGTGTAAATGACCCACAGAGACATGATGAATGCCACCTGTGCGTATTCCAGCGCACGTGCACGAAGAAATAAAATTAGCATAATTAATGACCCAATAATACAATAAGGCCACGCTGCCTATCCCATATGCCAGGAAGTGTTCATTTATGAAAATGAAAACAACTTGTAAAAGGAAGGGTCTCACGCACACAAAAGAAGTAGAAGTGGGTCAGCCAGCTGGTTCACAGTTCAAAGTTTCCGCTGACCTTTTCATTTTCAGAGACAAATCAACCTTCAATTAGTGCTTAATTTTTTTATTTCATTAAGGCCACATGAATAAATTAAGATTTATATTCCTATCTAATTGCAGAGTCAAACTGAATAATGTCAGCATAATTATTCGGTGTAATTTAAATATTTATTCATTATTTCTTTAAAGTAATTAAATACATAATCCATCAGTATAAAACCTGATTTGAAAGACAATTAATTTTAAGTGAGTCCTAAGGCAGGTCTAGATCACTTAAGACCAAATCTGTTCGTAGGAGTGATTCCTGCATGAAACCCAATGGTTATCAAACAGGACACATTAAATGGGGAATGTATAGTTTTATTTGCATTATGTTTAAATAAAATTGTCTATCAGTGTACCTTTCTGTTACATTTTTCATTTGGTTATTTTCTCAGCCCAGTTTATATTAGGCAGCCTCTTTTACTTCTAGAGTAAATTTACTAAGCCACTTCAGCAATGAATGATACCTCTGTCTACACTCACATTTCTGATTTTTTTCTTTCATTTTTGTCCTTATATTCGTTTTTTGTCTAACCTTGGGATAGTTCCCTTTGCTTTATACCTGACCTTCTTCATTTCTCTCCAGCTTCCCCTTTCTTGCATAGTATATTTAACACAGCCACAAAAGCAGAACAGGAAAATCCATAACACACACACACTGTTCTACTGGTGGCCTCATAGAAGCATTATTAAGATGTAGCTTCTTTTTATTTACTTTCCATATCTATTCACGGCTATGTTGGGGGATGTAAAGTGGCAACCTTTATAGTCTCACTTAATCTACAGACTTGGCCACACACTTGTCCACACGCTCTAAAGCAAGGATGTTAAATCAGTATTCAATCAGTCCCCACTGCCCATTACTTCAGAAGCTCAAAAGCTCTGTTATGACCCTCTAGGCTTCCTAAGCCAATCAGGAGCCTTGTTGTCCCTCCCGATGTCACAAGAAGATGTTAATTAGGCAGGCAGTCGACGTGGATACCTAAATATAGCGTTGACACGGTAACACCGTTGCCAAATCTGCTGGGCCTACATCTGGGCTCCTTCAGGAATAGAAGCTTTGGGGTATAAGAAGATCAAAATAGCACTCAACAGGCTGTAATGTGAATTGCCTTCAATAGTGCAATCACACACACACACACATGCACACACACACACACACAGACACACACACATACACATTTCTATCAGCAATAAGAGCAGTTTTTGGTCCTTCAGCAGCAGACTCATTTCTCTGGGACAAGAGTCATTTATGTCCGCCTGTGAGCTCTTTCTCATCATAACCACTTGTTATGGTGTTCAATCCAGTTTCTGATCATCTTTCATCTTTCTTGTTTCTTTTCAGCTCTTAGCTATATTTCCATTGGCAGTTTCCTACCTTCGCACATCCTCCTCCCAGACCTGAAGTGTTTGAGTAACAAGCCAACTGATGCTGATTGCCAAAGAGGCAATTTATGTTTCAGCCAGCTAAACGGAAGGCAGCGGGAGTGAGTCTTTCTTTCTATTTTACTGAATATCTGGTATTACCTAAATGTGAATTTATGAATTTTCTTTTATATCACATTATGGCTCATTGATGCCCTTGAAAAGATTAATCAGTGCTTGAATTCATCTTCAGAGGCCTCAGACAAAGCCCCTGACCCCCCTTCCCCTCCTGTCTTCCCTAACATAGAGCTGTCATCACCTTTAGGCCTCCATTGCTGACTCACCTCCTGCTGCACAGTTGTAGAGAGCAGTGACTCTTTGAAGTTGTGTGGACAAAACACTGGACAAGTTAAGAAATGATTGGAGACATCAGAGCAAGGTATGATGTCTCCACTCCTTACTTGTATCTTCTTTTAATCTTCTTGCAGACCCTGTTGGCAGTCAGACACTGTGTGAGACCAATTAGACTGGGGCTTTTCCTCACATCACAGGAACTGATGTCTTTATACATGCTTTGTGTTTATGTGGTGGTACAGGATGTCTTTGTACATATTCTTGCTGCCTTGGGGAGTTCAGAATCTAGCTAATGAGTCAGTCACTATAAAAAGGTGTATCTGTGTTTTACAATATAAATCCAAGTAGTTCTGTTAATGTAAAGGAGTTATTAACCACCAACAGTGACAGTGTTAAAAGCACGTTCCCCACTGGTCCAGCTCTGCAAAAATTATTGGTACTTAAACTGTTAAACACAATGAATAGTTAAGTATTTCTATTAATATTTGTGCCACAGCGCAACTTATACCAGTTGCATGGTAACCGAAATGCTTGCAATGTTGTAAAGTGCAGCACTTTCAGAAGTTTAGAAGTCCTCTGAATATAAATAGTGTAAGATTATACTTGAACATTAGATGTTGACCAAGCTTATATTTAAAGATGCTGAAATCAGTTTATTTTAAAATAACCGATATGTCCAATTACTTGGTGTAACCACAGAGTAATTGCTGGTAGTGATTAATCCACAGCTTTACTAAGTATTTTCACATCTTGCAGCTTGTTCTTTGTGTTTTCCTTTGATTTGTCAAGATCTGCAACATTGTTTTGGTTCACTCTCATTAACCATCAGTGACTTTTATGGCTGTGACAAGCAGCTGATTTTGTTGAAACATCTTGGAAAATCATTAGTACACAACACACGCAACATGCTGAGCATTAGACAACAGATGGCAAATTTAGCAACTAGTTGGTGAACATAGTGAAGCATTTAGCAGCTAATTGGCCAGATATTTTCCTTAGCAGTTGGTGGAGACCAAAACAGACACCAAAAGTAAAAAATGAAAATTGGACTTTCATTAGTCAGGTGGCTAGAGACTCATCTCCAGTTGAATACTGAAGTTTCTCTGAGTATCCTGGATAGGTAAGTAGGTAACTGTTTGCTGATATGTTATTTTCGTCTTTACTTCTACAATTCTACAATTCTACAATTTCATTTAGCAGACGCTTTTATCCAAAGCGACGTACAACACAAGCAAGAATCTAGAGGAAGGAAAAACCCGTAGCAAGTGCAAAACTTTACTTACATGTCATTCTTGTGTTTGTATTGCTGTGCTGCCCCTAAGTGGTCAAGAAAACAAATTAATAAAGTTTTAAGGTAATTGCTATCAGCCTTTAAACATTCTCCCATTAACTTTTCATTTCAACCTGATTGCCAGTGTTTCGCTCACTGTTTGAGCAAAGCTTCCCTGATGAACCATCTGGTGCAGCTTGCTGTCAAAAGGCTAATCAATAGTTAAGCACAGAACTGATTAATGATGTTGTTTGACCTGAATCAAAGCTGAGTAGAAGATATCTTAAGTGAGGGTTTGTTATTGCACTTAGGCAATTTTCACCTGTTTTATTAATTGGTTAGGATGCTGTTGTAACCAATGCTCTCTGTCAATAAAATTGTTAACCATAAAGCAGTAGGTTTACATATTAGAAAACATGCTAACTTGCCTTCTTTTCAATAAGATCAATACCATAGTACCACAATATCAAGTCGATGCACTACATTAAACTGCAGACAGCAGGGCATTATCATATCTTGCCATAAAGACTGGAAACAGGATAAAAAGGCTAGACTAGCTCTGTCCAAAGTTATAAAAAAAAATCTGCCTACAAGCATATCTGAAGCTCTCTAATTAACATGTTGCCTCTTCTTTGTTTAATCAGTACACAGACCAAAGTCTCTGCTGGTTGCCAGGCTTCCAGCCTCCAGGAAGCCACTGTGCCTGGCTGCAACATACTGTGGTTTCAGCACATAACCTCCCCTGAAACCGAGACTATTTTACATTACTGTTTGTTTACAGCTTAAACAAATACAATGTAAAATGTTTAAAAGGCAAAATATAGAGATGTACCATGCAAGGCTGGCTGTTCTCTCTGCTTCGGGCTTTGTGCTAAGCTAACTGCTTGCTGGCTCTGGCTGAAAAGAGCACAAACATTAGTCTTTCTCATCAGACTTTCAGCAGGAAAACAAATTCCTGAAAATAATGAAACCATTTCTTTAAAGCATCACTAAAAGCATGAGCACCTGTTAAAATTCTGTACTTTTATTATATGTGAGAGTAAACTTGGTCGTCACAGCCTCAAGCAGCATGCATGCAGCACAATGTACTTTTCTAAAAACCTCAAGTCACGTCCTTTGCACACACATACAACATGTATTTAGGGCACATGAACAGCATGGATAAGAAACTCATGCTGTCATGAGTACACAGCTTATGAGCTCGCTGTCGTTTTGCAGTATCAGTCCAAAAGCTTTAGATCCCTGAGTCCCCGAGAAAGTTTATTACAGCTCTGTGTTGGTGACTTTCTGCTGAGAGGCTGGATGAGGAACAGAGAAGTGTTAATTTGCAGCTGTTGCAGTGACAGCACAATCACTGTGGCTGCGAGATGATGATGATGATAATGCCTAGTTGGTTAGTTAGCATGTGTAAAGCTAATAACACAGCTTGGCATTGTAATTGATTTGTTAGTGTTTAATTAGTTGTTTATCATTCGAGAAATGGCCTGCTAGAGGCAAAGCCAAGCTGCTGGTTGATTAATACATCTTTTTTTTAATGCAATGTTTCCAGGCCAAGTAGTTTTAAATATCAGATAAAATTCATAGATCTTCTCTTTCGAACAAACAGCAACAATAAACAAACAAAATGTTACTTGTAAATGACATGTTTTACAGGCTACCTTTCTTACAGAATATGCAAAATGCATTTCTGGTCTGCTGCACAGTATGCCTGAATCCAGTTTTTGCATACTGTGTGCATTACTAAACCCCACGTTTTGTCTTTATAGTAAATATAACCACTTAATATTCACACACCATGTTCATAATTCTGGCTAAACAATATTTGTTTAGCAGTTTTCCCTCCAGGCCTCTGTTTTTACAATAAGCTTATTTGTGTGACATCAAATGGGATCTTCTGGGACTTCTCTTTCTTTCACTTCATCCAGTCTGTAGGAGGGTGCTGCGAGGCTTGTTGTTGACCTACACCAGATTACTGCACAGCCTTGCTTTCATACATGGATGCATCAGTGTGGAAAATGCTAACAAGTGAAGACTGGAAAACATTTTTATTTTTCTAGTTTGATAACAAACAAGAAGTGTTTATTTTCTCTCCAGCTGGATGAAGGGGATTTATATGCTTTGTGTAGGCCTCAACGACTGAGATTACCGTCTGTGTCAATATAGCACAGAAGCATATTAAGTTAACTTTACCCAGTAGAAATGGGGCATATTGACCCGGTGTTGATGTTATTTATATATTACTATTAGGTTACTGGTTCAAAACAACCCCAAAATTAACCCAGCGTTGCAGTGCTTCTCAAACTGAGGCACATGCCATAAAAAGTTGAAGAACTGATACATATAGACCTGGTCAAGGTCAGCTCTTACTTCAGATATTTTTAGTGTCAGTGGAAAGTCACTAGGATTTCATGAATGTCTGAACAAAATTTCAAGGCAATTTATTCAATGATCCAAAAGTGGTCACTTACCAGCAATGCCATCGTTGCCATACCATGTGTTTGAATATATTTTATTGCTATATTTGCATAAAAATACACATTTTTTTGTACAGCTTGTGGTGTATTTGAGTTCTTTTGCATGTATAAAATCGACAAACACAAGCAGTTACTGCAATCAACACTACAAGAACTGCATCAGCACAGCAGCATGGCTCTGATCTTGTTGGTGTTAAAGGAAACGCCTCAAAGCAATTTGTTAGATTGCAATATTGTCTCTTGTTATACTGACGTAACTAACATTGCAAAGCTTTGATACACAGAATCAGACCCACACTTAAGAATACATCCAAAATATGCACAAGAATCACAAGTGCACTAATACACGTTATTCACACATACATAAAAATGTGCACAAAAGCAAAATATATGCACACATAAACACAACAGCACACAACTGTGGTGGCTGCTCTAAAAAAAAGCCCATATTGCATTGCCTTTCACACTGCTCTTTGAAAAATTTAACCATCTGCTATCACCAGATCATTAGAAAACAAACAGCATCAGTTTTCAACACTTCCTCTGTAAAACAGCAACTTTTCAACACCTCCCAATGTGTATGAACTTCATGCTGAAACCATGGTGATAGTATTTATTTTCGGGATGTTGTGTCAAACATAATATTGCCGGTAGCATAACTGATGCTGATATTTCTGAGATCCAAAAGTGATGTGTGTTGTCTTCTTTAACAAACAATTGCTCTGTCATCTTTTCATTACCATCTATTCATCCTCTAAGCCTGTTATTGATCCACACTGAGCATCATTTTACCTCTTTCTGCCTACTATCCCCCATGATGCACTGTGACAGCCATTTTTTGGCTGTGACAGCCAGATCACCTGTCAAAGGTGGGTTAAAACGGCTGTCACAGTTTCAAAGTTTCCTATCTACACAGATTCAAAGCTAAACAAGCTTAATCTGTCTATTAATATATTTTTTTATTGATTTTTATCCATAAAAAACAGGCCAGTAACAACGTAGCTATGATAATGATCGGGATTATGTTTGTCAATAGAGGCTTGACAAATCTCACAGAGCTCTTGTGTGATTATTCCCTGGAGAGATAACTTGCCAAGATGACAGTCTCCAGGAGCGTATCTTCATATTTGTTCAACCAAACATAATTTGCATACAAGTGATTGAAAAGATTGCAATCGGTTCCATATTAATGACTCGATTCCCAGCGGGATGCTGCGGCTGGATGAAATATTAGAGGACCAACACAGGACCATCTGATTGGTCGACTGAAATGGGCAGTCTGGTACAACACGGCGGGAAAGGCTGCTAGGACACATCAAAGGGCAAGCCACTGGGAATAGCCATGGCAACCAGCCTGCCTCACCGGGGCATTACCACGGAGGGCAAAAAGACTGCGTGTGGTCTTTTAGGATGTTTTATGATATGACCCACTGGAACACAGAAATGATAAGAAAAAGTAGAAGGCTTGCAAACCTCTGAACTTGAGATTTTTTTAATTAACTGTGAAAATATGTTTTAAAAGAGAATGTTAAATATATCAAAACCCTGTTCAAATATTATTCATTTCATGAAAGAAGAGGAGCACCAAGGCAAGAAAACTGGTCCTCTGTAAAGACACTTTTTTTCTGTTGCTGTATGTGACACACCTTAGACAGATAATCATAGTGATAACAGCAAATACTAGTATTTGACACTAGACTGATATATGAGGAAGACAGTCCATTTTGTCATTCCTTCAATCTAAGAACTTACTTTGAGAATCCATATTGGAGAGAAAACCATCTTCTAAAAAAGGGAAGCAACCTTTTAAATACTAGAAACTGTCCTCCTCTCTGTGCAAGCATCTGCCACGCTTAAGTGTTCATGTCCGTGATTCACCAGCAAGGATGGAACAATTTGTGCAACATGCTCTCTGGCCCTGAGAGGGGAGCAGCATAACAACGGCGGTCAAGGTAAAGCTTTAGTGCTTGTTATGAATTAAACAGGTTACAAGGAAATATGATAACAGAATGACGCTCATATTTTTTTTTTTATGTTAATAAGAATTGCACCTATTTTGCAACATTGACCACTCAAGCAAAGTTGCTATTCAAGGACACTCAGCTATCACATACTTGAGGGTCAGGAGTTATTGAAATTCAGATGCACAATACATAAGAAGGAAAAAATGGACCTCGAGATATGCCAAGTGGGTCCTTATTTACAGCAAAAAAATGTCCATTTGTCCATCACAAAGAATCATGACCTCATGATGATAATGTAAGAAATTATAAAAAAAAAAACTTCTGAACTTTATTGTTTTTTGTTGATGTTGTTTGTTTGTTTTGTTTTGTTCCTGTTTTTTTTTTTTAGCAAAACTACAAACTGGGATCCTGAGGCATAAATACTGAGCAGTACTTACAGTTGCTCTCGATAAGCATGTGTGCAAAATTCATTAGCCTAATGTAAAACATCTTACAAAGTCTGTGCAGACCCCCCCCCCCCACTGCGGCAATCACTGACTGAATGATTTGCATAATGTAATTGCATCATTTTATGCTTATCAGCTCATAACAACTTGTTCAAGTTCTTGTTGTGTCGGTGTACATGTTAAAAGAGAGCGTGTTAATAATGCCACATGTTGATCACAAATCTCAGACGTGTTGGGATCCAACAGAGCCAACTACTGTAAAAAAGCCCTCAAGGGAAAAGTAATCCAACCTGGCAGCAGGAGCAATTCAGAGCCAATTTTTAGGAGGATATCGAAAAGAATAAATAGATGACTTCATTCTGAACATGTTGTAAATGTCTAAAAAATATTTCTAAAAAATTGTATGAGAGATAAAAAGTCTAGTCTTTCTCCATAGCTTGGAGGGAAAAGACCCCAGGAGTTGTCTTTGATTTGTCACAGATATATGTGTAATTAGGTTGTTTTAGGACAGAAGAACAGTTAAATGTCAAAACATCAGTCCTTGCTGTTTCCAACATGAGAGAACCTGATTGAACCTGGATTTACTGTTAGTGCAAGAGGTTAACAATATTTTCACTGTGCCAAAGTAGGGTTTTAATAGACTGATAGAGGAGTTGAAAAGGCTTGTCATGGCTTTTTCAGCTGGTTGTGAGAAAACAAGTCAGTGATCTGGCTAAACAGTCACTTATCCATATGCTAACTTCTCTATCTAGGTAAGATTACATTCACCTAGGAAAGATTAGGTAAAAATTTTAACCCCAACTCCGACACTTAAGGACCAGCACTAAAGAGTTTGCAAGTCTATTTTTTAAATATTTGACATAAAATGACACTAGAGAAAAAATTATGGAATCACCAAAGTTATTTGGTTCTTTTCTTGATTTTGTAGTCTTTTTGAATGTTCCACTAGCCTTTTACTCAACCTACAAATGTTGATTTTCTAGTAGAGGAAAGTTCAAGGGATCACCAAAGCTGTTAGGATTCATCCTCTGGCAGACATCAATATCTAAACTACTTGTTTGGAATCCATCGAACAGTCATTGAGCTGTTTTAGTCCTTACCAAAGTAAAGGACCTCCTTATCCACAGACTGAAGGACTGGCAGAACCACACTGATAACATGACTAATACAAAGGACACATTAGCACTCTACCACAATCCTGTCCATACAGCACACATGCCAACACACAATAAATGAACACAGATCAAAGCACCGACCACTATATTGAATCATTTATTTGATATTATAGATAACATGAGCCCAGAGAGGTCTTTGTAATTCAGCTTTCTTCCCACGGCTTCTCTATTTCTGTGCCTGATCACCAAGTGAAACAAGCTCATTATCCCTCCCTGACCAATTACAGAGGTCTCAAAAGGCTGGGGTCTCTACTGGCTTTTGACAGTAAAGTGCCGTAGTGCTAGCCTGTGTTTCACATGGGACAAAAAAAGCTATTAGCATCATAGACACAGCAGATGAAGGTCTTTCACACACTTGCCAACACCCAGACACACACATATGCATAGGCTCCATTAAAAAGAAGCCCATGGATATAAAACACACGTATGTAAAGCCACAAACTGAACCAAATGTGCTTTTCCCCATGGGAGCACACATATAGACTGCGGCTAGGGCACCTAAAGCAGTTAATTGGCTGAAAACTGCTTTCAGCCTTGTGTATTTGCTGAGACAGATCCTAAAAACCAAAAGCCACGGCAAATAATAAAAGAGGGAGATTTTTTTCATTCCTCAGCTTCAGTGAGCTGCTTATGACCAGCAGTTGTGCTCTTAAAAAAAATTATGTTCATGAATTTAAATATGAACTTGTCTGTTATGCAAAATAGGGTTAAATATTTATAAATGCTGTATGTTTTAGCCTAGATTATAACTCTCACTTATTAGTTAAATTAATTTTTAGTAATGGAAAAACATTCTAAGATCTGAGGCTGAAAGCTCTACTGTGTAAGATTTAGGACAATCTATTTGGAGAAATGGAATATAAAACTCATAAGTATGTTTTCATTAGTGTTTAATCACCTTAAAGTAAGAATCATTATGTTTTCATTATCTTAGAATGAGCCTTTTAGACCTACAAAAGGAGCAGGTCCTCCTCCTTGAAGTTGCCCATGATGCACCGCCATGTTTCTACAGGAGCCCAGAACAGACAAACCACACTGAGCTTTTTAAGGATAAGTCTGGTTTTATTTTTCTTATTGTTGACAAATCACACGACACCACCAAAGTCAACACAATTCAGTCTCACAATGATTTCTTTACTACTTTCTTGATTGTGTATCTGAGCTCCATTGTTCCTGGTGTCATTATGCTGGAAAATACATCACAAACTGCCTCCACATTCATTTTTAACAATCGGCCGTGTAGTACTCTGAAGAAGCTGGGCCCTGCAGGTTTTAGTAAACAGCAGTCACAGAAGAACAAATACTGCAATCTGGGAACTATTTTCAGCTGTGGAATATTACAAACTTTGTGCCCTGGTGATTTTTCACAGCAAGACAGTGTGTGTGTGATTGACGTAAAATAAACTCCAATGCTAAAGTTTGTGGGAATGAAGGAAAATGCCTGCTGGTGCAGAAATGTGGCAAAGTGTTGTGTTTTTAATAGTTTTTGGACAGGATTGGATTTGGACAGAATTTGTTCCATTATGGCGACCAAAAATCTTCAAAGTTAACACAGTAATTCCTTCTCTGTCAATCAATACAAACATCGCACAGCCAGAAATGTGATTGGCAGGTTGCTTACCAAGAACAAAACAACATTCAATCACATGACTGCTCTCTGATTGAATTTTGATTCTGTCTTTTTTTTTTTGTAATGGAAAGTTTGATCATAAAATAAAATGGCTTGAGGGGAAAAAAAGACACATTGTGAAATAAAAATTGAGTAATTGTAGAAAAAGCATTTTGTTCTGTTATTATCTATTCATGTTTTTAGAAAATCCATTTAAGAGAACTACACATCCGGGCTTTTTCTGCACAGGTACAACTTGTTAACAGCACATGTTCTTTGTTGGTTTTTTACAGGGTTTGTTGACATTTAAAAATGTACAGAGTATCACCAATTTGTCTATCAGAGTCGTCAATATATGTATTATTAAACAAATGAGTGTAAATTTGATATTTATTGCTAGCTTTTAACATTTTCAAATGAACATTTAAACCAAATATAGTACATATGTTTTCAACTCAGAGACCCACAACTTATATAATTCATGAAGTGGACTGTATGTCTCTCTGTTGCCTTGATTCAGTGAGCTGTGAAATCTGTCTCCCATATGCCTGAAATTACCACTGGACTCTGCTTTATTACATTTAATATTTTAATGCTCCTGCACATTTCATCTCAGTGCTTGTGAAGGAATCGACTGGAGCACTGGGGGGTTGTACTGGTCTGAAGTGTAAGAGGTGGACACAGTCTCCACAGTAACTATCTGCAGAATCTAATTCAGACCACATGCACACTTTGTCTGGCTCAGACTTTTCTGTATCAATAACACTGAACAGTAAAGGATTGGCAGGTTGTTTTTTTTTTTATACAATGTGGTTGAATCTTTGTTTACTTTTAACTGAGAGATTGTGTGTTATAGGTGAGGATGGAGAGTGAGATACATAATGCAAGAAACAGGGGAAGACACAGACACATACCTGAACAATCAAATGTTTCATATTGCATATTTAATATTCAACTATATGTTTCTCTGGAACCTTTTGTTGATGGAATAATGACAGTCGGAGATGGTGCATCATCTCATGCACTGTACGCTCTCTGCACTTTACTCTTTATATACAGTACTTTATCACCTAGTTTCTAGTTACTATGGTTACCCCATGCTCAGTACATAGCTGTCTCCCAACCAGAGAGAGAGAGAGAGAGAGAGAGAGAGAGAGAGAGAGAGAGAGAAATGTGCACTATGAATAAAATCATCAAAACTCAATGGAGATGGAATAAATGGAATAAGATTTTCATTTGTTGTGTTGTTAAAAAAAAAAGAAATGCAGAACACAAATTTTCGCACATCATTGTTAAAACTGTAAGAAACACTGCGTTGAATATGACAGTAACCAGCAGGGTTGATAGATTACTCAAAGAACAATAAAAAAGAAGTTTATCTGTGTGAACTGTATGGATAAAAGCATGGTAGTCTATCAAGTAGTCTACATTTGTTTACATGGCTGAATGTTTTCTTTTTTTTTTACTTCCTTAATATTGTTATCCATAAATTTTTAGAAGGCAAATGAGAGCAGACCATACTGACCAATCACAGTTGATTTGGTCTCTGTTGCAGCTGTAGTCCCCTTGTTCCATATTTAAGGTGTATCATGTCAGCTATAGCACAGTCCATGTGTAACCTTGAATGGACCACGGAGCCACTAATACAGTATGACCCATTTAAATTCAGCAGGAGGGTGTGTAGCCATACTGAAAGCTCTGTAAGACTATACAAAGTCATAGCAGTGCTTTAAACTACATGCTAACAACGGGTGACTTTGCCTACAAAAACAATACAACATGTAATTGTTTAATAACTTTAATGCTTACCATGTTTGACATCTTAATTTAGCATGCCACTGTGCAATTAAGGTTGATGGGAATGTTGCTAGCTTTGCAGCTATTTCATCATCTCAATTAAAGTTTTTGACTTGACAGTGCTAGATGGACAGTGAAATGATATAAAAAAATATATTAAAATTCATTCTGAAGATGGCATGAATGTCAGAGTCAAAAAATGGTTATTCATATTTCACACAAAACATTATACGTTGGCCTCATGGCACGAAAAAGGAAAAATCAGAGGATTACTAAGGACAGTGGGTTTAATCCTTTGTGGACCAACAACATCTGTGCCAAATTTCGCTGCTATCCATCCTATAGCAAACAGACAGCCATCACCACCTGTAGAGCTACGCCGCTAGCATGCTAAAATCCATGTGAACAATGACACATTGGTTGTTTACTTTGATTTGCTAGACAGAGACAGCGTGTCATTATCTGATTCAAGTGATGGGGTAAAAGCTTTTATCAATGCTCGCTACAAAGAGGCAATAAAAGGGACCAATCAAAGGAACAAAAGTAAATACAAGACATACTGTGAACTGAACCGCCTAACTGCAGTTTTCAGTCTGTCTGCATACAAACCCTTTGTTTGGTATCACTTAGGCTCCACATCATCCATTATCACACAGGTTGTGTACTGAAGTAGGAAGATAGAGTCAAAAGTCCTGAAACAAAGCTAGCACTTGTGTTGTAATGACACGAGATGGAAGTAAATATTGATCAGTACTCAAATGATCTTAATTCATAATTTCTAGGCAGAGACAAGGGACTGTTATGTCTTCAGGACAGTCTACACTCCAGCCTGAAAATGTGGGAACACGGCCATGTTGTTAGTTCATTTTATTTTTGTGCTGATAGAATTTGATAAAATGCAGAATTTGATTTTTTTTACAATCCATTTTTACATTTAAGTTAATAACAAAGTATTTACTAAACTCTTAGAAATAGGTGCCATTAGGTTACTTAATCTGGACTTATCAAGTGTAAACTAGAATGAATGTTTCTCAGCTGCAGACTAAGAATTTTTCTTCATGATTTTTTGTGCTGAATAACTCCAAAAAGCATATCTGTTTATTTTTGTCATCCTCCACAGGGTATTGAAAAATCAAACTCAGCTACAGAACAATTACCCCGGAGCTGCAGGAGCTGTCCAACTCAAGCATCTTGCCTAAAATCTGGTATATGTTTATGTGCATGTTGTGCACGTGTTTGTGTGCAAATCATTAGAGCACTAGCCTAATGAGGCTGCTTATGTAAACCTGGGCAAAATGAGGTGAAGTGCCCACTTACGGACGTAGAGGCTTATGAAAAATGGCTTTGACCTTGACTGACTTCATGATAATGGTTGAGTCACAGTCACCAGTACTTAAGCTGCAACAGTGTCATCACTTTATCTGAGAAAAAAAGCCCGGGATCAAACACATCCAGATATTACACACATGCATTATTAATGAAAAAAAAAGAGGAAGAAGATTGTCGGGTCACAGCAGATCTGTTACTGTCCTTTCAAAATGTCATGATCATCAGCTCATGAATAACCTGCATTTATTATTCCCAATGTATTTCCATGGAAACTGATCTCAGTCCACCATAAAAACAACAGTAAATTACATAAAGTGATATCATGCTTCAGCATCCTATTTAAATTAATAAATCTCACCAAGAGTTTCTCATATATTTTGTTCTTTGTAAACTTAAGCAAATTGGTCAAAAAGTATATCTATATACAGTAAGATATAAAAATCTCAAACAGGTTTAATTTTCTCAAGTTAGACTGTCTGAGATGTATAGCTTATTCAGAGTCTCACTTCCTAGAAAGAGTAATATATTCACAGGATGCGTAAGAAAAATTGGAATGAAGAGAGAGATTGCATCACCATTTGGCTTCCTGCTGAATTTTAAACATTCATTAGCCAGGTTTCTATTCAAATGTAATTCTAAATCAAAAGTAAAACACAAATAAATGTGAGTTTCCATTCACTGCTGTTTTAGAACTGATATATTTGCCATTGTCCTCAGTGGAAACATATGTGAAGATATAGTTACATGCTTCATATATATGTATATGTACTTTTCCATTACACTTTTTTACAACTTTTTCTCTTTGGAGCACAAACACCTTTATTTAAGTTTATTGCATTTTTTTTTTCCTTTTTTAAAATTCTCAGTATTTGTGCATGGCTTTTTCTATGTGCACACTAAAATTGCACCGAAAAAACAGATGGGTGGAAACACTCACACTGCTTGTTATTATCAGTTTTCACCAACTTACAGGACAAGAGCTTTTGTAAACATTAAATTACAAGTAGGAGTTGTATTTGACTTGATTTTAAAAAATGTACTAAAATTTTGACTCAGGCTAAAAATGTAAGAGATTAGTTTGAGTTTTTTTCTAGGAGAACTTATTTGGGGTTTTTTTGCCCAGAGCTTACAAAGTTAGCAGTGTCCTCCTGTTTCAGAACCAAGCTAAGCTGAACCTGCTATTGCTCAATGCATAGACATAAAAGCCACAGGCTATCAGTCTGCACATGACTCTCGACATCAAAGGGAATAACCAAATTACCCAAAATATTGAACTAACGTTGCATAAAGTGTGGTCATGAAAGATTAGCACCAACAGTAGTCAATTCACTTGTATAAGATGAGAACAAACCATAAAACCAGCTCAGTAAAATAAACTACCTCCTTAACACACAATACACTGAGTGGTAATAGACAGTAAAAAGTATGCTTTATCATAATGGAGAGAATAAGTACACCTTCCTCTTATTTTCCTTTAAAAGTGACAATTTACTGAAGAACGTTATGATGTGAAATAGAAAGTTGAGGACAAAATGAGGCCATGTAAGTTGAAAGATGTGCAAAAAAAACAAAGAGAGAGAAAAGATAGAAGCTTTAGCATGAAAGCCTCGTATACAGAGAAGATTTATTAAAATGTTGTTGTCTCTGTATGCATAAATAAACAAGTGACATGTGTTTACACCTACATGCATGCTTGTGAATGCCATCTTCATCGTAATTAATAACCTATGATAAATTCCATGCATGCACAAACGTGAGTATGCACAGTGCATGTAAGCTGAGTCCTGTTAGCAATCACAGTGTGTACATGGTGACATTTTTATGCCAGTTAATCAAACTTCCATCACTTATATCAGTCTGATGAAAGCAGGGACTCGGGTCTCTCTGAGTGAGGAAATGTGTAGCCTATTGAAATAACCCATTGACTACTAATGAAACACTTACTGCTGAAAAGGAACTAAACCCAACTGGAAGCTTTAGAAATGTAATGGTTATTGACTCAATACCCATCTGTTTTCTGTTGTCCATATTATTTTTCAAAGCCATCACGGTCCAATAATCTCCACTGCCAATGAAATAAGAACAGAACGCTAAACTAAACTAATGTTTAAATGTAGCACACAGCTAGTGGAAAGTGGAAAGTAAAGTGCTTAAAAAGAAATTAAGATCCAATGTGAGAGCATGGTTAGTGGTGCACGCAGTAGATTCTATTAAAAATAGTTGTAGAATTTGAATTGAAGTGAGAAACATATCGGCAGTTTCTATTCAACTTTACTTTGAATCACCAGTAAATTTATTTTTGTAAATTTGTTAGCAGTGTCTGGGAAGTTACACCACACCACCAACTGTGATAATTGACAAGAAGGCCCTGCGGGTACCAGTCAGCTTGACTATCCATCTCTATAGGAGTTGCAGCAACTTTCACACACTCAGGCTTCCCAGCAGACACTTTGATATAATATATCAGCTTATATTAGTGAGAACAGACCACAACAAAACATGAAGAATGATAGAAGAATGTTTAACTAGCAAAGTCTTACAGACCTCCACCACAGATGAGCTCAGAACTTAATATAAAATGAAATAAAGATAAATAAAATAAAATGAATGACTGTTCATCTCAGAAACTACTGATCTTCAATATCTCAGGAAAAAAAAAAACCTCAGCAGGGGATCAATATAGCAGTTAGTCAAGAAAAAGAAAGCCAAGTGTCTAATGGAAAAGCTCAGTGAATCTGCAACAACTCTGAAATTACCTGCCTGTGCACTGCTGTCAGCTCCAGGGAAATGGCCAGCATGGGAGCCAAGTGGTTCAGTGTTCAATAAAGTGAATAGAGAGAATGACGTTGGAGAAACTTTCTAAATTCATTGATGTTCTGTGGGTCAGCAAGGATGTTTTGGCTAATGAGATGTGGCCCATGGGCTGCCAGTTGGAGATCATTTGCTTACAATTTAAACAGTGAGGAATAAGATACAAATCTTTAGAGGTATCTCATTCCCCTTGTTCACAGGAACTTAATAATTATCTGCTAATGCTTTCATGCAGTGTGTCATATTTAATTGTGTCAAGATGCAAATCATGTTTTAACTGGCAAATTGAACTGTTTTTAATTTCTCCTCTTCCACCTTGTCAGTAAGATGTATAAAAGAGATTTTAAATGTAGTATAGGATAGCATAGGATGCTATAGAATACTATTGCAATGAATGGTAACATGACATCCTTAAGTATAGTACAGCACCAGTACTCTACTGCAGTATTGTGTAAAATAGAATAGTAATGCAAAGTATAATATAATATAGGGTGGTATAGCATATTATGGTGTATTATAAATATTTCTGCACACCTATGACATTTCCCAATTTACTGGGTTACTTGTGTGTGCAAAATACAGCACAGTTATCTGCTGTTTAACTCTCTGTTTAAAAATCAACACTGTTTCAGTTCATCTCAGTGTCCGTGTCACATGAGTTTATTGGTTAATTGTTGCCACTTTAAGTGTAAAGCATTTACCAGGAAAGGAGAAACTACAGCACAGTCCAATCAAAACTAATCTCCAGGGAATTACTGGGAATGATCAATACTTTGCTGTTTGCAGACTGGTGCTGGTTTCTCTTTGACAAAATACTTTGTGTAAGCCTGTACTGTAGCTTATTCATTTTTTCCTTTTTCTCTCATTGTCTGTTGGTAAGAATGGATGAATGAACGCTGAGGCAGCATTTACAATACATTTTCTTTTACAAATGAATTTCTGTCACATTTTTTGGCACATTTCTCCTCCAACGTTTTGCAAACTCTATTCTAACATCAAAAATTATTGCCTCAATTAGGACATTATTGCCTCTATTCAGATTTTTTACAAGTTTCACACTTTCTAAATTATTCAAGGTTGTCAGAGAAATTTTTATCATTTAAACTTGTGAGAGGAACATTGAAAATTCACACATTTTTTTTAAAAATTTTACTTGCTCAATCATACTTTCCCCTAGGAACTTCATTTATTACTTTTAAATGTTTCACATCTTGTCCACATTAGGGGTATTTTTGAATATTTTAAATTTTAATAAAACATTTTAATATATTCATCTCTCTAAGCTTCATTAAAATGGAAGTCAATTAGAAAACCCATCTTCAACCTTTTCCCGTTCATTTATATATTCACATTCAAACTCCATCCAAACTTAAAAACATTCAACGCACTTAGGACTTTGTCACATGCATTCAACTTTTTCATGTAATTTGTATTTTTTCGCCAGTTGCAGTTAAAGTTGACTGCAATTTTTAGCTCTTTTCAGGGGTTTTTTTTTACAGCAGTGTGCATTTTATGACAGAATGTTCAAAACTAAAGTGGGAGATATTATCTCTGAAGCCAAAAGGAGCTTTAAATTTATCTTTAACTGTCTCTTTCACTTTTGCTGTCTCTCACAGATTTTACTACACACGCCTAATTTATGCATCAAAACTTAGGAGAAATTGTTCTGGTCGTTTTTTATGCAATTGTGAAAGAAAATTGACTCACTGTTTTGAAAGCCTGAGCTTGGAAGTGACTGGAGCTCCATCCAGGTGGCACTTTCACTCCAACAACATGAGAAGACAAACTTTAGAAATAAAGCTCTTATTGAAAATTGGCAAAAGTGGATTATATATGTCTCTACTGTCAGACTGGACTTCAGGTAATCTTTGTTTGGACTTTTGTTATTACTTTTATTTATTTACTTTCTTCTTTACTCTTTTTATGCTTTCCTTGCTTACTTTCATAACTGGAAGTGTTTACAAGTCTATTTATGTATGTTTTTATCTTCTCCCTGATGTTTTTGCACCTGTCTAAAGATCTTCATGTTCATTGTTTGATCGTTTGTTTATATATAAATTCAAAAAAACAATAAAAAGTAAATGACAAAAAAAAGAAATAAAGCAGGCTCTGCCACTTTCTTTAAACTTCTCCTGTGATCACATTTTTGACAGCATACACACAAATATCACACTGCATGCACCGCAGGTTGTCCTTACTCATATTATATTATCTTTTAGGCAGTGGGATTTACTGTCTTTGATTGAGACGCGGAAGTTTGAGAGGTGCAGCTCAGCTAAAATCTCTTTGAAATGAACTCTCCCGGCTAGCAAGTGAAACAGCAGTTGGAATCACCATGGCAACATCTGATTACAGTTGGGAGCACAGCTGAAGGAGATTAGTTAATGAGGGCAGTTTGACAGCGACGCACTCACAAACTGCGCAGGACTCAGACACACTTTCAAGCAGCTTTCAAGTCTTATTCTCAAATTCATGGTGTCAGACTGAAACTTTGCTGAAACCTTCAATTTTCCACATTTAACACTGAGATTTATTCAACTTCTCAGTCTCGATCTTGATTACTTTTGTAACTTTTGTCACTTTTAGCTGCTTCTTGGAAAACTTCAGCTTTTCAGCAAACATTAAAAATATTCCAAATCTTTCATAGTTTATTTTATGGTTCAACTTAAAGCCAGCAACGCAGTTTAGTTAAAGCTTCTCAACAAATATTCAAATATTCCACAACTTTTAATGTATTATTGATAATAAACTTTTAAGCCAGCATTGCAGTTTGGCAACAGTTATTCAACATCTAACATTCCAGCTGTTGTTTCTCTGGAAAAAGTAATTTCTAAATGTTTTGAACACTGCCTGTAAATATTCAGCACATTTAATGGAGTCTGAGGTTTTTCAGTGATTCTCGAAATCATTGTGTTATTTCTTAAAATTATATCACAAGTGGTTTTGAATATAAGCATCAAAATGAATGCTATGTATGTACCGTACCACCAGCCTCCATGCTCTCAGTTCCTCAGGCAAAAATATTACCATACTGTTTACACTTTTGTTTCTGTCCACTTTGTTGATGTCGCCTTTTTCATGAGCAACTTTTAATTACTTGTATGCCCCCCAAAAATGCCCTGCTTCCACATAAAAATCCATTTATTTAGACTGTATGTTTTTATTTTGAATGATGTCCCTGTTCTTTTGTTGTAGCCCAAAGCAGAGAAAATCCCAAATAACTGTCCAGACTGATGAACTGTTATTCAGAGGCAGGTGATTGTTATGTTGTGCAACTGTAATTTCAGAAGTGGGGCACTGAAAATTACCTGGTGTAGACTCATAAACTAATGTTACTCATAAACTAATGTTAGCAAATATCTCACATTGTAATTTTATAATCTAATTAATTCAAGCTAATACATAATGGTTCATTCGTGTTACAATGATAAACTGCTATATTAACACTGAGCAACCCACATAAAGTTAAACTGCTTTACCACTTGCTCATTATAATTATCACAAGTAGCATTTCTGCTGATGTACAGGATTTCTAATACAATTCACTTAAAAAATGTACCTCTGTTTGTGTAACATTAAAGACTAAAAAAGCTAATGGTCAAAGAAAAAACCCTTTTGATTTGCGTTGTGTATGTTGGATATTTTAAGTTGTTCTGCCTAATTAAGAACTTCTACTTCAAAAAGACAATTGCCTCTATTATTCAAAAGTCATCATTTAACATTTACCAGCAAAGTTTAACATGCTGTTACTTTGCACAAAGACAGACAGTAAAGTGTGACCTAGAAAGACAGCTGCTGTCTAAGGCCCTGAACTTGTCATCATATTGTTAAATACCCATTTTTACAGAAATAGCTCTTTGTTGTCTCTGTGATCCTGAATAATTTATGTCCAACCGTCGTGTTGTGACATTTGCTCACATCGTCCCCGGGTAAGCATCGGCAAGAGCATGAATCTCCCATCAGAACCCGGAAAGGTCAAGTAATATTGATCTTCCTATGCAAACGCGCTCTATATTGTCGGAATCAAACCTCCAAGGTTGGTATCAAGTCGAACATTTTCGGGCTAGTTCGGGGCTCATTATAAGAATCGGCTCTTATGATGTCTTGTGCAAGCAGAAACTAGGAAATTAACACTGGAATTTAGCAGATCTGACGAGGCAGATTTCGCACGCAGTAAAGAATAACCAGACATGTAAAGCTCATCCATATGTTGGTGGTCAAACCGCGGTGCGTAAAACGCGCGCTCGGGGGTGGGGACTTGTTGGAGAGGCAGGACTGGAGAACACACCAGCACGAATCTCTGCATCCACAGGTTGGTGCGCGGCTCTCTGCTCCTCTCTGAGCATCTTTGCAACCCCGACCAGAAGAGTAAAACCGGCCAGAGATGAACTGAAGAGTCGTTAGAAGAGACGCGTTTGGCTGAACTGGTAGGACTTGTTCTGAAAGGAAAATGTCAAAACGACAGTCTTTAACAGCTACAACCTGCTTGAACAACAGTCTAACTGTTATGCGCAGGACTTTTCTGCCGTAAAAAAATAATAATCTCAACGTATTTTCCAAGGATTGTGCGTTTTTTTCCAGACCACCATGCCACAGATCCCCTGCTGCAGCTGCACCACGGTGACAATAGAAACATAATGGCATGTAGGAGCGGTTGCTGCTGCGGCTCCGGTTCAATAAACGAGGATAACGCGAGGTTCCTGCTGCTGGCGTTGTTCATTATCGTTTATCTTCTGTGCGGGGCTGCCGTCTTCTCTGCGCTGGAGCAGCCAAAGGAGCGGGAGGCGAAGGAGCGCTGGGCGCAAAGGTTCGAGCATTTCAGCCAGAAGTATAACCTGAGTAAGAAGGACCTGAATAACTTCCTCAGGAACTACGAGGAGGCGAACGTAGCGGGGATCCGTGTGGACACAATCAGACCTCGATGGGACTTCAACGGTGCTTTTTACTTCGTGGGAACGGTGGTTTCAACCATTGGTGAGATGGAGAAAGAGGATTTTTTGAAGAGTACATACAAAATGCAAATTTCTCAGTGAGATCCATATTTTTTTTTCTCTGAAAACATGTTCCATTCAAAATCCGCAGTTAAACCTCTTTTTCAGGACACTGCCATTGGTTTTAACTTGAGCGTGTGAATGCTTTTTCTTTTGTGTGTGTTTGCATATCATTAAGCTACAGCACCAGTCATTCTCTATAATTTGACCTACTGTGCCAGATATTGTGTCTTTCATAATTTTCCTTCTTCATAATTTTCCTTCTATTGTAAACCCTCTAACAAAGGCCAATTATTTCTCACTTTAGTGAGGTCAAATGATTTCTTTTACCTTCACTGTATTTTGTATTGAAAAGCGCCAGAGGCAGGTGAGGTTTAATCAAACCTTCACGCTTCATAAATTAAACCTTAAAAACAGCAAAAGGTGGAGGAAAAATACTGTTAATGTTTTTCATATATGCATTAATAACGGTATAGTAGTACAGTTAGGCCATACAGTGAGTCAGCACACACTATAAAATAAAATAAGAGTCATGATTGGTACTTTAAGATAACAATTATGTTTGAAAAGTCAAAATTTTGTTTCAGGAAATGCTCATTTAAGTCACCCTACTTCTTTTCTTCTATCATTTTGTGTTTTTATTAACTGTCAAGAGACCCAAGCAACATCAGCTGTGTAGCCCCTCACTCTCAGTCTAAACTAATTTGCAGTTTGATTCAGTGGGTTCCACAAAACTAGACTTTAAAAAAAGGCAATTTAATACTGCATGAGAGCAAGAGTTGTCCTTGATAACAGGTTCTCTATTTCAGCCATGGAAGTGTTCAGGATTGTTTGTGAGCACTAAAGGAGTAAGTGTAAGTGTGGCTGACAGAGAAGAGAAACTGAGCAATCTCTCTAACCAAAAGCACTGTTATACATAGTGACAACAGACCTATTGATCTTTTGCTTTGGATGCCTCTGATTTGTAATTGCACATTCTGTTCTTTTCTCACTGTCTGTTTTTTTCTTCGCAGTACCTGATGGGTAGGGTCATTTCAACATCTTTAGATTGAACTGTGCTGATGCATGATGATTGACAGTTTGACAGGCCGTCTGCAAAGAAGACAGGCTCATTCTGTCGGTATTTAAAATAGGAGTTGTGGTGATAAAAACCCAGGTTGTAGCAAGTAAACACAATTAACTATGCAAATCTTCTCATGAGGCAATCTCTTCATTCTACACAATGTCCAGTTTGTTTGTCTGGTTTTTTCAGGTTTTTCTGTTTGGTGGTTAAAGCAGTCATGGTGATCCTATAATTTTCCCATGATTCCTGGAGCCACTAACAATTTTCATGAAGGCTGTTTCAAAGACATTGATTTTCTCTGCCCAGCTAGACCTGTCTTCTCTTTTTTTAAGCCTCTGACATTACAGATTTCATCACATATTGCATCAAGTAGCACTCAAATAGCATCTTAACAGATAAAGTAACATCGGTGTGATATGAAATGAAATGCAAGGGCTGATTTATAGATGTACCTGCTGATTTATAACTGTACTGTTACTGCATCCAACCGCCAAGCCCACAAATGACAGACGCATCAACACAAAATTGCTTGATGTTGTCACGCCGCCTGAGGAGAATGCTGTGATATTCACTTGTTATTCTGGATCCAGTTTTGTTAAGTCTAATAAGTGGTTCTGTAACCTGTTAAAAAAAAAAAAAGTGTGAAGACAACAGTTCTGATTTTGCAGGGGTGTCTCTGCTCGACTATTTTGGCCACTAGCTCTCTTGAATATACTGGCAACTTCACAATAGAGTAAGTCAGAGATGATGTATTTTAGGAGGTAAACCATCCAGGCTAACTTAAAAAAGCCAGTCTTGAATATTGGATTATCAAAGAAAACAAGCTCTGCGGTAAATAAAAGTTTAGAGAAATTACATGTTTTTTTTAGCACTATAGTCTTTACACAATAACACCACTATTATGACTTTTTGTGTGAAAAAATGTCAAAAAAGTAAAAGTAAAGTGTAAGTTAATGTAAAGAATTCACTTAAGGCTATAAACAAACTTCTCAGTGGTCACATGACTTCAAAGTCAAGACCTCTAAGCTTCCTACTACACTATGCTGTGCACACATTATATCTAGATAAGGCCATTAGCTGTTACGTTAGTTTAGTTAGAATAGTTTTTAAGTGTGTGAAAAACCAAGGCCATAAAGGCAGACTGGTCAGTAGATTAGTGAACATGTGTTTAGAATGGTGACATTTAATATCCTGGACAAGCTCTGTAGTCTCATTTAGGCACTTGTCAGCAGTCACACTATTAAAGATAAGTAAAAGCTTAAAAAAATCGTAATTGGGGTATTTACTGATTTATTTTATGTTGTGATTCAAAACCTAAAAATCTCTTAAACTCGTGTCAACCACAGAGCTTATTTCAGACATCTAACCATACACCCTTTTAAAAACCCATTAGCCTGGAGCCAAGGAAACCAAAGGTTAAACCATGCTATCTCATTTCCGGATTTTAGCACTCTATCATGACAAGACTTTTGGAAGATATAAGGTGTTAATTAGCAAGCTTTAGAGGTTGTAAAATGGGGTTTTGTCAGCTGTTTACTCATTTCTGTTTATTATAAGCTAAGCTAAGCTGGCTGTGGCTTCATATTCAGCCAAAAACATGGATGGACTTTGTTGCTCTTAATACTTTTTCATTAGTGATGAAGGTTGCATTTAGGAGGAAAAAGTCAGGACTGTCAACACAACCCAACAACCCCATTAACATTAACCATGTTCGGAGCTGTTAGACTGCCATTCTGACACAGCAGCACACGGTTTTTCTCATTTCTGTCACAGACTGTTTATTTTATTAACCAGGTCAAATGAGTCACCAACATCACATCTAAGCAAGCTTATGAAACAAGAATAGAAGAAAAACATAGTTATAAAATCCAGCCCATTTGGCTTTATCTTCGTGTATGGAAGAAAAATCCCTCCCAATTAGCACCTTGAGAACAAATCTGAATGTGGAGGCAATCAGATACTCCGCAAGAAGCCTGTCTCTGCCACAGTGGCAATTAGCTTTGCTGCAGACTGTATACCGTCAATTTATGTCTCCAACAAAAAAAAAAAAAACACATGTGCATGCAACTGTGTACTCTCCATGAGACCTACAACAGGTGTTCAAATGTTTTATAATATCATGAATGTTAAAAACTAGAAAAAGAGAACAGGCTGCAGTGCTTCATCAAGCTATCGATTTTAAACAAGGGAGGAGAAAGAGACAATAGAGATTTCTCACTTACTGTCTTCATCTGCCAATTCAAAGACACAAGGGAGAGGTAACATACAAATAGCATCTCAGTTTCCCTTTAGGTTCAACCAATTAAATGGGTTCAAACCTTTGAAAGTGAAAGCAAATGATCAAATTGGAATGTGTAGTGACTCCAGTGGGTTGCTGAGTTGCCAAATAACTGCAGGGTTTACAATAATGTACGTTAGACAAACCAGCACTTTGGGGTTGATTGGGATGATGTGCTTGGACTCAAAACGCCTCAGCTCTTAAAGTAAATGAGTGGCAGATAGAGAGAGGAAGCGTGTCACCAATGGCAACCCAGTGGATTGAGGCAGTTTGTATGAGAATAATTTCCACCGTAGAACAAGATGTCAGTAATTAGCCATCTTTTTTTATGACTGTGAGGTTTTGAGTTTCAGTGGGGACATAAGCAGGAGGAAATGGCCACACTTATCTTCTTCACAGATAATCCATTGGCTCAGAGCACTGTGTTTTATTTGTGTGTGTCTTTGTTTGGATGAAAATGGTAGCACTGAGTACAACTAAGCACTTTTCAAGTGAAGGTAGTGCTTTTATTCTATCCATTAGTTTAGAGACACTCATACATGCTGAGGACAAGACTTTAAGCTCATCTACTTCTCTTAGCATTCACCTTTTTTATCTCTTCATAAGATCAGTATTTCTTATTTCTGCTTTGTGCATGTTGTTTTATGTGTATTTCAGGGTTTGGGATGACCACTCCCGCCACCATTGGAGGTAAAGTCTTCCTGATGTTCTACGGCCTCCTCGGCTGCGCTGCCACGATCCTCTTCTTCAACCTTTTTCTGGAGCGGGTCATCACTGTTATCGCCGTTGTCCTCAAGTCCTGTCACGAGCGACGACATAACAAAGTTGTGCTCCCACAAAATGGCCGGCGAGCCTCAGAGGGAAACAGAGCAGGTGGAGCTGGGGGAGGTGGAGGAGGAAAAGGAGAAGATCTGGCTGGCTGGAAGCCTTCAGTCTACTGTGTCATGCTCATTCTAGGAGTGGCAGCCATCTTGGTCTCCTGCTGTGCCTCGCTCATGTATTCGGCAGCTGAGGGCTGGGGCTACCTTGACTCGCTCTACTTCTGCTTTGTGGCCTTCAGCACCATAGGTTTTGGAGATATGGTGAGCAGCCAGCGGGTCGTCTACGAGGGCCACGCCACAGCTGCGTACCGGCTGGGCAATTTCTTCTTCATCCTGACTGGCGTCTGCTGCATCTACTCCCTCTTCAATGTCATCTCCATCGTCATCAAGCAGGTCCTGAACTGGCTGCTGAGAAGGCTGGAGGCCCCCTGCCGCTGCTGTTTCCCCAGGAGGGGTCACCACCCCCACCGCCATCCCCGTCGGAACGTAGTGGCCCCAGGTCACCTGCGAACCCGCAGAGACCCCTCCATTGAGACGGATGCCGTCAATGAGAGCGAGACTGATACTGGGCGCAGGATGTCTGGGGAGATGATCTCCATGAGGGACTTTCTAGCAGCCAACAAGGTGAGAGCTTCAGGGCTGGAGCTGGCTGTGGCTCACTGCTTGTGTTCTATTCCACCAATCTAAATGTGTTATTACATCTATCCCCTTATCTTCATGAGTAATTTTGATCAGACTTTTCACATGAGTAGCAGAAATCAATCAATATTCTTAATTCCCTGTGGTCTCTGTACTGTTAATTGCGGTCTTCCTCCTCACAAACTTATTGGATCTTAAATCTTGTTGCAATTTTCCTGCAAAATTCTGAACACATAAACTTATTATTAACCGGTGTCAGCTAGTAAAAATCATGTTAGAGGCTTTTGTTAATTTAACAGTGAAAGTAATGTTGAATTTTTTTAGTGCTGGAAGGTGTTCTTGCCTCTCTAATGACAAGACCACCTTCCTTTGAGTAGTTATCTGGTCACAGGCATGGCAGACTTTGGTTGCTTGGAGCAACGCACACTAATTTGATGAGCAGACGAGAGGCAGAGCAATTCAAATGAGAAAACAAATCAAAATAAAGCTCAAAATAACCTCCAGATAAATGGAATCCATACATTTCTGTTAAGCACTACCGTATTATTCAGACCAGAGGAACAAAAAGTGTGAGCTGCCGTATGGTAAATTCACTCAGCCAATCACACCTGATTGATCCACCCTATTAAACAGACTGAGGAGTTCAAACAAAACAGTTATTAGACTTATGGATATGACATTAGTAAGGATACCATCAAACTAACATAAAACCACTTCCTCATAAACTGAACATATCGCAAATGTTAACATAACACATGACTACTAAGACACTTTGTCATCTGGATGTAAGTTTGCATGGTCATACCTAAAGCAGTGATGTGTATTTATTACCAAATTTTAATATCACAAATTCAGTTTTATACAATAAATAAGGTAATGGTTATTTTAAGTTCCCCACCCTTTTTCAGTATTGAGTAAGCTTTTGATGATTGCTTGATTGTTCATGTGGTGCCTTAACAGGTTTTCAGTGAAAAATCTCAACATCTACTTCATGACATAGAACAAAACTATTTAAAGACTTTGATTATTGGCAAAACCACACTTAATGAGGACTTCAGTGGTTATCAAATTTTTCCTTAGCAACACCAACAGGTTGACACTTACGGGTTAAAGTGAACTGTTACAACATCAATTGAATGAAATCTATTAACTTCTCTGATCTCCTAATTTTTCCAAGTCACATCTGGTTTAAATGTTAACTTCTGTACAAATATAGTTTGGACTTAATACCTGCACAACTACAGATATTCCCATCAGCTTCAGCTGATTTGTGATTTTTGCAAATTAGCAAATACTACCATGTAAAACAAGAGGTAAAACACAGTAAACAACATGACCTACTAAGTATCTGCATCTATTTGTATCTTAATTTTGAGCGTGTTAGCTTGCTGTCATTAGCATTTAGCTCAAAGCACAGCTGTGCCCTCATAGCCTCCCAGTAGATAGCATGTTGTAGTCTTGTTTTTGTGCAATGTACAAATAAAAAATGCAGATTAAGATATTTGCCACTTAATCCTAAAAAAGCCAACACAAAGTGGCTTTCACCCTGTCAAATGAAAGAAGGACTTGTCAGAAGTTTGACTCATCAACATTAGACCCTACATGACTGCTCACCAGCAAGATGCCTGGAATATGAATTTATGTTATACATTTGACTGGTGTCTTGCTGGTGACGTGTTAGCCTTGTCTAAGACTGAACAGCTTTCCTCCTGATTTTTTAAGTGATTGATTTATATGATATAGAATAAATCATTCAGTTTGACAATGGGCTAAGCCTATGTAGAAATTCCCTCCAAAAAGACATCTGTCAGATCGAAGAGACTGGCTTTGTAAGTACATTCTGTACTTCTGCAGGGAGGAATAGTTAAGAGATCAGACAGGGAGGGGTGATGTGAGAGGGATGAAGTCACAGATTTGAACAGGTTTAACACAGTATCACCAGGTAAAAGACAGACTTTTTCATTTTCAGCTGAACATTGATGATCGATGATAGACTTCTGTGAAAACATGAACTCAAAATTTGTTACAGCCTGTAGACTTTGGTTAGTAATAAACTATGAAGTATTGATTTTACTCCAGTCACCTCTCTCCAAACAGTGAGTCATTTTTATAATATTATATTCTTGGTCATTGTTCAAGCCAGTGAAGATGAGGTCAGGGTTATCCACAGACAGGTTCCTTTACTGAGAGAAACAAACATTTTAAGCATATTTACATTGCTGTGAGGCAACAATGGTGTCACATTTTATCCAAGTTAAACTCCTTTGGTTATCTCACATTTAAGAATTGAAAAATATGTATTACTCCATGACCAAGTACCACTCTTATATTTTCTGAGGTTAACAGGCCCAAATTTGTAAAGTTACATGTCTTGGTAAATGATTAAATATGTAACTCTCTCATTCTATAACTTACCACATGGTCTTAAGAAACTATTAGGCAGCTTTTCTAACACTACAACCAAAGTATAAATATGTCAATTTCCAGTACTTTGAAAGAACTATTCAGAATCCAAAATTAATTCCCCTTACACTGTGTACAGGTAAAATTATTTGTAGATGATAGATGATCAGATATGTACACACACACATTTTCTGAGTAGGCTTATCAAGCAAAGCCATTATAAAAGAAAAAAAACCACTTAAAAGATTTTGAATAGAAAAGTGTGCAACTCCAGAGATACTGGTTGCATGACATTTAAAACGCTATTTTCAAGCAGAGTAACCATGCTTTTTTAATTTGTGAGAGACCTATGTAAGTTAACTTTAGATGGGGAAACTCTGCTTGCAGTTTTTGTGTCCACTGTGAGTGAAGATAGTTGGCAAATGGACTGCATTCACACACTCTTTCAGTCAACAACCATTCAAAGCGCTTCACCCTACATGTTACATTTATCCAATTGCACACATTCATACACTAAAAGCAGAGCTACATACTAAATGCCAAACTGCTCATCAGAAACACAGACACCCACACACACTCTAACACACTAATCCCATGGCCAACAAGAGCAAAGCAGTTTACTTTTTGGCTCAAAGACACTTTGACTGCAGGAGCAGAGGGACAATAACGGTTGCCAAGATGGCTGCTGAGTGGTGTGACTTACCTTGAGAGATTTCGATTTTTAATGGCATCAAGACAAAGAATCTACAATCATACTAATGAATCTGGCAGTTATTAGGCACAGCTGTGTTTTAAGATAAACGCTAAATTTAACGTGCTAACGTGTTCACAATGAAACTGCTAATGAGCTGTTGCTGATGTACTGTCGATCATGTTCACTATCTTAGTCCAGCATGTGAACGTGCCAATATTAGCTAATTAGCCAAATATTAAGAACAGCTGAGGCTGGTAGAGATGCCATTCTTTTAGTGCTTTGGTTGTTAATAAGTATGGGGTGCATTGAAATTTTCACTTGATGATGATGTCAAAATTTTAGTTATAAGAATTTATTCTAAGGCAAAAATAAAGGTCTAACAAATTTCATGGCAATCCATTGAATAAATGTTGGACATTTGACAAAAAAGATAAGTTTCCTATCAGCTAAAAGTCAGCAGGTCATTTTATAAAGTAAGTTTTGCCCTCTGGAGGCTATGAATGTCTGTGTAAAAGGTGAGTTAAAATCACTTGGGATCATGGTGGTAGACAGCTCAATTCCATTTGATTTAACAATGACTGCATGCCAGTTAAACAGCAGTATACATCAGTCGTGTACAATCACTGCTTACTGCTTTGCAGAGTGAAAATGAAAGAGAAAGGTTTGTGTGTGGAAGAGGAAATGTCTGCTTTCTTCTGAGCCAAACTTGTTCAATATTTGTCGTCTTTGTTCACTTTAATCGACAAACCTAAGGTGAGGATAGAACACCATCTGCCAGCCTTGTATTACACCTGTGAAATCAGATGTACCTGCCGCCAA
>JAQMCX010000023.1:5135576-5202253 GCA_029814765.1 Acanthurus leucopareius | reverse complement strand
AATTCCATTTGATTTAACAATGACTGCATGCCAGTTAAACAGCAGTATACATCAGTTGTGTACAATCACTGCTTACTGCTTTGCAGAGTGAAAATGAAAGAGAAAGGTTTGTGTGTGGAAGAGGAAATATCTGCTTTCTTCCGAGCCAAACTTGTTCAATATTTGTCGTCTTTGTTCACTTTAATCGACAAACCTAAGGTGAGGAGAGAACACCATCTGCCAGCCTTGTATTACACCTGTGAAATCAGATGTACCTGCCGCCAACACATTATATTGATGCTTGCCTCATAAGGCTTCACTGGTTGCACTTAACACTTCGAGCTAAGACAGCAAGTTTCCCCTCATCTGCTGATTTTTTTCTTTGGCTTCCTGCAGGTGAATCTGGCAATTATGCAGAAGCAGCTCTCAGAAATGGCGATTGGACACCCGCGCCAGTGCAGCTCCAGTTCACGTCAAAATGGATTCTCCGGAGGGGTGGGCGCCCTCGGCATCATGAATAACCGACTGGCGGAGACTAGCGTGGACAGATAGGGGAAACAGCATGAAGCCTTTTGAAAGGATACAAAAGGCTGAGAGGATGAGATGAGTACAAATTGCCCCTGTGGACTGGAAAAAAATTAGATTTGGTTAGTGTCCAACACTAAATTTATAAGACATCTTTTCCATTGAAAGGCTAGCTGACCCCCAGAAGCTACATCTTAGAACCAAATCCTCTCAGCCCACTTTCCTATCAAAAACATGAATGATGCATGATAGTTTGCTACAGTCTCACATCTGGACCGTGCAAAGTGCTGGAATGCTCCCCCCCCACCCCCCGAGGCATTCAGTTTCCATGGTGACAAAAAAGCCTGCCTAGAGCCCTTGTACACGAGCCTTAAAGACTTGATGCACTACATGCTACTTTACACATAACTGCAACTTCCATTTGTCCGCAGAGTGTCAGAATACTCACTATGACTCTATTAACATCCATGCTACTGTATCTGTCACTGTTAATGACGTCAATGAGAAAAATAGCTTTAATAAAATGGATGTTTCTTGGTTTTGTGTCTAACAGTGGTTATTACAGTAAATGAGCAGCAGCATTATTATATGCTATCTAATATCCTCCATCTTTGGCACTGCTTTCGTTCACTACATTGTGGGACTAATAAAGGAATATCTTATCTCATCTTATCAAGACAAATGAGGAGAAGCCGCCCAAAAAGAGGTTTTTTACTGACTTGTTTCAAGCTGAATGTGTGGTGTTCTGAGTCTGAAATTAAGCTGATAATGTGAAACTGCTGTTTACTTTATGGTTTGCTGCACATTATCTGGGCACAGATGCAAATGTTTTTACACCCTAACCTTATCCAGGCCTGTAGGTGGACGAAATTGATATAAACTCAGTGAAAAAAGTCACTTGAGAGCTTATTATTTGTTTTTAGCTCAACAGTGTTAGGTTTGATTTTTATGTAGTCTGAATTTTACGGTGAGTGCACTAAACAAAACAGAGGACAGAAAGACGGAGTGTTTGTTTCATGCCTTTACTGCAGTGAAACCTACAAGCAAGCAGCCAGGAGGGAAACAACATGTGGATACTATATTATGCTTGATTTTTATATAGCGTCTTTATTCTCTTTAAAATGCAAATTACAGGGGGAAAAAAATCCTCTAGGATTCACTTCTGAAACACCAGCTAAGCTACAGCGCTGAATAAATGTGCAAAGAAAGATAATTAAGAATGCTGTAATACTTTAATAAAGGGTCATCATGATTTCTAAGGATGATTTCCAAGGACTGTAAAAAAACTATACCCGTGTATATTCTATTGAAAAATCCTTTTTGGTTCACTGAACAAACTGGATAGATGAAGATGAAATCCAGTTGGCACACGGCGCTAATGTAACATATGCAGAGTAAACATTCTATTTGTATACTGTATTGTAAGCGAGCATACAGGGCTCTTGTGAGGAGAGCCAACAAAGAAAAAAAGCCATGGATGTGGGGAGGGTTCCATAGAGACTGCCTGCGTACAAGGTCCAGAACTTTCTGCTACACACCCAAGTGCATCTGCCTTGCTTTTTACTGGATTTAAAGAAGTTTACACTCCAGTGATCCTTGACATACACGCAGCTTTAGCCTCAGTCTTTCACAATTCAGTATGCTTGTAGTCACTAGGCAGAATCTTATACAAGGTTATCGTTTTAAGTAATCCTCTGGAAACATTAAAAAGGTCAGCTGAGTGTTTTGAGTGTTTTCAAAGAACTCATGGAGCTAATGTTAGCTTAATTAGCTTAATTATCTTGCCAGCTACAGCAGCTGCATATTAAAATAAATGTTGGCATTTTAATCTAATTCAACAGACACTGGCTTGCAATGCTTTTGTCTAACTGTGCATGAAATCAAGGAGATATGTAAGTTTTAGTGCTAGTGTGAGTCTGGCTCCATTATCACTGTAAACTGGATACATGCTAAAGGAGTCTCAGTCACCGGTCAATTTACACAGCTTTAATTTATTCTAAACAAATCTTTGAATCCCTAAGTGTATTCAGCTGGTTCATTCTTCCAAGTTCAAGTTAAAGATAATAAAAGCGTGAGTCAAAGTTAGCCTGTCTTTTTCGTTAAGCTTCATATCGTCACTTTGCTTTCATCTTAAGGTATTGCCTTCATATTCAGCAACTCAGTTTATTGAGATATTAAGAAATTGAGGGAGAAAAAATATGACATAAGCAAATCCCTTTTATACAGAGTAATTTTACCGACAAAAATTACTTGAATCGAGTAGCCTCCTCTTTTTGTTGTGGAAACATAACAACTGAAAGAATACTGATTAAACTAATAAAGAAACTGTAAATATGTTGCTTTGCCATTACCAACTGTAATGCACATCCATGTTACACAAAATCACACACGAAAGTTCACACACAACACAGTCAACTGGAGAGTTAGTGAATATGTCAGAGAAGCTGTGCCTACACAGATAATAATAGCTTTGAACAAATGCCTGCGTCCCTGTCAGTTTCTGTGTGTGCACGAGCACGAATGCATGTGCGTGTAGAGTGTGCACTACAGAGGAGACTTGGACAGATGCAGACATACAAAGAGTCTTTGTTAGAGCTCTTTTCTGAGTCACAAAACCTCCTAGAGAGTTACTGACATTGCTGTCATATCCACTGTGTTGGAGGCCATTTGAAACAAATACTGATCCAGTCGTGCTGCAGAGGTGGCTGTGTCTGTTATGGTTCAGTGGAAATAAACTTGATAGGTGTCGATTTTTCTACAATGTCCACAAAAGATGTTAAATTGGGTAGCTGAGTAAAGACATAATAAATGTGCCCATACACAGTTGCCAATTCTGAGGATAAATGAAAGTGGATATTCTTTCCTTATTATGGTTATGACATTTATGTTGAAGAGGCAATGATTAGTATATTGTGGATATTATAAAATGTTACATTTATGCAAATTATTAGTGTATTATATTTGAAGGGGCTATATTTAACATTTTAGCACAATTTCTATACAGTAGTCCAATTAGCAGTGCAAATTGTATATACAAGGTTTATGTGGTTTAAACAGCGTAATGTTTTAAGCATAATGAATGTTGCACAAGACATGAAACTGTTACTCTACTGGGAGTGAACTCAGGTCATGTAACTGGAAACCAGGAATCCTGACTGCTGAATATATATTCATTTACACATTTATATTGTGACCCATCAGTTAAGATTGGGTCACATGGTAGAAGTGAACTTGACCACATGTTTAGGCCAAATTCACAGGAATTAGTGTTTAAATGACAAATTATACTGTAACTGGTGCTTAAGTATTACCAGCATCTCTGAAGGCTAATATGGTAAGGACACAGGACTGTAGGGGCACTAATACTGAAACTTAGTTTAATGGCTTTGCACTTAAACAGACATGTTTGACCAGGGGGGTGAGCTTCACAAATATATTGATAACCCTGAACAATAGTATACGTACCTGAGTTACTAAATTGGGCTGATGAGATGTGTTGTCAATATTGTGAGCACAATTCTTGATTAATCATGTTCATGAATGTGACAGAGGAGGTTAAAAAGCAAGCAAGCCAATTAAAAAGTTTCTGTGTAAAAACCAAGGCCATGTCTTCCAAGTGGCACATGGGGCTTGTCGAAAAAATATGCAGAGTGAAGAATGCTTCTGTCCACCAACTAAATTAAAGCAATTTTATCACTAAAGCTTTATGCCATCCTCTTTGCTGTTGGACATCAAGGTCAAGACCTCATCCAGTAATGAGGATGCCGTTTTTCAAGTTATGCATCAAAGTCTTCCTTTTCCTTTTAAATTTGTATCTTTGACCACATGTTTAAATTCTTTTGTTCATCCTTACACTAAGTAATAAACTCTCAATTGTCTTGTGAAAATACAGAAATCAGATAAAACTTTGCTTCTTTACCCGCTGTAATAATTGCCAAAATACTAAAACTCATAAATGTGTAATGATGTAGCCATGATGCATTACAAGATGTTAATTTACATTAATTTCATAATTTTCAAAGGAAAACTTTCATTTAAATGACCAACAGTGCTACATGCAGACCACACACACACATATGCAGACAACTGAGGAAGCAAAACTGGAAATAAGGTATGATGTCAACAAATTATAGGTTTTTAAAGTTAGTCTAATGGCATTGTATAAAGATTTTGTGTTTAAAATATCCAAGCTAAATATATGTTTTAAGGTAATATAGCTGACATTTTAGCACCAGTTACAGTATGTTCCTACATTTAGTTCAAATGAACACTGTGAGTTTTATGCAGGGTTTATGTCTAGTTTAAGCTAAAGCGGTATAATTAATGCTCACTGATAGACATGGTGAAAACCAAGATTCCTAATTGGATTCCTAGTCCATATCAGACCAATACATTACAGACATTTTATTGCCTATTATATTGTGACCCATCCACTCAGATTGGATCAAATGGTTTGAGGCACATTTAATCACATTTTAACGTACTCAATCAAAAATAATCACATTTAAAGAGAGAAACTGTACTATTGTTGGTGCATAAATGTTACATGTATGGAAAAGGTCGCTGTAAATTCTCACTGGTTCCTGTCATTGTATCTAAATAGTTATTAGAAAACATAAAAAAGAGAAACAATAAGTAGTCAATATACTTTTTGAACAACAGCTTACTGGTACAAATTAAACATTAGCTGGACGCCATTACAAAAAAGCGGTGCTAAGTAGATTACATGGTATAATGATTACTTAAGTACAAGTAAAAGTACAAACCTGAAAATCTACTCATAAAAGTACAAGTACCCCCAAAAAACTACTTAATTACAGTAACTTGAGTATCTGTAATTAATTACTTCCACCCCTGGATATATGTATGTATATGTGTTCATCAATCACTGAATATCAAAATGATTAATCAAAATCAGTTAAATGTAAACGTTTGTGCTCTCTCTCTCTTCGTGCACATATTTTTTTATATTTTATTTTTATTTCTTAAAAGTTTTATCTCTACATTTTAATTTATATCTGAATTTCATTTCAGGATCTGGTTATTATAAACAGAGATGTTTAATATTAATATTTCAATATTTATCATCATAATAACAGTGTTACATACAATGGTAGCTGTAAAAACTCATAAAAACATTAGAAAAATGCATACGTTGGTTTGGTGCTTACCTATGTCCTAAACATATAACGAGTAAACATTTATAATCATCACATTAAAAGTTAAATACGTTGTTTTTGATGCCTATTTGTTTCCCAAATATATTAGTGTGTGTATGAATGGGTGAATAAAAGGCATTAACTTAAATCACTTTGTAGAAAGGCGCTGTATGAAGTTCGGTCCATTTCCTTGCATTAGTTTATGGGGCAGATCTGCCACATCCAATATGGCGGACACGCTGACGTATCGCAGCAACGGGCCAACCCGCTCAATGCGGCGTCTACGTATGTATGTCCATGGCTCCAACGACTAGTGTAATTTTAGACTTATTTTGGTCCTACAGAGCTGCCGTACCTTCTGACGTCACTTCAGAGCGACAAGCAACAATGGTAAGTGAGCAAGCAATTTTCTGTGTGGCTCGTATAGTTTGTAAACTCAAACCTAATATAAGTCAACAAAAAATCAACTATGGTGCTTAAATGTTACTATATGTACTTCTATGAAGCTAGAGGCAGTATATGTCTGGTTAGAGAAGTAACAAGATAATTAAAGGCAGGCAAACGCTTCCCAGCTGAAGGCTAGCTACATTAGCTTTTTTCTTCGAAGTGAAGTAGTCGGCATCCTAGCTCTAATAAGCAGAGTCATTTACGTTAAATAACGTTAGAGTTAACTTTCCCCTCGTTTCAGATAAGTTGACGTTAGCGCTTTATATGTTTCTTCGTGTATGATATTAATGCCGCAGAGTTAGTCTTTTCGTTATTACAAGCTATCGTTGAATTTTTCTATCCTTGCAGTTAATGGAGACGTATGCTATAAGCACTGTTAAAGGCTAATTAGCTGTTTATTAAGAGAAATTAATACCTGCAACGGTCGGAATGCTCTAATTGCATAATATTCTCAGCTTTAGTATCATTTGCTTGATATTCTTTCACTAGGGTCAAAGCCAGAGTGGAGGCCACGGTCCTGGGGGAGGCAAAAAGGATGACAAGGTGAGAGTGACACAGCTTCTGCCAGCTAACGTTTATGTCTGATATTGCTTGCTTCGATGGCCAAATGTTATGTTTTGGTTGGTTTTGCATGACAGTTGTGTCTGTATTTTGTGATTCATATTTTATTTAAATAAGATAAATTTATTCTTTATAGTATACTAGTACTAAAATTTGGTTTAGCTTCAGCTCCTGTGTTTTCAGTGTATTACCAGCAAGCCACACTTGTTGTTTGGTAAACACAAAACTTGTTTCACTTACTGTACCTTTTCTGACATGTGTCACCACCCCTTGTGCCTACTTAAGGATAAGAAAAAGAAGTATGAGCCTCCAATTCCCACCAGAGTTGGAAAGAAAAAGAAGAAGACTAAGGGACCAGATGCTGCCAGCAAACTGCCATTGGGTAAGTAGCTGAAACATAATAACATAATATTGAAGTTTTGTGTGTAAGAGGGAAAGCCAAGTCTGTTTGTGCCTCAGATAAGATGATGTTATGTACTTAAAATTACAAGATTAAAAAAAAATATTTTTTTTAGACTTTGCATGTTTGTTTTTTCCTTTTAGTCACCCCTCACACTCAATGCCGCCTGAAGCTGCTGAAGCAGGAGCGGATCAAAGACTATCTGCTGATGGAGGAGGAGTTTATCAGGAACCAGGAACAGATGAAGCCTTTGGAAGAGAAACAGGAGGTCAGCTCTGGCTACATATGCCCCTCACTCATTTGTGCTGTATATTGTGGTTTTAATGTAAATACAGTAATCCTGTTATCTTTTTCTTCCTAATTTTTTTGTTTTTTTTTTTTTACAGGAGGAGAGGTCAAAGGTGGACGACCTGCGTGGGACCCCCATGTCTGTTGGCACCCTAGAGGAAATCATTGATGACAACCACGCCATTGTTTCCACCTCAGTGGGATCAGAACACTATGTCAGCATCCTGTCCTTTGTGGATAAGGATCTGCTGGAGCCCGGCTGCTCTGTCCTGCTCAACCACAAGGTAATGTTCTGTGAGAATCAATTTTTAAGCCTTTAAATTTTCAGCTAACCATTTCAAACATACACTCATGTTAGAGATACCTTAGTTTTAAAGATTCATATTCCAAATGATTAAAAAAGAAAAAATCCAGATATGCAACTTTCCTACTCAACCCTGTCACCTGTAGTCCTTTACAGATCTAAAATTGGCCAGTTTTGGACAATACCTTGAAACATTTCTCTTATTGTTAATAAAAATTTTACTATTTGTCCTGGTTTGTGCATAATTTATAGGTTCATGCTGTGATTGGGGTGCTGATGGATGACACTGATCCCTTGGTGACAGTGATGAAAGTGGAGAAGGCCCCACAGGAAACCTATGCTGACATTGGAGGCCTGGACAATCAGATCCAAGAGATCAAGGTAAATCACTGCATAGAGCTGCGATGCAAAAAACAGACCCAAGACATTTATCTTTAGAGGTATGCATTTGTTAATATAGTCGATTAAGAGAACTAAGCAAAAAAAAAACTTTGCAGAGGGGTCCATACATATAATCAAGAAAGTATCTGCTCATTCAGCACTTTCTTGATTATCTGTATGGAATCCTTACCAATCGTCAACAGTTAAAAGGAATTCTTTAATGCAAGATTAAGGTTAAATGGTTATGATGTTTGTTTGTATTGGTTAATCATTTGCTTATTTGACACTGAGGTGGACCATCTGTTTCTTTCTTTCTTTTCTTTTTTTTAAATATACAGGAGTCAGTGGAGTTGCCTCTCACACATCCAGAGTATTATGAAGAGATGGGTATTAAGCCCCCTAAAGGGGTCATCTTATATGGACCACCTGGCACAGGTAAATTCTTTAATTAAAACATTTTAACATCATAAATGTGTCCGATTTGAAATGATCTCTAATAGAAAATAGACATTTTAAAAAGTCTACAAACCTTCTGAGCTGTTGGAAGTCAAGTCAAGCCAGCCTCCTCCCTGATTGGGTTGTAAGAGTATACAAAGGTCAGAGCTGGGTTGATTTGGTCCAGGAGTCATGGTTCAGTGTGAGCTAGGTACAAAAAGGAAAAAACAGATAATGATAAGTTCCATTTTTGAACACACTATAATAGCTAAAATGTCAGGACAGACAAAATCATCTTGCTTGAGACCAAGGTAGCATTTTACCCAATGATCCTGGTTTCCTTTTTTGGTAACTTCGGTGCACTGTTTTCATAATTAAATTAAGAAACATTTAAAACCTTTTTGTAATACACTGCACAAAAACTTTCCCACAGGGCATCAGATCACAACAGGCTATAAGACCAAAAGAATCTCTTGTAATTTGAAAACAGCCATATTTGAAACATTTATGCATTCACATTTTACATCTGAATCGATCAATAAGGAAAAAGAAATTGCATTTAAATTTGCATCTTAAATTTGTTGCTATATCAGCCAGCCCAAAGATCACATATCACGTTAAATTTGTTTGGACAGCATGTTATTTTTGATTTCCTGAACACTTTTTTAAATTCAAACAAGATATTCCAGCCACAGAAAATACACAGTGTATAATTATGAAAAAAAATATTAGGTACCAAATGTAATAAGACATTTAAATAAGATATGTAAAAGAAAATGTCATGAGAAACTGTAAGAACCTTTGAAAATACTTTCTCTGAAAAGTCACTGGAAGTGACATTTTGTTCACAAGCTTTTTATCTCTCCTCTTCACTGAGAATGCCTCCAAATGAATACACTGCTGTAAGCCTGTACTGATTAGTTCAAAGCTTTGAAGCTTCATTCATAACGTTGACATTCAAGTTCTACATCAACACTTGGTAGATAATAAGATGTGTTGTTTTTGCTACTTCAGTGTGGATGACTGATGTTTATTGCAGCCTCTGCTGTCTTTCCTTCAAAACACAGCTCTGCTTGCTCATCTGAGCAGCTTCAGTGGTTATAGGTTGTTACACGTGACATGAAACCAAACAGACAGTGCTGTGAGTGGACATTGAGTGAGACTACAGTCAGATAGAGGAAGCTGTATCAGTACTCTAAATACATAAATACAGGTATAGTTATATGTATTTATGTCAATGGAACTGATTAGTTGTATTGCATAAAGAGAGTGATTTGATAAAAATCTGATGAATCACTGAACTCAAATTGAAATTTTGTTTGTGAATTTGTCCCCAAAAAAATGACAACAGACGTAAGCCCAGATTGTAATAAAGAAAACACAAGACATTTTGAACAGCCTCACATCGCAGATCAATTAAAATACCTCAAACATTAAGTCTTGCTGCTCTGTCCTACCAATTATTGGTATAAAAAAAAAGCTGCAAACAGGGTAATAATGGTTGATGTTAGGAGTCTCTTATCTAACTGAAACTGTTCTGCATGTACTAGGAAAGACACTGCTTGCCAAGGCTGTGGCCAATCAGACCTCAGCCACCTTCCTGCGTGTTGTGGGCTCAGAGCTGATCCAGAAGTACCTGGGAGATGGGCCCAAGCTTGTCCGAGAGCTGTTCAGGGTGGCAGAGGAGCACGCCCCCTCCATCGTCTTCATTGATGAGATTGATGCCATCGGCACTAAGAGGTATGCAGTCTACTTATGGCAGGGGTGATTCTAAAAATCTAAAAAACGTCTTGGCCCAAGGCAGAAGGAGATAAATTATACAGCTCTTGTTACGCACAGGTGCAGGTTAAGTCTTAGAGTGGTGGAAAAACCTAACTTTTGCAGTATTTCTTCTTGGGTAAAATTTCTAATCAGCACTGTCCATGAAAACAAAATGGCCTTCATGCTCTCTTCCAAAAATGCAGATCAGAGTTTGTTTAACACCTGCCCTATTCAGCTCATTTTGGCTAAAGTTAGACTGTCCAAGGTGAAAGACAAGCTCAGTGGTGGCCATTTTGACGGTGTGATGAAATTGTCATACTTTTGGACCACTTTCTAGGGGCACAAGATACTGATTTCTACAAAGATTAGATTGCTGTGCTTCTCGTCAGATGGACTAAGGGTGTAAATGTTGAAGGGTACTATGCTGAAAAAATAAATGTGCTAGATTTCTTAAATTGACTCCTATGTAAGGCCATGAACTTATCACCCCCTTTATAACTATTTTAGACAAGTGAGAGACTGAGAGCATCAGAAAGTGATAATTGACCGCATATGGTGTTGAGTCAGTGAGTCAGAGGTGGTTGACAAGGTGTTAAATTAGTAAGTGTGATAACTGGCTATGTCGTGATATATTACTGTTTTATTTTTATTTAGTACTTAACAGAATATTAACAGTTCAAACTGTCTGACTTTCTTTGTCAAACTGAAAGTGTGTTTCTGTATGGGAAATCTTAAAAACTGTATTAACCGTGTCAAACTGTACAGAATGCAAAGTTTATTTATACATTTTTCTGTGTATACATCACGCTTAGCAAGTTTGTTTTTTACATAAACATGATGTAATGTAGCACACGTAGCTGTAGCTTTTCTACTCGTGTAAATAATAAATGAGCTTGTGCTGTAGATGCAGCCAGGCTTTTTACCTCACTTAGAAAAGACAGCAAACAACTCAGTTAAATGGGTCAGTGAAAACAAGACTGCACCATGGACGAGCTGGAAGTCCTTGGAGACTGAGGATATAGGCCAGTCCAGTGGGCTCTATAAATTCTTAAGATAAATGTTTCCTGTCTATGTTGTGTAGGTATGACTCTAACTCTGGCGGTGAGAGGGAGATCCAGAGGACCATGTTGGAGCTGCTTAACCAGCTGGATGGTTTTGACTCACGCGGAGATGTTAAAGTTATCATGGCCACCAATCGGATAGAAACTTTGGATCCAGCCCTTATCAGACCTGGTCAGTAGGAGTCTGAATGGATGTGACTCTGCCTTAAGTTGTCACCGACTTTCTGTTTGCTCCCATATCTACAGTTTATCTTTTAGACATTAAGGAAATGGTTATACTCTGCTGATTCATTGCAGGAAACACAAATTATGTCTGTTTTTTAGCTGTCACTTTTTAGAATAACAATTTATGAAAACAGTGGTTTACTTATGTACTAATAAGCTATTTTTTGCATCTGACAGTAAAAATTAAGTAAACAGTAGAGTATACAGTTAGTGTTCGATTTTTTTGGAGCACTGCTACGTTAATTAAAACTGTTCAGATTGGTTTTGAGTTACTGGCAGTTGTCTGCTGAATAAAATGTGATTACATTTTAAATTGCCAGAATCTTAAAAAGTTTAATACAACAACAAACTTGTGATGTTTCTGTTTATGTCTTCTCCCCAGGGAGAATCGACCGTAAGATCGAGTTTCCTCTGCCTGACGAGAAGACCAAAAGGAGGATTTTCCAGATCCACACCAGCCGCATGACAGTAGCAGATGATGTCACCCTTGATGACCTCATCCTGGCTAAGGATGACCTATCAGGAGCAGACATTAAGGTAAGAGGGAGAGTGGCCATTCACAGCTTCACACTGATTTTCTCAATGATCACAGGAGCTGAATCCAAAATCTTCCGATCAGTTTTGACCAAGCACATTGTTTTTAACATTAGAAAGGATCTTACAACAAAACATGACCTTTTGTAACCACAGCTAAATTTTCCATGTATGTTAAGGCTAAGGCTAATGGTATTGGTGCATGTTTTGCATACTGTCTTCACTCCAACAGATATAATAGTATCTTTGGGGGAACACTGTCTCGACATCAGAGTGGGTTAAGCTGCAGAGTAGATGTTGTGTCCAATCAAACCGCATCCTGGCACGGGGGGTGTATTCTGTCAGTTTTCTTAATTTGCTCCTGGTGCTCTGACTTCAGCCATTTATTGATTGTTTGAGTTCTTGGCAGCAGGCCACTTCACACTGTGGGCAGCAGAAAGGGGAAAACAGTTTAAAGCTGCTTGCAGGGTAGCCACAGAGGCTGATTTTCTAAATTATTGTAGCATCAACAGTAATTTAATTGTGTTACGTCCCCAATTCAAAATCTTCCCATCCTGAGTGGGAACAGCACATTTTAAACTTGACCTCTCAGTGACTCTGCTCTGCTGCCCTCATGTGGGATCTGACTGAATTGCAGTTTAAGCTCATCATGTAGTCATTTTCAACACATCTTAGATTAAGTTCAACTTGTCTTTGGCAATAAAGTAGAAAAAAAAACATCTCTAGTTTAACATAGTACTAATCTGATCATTTATACAGCACAGCATTATCCAAAAAAAAAAATCAAAATAGTTCAACTGGTCATTCCTGCAAATACCATACAAATTCCACATGCTACTAGTTTTCCTTTCTGTTTTTGTTCCCTTGCACAAAAAACTAGTTAACCCTGTTTAGTAGGCAAACTAAAAATACAGTTGGAGTAAATAATAATACAAAGCAAAGCAGTGATACTTTTGTTTTTTGTTCTCATTGTGCTAGATAGAGCATCCAGACCCATTTTTTTCTGCTTCCTTACAAAATTTGCCTCTTTTCTTTTAAAAATTGAGACAAAGCTTGACACTTATTTCTGTCCCCTTTTCTCCCTCTCCTTTCCTCCTGTCTCTGTGTCCTCTAGGCCATCTGCACAGAAGCAGGCCTCATGGCTTTGCGGGAGCGCCGCATGAAAGTCACCAATGAAGACTTCAAGAAGTCCAAGGAAAACGTCCTTTACAAGAAGCAGGAGGGCACGCCGGAGGGGCTTTACCTCTAACCTTCAAACTTTCACCCTCTCACTCTCATCCCCCAACCTCACCCCTTCTTTATCTATCGCTGTGTGAAAGAGAGGAGGCAGCAGTTGACTTGTCTGTCTCCCCAGAGAGAGTTTTGATATATTTTGTGCATGTCTTGTCTGGCTTATCCCACTCTCTTGTTACCGTTATGTGTAAAAAATAATGAATTAAAGGTAAAAAAAAAAAAGAAAAGAAAAGAAAAAAGGTCCTAGTGTGTTACTCATCTGTTTTACTTGCTTTTTACAAAGCTTTTTTGTGCAGAGGCAGAATCTGTTGACGTCTGCCTCTTATTAGATTCCTGTGTATTGAGTTCATTGCAGTGCTGTGATTTCTTTAGATGATTAATCACATGAATTATTCAATTAGTTCAGTCTCTCTGTTGTCGCCTTTGGTGTCATAAATGAAATCAAATGTATCAACATGCAAAGTCATGCTTTTTCTTAATCATCTCCCTTGCGGTACTTCGTGACGATGATATACCTGTTTCCAAGAGCCAGAAACATGAAGGAGGCCTAACAGGATCAACTATCCACTTCTTTTAAAGGACACATTTTTTACTAATGACAAGAATATTCCATATTACTCTCACACACTCGATAATACAGATGCACACCTTGTTTAAAACACCCTGACTGTAGCATCTTCCTTCACACTGAAGTTTTAAAGGGACTGTTCCTTGGCAATAGAGAGAAATTAAAGTGAATTATGGTGCATGTTTCGGTTTAAGCATGATATAATATGTGACGGGGACGGCTTTGAATTAGCTGTCTTCCTTCAACCCAGCCTTTACGTTATTACAGCGCGGTTAAGTAAATCCAGCTAAGCTGCCCCTTGCTGCAGTCTTGACATGCAGAGAACAGCAGCGTTGATTTAATTCCTCTTGATGTGGAGCCATGTGTAACTCACTGCTCAGCAGAAAGTGGCCCCTTGCAGCAGGCATCGAACCACTTTACAGGGCCATCTCTGGGCTCGAGTGAGAATGCAGCTACTGCTGCAGCCCCCTCCTCGGAAACACTCTCTCCTTATTAAATCAGTCACGCATTTCGACCACGGCTCAAACATTGCAGCACATTCAGCAAATGGAAGAAAAATTAAAAAATATTTAAATCAAGCGTGGCATGTTGGCCCAGAGATGCTGGGAGAGTTACAAGAGGAGGGGTGTGTGTTCTAATGAGGCATTTGCCCTGTCAGCTCAAAGCAAACTCTGGGTTGGTATTTCAAAACCACCCCCGCGAGTGCACAGATACTGATTTGGAAGGTGGGGGGGGGTTTGATATGGCAGGGCTGATCATGGTGTTGGCATTCACTGAAATGTCACATCCACATTGTTGTTCGTTCACAATGTGAACAGATTGTGCTCTAGATAATAGTGTTCTGCATAAAAGCTTTGCTTTCAAGGTAAGTTCCAAATCACATCAAGGGATAAAGGCCTTTCTAAAGAAAGCCCTCAATATACCACAGATTGGCTAAAATATTACTGCCATGCAGCATTTTTAGATAGTCTTTATGCAGTTGGCCTAAGTTGCTTTTTTTTGTATTTGATACAAATATGGCAAAGATCCTCTTAGGATAAAAGCCTTTTTATTTTCCTTCTAAATCCAACAACAATCACGAACATACTATATTCTGATAGGTTCAAACTCCTGTCTTGGTGCTGACTATTCCTATCAAAAAGCCTACCAAGGGCTATATTTTACTCAGCTTTTTTAAGGGCAACGAGGAGTTAGAGTAGAGAAAAATCGAACTACTGCTATTTCTAGTGCCTAGGAAAAAAAGTTATTGAAAATTAACAAGTACCCTTGGCTTGTTGGTGACTGGTAAACTCATAAATCCAAAATCTGAATGTGAGACTGTAAAGAGTGAAGAAATATGTGCTTGTGCGAGAAAAGTTGAGACTGTTGGAAAGGCAAAGCAGCGAGAAAAATGTATATCTGCTTATGTAATAGCTTCTCTTGTTAAACAGGGCAAGACGCTGAACAAATTCAGTAAGAAAGTCCCGATTAGTTCCAGCAGATTAACACATGAAATAGCTCAACTTGAGTTAGAGTCACTTGACCTGATGGGAGGACTGCAAACAGCCTGGACTCGGCCTGGACTGCAGAGATTTGCTCTGTGCTAAAATGTTTGGGATCTTCAACAAGTTCGCATAGAAAATTGGGAAGTTAGGTGTTTTTTTTGTGTTTATTTGGATCAACAATAGCTGCGAGCAGTGAAACAGCTGTTCCTGGGTTCCACAGGGAAAATATGATTGATGACATGCATATAAAACTATATATAGTCTAGGCCTACATAAATACACATGCATGGGCACAGCACAAAATACAATAAAGAAACTTGTGTACTTGTAATTGTTCATCAGGGACTTTCTATTAAATGATGATATAATAGTAGCCATGTACTGAACAGTTATGATTGAGGCATTCACTGTCTCCTGCCTTGTTTATGTTAGGGACAGGAATGCTAACAGTCTTTTTTTACAACCTTTGATATGCATGTAAACCAGACTGTAACATCTTACACAGTATTCAGAAGTTAAAAGGTCTTCTATATTTGAATTAAAACAGAAAGAGAACTGTGAGTGGGGGCAAATTTTAGCAACTCACTGCTTGATTTGTAGACTATATATGACTGTTCATATGTATTGGGCTCATATTAGTAAAAGACACCATCTATGTCTTTATCAAGTGTAGCATCTCTCCTCTCTGAACAACTGCTCATGATCTCTACACTTTGTCCACTGGGTGGTGCCTCCGTCAGGTACACTTCACAGGCTGGAGAACTTATTATGTGTGTATATTACGACAACACAGCGATACTATCAGCTTTGCCAAATCTGCATCGTCATTCTTCCTTAAGCTTACTGCGCCGTATTCGAGGGGCAGCCGTGTGTGTTAGCATGATTATGTCACAACACCATTCAGTTTACTACGAATGCAGCGTAGTTCAGTCCTGTACTGTTTAAATAAGTAGGCAGAAGTCCTGCCATGCTTCATTGTTAATTTCACGTAGGCCTACCAGACTTTGTAGTAGCCAATAGTAAATCTGCGCACTTCCCATATCTAGCCTATCAAACATTTACCCCGCACCAATGAAAACCTGTCGCATTTCCCCTCCGTCTAGACCGAAAAAATCACAAGAAACACAGACAGCGCTAACGCAGAGAAAAGACGGCGCTAAAATGCGTGCAGGATTTTAAGTTTGCTGTATTTATATTTATTATATTTCCATCAAGTGCCACTGCCTGGTGCAATGCAGGTCCCGTGTAGCCAATCGATGCCGCCGACACATGGAGTATAATATTGCGGGTCTGCAGCGGCCAATCAGAAACGACATCACACACCGGCACAGCAAATTCTCCAGTGTCAACCGGGCTGCTTCCTATACTAGAGGTATCCTTCCGCGGCTAAAAAGTAGTTCGCTGTTGGGAGACTAACTCTCTTTCAGAAATGATGAAAAGACAAATTGATACATTGTACATTGACCATGTACCGTTGAGATTATTATTTTTCTTTGAAGTTCATTAGTATATATTCAGTGAAGAGACTTTATGAAGATCTGCTCTAATTTAAAGGCACAGTCTGCATTTTTTCAAGCCCATGAGTTTGTTTATGGTGTTGAAAATGGCATCATTTAGCAATAACGCCACAAATAAATGGATAACTGGGTATTTAGCTAATTGAGCTATAATTAATATACTACATGTAACCAAGGTTTTGAGCCATTTGCTTGTTTTGTCTTTTAATTATATATTTGTGATAACAGTCATTTTCATCCAAAGCCCACCCTCCTAAATCACCTGCCTTTCCAATGTTGATTTCTTTTGCCATATTAGAGACTATCCTCATATTATAATGATGTGATGTTTGTTAGGAAGCAAAAAGGGGGAGGACATTTTAGAACAGTCAAGTCTTCTGAGTCTTTTCTGTGTTGATAGCAATACTAAAAGTAAAAAAACAAGTTAGTGGACTCAGTCCATTTATATTACAGAACTATGTACTTCATGCAAAGTTAATAACAATTATAAGGTTGAGATGGTTCATTTCAGTTGTATTTTTTGGCAACTAAATGTAATTAGGGTAAATTATGTAGGTAAATTATAAAGGCTAAAAAACTATTTGGTCTTAACTTTAAATTGCTTTGTGACTACTTTGTCTTACTTGGACTAAAGCCTCCCAAGGCCTTACGATATATCTCTATAAAGTACTGCTTCTTGACAGTTATGCTAGTCCCCAAAACAAAACAAGGAAACTGAAATAAAATGTGGAGAATGTGGTCTCTAACTGATGATTATACTGAGCAAACATGCATATGAGTAAAAGGAAAAGCATCTAACAAACATCTATTCAAGCTCTTCTCTCAGGACCTTATCCTCACATGACTTACACTTTGTTTCCTGTGATAATGACTGAAGGTTTAGTTAGCTAAGCATGGCAACAAGATTTTAACTACAGAAGCTTTGATCTCCATGTGTATTAAGTTATTCATGTATTCAGTAATGTAGTGGTGTTACATTTGCAACACTCTCCATGTAGGCCTACATCTCGAAAACAACGTTGCGCTATAGTCCACAAATACGATATGAAACTGAAAATCCACTGCATCCCTGGATCTGTACATTAACATGAGTGTAAGGATGCCCTCCTTGCACTGCAGGCGTTTTAGCCCCAGTGATTGGCATGTGTACTGTTGGAGGCCCGTGCTGCTGCAGCAGCCCTGAATTGAAATAAGGAAGTGAGTGATCAGTGCTAGTGTGGCGGAGGGATACACAGGCAATCCCCAGTCTGGCCACGGCCAATATACACACTCCTATCCCGCCAGTGGAACTCCATCTAAGGAACGACCACACTCCTAGTCTGCCTCTACAGACCAACAAGCACACAACCCATCCGACATGGTATGTACTGTCATTCATTCTGTGTAGTCGGGGAAATGCGTTTTAATTATAGGAAAGCTTGTTGACTACATGTGTAAACGTGGTGTAGCTATCTGCTTTTCCGTTTTTTCCCCTGCTTTTCGTTATTTACTCATTGATTACTCTTACGAGCTCTTCGTATGCCTTGAGGAGACGGAAAACGCCCGCAAAGCGCATTTGATATCTTCTAGCTAGTGCACCGGATAATGTGAAGCCCCGTTGTGGATAGTCTTTATAAGTCTTTGTGGTTTCTCTCTGTCTGAAATAATGTTCATCTTCAAAATGGGGCCGTATTTTCAAATAACTGCGCAATTCATACAGCGTTATCGGCTATTTGGATATTAAGGGTGAAGTAGCGGCTTCACGGTGCAGATCAAATTAATTTTTGTAACGTTACTAATTTAGGATTAGTGATATCGGAATACTTAAGAAGCTATTCTGAGACATTACAGCATAATTTCGCAGCCAGAAATGCGTTACGGTAACGTTAGATTTTTACCATCCGCCTTAGCAGCGCGAGCGTGTTGAGAAGCCTACGTACCGTTTACGTTAGATTCATACGAGATACATAATCATGTTTAATTTACTGAAACTGCTGTTCACACGGATTGTACACGGTGATCCCGCCAATGACGTTCCGTTATTAGAAAAACGAGCTGTCTGCGCTCGCCTTCCCTTTTTCTACATTGCACCATCTCGCAGCTCGAGCCGCGCCGTGCCATGATGGGCTGAATGGCAACTATTGTATCTCGTCAGTGTTCCGCAACGGAAACTGACCATATTCTGTAGTTACAAGGTTATAGCTTACATTGCATCGCCTTGCTTGTAAATGCCACAAAAAAAAGGAAAGATATGAGACGCAGTTCCGCCTTTACTGCAGGCCCTGAGGGTTTATCTTAGGCAGTGTTATCTATTTGTGTTATGTTGGCTGATTTGGTTTCCTCTTTGCAAATTTTCGATGTTATGCAAATGTGGTACCCATGTGAGTTGTCCAAGAAGATCCGTCTGGCCAGTACAAAACATCAACAGCTGGGAAGTTTTCTTGACTTTTCCCAAACCAACAGAAAGCCCAATGTTTCGAAATATGAATATCACAGGACCATCATGCTAGACTGCAGCTTGTGTGTTTTCCAAAGGGTGTGCATCATCCTGTAGCAGCTAAAATCTTGAGAAACCCCCAGTGTGTCAGTAAACCTCAGTGACTTGCGAAATATATATATGGACATGCACATTACAACGTCATAACCAATCTGACCAGATGTTGGAGACACACATTCACACGCATGCAGACATCTGCACCAGCTAATGAATCAGAGCCCCTTCCACCACGGGCTACGTCACACAGGGAGAAGTTACCAAGTGGAAATGATCTGCATGTAGGAAAGAGGCCTTCAAGCTGATCCATTGATTATCAAGCTTGATAGATCATTAATGGCCTGAGGAAGTCAAGAAGCCTGTAGACCTCTCTCCCCCCCTGCTGTGATCAAATATCCCATATATGGTATCGAGCTGCAATGCAGTTTCACATTGCAACATGGCGCAGTAATTGGAGTGTAAAGGTGAATTGTTATGGAGTTGGGCTGCGTATCAGCATCTCTGAAAAGTTAAATCCACAGCCTAAGCCCGTTGTCTGCATCAATACGCCTATTGAAGTGGAAACAGCCTCCCCCATTGAGGTGGAAGTATCGAATAAGTAGTCGGACCATACTAATGCCCTATCCTGTTCCTGTTACGCTGTTGTTTGCTGATGCATGTTTAGTAACTTAAAGGACATCTGATCTGCTGTAATGCATAATTTATATGCTTGGCGGCAACACCTAGCCATGTTCCATGTTCTGGGTGTCTAGGAGCGATAAAGTGCTCTTTGTGGTGCGGAGGAGTACCCAGCCACCTACCACCACCAGGCCATATGGTGGACTGGCCTTGTCCGCAGGGTGTAGGGAGGCTGGTGTTGTTTACACCCACCCTCTCTCCCTCCTCCTCCCTTCCAAACACAGCCCGGCCCTGAGGCCTCACTGTCTTTTGTCAGGCCTCAAAGAGAGGAGGCGTTCAGCGATCTGTGGAGCTCAGTGCTCCTATAGAAAGACAGTGTGTGTGTCACACTGACTCTTTGTGTTTGTGCTCGTGTTAGAGTGAATGGGAGTGTGTGTATGAGTATTTGTGTATGTGTGTCATGCCCATCTGTCAGAGTGACAGCTGGTTGTGCACCTTTCACCCGGTGAATACAGAGACGCTACTTCAGGAATTGTTTAAGCACCTCACAATGACAGAAAGCACTTCCAAAAGTGTCCCTGCAGGGTTGGGAGAAGAAGAAGATAATCGCTGGCATTCTCTGACACCATTTTGCATCCCCTATCAAATTAAGCCTGGTATGAACAGGGAACGGTGCAGCATGTTTGTACAAGGGTGATATGACACCATGATATTCCTCTCTGGCCCAGTGAACTGCCTCCTGTCTCCCACAGTCATGTTTTTAAGCGCATTGCTGGGGCCGGCTGCCCGGGCAACAGCGGGAGTGGTTGACCCACTCATGCCAGCAAAATCACTTCCAGCACCCCCACCCCCCACCCCCTCCATCCCCCATCCCCATTCCCAAACACACACACGCGCGCCTATTCCTCTACAAGCTGTTATTAAGACTGGAAACCTGACAGTGAACAAACCTGTCCATAAGACTGTGGATGGTGAATCACAGGGAGTTTCCTCTGAACAGCATGTCACATACAAAGAGAGCAAAAGAAACCCGTGGAGAAGAAAGGTTTCTTAAAGAAGTTTGAGTGCCAGAGAAAGAAGGAAAAAATGGATAAAAAAAGGAAGGGATGGGCCAGTAGTGGGCCTGGTGGTGGTGCTGCAGCAACATGAGGCCTTAACAGCTTGGGCCTAAGCCAAGGGAGGATTCATAGCACTGAGTCACCAAACCCCACACCCAGTCCACTTAGAGGGACAGCAGGGGGACAGAAAGAGACAGCAGGAGCGAGGCATGATAACGAGAGTGACTAAGGGAAGATAGACAGGTAGACTCATCAACAGAGAAACAATGAGGAAATAAGGAAATAATATGAGGAAAAAAAACCCTCAAGTTTAGAGGGGCAGAGGAGCGGAAATCGCACAGATGAGGTAGAAAACTGGTCAAACTGGGTGGCACATTAGTGTCGACAGATCTGTTTTGTCTTCTGACATTTCCCATTCTCGCAGATGGAAATGGAGACAGGAAGAGGCTGCGGGGAGGGAGGAGGAAAGCAGGCGCTGTTGTACGCAGAGCAGGTTATTGAATCATGCCAGCTAATCTTATGAGCGCTGCTGAAGTTACCACAAACCTCTCACTGGCTGCATCAGTCCATCCGTTGCTGTGGCTGCTGCTGCTCTAAAGCCGTGAAGGAGAGGCTTTTGTTTTCTGAAAAGTTAAAGGTCAACTTGGATTGTGTCCTGCAGTGACCTGCCAAAATTCATCCAGTCTAACCAAATGCATTTATTACGCAACAAATTTCACTTGCCGCCTGGATGCACAAAGAAATACGCTCACCTTAAAACACGGACTCAACGTGGTTCACATTCACTTGACTGTATCCAAAGCTAGATTGTTTGTACAATTACATAAACACACGCCAATGGAGTAGAGGAATTTGCTTTGAGGCAGAACTGACTACTGACTAATTCACAGGAAACATGGGGATGGAAAGTATGGGTGTTAAGGAAGAATGCCATTAAGAGGGAGGGTGTGTGTGTGTTTTTGCGTCCATGCATGCATGTTAGTTTGTGAGGTATGTGCACATCTGTGAAAAGCTCATGTTTGTGCGTGTGTGTTCCGTCTTTTCTGCCAAACACAATGATGTCAGTGTGGCCTGTTAAAAATGATGACAATGAAAAAAAATCCTTGCTTGTTTTTTTTTTATGTGGGGGTGAGGGTGGGAGGTTGGGGAGGGGGCACCCGTGGGAGTTATTTGCACCACAGAATCCGTATTCACACTTTACTACTGCGTGTGTTTGTTTGAAATCAGTGGCTCCTGCACAAAGAAGCTTGATCCATCCATGTAAAAGGCCTGGCAGTGAATGCTTGCTCACCATTTAAAGCATGTGTGAGTCACTATCGGCCATTAGAGAGCCCTAGCTAGCGGAGGAGAACAAGCTGGGAGGGGAACCAAACCATGCCAACCCAGCAGGCCTTTTTTTTTTTTCCTGTTGGTATGACCATGGAAAACACTCTCATGCTGATATGTCCTGAAACAACCTCACCTAAACATTTTCTCCCCCGTCTGGAGACAGCACTTCAGTTTATTGCACTTTCTTGTTGCCCAGCAGTCCCTTCTAGTGCAGACTGCTGTGCTGTAGCCCATTAATTTGAACATGGTGTGAGTCAGTCCCATGGAGCTGCTCATCAGATGGGAATTTTAATTTTGTGCAGGATCTTTCTGGAGCTTTTTATGTGGTAGCTCTGTTTGCAGTCTATCAAACAAACACAACCTTTAAAAAACATCTTAATAAGCCTCCGCTTCCACTCTGAGCCAAGTCTAAAAATATATTATTAATATCATTTTCATTGCGGTCAGAATTAAACTGTAATCAAAATGGACTTCCTCTGGCATTAAACCATTACAGGGAAAATAAAACAAGTCTGCTTAGAGAAATGTATACCAATTAGATAATAAATGGAAAGAAAATCTGAAGTTATACATACTGAAAGTCTTTTCACTGGTCGACACTCCCATCCCCAGTGCATTGGTTGTTTGCTAATGTGGTTAACAGTTAATTTAGGGTATTGTCATTGGTAAATCTTGGCAGTTTTGAGAGCAGATTCCAGCTGACAGGCCCTTAAACACTGTGGCCAGTGTTCAGCTTTGTGGTGGTTGCTGTGTGGGGACGATTAGGAATGTGGTGACGAAACAGTTTGGGACTTGGAATAACTGCCGTGTTGAGTAACGTCATTGTTTGTAACTCTCTCTCCTTTCTTCTCTTGTTTTGTTTTCCGACCACAGGCTGACCAACTAACAGAGGAGCAGATTGCAGGTAGGAACAGTGGAATTTTTTTCTCTCCTTTACTTCCCCTCATAACCAAGTCTTTTTTGTACATTTACTGGCTGCTGTTGAATCACTACCACACCATGTTATTCAATAAAGTTCCCCCCGCCACACGAGTAAGGTATTATCTCTCATTAGCTGTTCTGGTTGCCTCTACATCACTTCTAGAGAACATGAAATGAAACAGAACATTGAAGAATTTCACACCCTTCCTCCCTTGGTAGATAATTAGCTTCTCAAAATGAAAATGGAAATAAGAGGAAGAAGTATTTACAGTGTGTTACGTGATTCAGCACTAAAACTTAGCCAACGTAGCCACAGAGAAAAAACAGTTTTCTGGGGCGAGTCTATGGGTAGTTTAAATCACAGAGGCACCTTGATATTCTTAATAAATAAATGATGTAGTCTCTAAAACTAGAAGCTGCACAGCTTCTTCTTAGTCAAACCCCCTCTGTGGCTAATTAGCTTGTGCTATGTCTTCAAGGCTAATGCTCACTATCGGCCGCACTCCCCTGAATGGGGTTTTAAGGCCTGTAGTTTAAAAGCCTGTTTGTACATAGAGCAAACTGGTGCTGACATTAAAGTTCTCCAATTCCCAGTGTTCTGCTTTGTTCTCATTTTCATTTCACAGTATGAGATAAGATCTCTGTGCGGTTTTTAGAGCTTAGCACGTCTACAACTTCACTTCTGTCCACGCTCAATGTGGGTCAACTCATAGACGAGGATGAGCTGAGTTCACAGAGTCCCCGTATTCACAAGGGATTGATTAACCTTCTTGACCTGACTGCAGCGTCCTAACACAACCTAGTTCTGTGACAGTAATCTAACCTCTCGCTCTTACCTCCAACCCTGCAGAGTTCAAGGAGGCTTTCTCCTTATTCGACAAGGATGGTGACGGCACCATCACCACCAAAGAGCTCGGTACCGTCATGAGGTCGCTGGGCCAAAACCCTACAGAAGCCGAACTGCAGGACATGATCAATGAGGTGGACGCTGACGGTCAGTATATTAACTTGATTCACCTATGACATTAAAATTTGATATGTCAGAAATAAATATGTTCTCTGTTAAAGAGGTTATATCAGGTGCCATGTCAGTAAATCCTTTCTTGATTGGTCCAAAATGTCAAAGTTTAAAGAAGTTCAGAATCAGATCTAACCAAAGTCCTCACAACATGCTTAATGAAAAGCTAAAAACCCCACAATACAAACTTAAATCTTGAGATAAAACCTTCTATACATTGTACATAGACAACTCAGTCATAATTTCTACTAAACCTTAAACAGAGGAGTTGGGTATGTCATCAAGATGTGCTCGAAATGTCTTGCTTTACAAAGAGAGAGGAGATTTCCATCTATTTTGTGAATCATTTTCAGTCCAGGAAAGTGCAATTATTTCCCACAATGCACCCACCTCTGGCTTAATTTACTGAGAAAATCAATTTAAAAAGGTGAGTAATCACCAGTTAAAATGTGAATTTTGCTCATACTTCACAGAGTCTATCGCAAGTGAGAGGGAAGGGTTTTAATATTTCGGTTAACAAGGTTATGTAATTACTTTCCCATCAGCAGTTGTACTGATCCTTTTTTATTCACCCCATTTTCAGTTAATGAAATGACTTGCAACTGTCATTCCTACCTATGAGATGGTAAAAATAACACTCCTTTTTACAATTTTCAGTTGTAATGTCATACAAGGTGGTACAGTTATTCTGCTTTTTCAGCCATTTTGGTGAAATAGAACCATAATTTTATATTACCTCATGTTGCACGACTTCAGTAATAAAACCTCTGTCACAAACACATAAGGGATTAAATAGAGCATCCATTACTGACCCATCTCTAAAGCATATCTCCTGTGTTGTTGCCCACCTCCTTCCATTTTCCACCAACTGTCAACCAACTGTCCAAGCCAACTGTCCGGCCAGCTTTATTTTCAGATGACGTGTCCCTCTGTGTCAGCAGTTTAGTCACTCTGTGTTCAGCTCCATCATAGTTGACAATGTCAGAGATATGAAGGAGGTGCTTTCAGGGCTGGTGAGTGGAGCAAGCTAAGTGTCAAAAGACTGTCAGTGTTAGCACGCTGCGCTGAGTGCCATAATTTAGACAGTCTTCTATTAACCTCAAGAACAGAGGTTTACCTAGTTTTAATCCTCCACTGTTGGGTCTCCAGAAGGCTCTGGGATCGAAAGGGAGCCTTAAAGAGAAATGAGCGACAGAGAAAGAGAGAGAGGACTTTGAGATGTCGGCTAGTAGCTTCCAAGCTGCCTGTCCTTGGGCAGTACAGTCGAGGATGTTAGCTGTCAGCGGGGCCTTTACCACAGTGGTGCTCTGTCAGCTTATAGGATTTTTTTAAATGGAATCGCATTGATCAGGAGAAATCAATTGCACCACAGCTTGACTGCCCCTTTATTGAAACATCCTCCCACTATCTCAGCGCCCTCCCCCTCAGTTACGCCCAAGAGCAAGCACACACACGCACACTCGCACATACACACACACACACACTCGCACACACACCATCACTAACATCCCCTTGTTCTGCCTCTGCCTCCCTTGGCTGATGCAATCTAGGTCAGACAGCAATGAAGCTAGTAATGGAAAATAAAAGTGGTTACATAAGGCCTCTATGCGCTTTGCACATCCAGTACCCACATCGGCAGCCATGGGATGTCAGCTGGCCCATTGAAAATCAGCTTTATTTACCAAACAAGGAGGCTGTGGCAAAGAATTACAATGAATGGAAGAGAGGATGGAAGGCTTTAGCAAGACAGAGAGCTATTAGAAAGAAACAGCCTTTTGGCTATTTGATTGTAAAAGCCAAGCAGCAATTTACGAACAGCGTGGATTACAGTACCAAGAGGAGTCGCTGTTAAATTTACAGTCACACAAACCTAGGAACAACATAACCACACCTGCTTGGAATGATACAGGGTCTTCGGTGTTCCTGGCATGTAAGAGACCACCACACTGAGCTACAATGTAATAGAAAATCACATCCGTTATGATGCGAGATAAAACTAATTATAGATTAAAGAACAGTATGACAAAAACATTAGCTTTAGTCCCAGCACATCACTCATCATCATTACATAACCCTTCCTTTCTTTCTTAACTCAGAGATGGAAGTTGGCTTTATGATGCAGGAAAAAAAAACAACAAAAAAAAAAACGATGACCACACACACAAGTGCGCGGAGATGCCTCAGCCTTCTATAGTTTGCGTCAGCACCTCTTATGTGTAATCGCACCATCTCCCACTCGGTTCACTCCTTATATTCTCTCCTCTTCACATCTCCCTCATCTCCATCTCCCTCTCTACCGCCCACTCACTCCCTCCCTCCCTCCCTCCCTCTCTACTTTCTCTCTCTTTCCCTCCCACCATTTTCTCTCTTCCCGCCTGCCTTCCTTCCTATCTTCATCCCTCCTTGCTTCCATTCTATCCCTCCCTCCACAGCAGCAGCTGGCTTGAGGTGCAGTTAAGCAGATATAACTGGAGGGCTGCCTTGCTTCTCTTGTCATTGTCCCCTTAAGATAATGGTTTTCCAGTTGCAGTCCTGCCCTTCTTCAAGACTGGGACAACCCAGCTGCCACTCCCAACCCCCAGTGGCAGCATGTGTTCCCTCGGTGCTGCTGGCTGTCTCTGTGTGTTAGATAACAGGTCCTTAGATTGTTACCCCGGGCCATGAGATCACCATCTGCCCCATCACATTACCGCATCCCTTTTCCTTCCCCACACACATTCATTCTCACTTGTTCTCTCTCCGTTTCGCTCTCTGAGGCGTGCTCAGTCATTGGTTAATCTGCGTACAATCCCCCCTCCCCATCCGTCCCACCCCAGGGCTAATCCCCCTGGGTACTTTGCCCTTGGTGTCCCTGACCTTAACTTCAATCCCATGACATTTTTGTTTTTTTGTCAGTTTTTTTTTTTACTACAACACACCACCACATGTACATCTCAATGTCTACATGAAAGCAAGTCCCACAAACACCACCATGAGGCTCACCAGCAGCCCTCCCATCCTCCCTCCTGTGGCTGCAGTCAGTGAGCTGGTGAGCCTCTCATAGATCCTTCCCTCTGTCAAGAGGGTCTGATCCCCTGATAATCCTGTCTTGACAACGGCAACATGGATATTGATCCTGTTGCACGCAAAGATGAGCCACCATCACAGCAGTTGCCATTGGCACCACCAGAACCAAACCACTGATTGTTGCACTTTTGGATGACGTAAGAATAAAATAAAAAGAGTGCTGTAAGGAATAAGGAACAAAAAAATATAACTTAGAGGGGAGTAAAAGATGGATAATGGAGGCTTGAGCATCTGGATTCAAACTTCCCACCCCCATCCCCTTCAGCTAAGGATCTGACAGGGAGAGAGCCTTTGATTTATCCAGGCTTCTCCAAGGCCAGGCTGCACAGTGTACTATATGTCTACATTATGGATGACTGCCTATGCCCCCCCCCAGTGCGCGTTCCTGCTGTGCCATGCATAACATACACAGCATCCTTCCTGGGCTTCCCTGAGGAAGAAAGGAAAACACACACAAGCAAAGACACACACATACATCCTCCCCGCCTGCAGTAGCTGTGTTTATCACAGGAAGGAAGATATATACTAAATGATTGCAGGGCTGCTCCCCTCCCTGCGATTACTTAATGTCTCAAGTTGCACTGTCACTGCCAGGAATGCCTCTAGAGAGAAATTATGGCCCATATGATAATGTCATACACAAGGGAGGAAAAAAAAAAAGAAGACTGGAGGACTAAATTAATATTTTCAGTCGGGTGCTTTTCATCAGCTAAATGCTGGGTTATATTATCTCTGCTGATCTGATTTTGCTTTTAAGTAATTACAGGTTTTTGATGATTAATGTGCCTTATTGATCACCAATTCCAGGTAATGGAACCATTGACTTCCCGGAGTTCCTGACCATGATGGCCAGAAAAATGAAAGACACAGACAGCGAGGAGGAGATCCGCGAGGCTTTCCGGGTATTTGACAAGGTAAATAAGGCCAAGGTCTGCTGGGCAAGCTTTTAGTTTTAGTTTTTACTGTCAAACTTCTGTAATGTGGAGCAAGAGGTCACCTGAGAGCCTTTTTAAATAGCTCTGATGACTCACAGGTGAGATAACTAAAATGAGTCTTGCCAAACCAGTCTAGTAGTGAGTAAAATTAACCTGATGAAATTAAAAAGTCATTAGTTTTCATTTCTAGCTCACTTAGCACCTGCTGCCATATCATGCTCATTTTTGACTTTTCAAACAGATTTTTATCAATACATTGCGGGCAGTTAATGCAATTGATTCATGATAAACTGTCCTCCATTTTCCTGCACTCGTAGTTCCCCTACTTTGTCACCAAAAGTACCCCAGATGACACATTTTGAGTGAATCAGTCATCTGCTGCTAGCTGTAGGGCTGAAATATCTACAGAATGCACTCAGACATTTTTGTATTCCAGCATCCACCGATAAAAAACAGTAAAGAAGTAGTCAGATTGAGAGCCAAATTCACCAAATTCAGACCAAACTGTAAATTGAGGTTCTGGTTTAATGTGAACCAGATTCTGTTGCTGTATTGTTCTGTTCTGGCCTAAAATGTTACATGTGTTTGGCTGCAGTATGAGACTGATTGTTACCAGATGCCGTTTTGTACCCTGTTTCAAAATGGATGAGCCAAAATCAAGAACCCAGTGCAAGCACAGTGCATTCTGGTTGTTGTAGGTTTACTACCTCTTGAGCAAAGGGGAGATACCACAGCTATTTTCTCTTCTATCTCTGGTCACGTATCCTCGATTTCACGAGTATTTTCATAAACTTACTGACAGCCCTGTCATAGTAAAAGACCATCTTTACAGCTGTGAAATATTTTAATGGATCTGATGGGAATATGCCCATGCCCCACCAAATGTTAGCCTCTGGGATTTTATATGTTTCACACATTTGATCCCATGCTGCATGTTTCCAGGACGGAAATGGCTACATCAGCGCTGCAGAGCTCCGTCACGTCATGACGAACCTTGGAGAGAAGCTAACGGACGAGGAGGTGGACGAGATGATCAGAGAAGCAGACATCGACGGAGACGGACAGGTCAACTATGAAGGTAAATTAAATCAGATGGTCGTAACGGAAGCAGATACTGAAATGTCATGGTGCACAAATAGCTTTAGTTTCTAGGCCATGCTGTAAGCTTTTATTAAACAGGGGACCAGAGCACTTGATTTTCCAAGCTGTGTATTTCTCTGAGGGCGACTGTAAGACAAGCCAGCCACACATAATATTAGTTATTAGATAGGGGCTATAGATGGAGCCTGCTGAAACAGAGATGGGAGAAAGCCATCCTTCTGAATCATCATCAGTGTGCCAGGAGCCTTTTCACTTTTTCTTTCTGGCTGCCTCTCTCCCTCGTCCTCCCTCCCCCCTACGATTAGTCCCTTGGCACATTACATGAGAGACTGCGCTCATTTTCTAGAGGGCTGTTGATATATTATGAACAGTCCATAAGTCTTGGCTGAAAAGTGCCCTACTTCTACACTCCCATTGTGCCACAGACAGAACATGTACTCCACAGACAATAAAAGCCTTCACGTGTATTTATTTTTTTATTTATTTGGGACATGCACGCGCATGTTGCCATCCACAACTGTAAGCACTGTGAGAGAGCTTTTTAATCAAATGGATTTAATGAGATGAATATGAAAGCCATTTGGAAAGGGGACACTAATTAGGATGTGCGTTCTGAGCCTGCTCAACTTGATTAAAAAAATGAATAAAGCACTGAACAATTTAGCAGGTGACTGCTCTTACCAGCCACAGGCTGTGCCAACACCTTAAACCTGATGTCCTTATTGTCTTTTGTCCTCTCTCTTTCTCTCTTTCTACAGAGTTTGTACAGATGATGACTGCAAAGTGAAGCTTGCCCACCCTGTCCTGTCCCCTCTTAGAAGAAAAAAGACAAAAAAAGAAAAAAAAAAATCAAAATGTTTTACTTACCTCTTGGAAAAAAAATGTTCATTTATTCATACTGTTTCTGTATAGAAAATAATTGAATGTTGAAATAAAATATCCTTCTGTCCACACAGGAAAAATATAAAAATATACAAAAAATATCTGCATGAAAATGATGGTTAGTGATCCTGTCCCCTCCCCCCGGAGATCAGTTTAGCATCAGTACTTAACAAGTAAAAATAATAACAACAAACCCTGTAACTACTACCTTCAGACTAAAGCAAAAGCATTTGGTGAACTTCTTCCAGTTCCATTTGCTAGTGGTAAATGTCTGGGCTGGCCATCTCTTCTTTCTCTCTCTCTGTTTTCTGTTCTTCATGCATGCAGCTTGAGACCGGAGCACTAACCCCTCCGCCCCCTTAATCCCTCCTCCGGGCTACCAGAGCGTGCTGATTCCACTATAAGCTGTCCTCTTGTTGGTTTGGTACAGTTTTTTTGTATTTGGAGAGGAACCCTGTACTGTTGAGATGAGCGAATATACCAGGTTCTAACTCAAGCGTTAAAGTGGAATGGGACTTAATTGTATGCTAGATAAAAAGTGAAAAAAAAAAAACAATGTACAAAAAATACATTTTCAAATGTTTGGCATGTTCTTTTGTTTTTGTTATGTTATTGGACAGCCATCTTAGTAGTTGTGCGTCCTTCCCTTTTAAAGGAGGGGGGACATAAAGAGTCTTACGGTGAGCTTTCTATTTTTTTTCCTCTTATTTTTGCTGAGATGGAGTGTCTGTCCTCTTTTCTTGCAAGAGAGAATCACTGGCCTTCACTTTTCTTTTTCTTCTGTTTCTCGACTCAGACAAGAGCATAGTGAGGGGTGTACTGTGTTTGCAGCGCATGCTGTTAGGAGTGTCAGCGCACCAGTCTTCGCAACTGTTCATCTGAGTTCAGTTTACATTCATTCCAAGTTGTACATGCTAGTCTTTATTTTTTTTTTCAAATAAAAGACCATGAACTTTATCATGTCTTACGTCATTTTTCTTATGCTTGATTGTGAAAATGATCTATGAAGACAGCATAACAAGTCTGTATGTTGTTTACCGACTAGACAAATGTGTCAATAATAAATGATTATAAGCATTTTTCTCTCCATGTGCAGTATCATTGGGTGATGTTCTTTGGAGGCAGGGCTCAGAGTGTAATACTGTGCTCCATTACATGGCACTGAGGTTGTTGAGAGAGTGAGCTGCTCACAGGGGAGGGAGAGGCAGCGGAGAGTGTTTGCTCTCGTGCTCGGCCGTGGATATACATACACATCTATGACGCCTCTCCTCTCTCTCAAGACCCGTCCGGTTGCTAGGCAACAGGAACATGCTGTAACTGGGATGTTGGGGGTTTTAGAAAAGACAAGTGGGAGTTTGAATAAACCCTCCTGCTTCTGCCGATGACTCCATGTTTGCTTGTCCTAGTAAGGCAAACCAGGCCACAACACCACTGCTGTGTGCACTTTTTAAACAGAACACTGGCACACAGAGGACAGGACAGGCAGCTACAAGGACTCTGTCATGCCTTTGACACAATACTACCCAAATGTCCGAAAAGTCGTGTAAGAGCTGCATTGTTTTACTATATTTGGACTGTAATTTGACCATGTTGAGAAGAAAAAAAGCAAAGATAGGCCAAACAGCCCTCCACCCACCTACAGCATGAAGGGAGCACTTCCCTTATAACCATACTCCTGAACTAAACACTCTTTTTTTCCCTTTATGCACAGATAGGGTGGGGTTTTCAACGCTTAACATTCTTAGCATTCCTCATTCACTGATTATCTCCGTAGATCTGTTTGAAATCAGATTTCATTAAGCTACTGAAAAATGGGCGGTGCAGGCAATAATCAGATAAACTGAAGTTCAGTGAAGGGCAGGGTGGGTAACAAGAAACAGGATGAGAAAACCCTGCCCAAATGTTGTCAGTAACTGGGAAGGATGTCGAGGTTCTCCTGGTTACAGCCACAGTGTTTTATTTTGAAGGAACCCAGGCAAGCTAATGTACTCAGCCTTCCCTGCCCCTCCCTGCAGCACCAGTTTAGCCAATAGGAATTGCCATTAAGTTGACTGACAGCTTGGACTGAAGCCTGCTGGTCTAGGCCACCTAAACTAGTCAAATGTTCAAACCTTGACATTTACACTGGAATGAAAATAGCAGGGCTCTTTGCTGAAGCCCCAATGTGACCATCATTTAAAAAATGACCAAGACACTATTCAATAAATAGACAAATGAAAAAAAGGAAAACTTATAGAAGGACGGACAGATTGCAAATTAGTTTATTAAATTATTAAAGATAAATTCATTATTATAAGGTATTTATTAATATTCTAGGTATAGTTAAGTTTTATATAGATTTTCTGAATGTCATTTTAGCCAGTTACACTTTAATTTTATGTTGTGCTTTATTTCACTTCTAAGAATGAGATGTCATAAATTAGCTGCCCTGCCCCTTTAATCTTCAGCCAATCATGTGCCCCGTTTTTCTCAGCAGGGCCACAGAGAGTGCCATAGAGATGACATTTCTGTGGGTCAACCTAGAAGTTATCATCACCGTATAGTAGCTTTTGAAATACTATAGAAAATAAGATGCAAATTTAAGGAGAGGATACTTAGACATTTGATCAAGATAGTCTTCACAAGTGAACACTATGATAGTAGTTTGTAAAGCGTAAATGTAAACGCCAGAAGTAAAAAGATAATATAAGGCTATAAACAAACTACCCCTGGTCACATGACATAAACATCACAATCACTAAACTTCCTACTAAACTATACTATACTGCAGTTATAACAGGATTGGCCAAATGTTGGACAAGATTGGACAAGTGGAGAAATTTGTGTCACCAGAGTGTGTAACAGTGTGAGTCAAAATACAACAAGGCTTCAAAGGCAAAGTAGCTGGCAGATTAATGACCATGTTCCGCATGATGATGTCTAATGTCCTCGACAATCTACGTGCGTACTTTCAATTACATGTGAGAATACATTTTCAATGTCTCTTGAGCTTGTGTTAACTTTAAGAAAAAGGAGTTCGGCAATGCAAAGTCATTGCCAGTCTCAGCTGAGTTAGCTTGGTAGCATAGACAGACTCAGTGCCAACCTGCTAATCAGGAACTCATATGTACATTCACACATGGAAAAGCTATTATGAGCAATTTGGGCATTGATGTCTTGCCCAAGAACACGCTGACAAAGTGACTGGAGGAGATGGAACTCAGACAACCGACCTAACCAGTAGAAGATCTGCTCTACCACATGAGCAACAGCAACCCAAACACTCACATAAACTCACAAAGTTATGAACTTTGAGGGTTATACAGCATAAGTACCTATCAACCATACAAACACAAACACTCACACAGAACAGGTTTGCCACAGAGGAAAAACCTACTCGAGATGACTCCACTGGTTTTGCTCCAAGTGCCAACCAATGAAGCGAAATTAAACACACTCAGTCAACCAATCACACAACAGAAAGGGAAGTTTTTTTTTCAGCATTGAGGCTGCGGGTTCCCTGGAAAAGGCCTCCCATCCTCTCAGGGGAGGAAAGGACACTTGAGCACCCAGGAGGTTAAATTAAGAACATCAATATTTCATGTGTAAATGAAGCAGCACACTGCAGAGGCAGTAATGCGAGAAGGATTGACTGGGCAGAGGTATCACATATCGGCACCCCTGGAAAGAACAGACACACTTATGAGACAGGCCCGTGACATACAGCAGGAGTGTGTACGTCTCTGTGTGTAAGGGTGTGTATCCTTTATGTGTGTGTGTGTGTGTGTAGGGGAGTGCAGACAGGGCATGTGTACGATGACATGGAGCTGTGTTTGTTGGTGTAATGTCCAGCTGTATTAGCAAGTTAAGGAAGTGGATAAGGTGAGCTGAGCTGGGCATGACATCAATATTTGGAAGCTTCTGGCACTTTTTTGTTTTTTTACAATGCACACACACACACAACAGCAGAAGTCCATTAGCACCAGTGTAATGTGTTTTGGATGTTGATATACTGAGTTAAACAAGCACATCTTTATTTTGGTGGAAGTAAAGGGGGCAACATTTAAAAGGAACAGACCAACTCTTGCCAAAGTTAAAGGGACAGTGTCACCGGATCTAAAAAACAGAGAGAATGTCCTTTTTTAAAGGTTTAATCTTCACACTTACACACTTGCATTTTCATGTACGCACATATATAGTTAATTTTTTGCATCATGAACCTCACCTTGGGCGACACAAGAACTTTCTCCTCATTACTGTATTTTAGTTTTTTTCTTTCAAACTGTCCTTTCCCATTCTGTATTTCACTGTGTTATTCAGGCCAAAAAAGCAGTGACACCTACAGTAATTAGCTTGTATGGATTTAGCCAGAATGTTTTTGCAGCCTCACTGCTTATTATGGGCCTTAGAGGGTCGTTTTTACCGTGTTGCGTTAATGACGACTGTAGAGGTGGTGGAGCGAAGCACTGCAGGGGGCTTGGCTCCTCTTGCTCCTCGTGCTCTGCAATGCAGCGTGCCCCCTACCTCCACCCCCCACCCCACCACCACCACCATCCCAACAAACCCAGCTAAGCTCCCCTCTGAATCAGTCCCGATGCCTTTTCAATTACTGGAGGCAGCGTGGGTCTCTCACTAACTCTTTCTCTCAACCTGTGATAGCCCCGTCTCTTGCGTTTTTTATCCCCCCCTCACTCTGTCATTCCCTGTTTTGATTTCTTGCTCTGTCTCCTGCTCTTGTCCTCTCACTCTCTCTTTCCCCCTCATTTACCTTGCTCTCTCCTCTCTGCCTGTTCCATTCGTCTTACAGTACATTTTCATTTTTATGGACTCCAATCACTCTTCTAGTGTTTTTTCCCCTCTTCTTCTTCTTTCTACTGCCCTCTTTATGGCGCGTCACTGTCACTGTCACTGTTTTTGGGCCTTTCCTCATTGGCGCCAGGCCTCCCTCTATTTACCTAGAAGAATAGGCTCATCCATCTTTGATTGTTGTGAAATATTACGGCGGTGTCACGACAACCAAGCCTCCCTGAACCTCATGCAATATTCAGAGGGGATGATATAAGATTCCTGCTAATGAAAAAAACAGCAGGCAATACAAACAGCCTTTTAATAACGGCTTGGCAGGACAGCCTGCTCCCTATTGAGCTTTAGGAGACAGTCAGTTGGCTGTGGTCAGCGGCTAAAAGACCCCCTACATAAACACATGGCTGGGAGAAACCACCGGCACCCATGGAATGGTTTGCTGCATGGGGTCTGTTTGCACCTCAGGGCTTCTCTCCATAACAGCCACCATTATCAGCATTGTAGGGAGAGTTTAATTGGGTCATGCAAACCCTCATTTGAAATACGTTGTGTCAATGCAGGGATGAGGGACACAGTCAAAGTGATTGTGAGAGGGCCAGTAAAGTTTTATATTTCCCCTGCTGTGGACATCGCCGGCCTTCTGATGCATGCACAACAAAATTAAACGCAGAGCAAATGCATACACACGCATAAAGCAAGTACAGCCACTCACACACACACACCACACATGTACATGCATGGGGAGGGGGGCTTAGTGGCAGCGGATTGCATCAGCAGAACATCCAATGGGGATGAAAAAAAAAAAAAGCTTCTGCCTTAAAAAAAGAGAAAGAAGTAGCGAGAAAGATCAATGCAGAGAGACCAATCCGAAGAGACAGGGAAGAGATGCAGATGGGGAATGAGGAAAAAAAAGGGGGAGGGAGTGAAAAACGAGAAAATGAGGCAGAGGGATGGAAGGCAGGGGGGTGTCAGAGAGAAAGCGCTGAGCTGGGATCCTCCTGCTAGGGATTTCCTCCCATTGATGTATGCCCCCCCCCCCCCTTTTTTTTACCGCAACGTAATCTTTCCTTGGCTCATTGCATATTCCTTGCCAATACCCAGCACTACCTTTGCTTCAAACACTACTGCTGCTGCTGCTGCTGCTGCTGCTGCTGCTGCTGCTGCTGCAGACCCACTGAGCCATGTCCTGCCCCGTCTGCAAAACAGCTCACTGCCAAGCCCCTGCTGATTGGCACCAACCTGACACTGGAGAGAGGGATGACGGGGTGGAAATGGAAGGAGATATAAAAGGGCAAAACAAGAAAGGGGAAGGGGGAGAGGATGGGTAGGGGAGGGCAGTAGGGGAGGGGAGTGAAAAGGTGGCCGGTCTTGCAGAGGCAATGCAGAGGCAATACGATGCAAATGCAACATAATGCAGTGGTGCTGGGGGAGACATTGCAGATGAGACGGGGCAAGGACGTCCAAGGGAAGGCTGCTACTCCAGGCCCTGATGGACACAAGGGATGCTGCTTATAATGAACCCTTGACCTTGATGGATGCATGGTATAAATAACATATTAGTAGGCAATGGAAATGTGCAACAGGAGCTGCAAATGAAAGTGAGACTGGCTGTCCAAAAGCCCAGACAGACGACAGATTTGTTCGACACATCATAAAATTCAACTTCCATCCCCTCCCTTCTCCTAGTGTGCACATAAACATTCATCAACTCACGCACACACTCTCATAACAGTCCAGGCAACTGTTCAATTATTCATTACCAATATACGCACCGTCTGAGCAAAACACAAACGGCTCGAATGTACCTTGACACAAAAGAAGTCATTAAGGCAAATAGGCTGGGGTTAAGGTAATGTAGACATGGCAATCTATGCTGACGCAGTTCAGAGTAATACAATTTTCAGAAGTAATCTTGTTTCAAGTCTTGTTAGACTGCATACAGTCAGGAGGTCACCACACCATTCCCTCTTCCCTCAGCGAACAAGTCTGGAGAATGTTCCCTTAAATGTTAACGTCCTCCTTTTCTGATTTAATAATTCAATAAAGCTAAGCTTAAAATGTACTGCGCTCGCTCAGCCCTGCAAGGAACAATTCAATTAGACAGACAACGTGTTGTGACAGCCTGCTTTATGCTTAGATCCTTTACTTGTTGTTGTGTTTGTGTAACCCCTCAGCCCCAACCACCTCTCCATCTTTCTCTCTCTCTCTCTCTCTCTTTCTCTTTCTCTTTCTGTCACTTCATCCTGCATTGACAGTAAATCAGAGTGCCAAGACGACTGAGGCAACTAGCCGACTCAGACTTTTTGTGTCCTGCTGTGATGAGCTGCGGGCCACATTTTGTGCTATGAGGCTAAAAAAAAAAAAACCTGCTGTCAAGGGGTAGTTTGAAGAGCCAGCATGGGGAAATGTGATGGGAACAGAGAGGCTCTGCATTTGTATAATATTGTATGTGAAAGGTGCTGACAGGCGTCAGGGAGCGAAGGGCAGAGCATTCGTTCCCAGGATGGGTCGGTCAGCCAACCATCAGCGCAGGCTAATTCAGAGCTGTGATGATTGACAGCGTGCCTTCTGTCAGCAAGTGAAAAAAAGCCTCGTTCTCAACACCACACAAGGCTCCTCTGCACAACTGCATCACCCTGCATGACCACGTGTCATATGCAACCTTAGGACAGAGCAGAAATGGGAGGTGGCTATTAGCGGGTTTACATACACAGAAATATATCATGTTAGTTATATAGTGCCCATAAAAATCATTCCTTTCCATCCTTCCATTTTTGCTTTGTCAAAGTAGATGGCAGGAATGCACCCTCTGGTTGTCACCAGCCATTAAGCATGAAAAAGAAGAAAAGAAGACACAGTAAACTACCCATGGCTACTGCTGATGCATTAAAACACGTTAAGAGGAGAAGACAACGAGAGCAAAACACCACAGTTGAAAAACCCTGGCTCGCCAGTTTGAGAGTGCTTAGGAATTTTTAAAAGCGACAGCTTGTTGGTAAACACCCCAGTGTGCAGGAAGTACTTAGCAACAGTAGCCACACAAAGGAGCAATGCCATCACCTTTGCTGGCATTGTCCTGCAGATTTTTCCCAGGCAGGTTATGGCATTAGAGTGGGTAGTATTTTTTCTCTCCTCGTTATTTGTTAAAAAGCAATAAAAGTGCATCAAAGAAGTTAGACAGAGGCAGGGATTCAGGCCAAGTAACACTGTTTTAGCCAGTGGAGAAGAAGATAAACATAAACATGGCTCGTGCAAGTCAGTATAAAGCCTTTACTAAATCACTGGCCTCCCTCTTAGCAAAGACATGATGCTCTTCAGAATTATAAAGAGACAAGAGTACAAAGCACTGATGCAAAAAGTTGCTCCAAAATACAGCAGAATTATTTTTTCCCCCAATTTTCTCTGGATAAAATGATAATATCATTATCCTGGATTCTCTTAGCCATAATAACACTGGCTGTGAGACTACAGCCATACAAGCTGCTCTGTGATGCTGAACTTACACACAGGAGTCCCTTAGGCTAAATACTAATGTTAGCATGCCAGCATGCTAATGTGTAGAAGCTTATGCTTTCAATGTATGAAACCCTAGTTTACATCAATGTGTTTGCATACTAACATTTGTGAATTAGCACTACATACAAAGAAAAGCTAAGGCTAATGGGTAATCTCTCCTCAGCTCATAAATATTCCTTGCTGATTGCCAAAGCACGGCACTTCAAACACAACTGCTGCTGCTGGAAGTGACAACTCAAAATCTAATCATCACAAAACAGCTATATTTTTCCAGCAACTTTACTGTAATGGTTCACTTCATCATCAGAATGTTTAAATAGGCAACTGTTTGCTCATATTTACTAGAACATCATCATGATAATGTATTAACAGATTGTTCCACTGCCCCCAAGTGCCCAAAATAAACCAAAAGTGCCTTAATGACATTCAAACAAATTCAAGAAACAATGTGCTTAACTATTTTTTTAAAATACCTAGTTTTTCAATTGCAAAGCGAATCTATGATTTTGAGTTTACTTATTAAAAACTAATTGGGTGAATATAAAAACAAGTTAAATAGTGCAGTTAAACAGGGAATATGCAGTTAGTGATCGTGAAACCGAATTTGATTCTGAATAATAAATACAGACAAAAAATGCTCAAATCCGGCAATATTTTCTTAAAATCAATTTAAAATGTCTCATCAAATAACCCATTAAATTTTAGCATGGCTGCCAAAGAGTGAACATGTTACATTATCTAAAGAAGCTCAGTAAATGCAGTTATTTGCAGTGAATTGCACAGGACTGTATTACGCATAAGAATACGAATGTGTGTCTGTACATGCAACCACAGAGACCAGGCTGGAAAGCAGCAGTGTCCTCTCCGCCATGTCCACCCACACAGAGGCCTAGTCACCAGGTGGGCGGCTGGCAGTCCACTCTCATTGGCCAGCTGAGGCCGCCTGTCCACTGGAAACAGTGAGAGGAAGGTTTTCCCAGCCAAAAGAAGACGATTTCCATCTCCTCATCTCCCCACACCAACGTACCCTTGCTGCAGTGATGAGCAGGGGCTGATTCAGAACAGAGAATTACCTTGATATAAATAGTTATGCCATCATCCTCCTTTGATGAGGCTTTGCGGTGAATTTAAAGTGATGGTTAAGAATTTTGAGAAATGTGAGTGAGTCACCATGAGCTTGGGAGGCCCGTTAAGACCTTGGCTCATTCTTACATCAAAACAGACGCAGTTAATGTAAATGGAAGTCAGTGGGGTTAAAAACAAATCCGACAAGGCACTTAAAGCACTCCTCTAAGTGGTTTACATCATATTAAACAAGTGCCTTGGGTTGGACAGAAATTGATTAATCAGACTTTTTATCACCCTGAACACTTCTTTAAAATCTTAAAGAGCATAAGGGAAAAAATAATAATGAGAGAAGCATTCTAGTGCTTATGATTGTGTAATAAGGCATTCTCTGCACAGCTTTATATTGTACTTTTTTCAGTTTATCTAAGATGTCTTTTCAGTAATTTTGTGTTTCTTGCAGGTGACCATTTTGTTTTCATTTTCATTTTATAATTTTAATTGATTTTAAAATATCGTGTGTTCTGCTGCTTGAGCAGCTTACTGTACTGAGGTGCTAGGTTGCAGTGCAGTCTGTCTGTTTGTGTGTTTAGACAAAAGAGAGCCAAGTATTCTCCGTCACACCTTTTTACAAACTCAGTTCTTTCAGTCTCTTAGATTCTTTTATATGTTACCATACCGATAGCCACGGCCAGCGACATTATCTTTTTGGTTGAACGTCCATCTGTCCTACTATCATGGATGTGATATCTCAGGAAAGCCTTGAGGCATTTTTTTTTTGTCAAATTTGGATCACACATCCCATTCTGATCTACAATGAGCTGATAAGGATTTTGTTGGAAAAAGGCTGAGGTCACTGTGACCTCATAAAATACGGTTTTGGCTATTACACAAGAAAAACTATGCTTATTACAACAAAATATCTCACAATAATGTATGATATGATTAAATGATGACTTTTAACTCCCCAAAGGTCACAGGTCAATTTCACTAACATCACCGGATAGCACTTTTATGGCCTTTATTAAACACTATACCACAGGAACAATGGAGGAGATTGTCAACAATTTTCACACTTGGTCACGTATTGATAGAGTGCCAACCATGACACTGTGCAGCAACATCTCAATCTGAAGCATGCACAAGCTTTATGGTTTTACTAATATTGAGCTTTGTGATTGTCTGCTTCATGCAATAAAGTTCTCTATCAGTCCTCTGTACTCACTTAATGAATGGAGAAGCACTCAATGATGACAGCACTTCTCCTTACTGGAAACTATTCACTGAAACCATACATGACAATATAGTGATAGTTTTCAATTTCCCAGAGATTTCACCTAATTTACTTTCCAGATCTAATTTCAGGTCTTCACAACATGTAAAATGAGTCTAGAAAGATGTGGATATAAACTTCACTGGTTCGCAGAGGCATTAAACTGTGAGACAGTAATTGTGGTTTATTACTGAATAATTTACACAAGCTGCAAAGTAATATCCTGTTGATAAGCCATGTTATTAATGCTCATTTAAAATTATTATTCATTACTTGATAAAACATAATATATTCTCACATTGATATTAATGTGTCCAGAGAGCTATATTAATCAATCTTCAGGTCAAACTGCACCATAGATAACAGATTTACAGATTTAGTAACTGGCCCAGCAATCTTCATTAAACTCAAACTGCTGTACAGTACAGTGCCTCAGTCACTTCTTCATCCCTTTACTAGCTCTCTCCCTCCGTTTTTCTCTAATTACTGCCTGGCAAACTAATGAGGAGGATTCTTTCGTTAAATACAAACAGCAGCCTGGCCCTTAATTAGCAGCCTCTCTGGCTTGTTTTTTGAAAACACTGTGGCAGGGAGCGGAGCATCTAACAAAAGCCCAGTCCTCGCTGACACTGAGACAAATGAAGGCCGAGGCAGCCAACATCAAAATGGTGTAGATGCATACAGAAGTTACTGTATGTGGTTGGAAGTGCATGTGTGTGTTTATGTTTGTATACTGTATGCCTTTGTTTTAGATGCCTGCTTTTGCAAAACAGTGTGTACAAAACCGTTCACTGGAAAGGGTGGAAAAAGCATCAGAGAGAAGAACAGTTTAAAGTAAACGCTGTGCCTGTTCTAGGTTAAAAAATGAGCCATTTGTAACCACAAACATCCTTAACTCTGGTAGAATATTGTAAATGTATTTTTTGTTTCTTTTTTTTTTTGAGTTTTGGTCATAATTTTTTTTCATCATCGTAACATTATAGTAACTAAGGCCTTGACCACTTGTATTTAAGTATTTCTAAAAGTGAGGCTTTTTGTTTGGCCTTCTGTCCACACGCAAATGGTGTTTCAGACTTTTGCATACACAATTTTAGGACAATTGCTGCCAGGGCGAAGACATTTAGAAACCCTTCTTGCTGTGTTGTTGTGTGAACAGGGTAAACTGAGCTTTAGGCTTGAGATGTCAGACTGTGCACTGTTTCTCTACTTTGTTCCAATCAAAAACAGTTAGTTACTAAATTTTTTCAGGTTTCTGATTGGTCAACAAAGGGGTTGTGGTCATATCGCCCCCTGTTGGTCTGGTGCGCTCCTAAAATCGTCTAAGAGCATGTTTTTGCGTTTCATGAGGAAGATATTTATTTAAAATAGTGTGAGCAGACAAGACTTTTAGAGAGTGAAAATCAGTGTATGTGTGGACTAAGCCTAAAGAAGTTTCTGTGACCTGTGTTTCTGTGAACAACACTTCATTTAAATGGACCTTATAATGCTTTTATGCATTTTCCCTGTGCTCTGGTGTAATTTTTTGTGCATGTAAAAGGTTGGAAAAGTTAAAAAACCTAAATTAAGCCAAACAAAGTTCCGCATGGAAAACACTGCTCCTGACGTGCCTGAATGCCTTTCAGCAGTCCAAGCTGTATTTCCGTAGACAATCTTTGTCGCTTGTGTCACCACTTCACTCATTTGCATAATGCACATGCAGCGGCTGGTTTTGTACGTCCCCAAACAAAGCTAGCGAGAGTGAAGGCAACATGTAGTGTTTTATAGCTCAGCTGTAGCTTAACTATAGGTCGAGAATTTCATGACCCAGTGGCTAACCCGTTATTATGTCATAAATGTCAAAAGGAATTGTTTTGTCAAGTATGCCTCATTAAAAGACCAAAAGTAATGAAAGTATTAAGTTAGACACGACTTTTTTGTGTTTGCTCTGCATTGCTAGTTCAAGGAGCCTAAGCTTTGTTTTTAGGCTTATTTAAGGTCCATTGTGCTGCAGGTTCTGCAGGTTGTGTATGCTTTTGTGTGGGTGTGCGTGTGTGTTTGTGTATGTGTGTCTAGGTGTGTCTGTGCTGTATGTAAATTTGCCAAAAAAACTTAACCTTGAATGTAACTAAGAAAAACCAGGCAGAACTATGCTGTGATATTGTGAGTTGTGTCTTGGTCAGGCCTGTGTGTGCTGACCAATCAGAGCAGACCGGGCCTTTTTGAGAGGAGGCCCAAAGGTGGACTGGGCTAATACAGGGTGTTTCAGACAAGAAGGGGCCGCAGCACTGAACACTATGAGAAAAGTATTTAATAATATTGTATACATTTTTTGCACACATTTTTAAAATATGTAACCTTTACTTATTCTAGTAGACACCTAAAATAGAAGTATGAACTTGTAAATTAGAGAAATGGTCTCTTTCAAAGATAAAATCTATGCAGATGACAGTCCCTCGTCGCTCAGTAGGAGTAAATGCTGTATGTAAGTGTTTCAAAATTATACTAGAAAGTTACTCTGTGTTGGAAAAACTGTGTTGGATGTTAATAAAGAGCATTTTTAGTAAGAAACAATTAATAGTTTACATTTGTATACAAGGCAACTCTTGAATTCATTTGGATTTGTATTTTGTGTCCATATTGTGAAAAAATAATTCATTCTACTTTAGCACTTTTTGGTCACGACCAACTCGTGAGGAAATATTTGGCTCTAAGATAAAGTAAGACCCAAGAGTCTAGGTACACTTGAAGCCCACTAAGGAACTTAGCAGCAGAGCAGGAAGAGGACAAAAGTTTCACAGGCTTGATCAAAATCATTTCACATTGGACTCTTTCCTTAGGACTTCTGTCATTTGTTTGAAGATTTTGGAGTGTCCTTGTGAATGGAAAATACACTTTTTACCATTTTTAAACCAATGCCAACTACAAAGAATAAAGAATAACACCCTCACTTTTCTTCACACAGGCATATTAACACACCACATCTAATGAGACCAGGAGGGTCAGAAGCTGAACACACAGAGGCATGGGGTGTGTACCAAAAAATTACCCTTGCACATTACCCTGGGTTGATAAAGAGTTGCACTGTACACGTTTCACTTGTTTCACATCCACCTCAACATGCCACTGTGTTATGGGACTTGCATAAACCTGAGCCAAGGCGCTGGCCTGCTGAAACTCGCCTCCAGCAGCTGAGGCGTCTTCAGTTTCGCAGAGCACCTGTAGTCTGCCTCTCTGACAAGGGCCAATCACTAAAGCTTGGCGGCGCCGGCTGGCAAATGACAGACAGCCAATGATCAATCGGTCGAGTGAGGGCAGCAAGGGGCCGACCGCTGAAGTCACAAAAGCAATATTTGAGCAAGCTGAATGAACCTTAATGAGACATTGGATCCTAAATGATAACAGAGTGTTTATGAGAGGACACCTGAGATGGCTGATAAATAATAGAGGGGGTTTTAGCCTGGTGAGGGCAGGTGCGCTCAGGAGCACTGGGCTGTGGTAAGAGCTCAGCTCAGGGCTGGAGAAGCGACAGGCCAACATTTAGCAGCTCACACTTAGCCACAGGAGAGGGGCAACAAGTGAGAGGAGCAAACAAAGGCCAACGGGCACAGAGCCCGGGCCAGTGTGAGCCACCGAGCAGGCCGGGGTCACACAGTGATAATTAGACCCAACTGGATAGTGAGCAATAAATGCTTGTAAAATAAAGCAACAGAATTGTTTACTGATTCTCAGCACTTAGTGGTGTTTATGGAACTGTGCTCGTAATGTTTAGTGTTGTGCACAAAACTTCCCCTAATTTTTAATCTAGTTTTTTTTCTTCATTTGTCAGATAGTAAGTCAAAATTCAAAAAAGTGAATAAAGGATACCTGGCAGAGACATCTAATGAAAAACATTTTAAAATCTTTTCTGAAATAGTCAATCAATTAATTTCAATGAGAACATCACATTTTAAAAATTATATAAATGGGAAGATCTGCAGTTTTTTTTTAGTATTCTATGACAGTAAATTGCACAGTAAATGTCTGTGGCTTTTGGGCTGGTGGGCAAGGAAAAAACAGTTTGATCAACAGTCAAATCAGACTAAAAACAGACGGAAAAAAAACAAAAGAATTTTTTTCAACTATCGTTAATTAAATGATACTGACCAAATGCTTTATAATACTTATTAGTAATCAGATTGATTAGTTACTAAAAAATAATCACTTGCAGTCATGTAGTCTAAATTAAATGATCAGGTATCTTAATTTTTTTCTAGAATTTTTATAATTTAATCAACCCAATTTTAGTAAGTGTGTTTTTAGTTGTTTTGTCGACCAACTAAAACTCATAAAGTTTCCTGATTGATATAAAACATAGAAAAGAGAAAAAATTAGTAATTCATAAACTGTAAAAATACACAAAATTCCTTTATTGGACAGATAGAAAGAAGCAAATCTATGTTGCCTTTGCTTGATTTTTTTTGGACTAGCACAATCTTTTTTTTTTTTTTTTTTAAATGAGTTCATTTGCTTAAGAGATTATCATCTCAGCACTGCATAAACACATTCACACCTACTTGAAATTTAGTTTCTGTTTCGGCTCATCTGCTGGTCTACAGTACATTAATAAAGAAACCCAAGTACACGGAGGAAACCTAAGTAGACATTGAGAAAAATATGCAGACAAGCTCCACACAAGAGGACCCCTGTCAGGTTTGAGCCCAGGACCTTCTGACCACAGGACAAACCTTTCACACGGTCTTCAACTAGGTTTCCATCTGAATGTTAAAGACTAGCTGAAATTTTCAGTGATGCTGCTGTTAGCCCTGACCCAATAAAACATTAATGAGGGCAGGTGTGCTCTTAATAACCCCACTAGAAAATCAGATTTTCAACCATTTAGGAAGTACTTGCTCATATTATTATTATGGCATAATAAGGCATTGTTACATCAGAGCAAGTACAGTTATAATCGCCTCCGAAGCAGCACATATTTGTAGCTATAAAAAGCCTATTGGAATTATTCGGACTTGAAAATGATTGGATGATGGTGGATTCCATTAGTGCCTCCTCTCTCTTTTCTCCGCATCTTCTTGCTCATGTAGTCTCTCTCTGCCTCGCTCTCTAACCTATTAAAGGATGCATCCATTTCACAATAAAAGCCTTTTTTCCAGCCTTCCCCAACCCCCTGCATTAGTTCGCTGACAGATAAAGGGAACAGAACGTTTCGTTATAAAGAAGATGCAGACACTTCAGCCTATTTATTTCCGCTTTAAACATGTATGTGGCTGGATGGATGGATGGGTCAGGTAGCTCTGAGTGCGCTCTGTCTTTATGTATGTTCCAGTGCGCAGTCTGCAGGGCTTAACACGCACCCCTGGGCATCACTGAGGCTCAATGAAGCCAGCACATAAAGACAGAGCATGCCTGCTCCTCTGCTTGCCCTCCTTCTGAAGGTTACATAAGAATGGGAGAAGCAGGCATGCCGGCGCTTTTGCAGCCGGAGGTGAAAGTAGGCCTGCTAAGCCAAAGGGGTGATAGAGGTGTGTGTGTGTGTGTGTGTGTGTGTGTGTGTGTGTGTGTGTGTGTATGTATGTGTGTGTGTGTGTGTGTGTGTGTGGCTGTCAGAGAGGACCATGTGAGGAAAAAAACAGCTAGAAGCGGTGGGCCGGGCTGAGGCAAATGGAGCCACTGCTGGACAGGAAATTCTATTTACTTATTCATAAATAGAGAGCTCGAGGGCTGGTTTCCAACACATTAACATGGTTTGTCTGTGTATGCATGTGTGTATGTTTGTTTATTTCTCTGTGTGCGCTTTAATGTAGAAGCAGAAAATTACAACACACATAGGTGAAACGTAGATCCCATCATCACCAGCTTTCATGTCTCCTCGGTGTCACAAACTGATTTTGACAGGGCCAGAAACATGAACACACACTTGCAAAATGCAAAAGCCCTAACACTGTCTTGATTGACACAACCTGCTCCCCCACTGCTCCCCTGGATGCCAAAAAAGGTGAACCTGCAATAAAACATTGATTCACCTCAGCAGTGCACACAAAGCACCCATGCACCCCCCTCTGACCAGCCCTCTGTGAAACAACACGAGGCTTTTACCAAAGACAAGAGGACCTCATGAATATTCATGTCGCCAACACTGCTGGAGACGCAACAGAATTCGCTGAGATCAGCGCTGAGAAATCCCCATTGTGCGAAAACACACACGTACACTCGGGCGGTACAGTATGCATGCATGGTGATGCTGGTCTCTCTCTATTTCTCTGTCTTCCTCTGACATCCCGCCCACCCACGCACATCCAAATGTCGAAACACATGCGCACGCACAGACTTGAATCCACCTACATGCTTTCATGTTTACACGGTCCGGCTGGTGCATACTGTGGTCCACGTCTTCACTTCTCCTCCATTAAGGTCCTTTGTTCAGCAGCCCGGACATAATTTGTATCATAATTTGTATCATAAAACAGCATCTGTCTAGCATATGAGTTGGTTGATATGCAAATGAGCGAGTGAGTTTGGATTATTTGTGATGAATCTATATCCGGACAGCTGGTTCTCTTTCACAATATTGGCCTACCAACCACACACATGCTGATATTGTAATGAGCTTGACCTCTGCAGGACCTAATGAATTGATTTGGAGAGGCATCACAGCACTTGGACAAATTCGCAGTGTGTTCTCTCTCGTGTTTATGACTCAGTGGTTCTTCATCATGTCCTCAGATGGCTCCGTACCACGTGTTCAACACCTGCCTTTCAGCTTCGCAGTTGCTACAGCATTCTTTGTCAGTACAGAGGCAGAGTCTTGATAATAAATGGAGATGACAGCCAATCTGATGTCAGCTTTTGAGAGTTATGGAGAGGCCAAGCCTATGGGCCGAGACATTGACAAGTACCCTCATATTATTGCTGTACTCTGCGATCCTCTGGCAGCCTTGTGAAGCTTGCAGCTGTGCATTTGATGCACCATTATGAGCAAAATGTGGGTGATATGGGCACAGGCGGAAGTTGGTTTTGAAATTCAAACTGTGTAGGTTTCAATTACACTATCTGGTTTATCTAAAAGATATTTGCCACTGCACAGCCAAGAGGCCTGACTCAACACATTGACTGGATAAGAATGTAGATAGAAGTGTCAGGCCATACTTTCTATCACTGTTTTGATAAAAAACTGACGCGAGCCCTTACATCTGCTGTCATTAACAGTTTTTTAAATACTTTTGGGAGGAATACTTTGAATTTTAGTCTCTCTCAGCAATGTAAGCAACCATTTGTATTAACAGCGTTAGTAAGTTTCAAGCAAAGATGGCTAATAATCCCTTGATTTAACTCTCATTTTTTTAGGATTTAAAGCCTGTTCTGGTGTTATTAGATGGTTCATTGGATACTACTGGGGTTCAGACTGATGGTTGAACAAAACAGGTGAACATTTACTTCAAGTGATCGTATTACAGACTATTAAGTTACGTTTTTCATACCTTGACATGTTTCGACTGCTGACTTCTTGCAGTCTTCCTCAGAGAGTATGATGTTGTCGTGACTTGTCCTGTCAGCCCTCCGCTAAGTCCTACCTGAAGAGGTAGGGTGACTGAGCCCCCCGATGTCAGACAGTTTATGTTAAACTACAATCCCAGGTGTGAACTGCTCCATTGCACTTGTTGTGCAAATCTGCAGACAACTGATAAAATTATTAAATTTTATTTTGATGGAGTAAATACTATGAGCACACCTACTCAGACCATTCCTCTGTGGGAATAAATGCCCTGTCAGTGGCTCCTTGGTACTAACCTATGTTAATGCATATGTGGTAAACTCTATATGTTTTCCTGGGATTTCTGCATAGAGTGAAGTCATTTTGCCTCAATGCTTAACATATGAGATAATTCCTCCCTTAAAATATGCAGTTTAGAGTGTGTATAGATGTTGATGTATGGATGTTGTTTTACTGGAGACTGATGTAACATTATCTGGTCTTTTTCCTGCCCTCAGGTGTGCTGGTCCACTACTTTTATCTGTCAGTCATCATTCATCATAACAGTCTCAAGAATCACAAAATGATGCACTCAGACGAGTGTTCATACTGTATGTTTCTGAGTTTGATGAAGATAACTTCTGGCATACTTACATCTGCATCACAACCTTTTTTCTTTTTTAACTCAGCAACATACTCCAGCAAAGTGGCACCTGGCTTAAACTAAAGCAACTGTTTTTTAAACAGCTTCGGGGGACTTGTAACTCATGGCTTAAAAAAAAAAAAAGTTCAAATTGGATTAATATGGTAGATTTCCTCACAGAATTTCTAATTGCATAAAAGCAAAAGTGGTGGTGCAACATCCCATTTGCCAGGAAAGTGAAAGCTGTAGCTTTAACTAGGTTTTTAATGTTTGATAAGCCCATTTCAGAGCTCTCTGGGACTGGGGATGATATGATGAAACTGCTTGTGAAAAACCAAGCTCACACATAGCATACTGAAAGACTGAGGACACAAAACTAGTTCCCTGGTGCTGTCCCTTTTTAAGCAAACCCAAACATAGAGGAAAAGCTTTATAGTTCCTAATGGTTCTAGGTTTGATCATTTTTATACAAATGGCTTCAGGCAGACAAGAAGTAAAGTCCATAAGGGTCAAAAACTCATTACAGACCCTAATTTAAGGCAAAAGGCCAACATAATTTCCGACCACTAAAGACAACTGACATGAGTAACAGAATTACTGAGAAGCTCTCACATTTTAATGTAGTTTAGGTCAGTGAAAGTGTTAAATGACTTTCGCCTGAGTTGTGGTGAGCTAACAGTGTCTCATAGGTCAAATGTAACACCTCTTCCTGATAATCACGTGACAGAACTATCTGTTCATACATACGCTACTCATCGGTTGATTTGAGGATCTCCATTTTCTCATAAGCTCATCACCTTTAATGCAAAACCCAATACTCGTATTTTTTACTTTATTTTTACATGCAAGAGCCCTCCTTAAGATTACTTAAAAGTGGGACCTGTTTCTGCTCTACAAATGATGTGTTTTGACTCAATACTGGCAGCTGATCTACAACACACCATTTAACAACAACTGTGCCTGCCAAATCAACTGGGGGAGGGTCCTCCGATCTGGACACCTCCATAAACGGTGTTTCTGCTACTGCATCATCCTCAACAGCAGTGAGCAGAAGAGTCTTTAGGGGTTTTTTGTTTGTGAACAGGAGGCTGAACAAACTCAAAAAGCTTCTGCAAATTCCTCCACTCAAATGTTAGTCTCAAAGACCTCACAAAGAATTGCAGACTAAGAGACGGGTCACCACTTCCTGGTCATACGCTAAGTCATTTCACAAAAGTAAGGCTGTATCTTCAATTAGCAGTTCAGATGCCACTTGAACCTGAGCATATTCAAGAAATGTTAGTTCTCACAGACATTTTATACAAGGAAACAGCACTTCACACTTCTTCGAAACCTTTGATACTCACAAATGTCCCTGAGGCAACCATTTTAGGCTGACTGATAGCCAGCAACCATAAATGATTTTCCTTATGCTGTCTATGAGAACTGTGTCTGGAGTCTCAGCAATCCCTTCCTCAACTGCAGCCATCCCATCAGAAACAAAACAATCAAACATTAGCTTTTCACAAGTTTCTATCGTTCAGCCTCCATATCATACCTATAGGTGTTATGATAATAAAAGCTGTGATCATAACAGCTGTCTTTGAAAAATTCTCAATTATCTGGACATTCTTGCATATTTATTAAATGCTATAAGCTAATTTGTTCGTGGAGTAAAAATATGTTTATGGGGCTGGTTACTACAATTCATTTAGTCTTTGCAAATGGAAAAATGTTACTTGTTTATTTGCATATAGAGTGGGGGAAATGAAATTGAATCTCAGGTGGTTACTCTAGACACAGATGGGGATGCACCATAATGCCAAGTGTGAGCCGACATACCTAAAAACTGTGGACAGCTGCAGAGCAGCGGTGATCAGATCACCCAATATGCATGTATGAACATCCTGGGAGACTGCACTGTAAACTGATGGGTCTAAGCTTCCCATCTGCTCCCCTCCCTGCACTGAGCCCCACAGCAGCTTCACCTTTTAAACTCTTCCTCTTAGTTTAAGGGAATTAAAGACACTCCAGCTCCTCTCAATGCTGAGCCTCCCATGAGCTGCAAACATTAGTCTTTCTCTCTTTTTATAAAAGAGGTGCTCACAACCACGGCAGTAGCTTGGGTTGTAATTACAGCCAAGTAGCCAAGTGACAAAAGAAACAAAATAAACAAAATTATGCGAAATTCCCGACATCAACATCTCCCGGTTGGTGAAAAAAAAAGCCACCTGCTGCAGAGTCATACTTACTGGTAGTTACTTTTTAATGAAATTCAACATTACAATTGTACTTTTGACTTAAGTAGCTCTGTCTTTTTTCCTGTATCTGTTTTTACTTGTTTCCAGTCGTAATAATGGGAGCTTTTTATTGTATTCTTTTGCTGGGACCAGTAACTGCCAGACTCAAACAAGTTGGGTTCTGATTAAGCAGCTTTAGAGGTGATAGTAGGTGGATTCCCTTATCTGTGGTGTTTTCCCCTTTTCTCAGTCTTAGTGCCAAGCTAACCAGCTGCTAGCTGACCCTATCTTTAAAAGGAAATGAATGGTATCAATCTGCAAAATGCAAATTATTGCTTTATCGAAAAGAAAAACTTTGTCTACACACTAGAAATGATAAGAGTAGAAGAAACATTTGCAAAATAAAAAACAATACATTGATTTAGCAAACCTTGCTACAGAAGGCAAGGTGTTTCCACAACCCATAGCCCTGATGGCAGAAGGAAGACAGCTCCTTTATCCTCGAGTCTAGACTGATGGACATGATGCTTCTGTGTTATTCTTTGCCAACATGGCTGACTGGTTTTAGCACTTCCACACCTCTCCAAGGCATGCAGTGTGTAACGTAACTTCACAAAAATGTGCGCACAATGTAACAAGACACCTGAAGGGATCTCAGATTCAGTAAATGTCTTTATGAATGAGAAGCAGAGAGAGGAAGAAGTGCATTAAGTGTTATCATTGTGACCCTTCTAAGCAAAGTGTTGGCTAAAAGCACCCGGAGGCGGCAACCTTTCCCATCTTTAGACATGGTTCGTTTCAGACGTTGCTAATGTCACCTCCCCCTCTTACTTGCATCCCAGTGGTCTTTGCTGTTAGTCATGAGCCCTGTGTGAGGGTGTGCATCCGTGTTCATCCTTAGAGTCAAGTATGTCATGTGACAAGTGGTACCCTTTATTATCTGCAACCAGGATGTTTGTCATTCTACATTCTACGTGTAAAGCTAATTAGCACCCAGTGCAGTAATGTCTATATGGTTGCATATGTTTACATTATACATAAAAGGAATCCCTGTATGTTGAATGTGAATGTTAATTTATGTGCATGACAATGTGCAGTGCATTGTGAGTGCATGCGTTTCATGTGTTTGTCCACATACACACACAAGCAGGTCACCTAACAGTAAAGCATCCAGGGCCGATAAGAAGCAGAGAACCATCTCATTAAGGCTGGCCTCTCTCCAGCCTTCCCATTTCCTTTTCCACAACACTAGAAAAACAACAAGCTTTGTAACTTGTCAAAGGGCTCCACTTCAGTTTTTTTTTTTAATGCTTGAAATGAGAAGAGCGGGGAATTCCTCAGAGGAATTTTTTTTTTTTTTTTTTTTTTTACACACCCTGAAGATGAAACAGAGAGAAACAGAGTACCTGTCTGTGCGATGTGCTCTGTCAGCATCCTGTCAACAGTGCACAGCCAATTAGGACTGCAGCCAAATGGCTGGGTGAGCTTTCTGTTGCTCACTCCAGTGATTTCACGTCCAGCACAAACATACGCAGCCTGATATGCACATACACACATGCAATAAACAGGGCCAACACACATCAAGTGTACATTCAAGTGAAACATTTATATATGTTCCTCTGCTTACACACACACACACACACACACATACACACACATATATACATGCATAGGGATGGACTGAGATTGGAAAAACGGCCTTGGATTTATTTATTTTTTTTTTTACCCAGACCAGCCCACCACAACCAGCCCGTGGAGACTACATCGCCCCCGCCCAGTCGAAGTACATACAAACACACCACTCCTTAATACCACCACTCTGACAGCTGGGATGGGGGGTGGGGGCGTGGGGCAGGAGGAGGGGGAGGAGGAGGAGGGGGAGGATGTGGGTTGGTGCATAATCAAAGTGGGCCTACAACCCATCTCTCTCACTCTTGTTTTTTTGTGTAATTGGCAGCTCATGCAGCCCACAGAGGGGCCAAACCTTCGGGATTTCTCCTAGTGGCCAGTCTGACAATGCACACACACACACACATACTATGTACTAAAACACATTTTTATACATGACACAAACACAGCCAGCATCCCGAAAGAAAGGCAGCACGTATCTAAATTTTGATGCAGGAAAAGCCCTGACTACTAAGTCTCTGTGGTCTCTTATCCTGTCACTGATGCCAGTTGGCCATTTGACTACATTTCCATATTGAGCCTGCACTGAGGACCTGAGGCTGAGCCTGCAAGAGGCGGATAAGTTGCGTGTGTTTATCTGTTTGGAGAGATGATGTTGAACTCGATACCCTCTCTATGTTAAATCATAGCTACAGTGCTGCCACTGGCTAGGGAGCCAACCCAGACACACAAATACAGACAGAGAATGACATAAACAAACATCCTTTCTTGTGCACACACTCGTACACAAAAACATCGGCCCTGTCTGCCTCTGCCATGCTACAGTAGTTGCCTGCACTACTTTGCATATCAGACCTGACATAATGAGGAGATAATGTATGGTGTCTGAGGACAGTGTGTGTGGAGTTGGAAGGTGATACTGCCACGTCGTCTCGTCAGCTAAATAAACCTGATGCATGCAGGCTCACCAGCCTGCTGGAGCTTCTCAGTTTCAAGCTGTTGAGTCAAAAAGAGCTGAAACTCCAGAAATCAATCATCACCTCTTTCTCAGAAGATAGAAAATATCTTAAAAGGTAGGTAGAGATGATAATTTCTCAGTCTTGGGAGAAGGAAAATGTCAGGGTTTAAGATTTCTAGTATCACAGCATTATCAGGACTTTTTAAAGGTCATCAATATCTGCTGTTTCAGATTCAAACAGTTTTTCCATTTGTTATTTTCCTCTCTCCATCACTGAACATTTTCCTACTCACAAGCTTAATGGGAGGAACATGTATGAAATCCCTGAAACAATTCTTAGTTTGGCTCTAAAAGCTTGGCCACTTACCATCATCAATCTCAACATTTAAAATTTGCATGTATGCAAGAAGTACTCACAAGGTGCCCCGAAAAAGCTACTTGGGGAAAGAGCAAGAAGGCACAGAGGGGTGATGAGAGCTTTTGGGGGGGGTAACTACTGTCTACAGAGTGAAAAAAAGAGCAGGATAAAAAATATAATGTGCAAGCACATTGAAATTAAGTGCGCAGCATCTGTATAAAATGCAGTAAGACAAAAAAAAATGGTAAATAATATTTTTAAACAGGTCAATAAAATATCAGCAATAACTTAATTAAAAACAGATGAGTAAAAACAGACCATTGAATAGAGGTTTTTTTTTTAAAGTACTGAAAAATGCATATCAAATCAAAATTTATACTGGGCTTATAAACTGTGATTTTTTTAATCCTTTGCAGAATTGACAAAAAAACATACACTGACACTGAACCACCCTGTACCTAAACAAACATTTAGTATTCATTGACTAAAAGCTTGTAGTTTTGGTGGTACAAAATTCTACAGAACTTATTTACCTTCTGTGTTATTTTCTGAGCATGCAGGGACACTGTCTTGATTAATAACGACTTTAGAGGCCCCTGTCCAATGCGTATAAACTAGCAATTCCAGCCGCCTCGGTCGAACTCAGTACAAGGTTAAAAATAACTCTCTCCAAACCCCACATGACAGGAAGAGACCACTGATGCATACACCTTAATAGTAGAATGTGACAGACAGGAAAAACAGAACAGAACAGATTGGGCAGCTTGGGGTCCACTCCCTCTCCTCACACCCCCTCTAAAAGCACAGACATTGCCTTGTAACAGACCAACTGCATTCTGGGATTTGTTTCAATCAGTGCTGGAGTCAATCCTAGTTGCAGCTCCCTCTGTTTGACTCCCTGACAGCTAAAGAATCAGATGGAGGGGATGCAAAATGTTAATCAGCCTTTTGGGCCATGTCTTGCTAGCAAACATATCTATTGCCAAGGGTGTATCATCTTGAGAGGGTAGGTAGTAGGTGTTCTACTTTGAGGCATAACAGGAAGCTGTCACTACCCTGCTGTGCTGCAGTCTTTTGAAATGGCTCCACTGTGGCCATCTTCCTGATGCTGAGGGTCAGGGTCTACTGGACAGCAAATAGTCTGTCAGTACAAAGCATGAAGACCCCCAAGAAGACTTGCTTTCCCATTCCTAAAGAAAATCACTCTCTGAAAGATCTAAAAAACTCCTACAGTACTTTAGGATGTGACAGTTGCAGTTACTGCAACTGTAATTTCAGCCAGCCATTTAAACAGTGTATGAGAAAGAGTTTCGAGAAACGGTTCTGTTCCAAAACAAAGATCTCTCAAATTGTTTGAGACCAGTTTTGCATTGTTTTCAAATGAAACTACTAACCTGGTCAAAAGGAAGATATTGTTTCATGTTGATCTATATTCTTGTCTTTTGTTCTTGAAACAGAAGGTACTGACCAATGCAATCAAAAATTTCCCAGTTAACACTATGATTTACATCACTTGATTATCAGCACCCAATACAGATTTTTTATGACCCCCAGCTTGTGTGCATTATTATTTCTGGCTCCCAAACAGAAGCAACACTGTTTAAGTCTTCAAGGACACTTGTCAACAGTGATGATCCAAACCTCGTGTTGTGAGCATCACTAGTGATGAGGGTCTCTACAGCTACAACAGAAACACTGAACAGCAGTCTCTGCAGTGACGAGCCTGCAGTCTCCAAGAATGAAAAGGTACACAACCAAGAGTATTGCCAACCACGCTGGTTTCAGGTTACAGAATTAAAATATAAGACCTTCATATTTTTCTGGGGTGACATTTTTGTGTTTCTTTGACATTAGCCTGCTTGTGCACCATGAATTCATCCCCCTGCACAGACTGTTACCATCGGGCACTACTGTGATGTTCTGAGTTATCTGCGGAAGACAAATATGACAACTGGGCTTTCCAACATGACAACCGGTCCACTCAGAGCACGCTGGAAATCCACAAGTGTCTCGCCCACAGTCACACAGTTGTTGCTCTCCACCCCCCATGTGATACAGCAAATGTGCAAGAACCAGTCGTTAGAAAAAATTCTGTTACTTAGATGAGGATGATTACCAAGTAATGAAACTCTGAATATTCACTCACAGAGGACATGCCTGCACCTGCCACATGCACATTTCTGTGCAGTACTCCCTTCATGCTCAACAGGAACAGTCTGTCAAGTTTTTGGTTGCATCCCGAGTCTTTAAACACAAGGACACAGGTAAGAGGTCAGAGTTCCCAATGATGAGCAAGCTTATGTAGCAGCCATGTCTTTTTTTCAGAGTGGTCTGTCTTTTTTTTGTGCATCAAAATATTTCCTCCAGTTCAAAAAAATCTCTTTTAAAACCGAAAAGCTGAAACTCCTCAGAAATGTGCGGCTTGTCTCTGTTATTCCTTTTTTTAGTAACCATCACTGGGCCAAGTTGCCTGTCACCCTGGCAACCAAGAAAATAGGGAAGCTAGTTCTGGTCATGACTTTCTACCCTGAACTTCATGGTATGTCTGACAGAAACTATCATAGCAGATACAAAATTGTGACTTGTGAGAGCAAATCAGTTGGACATTGAATGTTGCTGGTCAGTGTTGTGCTTCATTACTCTGCATGTTGCAAGCTTGTTGTTAGCTGTGTAGCTGACCCCGTTTTAACGGAACTGTTACGCTAGCTACCTAGCAAATGTCAATCAAAACCCACGTGCAGTGGTTTTTTTTTGTTTTTTTTTTCCTTCTCACCACACCAGTGTTTCATCAAGTGCTCCCCCGCGTCTTGTCAGCGCTTTTCTGCGAGAAAAAAAAATGTGGACACGGGTCTTATTAGGGATGGTGCTTCATGCACGGGAGCAGAGAATTCCTGAGAACAACTGCAACACACGGCTCAATGTCCTTACCAAATATGGAGCTCCATCATGTGAGGACACTGGAAATAGTCAAACCACTGCTTGCACCTCAATGAAAAGAACACTTGGCAGTCAACACACGATGCTGGCAGTGAAATACTCAAAAACAGCATCTGGGAGACACTACTCTTTGTATTGTACACAGGTTATAATAGTAACAGACCGCATGTTTCGTAACAACCAGTGCCTGATAAGACCTTTTGTGATTTTAAAAAAAAGGTCTGTCCTCACATTTGCTTTGACATTGGTTGACATGTATGGAGGTGTTTTAGTTTATTATATTTGTGGCGCCCATTTGGGCTACACACTTTGTAAAAACAAATTATTTGTATCTTACTTTAAGTTGGGTTTGGACTGTTTTGGACTCATTTTCCAGAACATTTTAAATGTCGTCCTATAGTACGTACCATTACAGTAAGCGACTGAGCTGTTTTATTAAAATTTGACATTTTTCTTTAGCAGACATTCCTCACCTTGTGGGAGAAAAGTGTCCTCTATTTATTCTTGAGTCTCATAAAAGTAAAACAGTTTATTATGTTATCAAAGGAACAATTGTGTGGAAAACACAGATATTTCTGGTGATGGATGTTGTATTACAGAAATAGATGACAAAAATTCAAATTGGAAGGAATATTATGTATCATTTTGTAAATTTTAAGTATACATGGCATTGATGTTTGGTGTCTTGGTCATGACCAGTTACTAAAATGTTAATTATACAAAAGGCCACACATAAACTTTCTTTTCGGAAGTGTGGGAAGCAATTTCGGCCTATTTTTAAAGAAGCAGCGACTTCATGCGAGAGACTAGTAGTCAATAAAAGATTAAGGAACAGCTATATTCTGACTTATAATGGTGAATCTACAATAGGCCACACCACTGACACAGAGGTGATACCAAGCTCATTTAGATCACAGGTAGTGCCACACGCTGCAGCACTGTCCACTTGAATCCACCTTACCCTCGTCTCTCTCCTCATCTATCCTGATAATGAGCAGCTTGCCTCATCCCTTTGATGTTAACTTACAGATGTATGCATTTAACATTCTCTTATACAATCAGCATCAAAGGTAGACGCCCACGCACAGGCCTGGCACACAGCAACATGCATGCATGCATGCACAAAGAGATTCGCATACGCAGTCACACTCCCTTGAAAACGCATAGCGATGCACACACACACATATATACATCACACAAGAGGGGAAGGGATATAAAGAATTTAGTACAGTGTGACACTTTCACGGTCTAATTAGCCCCAGTGTTGCAGTAAACACATCCCAATGACCCTCCAGTTCTGGTTACTCATTAAGTATAGAAGGGGCTGAGGATGGCCAGAAACTCAGGGACAAGTATCCAGATTTAATCAGCATCATCATTAAACAGAAAGCAAATCAGGAAACCATTTCCTTTGCTGTTATACTTGTGTTTGTTCATGTTGCGAAGGTTATGGCATGATGTGTTCATTCCCACTACATTTATATGTACACAAGGGTAAATGTGCACGTTCACAGGAGTGTGTGAAGCAGTTTCAAGGAAAGCTCTGAAGAGATGCTGCATAGTGAGCAGAGATACAGACAGCCGCTGTTGCCTGCTTGCTGCTGTTGTCTTTGACGCGGTGATGGGGATTTTCCTCTTTCTCTCTCTCTCTCTCCCTCTCTCTGTTGCAGTAGCAGACGTGGCCAGTGAGCTGTGATCAAACTGTGCCTTCATCCCTCCTCTCTCTCTCTCATCAGCTGGACGGCTTCAGCAGCAGGGTGCCCCAGATTCACAGACCACCTCCCTCCTCCCAGCTAGTGCAGGGGCTGCCTCTGCCCACTGTGGTGCACTACTGACACCTTCTGGCCAGGAGAAATGTATTGCAACAGGGAAGTGCAAGGAGGGCTAACATGGTGGTCTAAGATGTGTAATTTTAAAAAATGGTCTTATTCATATCATTCATAAACTTCAAGTGTGCTAACCCAGTGTGACCATGTGGTGGAATACAGCTCAGAAGATTACTTTAAAAACACCAGCTTTGGTGAAAAAAAATTCAATCTTTCAAGGAAACTGAACCAATTAGCCGTTGAAATGGCTCCTTTGATTTTCTGGCTACATGGCTGAATCTGATCAATAAATCCCAATAATTCGATCAAAGGTTGCATTGGTTCCGCATGAAGTGTCTGCAGAGGCTGAGGCCAGGCCAACGGGCAGTGGGGGGCAGATCCCAAATCAATACCAGTATATGGTGTTAATCCAGTGAGTGTTCCTCTGGCAGAAATAAGTGACTGAAACGTGGAACAGCACAGCGGACCAAAAAGCCATCATCAAATGGGACTAGCTCAGCATGTTTACCCCAAGTAAGCCACTATTTTTGTCACAGAGGAGTGAAGCGAGGGTTCAGCAAACCTCAGGGGTGACTTTGGGTTGATTACTGACAGGGGCTTTCTCCCTTTGTACATCGAAGGATTTTATAAGATTGCACCCGGGCTTTCCGGTGCATGCTAGGCAAAATCTAATACGATATTTTAAATTCTATGCAAAGCTCTTGTATTATTTTTATCCGAAGCTCTTGTCCAAGAAGAGAAAACAGTTTTTCTAAGGCTGAGCAGTGCATACTGATACTGTAATCATCTAAATGCATGAACACTTCACTATTTTACTATTAACGCAGACACAGAGCTTTTCAAAGTACATAAGAAACAACACTCATCTCAAGATTCTGCTCCACTTCTCATAGAAAGGATGAAAAATTGTTTATGTGCAGTTTGGACTCTTTTGCAATGATACAAACAAAATCTTTAATTAATAAGCTGTACATGCATTGGCACAATGTCACATTTTCTTATGTCTATTGTGGAAAAGGAACCATGATTGATAAAAAGGTAAAAACAAGGCAGAAAAATGAAAAAAAACAAAACTTTCAACAATCTATCAAAAGTTTTCACTGCGTGAAAGCCACATCAGGCTTCACAGACACTTTTTCAGGATCTACTGTTGCAAGCACCTCTCTTTACAAATACTATTGGTAGATAATACTTTGAAATATATATGCAATGTTGAAAATAGAAAGCACCGTAAATAAAACACTAAGCATCAAGCTTCATATACAAAAAACCCAGAGGGTTGGATTGGACGGATTGGACATACACACACGGACCCACACACATCAGAAATCCCTTAACCTTGCTTTCTCATTGTACACTTAATAAGTCAATGTTGAGGAACATTTTTACTGACAGCAAGATGGAAGACAAAGGGGAATAAGGAAAGAGAAGTGACAGGTAAGAGGTAGGAACACAGACAAGTGGACAGGACGGGGAACAGGAGATACTTCTGCTTTGTGTAACAGTTACACTGCAGGACTTCACCAATCCTTTCATCTATTGTATGAAGCACGGACAAAATGGGCAGAGGAAAAGACAAAAAACCTGGAAAAATGGCACTATGAATCACAGATCTGAGGCATCTTAAGCCTGAAACCTGCCTTCAGTGTTAAGTTGTAGGCACTATCAGACACATGGCAACATGACAGGACACAGAGGAGGAATCACAGTGAAAAAACACAAACATACAGTCATCTCTATATACAGGGCACCTCTTCATATTTTCTGCTCTGAAATACAGCTTTAAACCTTTATTTTTTATTTAGTGTATGAGACTGACCTTGGATTAAACTTACAAAAAAAAAAAAAACAAAAAAAAAAACAGCGCTGGGAAGATTAAAGTAAAATATGAAGATGTCAAGAAATAATTTAGTACAAAGGCTCCCCCAGTGGGTTTCAACAAAACCCCGGGGTGTTCTTGTAGAATATTTTTATCTCATTATGTTCACAATATAATCATTTCCTTAAAATTGATTAATCATTCTTAATCTCCATATTGACACGTGTGCAATTGTTTTTACTAAATCAAACATTATCTCAAGCAGGGGTCCCTGGGGCTCCTAATACAGATTTGTTAGGCTCTATCTAGCATGAAATTTCAAATCTACGCGGAGCATCGGGCGAGGCAAATCAAACACAATGCTGACAGCAACCTCACCTGATCACGCTTTCTCACCCACTCACTCACTCGTTCATTGACCCGCTTCAGTCCTTTTGGTGCTGACACAGTACCGAGTAAGGCTTCACTGCATTGAGGGTTCAGGACTTTTTTTTTTTTTTTTCTCATCAGCGTAGGCATCGTCTTGACTCAGAAAGGCACGCGACTGAGCTCTGTGGTTCACATTTCGCTAATGCTCCGGTTCTTCGCCCTTCATTTTTTTCAGTTTTGTTTTGTTTTGTTTTTGTTTTTTTTCTAGCAGCACTTTGCATTGATCTCCGTTCCAGAGAAAATGACACTTTGTGACCTTGTCAATAATATCAACATACATACATATTTACAGAGTAGATGATCTCCTTAGACTAGAAGAAGGATCGGGTGATATTTGTTTGTTTTTAAGACCTTTTTTTTTTTCTTGTAACCTGTACACAGAGGGAGTAAGTGAGGTGTGTTTGCATGTTTGCGTGACTGTACATATGGCAAGAATGTAGAATGGTACCACACGGAAAGAGGGCAGAAAGAAACACAGCAGAGATGACGGCTTTTTTTTGCCTGTTTGCGTGTGTGGTTTTTTTTACGAGTGCTTGATAGTGTATTTGCCTTTCTGCAGCTGGGAGATGTACAGCTTTGACTTGGTGCCGTCCAGTCGTTTGAACCACACTTCATCGTTGTTGACGGTGGTGATGATGGCGCTGCATGACACAAACACACAAACATGTTGGTGCACAATCATTTCCTGAGCAGTATACAGTGTGCATGTGATATTTTTATATTGATGACGAAGGTCATGAAGAGACATCAGTTCTAAATTAAGCCTTTTTCATCACCAACAAATTATTATGCTTAGCTGACAGTAAATGATTAAAACACATTAAAAAAAGTTATTTTTTAACTAACATGTTCATTGGCCTCCAGTGTTTCATTTGAAGTGGTTCGGGTGTTCACTTAGGTTGAGATTTGACAAGAAAACTACATTTCTAGCCACATATTTATTTCCACAGATTATCTGGTATGTGTACAGAATTTCATACCCATGTATGGCAGCTGTACTCATTCATAGCAGCCACCTGCTGCATTTGTGTGACAACTGAGGCGGGGTGGTGTGCAGTGAAGAAGTGACATCACCACATACCCTCTATTCACTGAGCATCCTGTCCTGACAGCACACCAGGCACCACGCACAAAAAGCAGAATGTGGAATCAAACATGCTGCTGAACACTCACACTGTCTCTCTTTGTTTAAAATTCAAACTGTGATCATTTCCATTACGAGTAAATACACTATGTAAGTGCTGCATCTCAGCCACAAAGACTCACACAGTGTTTCAGAAACACGGATGAGTACACACATTATTCAGTGCTATAACTCACAAATGCTATAACTGAAATCTTCACCCCGTCACAATTACAAAGCGCTTTTTCACTCTGGTCCCACACACACACACACACACACACACAAACACACACTCACAGAGACTCACACACCTAGTCGGGTACTCGTCCTTCCTGTTGATGCAGATGGCCTGTCCCCTGCAGTACCACTGGTTGTCATAGAAGAGTCGACCGTCCTCGGAGCGCGCCACATGGTGATGCCTGTCAGGCTTGACTGCAGGAACTGAAGGGAGAGAATATGATGAAAAAAGGGGGAACGAGGATGATATGGGTAATGATGAAGAGGATAATTTTATGTTACAAAGAAATAAAGCACAAAATATCAAAATAAAAACAGATGGATAGACAAAGACAGATTCCTTTTCAACTATGAACTTGAGTACTCTTAGCTAAAAACACTGAATCAAAGCCTCAGTGTGACTGCAGGTCGATCACAGCACTCAGCCAGATATTGACTGCAGCCAAAGATGAGGAGAAACTCTTACCATCCACCTTCACCCTGTGTGGCCCCAGTGATGCCATCGCCTGTGGGGGGGGAGGAAACAGACTGAAAAGGTCAAACCACAACAAAGATACATTCACCGAGAGACTACTCTGTCTGTTTCCAAAATACCTTTCTTATGGCAGTCCAGTCTTCAAGAATATCAAGATCCTGCAGCATGTACACAATATAAGGTCGTAACAGAGAGGTTAAGGAAAAATAGACGGTGAAGTGGTGGGAAACATCTGATTAACAGCATGTCACTGAGGCGCCGCAGCAAAATGTGCAGACGAACAGTGGGAGGATTGAGACAAGGACAGGACAAAGGGAAAAGGATATCAGAAACAACAACAGGCTTCTTTTTCTTGACAGGGCAGAATGGGTCTTTCTTCTTGTTTTTCCGTGAGTGCAATCCATCATTCCACAACTCTGGAAAACAAAGAGGACAGGTCACAGACAGGAGACTCACTTCCTGCTGTGGAATATCTATTTCATAGAGTATGAGTGCAAACTTTGCTTCTTGTTGGTTAATTTATTCTTGAGCACAAGTTTTATTATACTATATTTAATCATATTATATGTGTTTATATATAAACAGTGGTAATTGTATGTTGAATCTTGATTATGTTAGGGCTGGTACTAAACAACTGTTTGATAGTTTTTTCACCTGACAGATTGTTATCCTTGTTTTACAACAAAAAATATTATACATTTTCTTATTATTGCCAAAATAAATGCGAGGAAGGCTTTTCTGTATTTCATATATATTTAACAATATATTAAACATTAAAATAGGCTCAATACTCTGGGTTTTGTAGGGATGCCAGCCAGGCGGTAGGATCTATTACAGGCTAAACCTCCTATAGATTTATTGAAGAATTGGCTGAAAACAACATTATTTTATTCATTTGTTGTTTACATCCCTAGTTGGTACCTGAGGTAATGTCAATACTGTGTCTGTCTTCCTCCAGTCTTCTTATCTTTTCCTCCAGTTCACTCTGCACAGTGTCAAACAGCAGCAACTTCTCACTCTGAGAGACAGGAACAAAAAGACATCACACACTGGTTGGAGAGTCGTTACTGATAATCATCAAGAGGTAGCAGACTGGAGTGAAATTCTGTCTGTTTAGGTAGTGGATACTGAGGCAAAAACATACATCCTACATTTGAGTGGATTTTCTATAATATGAGGGCAAATATCTATTTGAACAAAATGTGGTTTGATGTGGGAAAATGCAAACCTAACCCTCATATAAGCCCTGTCCCATATAGCGGCCTCTCACCTCCCAGTGTTGGCAAGCAGCCTGGATCTCACATTCATATTTGTTCTTCACCGACTCCAAACACAGCTCCCTGTAGATGCCTGTAACAAGCACTTAAACATTAAATCAATATGAAGCAGCCTGCAGGAAATATGATCTTTTTTCAAACCAAGAGGTAATATGGCCTTTTAACTGCCTGAAAAAATGTACAAATCAAAGCATGTCCATTGCTTTGCCATGGTAAAGTTAATGTAAAGTCAAAGTTAGTTGTATTAGGAGATATAAATATTTTCGTATAATACAGTAGTATAACCCACCAGCAACTTTGGTCCTGATCTGCATGTTCTCCTGCAGGTTGGCTAATGGTTCCAGGTACTCTTGGGCACAGCCAGCCATTACCTCCTGCAGTTTGATGTCCACCTGACTCAGACGCTCCTTATACAACCTTAACAGCAAAAATCAAGGAGGCAAAGCACATTAATTCATGTGTCTAAACATGTGTCATCTTAGCATAAAACTGTGCCAATCTACTGAAAAGTATCCTTTAAACCAATACAAAACAGTGGCCGATAACAGGAAAGTAAATAAAAGTTCTTTAGAATGAGACTGAAGATAAGAGCTTAGAAGCATAAAGGAGGGGAGTTTCTAAAACTCTCACTGGTCTGTAGAATTTAAAAAAAGTTTCATTGCCTCTTAAAAAAAAGGTGTGAGGCAGCCTCAAGTTCATCTCAAAATGATGATCAGAGGTTGTACCTGACCCATGAAATCCAAAGTGTACAAGTAAATAGCCAATGACTGACCACCACTTTGACAGAGGACCATCTGGTGCAAAAAGACATCAACTGAGACCACGGCTTTGAAAGTCAGGGAAACCTCTGGTCCACCGGGTTACATTTTAGTGCACAACACTGAGAATCTGTGTCCCTGAGCATCAAATCATACCTGCTCTTAACACTGATGATAATAAGCACACATGTGGTGGGTGACTATAAGATAGAATCCAAGCTGACAGATGAATTAATGGTGTGGACCTTAGTAAATTTCATTTTCAACATGTAGTGTACTTTCAATTCAAACCACAGCAGAGCAGGTGAAGGCTTTGTGTTGTTAGGTAGGAACTTACTGCTCCTTCAGGTCAGTGAATTGTTTCTCCAGTGTGGTCATCTCATCCAGGCACTCCATCCTCCTCCTCTCACAGTCCTCATCATCCATCTCTGTTCACATGAAACACATGTTAGGTTCAACATCACCAACACATCGAGTGCTTTCTCATCATCCATACTGATCAAAGTCATGGCATCTCCATCCTATTGTGTACTTTATATCCACAATCCTTGGTTATCAACTGCTAATTTTCAACTACAGCTAACTATCATGTAGGCCCTATGTCTGACACACTGGCTTATTTGTTGAAGTTAACTTAGGTTGGTGTATAAGGCCTATTTTTCCTACCTGAGCTGTCTCCATCTTCAGACACGGACGAGCTAACTGTGTCCTCCTCGTCTGTGCTGCTGCCGTCTTGTTCGGGAAAATCCACCTCCATTTCTTCGTGGTTGCTCTCTTTCTTCTCACGGGAGTGAACCGGCATTTTGACTTCCAGGAGAGCCGGTGTTAACAAGGTGGAGGGGCTATTCGTTAATTTTAGCCCGGATAAAGAGGCAAATGTACCTCGGAGTGCTAACCGGTTAGCTAGTTTTCATCTAGACAGCTGGTGATGCAAACATGGCCACCGTTGGCCAATCACACGGAGCTTTACTGGGTCTGGCCAATCAAATGTTGGTACGAATGACTAATATGCAAAAAGATTTTAGGGACTTGTAGTTTTTTTTCCCAAGCACCTATGTATTAGGTAGAGATACAGTAAACTACATACACTGATATACTTTCTGGATCATATGCAAAATCAGTGGGAAGTTGGAAGGCCTGAATGTAACATTTTATTGAACTGTGGATGCTGCTCTAGTTTGCACTTGCATAGTTTATAGGCTAACACAGTCTATGTTAGATAATTCAACCACTTAAAATTATTTTTTTAAAAAAACATATGTATGAAAAAAATATCCAAACAAAAATCAAACACACACGCACACACGCACACGCACACACACACACACGCACACACACACACACACACACACACACACAAACACAAACACACAAGGTTATGAGACCACGCGTCTGTTGATGTAATCCAAAAATACATATAGGCAAACACTGGATGTTTCATTACCTACTGTTTTTTGAATAGTTTATTGGGTTTGATTTGTTTCTTAGTTGTTTTTTCACTTGTGACGACCCTAGTGCCTGCCTCTCTTGCTTTGGTGTGTGTTTCTTTGTTATAGGACTTGAGCAGGGTGGAGCCAAATTAAGTCAACTTGGAGCACCTGGCCAGTGACCCAGGTTACTTAAGGCCCCAGCACTGTTGCCAA